>OX421464.1:2910000-4150956 GCA_949126895.1 Eilema caniola | reverse complement strand
CCCACATGTCGAAACTTAAACGTTTTTTTACAATATACTATAGACATATCTAAAAGAGTATAGATCAGCTCCCCTTGAGGGGCTATTCAAGTGGCAATTCGTTGGCCGGCAAGACATTATAAGCGTCGAAATACGTTTCAAGTCCATACTTCAACATTCTATCCTACAATACGTCGGCCAACTAATTGTCATTTGTCTAGGGGAGAGGGGGGGAGGCTGCATATCCTAGCTTTAGAAATCCATATAAACAGCCAAGGAATTGAACCTTACCTCGTAGTAACTTCTACTTCTTCAAAATGGCCTCTGCAGCTAATCGCCGCAATTCACCAATGTCAAGTAAAATGAATTATAAAATTATTAATGGTGACACGCCAATGTCGAGTGTACCAGAGCCACGTTAGCCACGCCAGTACATTTGTTTCCGTGTGTCCGCCCCCCACGAGATTCAGGTGGACGATCAGGACGTGTGGTTGGATTTTAGGGGGCTACCTCGTAGTATAACGTTACAAAAGGTCAGATATTTGAAACGTAATCGGTGGCTTAGTGAAGTAGTCAGCTAAACGAAGAGATATTGAATTCGAATGGCAATTCACCGACATGAACCCACTATAGGTACTGAAGACTTAGAAGGCCATTTTATAATAATGTTATAAATAAAACAACAGAGCACATTCAGTATGTATATTGTGACTACAGTGAGAACTGGTACTGCGGGTGTCCCCTGGCCGGCCGGGGGGCGGAGCACGCGGCGTCGCGCTGCGTGCGGCCGCAGCACGACCAGTGGCGCGTGCCCGGCCAGCCCGCGTGCCCGTGCCCGCAGCCTGGGGGCAGGGGGGGGGGGGGTCAAACGATGGTGATATTAATAAACACGGCATGCAGGAACATGGTGGCTTTCAAAAATGGTGCGAACACTAAGCATAAACAATCTTTTAAGTTATGAATTACATTTTTTATATCAATAATACACACACCGGCAGAATTAGCGGAACACAAAATTATGGTCTGGGGAGGGATATGTTTAGGAGCTCGCACGGAGTTAGTGGTAGTCGACAGTGGAAATCTGACTGCTGATCGGTATAGCAGGGAGATTTTAGAGGAACATGTTGTGCCATTTGCCCCATTTATTGGTAACGACTTCATTTTAATGCAGGATAATGCTCGGGCTCACAGTGCTCGCTCAGTGCAGGCATACCTAAACCATGTTGTTACGGTGATGAAGTGGCCAGTACGGTCCGTGGATATGAATCCGATTGAACACGTTTGGAACTTACTAAAGAGGAGTGTCAAATTAAGTTAAACCGCCTCCTAACAATCTGGGCGAGCTGCGAAACACATTTGTTGAAGAATGGCAGAGGTTGAGAAATCATTGACAACATCATTCGTAGCACTACCGAGACGGATGGAAACCTTAATCAGGGCACGAGGGAGAAACACTCGTTATTAAACATGTTGTTTCATGTTTAATTATTATTTGTTTAAAAAGAAAGCTAACTATTTTATACACTCCTTTTTTTGTGTTCCGCAAATTCTGCCGGTGTGTGTATTATGAATATTAATCATATTACGAATTTATTGTTAAAGACATTTTTCGGTTTTTTGTTCCGCGTGTTGGCGCGTAAAATCAGGTCAGGTACCTACCCTTATTTTTTGTTGCCATTTTAGAGTGCGCGCAACGTACCTATAGTTTTAAAATATTTCATTTGCTACCTTTATATACTATGCGTTTCAAATAAGTTGATAACTGTCATAATGACATTTTGATACGTGTCGATAACTTCATTGTGTAACGTAAGGTCAGCAAATACATTTTTATACTTCACTGTTGCTTCACTGTTGTTAATATATTTCCAATTAAATATTTATGATGATTGTTGAACCATATTCCCTTTTCAAGATAGATAAGGATAGGGTAGGATAAGTACATACACATTAAGTAAAAATTAAATTATCGGTTCTTTTTATATTTATTTATTTTTAATCGGGCAGTAATTTTGAATTTTTGAATAATTATAATTACTAAAAAATTTGATAAGTGCTTAATGAAAAGAATTTAATAATTAGGTCGTTGTTACCATACACGTATGAACCTGTCCGAAATGGAAATTTTGTTGTTAGCTGTACATTTTTCATGAATACGGAATGAAGTTGCCGCGGTCGCGATTATCTTCTCATTTGAAACGCATAGTAGATTTCCACTTAAACCATCACTCAGCCCAATTAAAGATAAGACAACGGTTTCGTACATACACTCACGCCTTTTTCCCTCCGGGATAGGCAGAGAACAGCTCGCCAATGGTTTCGTGATGACTACTTTATAATTATAGTAAGCCGATATTGCTGACAGAATAGATGGTTACCTTTATATCCATGTGGCATCTGCGCCCCACAGCCGCAGGTGGCGCCCCGCTTGCCCCCCGAGGAGCAGAACGCGCAGCAGTGGAACGTGCCCCAGTGCGCCGCGCCCGCCCGCGCGCAGCACGCGAACGGACTGCCCTGCGGAGCGGACATGGGTCATTACCTGCGGGGTTAGTATATCGTCCGAATGGCATACTTTTTAAACGTACTGCCCTGGAGCAGCGGACGTGAGGCCATTGCCTGCAGGGTTAGTACATCGTCCGAATGGCATACTTTTTAAACGTACTGCCCTGGAGCAGCGGACGTGAGGCCATTGCCTGCAGGGTTAGTACATCGTCCGAATGGCATACTTTTTAAACGGACTGCCCTGGAGCAGCGGACGTGAGGCCATTGCCTGCAGGGTTAGTACATCGTCCGAATGGCATGCTTTTTAAATGTACTGCCCTGGAGCAGCGGACGTGAGGCCATTGCCTGCAGGGTTAGTACATCGTCCGAATGGCATACTTTTTAAACGGACTGCCCTGGAGCAGCGGACGTGACGCCATTGCCTGCAGGGTTAGTACATCGTCCGAATGGCATACTTTCGGAGGCCTTCCTAATCCGAATCTCTAGAGGTGGTTCATGGTCAGCCGGAGTGCGAGCGAGTTGCCATGGCCCCATGGGTAACTTACACCCTGTTAATGGAGACCTAAACGGCGTGCGGATTTAGTCTGCTCAACTAAGGGATAGGGTTTATAGGCTCGAATATGTATGAATTACCTTTATCGGCTTGTTATTCACGGTGATGGCCAGTAGGTACCCGCCGGGGGAGCGGGGCGTGAAGGCGAGGGTGTATGTGCCGTCGGGGCGTGACGTCACGCGGGCGGAGCTGGGGCGCGCGCTAGAGTCGCGCCGCCGGAAGTAGCCGGCCACCTGCTGGTCACATCGAGTTTTTATTAAGATTATTAACAATACAAGGCACAAGTTACTCAAATTCTCGTTAACCCTTATAAGCTAACCTTAAAAGACTTTTTGCATCGGAAGGGACTTTTATCATAGATGTAGCTAAAAAAAGCTAAAAAATGAGAAATTCACATGACATTAGGTATATTAATATTTATATGAAAAGTAACAGTAGGTAGGACACGTCAATTTGTCTTCACCTCGCCTGGTGGTAATGCCACCTCCCCTGATGGGACCGGTGGGTCCTGAAAACCACCACCGATCCCAATAATGCGGCGAGACCCCCCCTCCCCCCTCCCCTGCCCGGGTTTGCACTTGCACCCCTGAACACAATCTAACCGAGATTGGATTACTATGGAGGGATTTTCGCAATCGTACACGGTGGTCCCCACCAGGCCAAAATTTGTGAAAAATTTATGCCATCATATTTCTACCACCATATTGTTGCCATATCCTGATGGCGGGGTCGTAACCACAAAAAATAATAGATACCTACCTCAATAAAATACTAATGTATCTAAACAATAAACATTCGCAGAGAGGTGGTCTAGGTTTGTCTGAACTTCTAAATCCGCTCCTTACTGCATCCATACGAAACTAATATATACCTACTGAACTAGCTGTTGCCCGCGGCTCCGCCCGCTATGTCCTTTCTCAAGGTCTAATCTACCACTATACCAAATTTCATCAAAATCGGTTCAGTGGTTTAGGCGTGAAAACGTAACATACAGACAGACAGACAGAGTTACTTTCGCATTTATAATATTAGTATGAATTACCAGAATTACCCATAGAAATTGATATGTATTAACCAGTTCCATCACCTGTTCGTCTCCGCACCAGATCCTCTCTCCGTTGCTGTCTCGTATCTCCAGGGTCACTTCGTGTTCCACGTCTACTCGCAGATCCTGTAGACCTGAATAAATATCTTGAGATTTTTTTTTATACAACTTAGTTGTCAGACTAGCACAGGGTCCACTTGCTAGAAATTGGTTACCGTGGCCTATGGACGTGTGCAGCACCAGGGGCGTCACACTCGCGCTGCCGACCCTGAAGAAACCTTTTAATGCCCTTCTCAAGAATCCCATATTGTAGTCGCTTGGGAAAACCACAGCAGGGAGTTCATGCGACAGCTTGAGCATGCGTGGGATGAAGTTGGGATGACTATTGGGGACATAATATATTTGAACCTAAAATGTGCTTATACGAGCAAGTTCACGAGTTTTGGGTGTCTTTTGAGCTCAGAGTCACCAAGTACAGATATTACAAAACAATCCTCGTGCGCCAGAGCCTTGTTTGTCTCGCGATTTAGATCCAAGTTATGTGTCCCAAGGTATACACTCTTTCGTCGTCATCATCATCGCCTTTCGCCCACTATTGTACCATTTATCTGCAGTCTTAGCTTGCCGCTTTTTGGCCAATGAAATAGCAGAAAACTGCAACGTGACCAAATGATTCATTTGGTAAAACTTACGGGAGAAACGAGAGACGCAAGTCTTCTCACCGCACTAAGACTGCTGGGGTCGACACAACGTCCCCAAGGAGGGCCAGACCGAGAGGGATGGCCCTGAGTCAGCCGGGGTGCAAGAAATATGTCGCATACCTCACCTTCGGCCTAGCACTACGACCCAGAGACGGCGTGCGGTTTAGTCGGATCGAGTCCGACATAACCTCCCCCTCCGGCTCCGGAGGGGTGGGTATCCGTGGGGATTTCCCGCACGTAAAAAGAAGGGGTCGACACATGTCATTATCTGTCATACTCAAAGTCAAAGATTTTTATTCAAGTTAGAACAACATGGTTGTTTCTTTTCGACGTCAATAATAAATTCTACTTAACCTAAGTTTACCACCGCTTCCGAGGCGCTGGTGGAGAAGAAACGGCGCAACAAACTTCACTGCGGCATTTTTAGACGTCAATTTACAATATTTACCTACCTATATCCTTAAGGGGCTCAATGTGAACTAGTCAAAACGTCTATATTTAAGTGGTTCGTGTTAAAACTTCGTTTTCTTAGTCACTCTTTGCTATTTCACACAATCCATCCATTTTTTCTACTTCTGCTCCCGAAGACACATTCAGACTTCGAACTCTCTTATCTTACACTACTAAAATCCTCGCTTCGTTGAGCCGATTCCACTAGAGTTGCTAACACTGAGCGATATTATTAACAAACACATCTCTCGCTACCCATCCTCACATACCTAAGTATCTCTGGTGGAAATGTATTCTAAAAATATTCGTTATACTTATAAATTCATTGCATTTCTTATCAAAAGTATATGACACACTAACCTTCGGTGCTCAATACACACATCTCAGGATCCGTGACCTGCGCCACAAGCCTGCCGAATATAGTCGGGTCGTGAGTGGACGGAGCCCTAGGGGCGAAGCGCAGCTCTAGTGGAGGGGCTTCGGTCAGGGACTGGAGCTCTGTGACGCGCTCCAGACGACGGAGCACTGGCCCGCTTAGTAGGAGTAGTTCGTCTTCTTTGCCTTCTGAGAGGAGCTGGGAACGAGATATGCTAGATTAGTGGTAACAGTATTACTGTCTATAAGAAAGTATGAGTGAACGCAAATGTGAAAAGTAAATGGTAAATAATTCCGACATTTGCAATCTGAAGCACGATTTCAGGGAGTGTTCCTAAATGTGGCATATGTATAAATCACTAGGTATCATTGGCTTATTCCATGGGGTACCGATACGAAGAAACCAGCTTTAGTAATACCCAAAAATTAATAGATGGCACTAGTAGACTCGATTAAAGAAATTAAAAAGTAGAAACGCTTATTTGCTGACTTAGAATCATGTAGGTAAATTATTTCAGAACTTATACACATGATAATGTAAGCATGTAAGCATAAAATACTCGTTGGTAATGTAATAAATAAAGAGTTCGTGACAATCGTGCTAGTTATTTATTTATTTTGTGCCATCTAGCGGTCCTGCCCCTCTAGACAAGTGGCAATTCGCTAGCCGGCGTTTGGTGGAATAGAATGACGAATGTATGGGATTTCACGTTAATGACAGTCGTTAACGCATGTCAAATACGTCAAATGCTATACATTCGTCATTCTGTTCCATCAAACGCCTGTTAGCTAATTGCCACTTGTCTAGAGGGGCAGGGTATTATGGATAAAGATAAAGATAAATTTATTTGTAGAAACATGTGTACAGATGATGTTATATGATAGTGCATTGAGTTTCAACATATTCTGTCAATGTAGACGTACAAATATGAGTATTCGCGAGTTTTTGTATGAACACGTGACAGGCATATTAAGGTTCCTTTATTAATTACATATTTTTGGTTTTAAATCATTTGACAGTCATAGTTTATTTAATTCTACTGAACATAGTTTAATTTACCTACTATCGGTCAATAAAGGAATAAATGATTAAATTAATGTCATTAAAGTCCAAAGAGATACCATTACAAGTCAGAAAACAGGTTGATATCAAAAAATACTTTCTAAGCTTTCGTCAGAATCCTAAATAAACTGATGTCAAATTTCATAATTATTTATGTCAAAGTGCTGTATGTCAAATTTCATAATTATTTATGTCAAAGTGCTGTATGTCAAATTTCATAATTATTTATGTCAAAGTGCTGTATCAGATTCTCATTTCAAAATTAGTCAACGTAATGTCCTGATCATTAATAAAATCTCTTATGTAGTAGCACTTTCGAATAAGAAGCAAATAAATTAATTTATGCTTAAATATGTTTATACTCATTTCTTTGAAGCTGTTTGGTATTTTATTGAATATTTTTGGTGCCATACACAATATACTATTTCCCATAAGTGCTGTCTTGGCGCCACGCATACACAATCTATACCATAGATTTAGTATTTTTCTATACTCATCTCGACAACTGTGGGTGGTGTCTGTCACTTTTACAATTTGCCAGAAAAAAAAAAACAATATAGATTAGAATATTTAATATTTAAGTATAGTTATTCAGTCATGCTCAATAATATATTTTCGGGCATGTTTTATTTTTGATAAGTTAATTTTAATACAAAAAATTATAAAAAATTTGCCATAATAATGTCGCCATCTAGGTATTACTCGTGAACTCAAAAAACTGCCTGCCTGCTTATTGAAGTTACGAGTGTAACCATTTCTTGTTCCTGATTGTGCATCTGTATAAGAATTATATTATATTATTTGTGCTAATATTGAATAGTTACAAGTTTCAAAGTAGTTAAAGCTCTATGGACGTATATAATACAAGAATTGTCGTGCTGCCGATCTTATAATAATCTTCGTGAAGAACACCATATTTTTAACACTACAGCAGGGAAATATTTGAATCATAAATAAACATTCCACAACATTTCACACAACGCTATCTAGCTAGACTCATGGTAAGTAACTAGCTCGTGCTATGGAATTTATAATGCGGATAAACATACTTAGATACCTTTTTTTGTAAATACATACATATTATACTAAGAAACACCCAGATTAATGCAAATATACATAGTCATGCATATAAATATTTGCACTGAGCGGGGATCGAACTCGCGCCTCCTGCATAGACTAGAGGGACTCTGACTGTCCCTGACTGAGTAACGTATCCCAATACAATCCTAATTGCACCTGCTAGCACACTCACCTCCTCAGCGAACAGCACAGCGTGTCCAGTATACCTGGCCGTGTCTGCTAACGCTCGCGTGCTATGCTCGAGTTGCGCTCAGTGGCTCTGTTTCGCTCCTGCGGCACACTTACACTCCACACCACTCCAAGCTGCCTACTGTTCCACTCTCTTCCTCAGCGAATTTCACAGCGTGTCCCGCATGCCTGGCCGTGTCTACTAACGCTCGCGTGCTATGCTCGAGTTGCGCTCAGTGGCTTTGTCTCGCTCCTGCAGCACACGTACAATCCACACCACTCCAAGCTGCCTACTGTTCCACTCACCTCCTCTGCGAACTTCACGGCGTGTCCCGCATGCCTGGCCGTGTCTACTAACGCTCGCGTGCTATGCTCGAGTTGCGCTCGGTGGCTTTGTCTCGCTCCTGCAGCACACGTACAATCCACACCACTCCAAGCTGCCTACTGTTCCACTCACCTCCTCTGCGAACTTCACGGCGTGTCCCGCATGCCTGGCCGTGTCTACTAACGCTCGCGTGCTATGCTCGAGTTGCGCTCAGTGGCTTTGTCTCGCTCCTGCAGCACACGTACAATCCACACCACTCCAAGCTGCCTACTGTTCCACTCACCTCCTTAGCGAACTTCACAGCGTGTCCCGCCTGCCTGGCAGTGTCTACTAACGCTCGCGTGCTATGCTCGAGTTGCGCTCAGTGGCTTTGTCTCGCTCCTGCAGCACACGTACAATCCACACCACTACAAGCTGCCTACTGTTCCACTCACCTCCTCTGCGAACTTCACGGCGTGTCCCGCATGCCTCGCCGTGTCTACTAACGCTCGCGTGCTATGCTCGAGTTGCGCTCAGTGGCTTTGTCTCGCTCCTGCAGCACACGTACAATCCACACCACTTCAAGCTGTCTACTGTTCCACTCACCTCCTCTGCGAACTTCACGGCATGTCCCGCATGCCTGGCCGTGTCTACTAACGCTCGCGTGCTATGCTCGAGTTGCGCTCAGTGGCTTTGTCTCGCTCCTGCAGCGCACGTACAATCCACACCACTCCAAGCTGCCTACTGTTCCACTCACCTCCTCTGCGAACTTCACGGCGTGTCCCGCATGCCTGGCCGTGTCTACTAACGCTCGCGTGCTATGCTCGAGTTGCGCTCAGTGGCTTTGTCTCGCTCCTGCAGCACACGTACAATCCACACCACTCCAAGCTGCCTACTGTTCCACTCACCTCCTCTGCGAACTTCACGGCGTGTCCCGCATGCCTGGCCGTGTCTACTAACGCTCGCGTGCTATGCTCGAGTTGCGCTCAGTGGCTTTGTCTCGCTCCTGCAGCACACGTACAATCCACACCACTCCAAGCTGCCTACTGTTCCACTCACCTCCTCTGCGAACTTCACGGCGTGTCCCGCATGCCTGGCCGTGTCTACTAACGCTCGCGTGCTATGCTCGAGTTGCGCTCAGTGGCTTTGTCTCGCTCCTGCAGCACACGTACAATCCACACCACTCCAAGCTGCCTACTGTTCCACTCACCTCCTCTGCGAACTTCACGGCGTGTCCCGCATGCCTGGCCGTGTCTACTAACGCTCGCGTGCTATGCTCGAGTTGCGCTCAGTGGCTTTGTCTCGCTCCTGCAGCACACGTACAATCCACACCACTCCAAGCTGCCTACTGTTCCACTCACCTCCTCTGCGAACTTCACGGCGTGTCCCGCATGCCTGGCCGTGTCTACTAACGCTCGCGTGCTATGCTCGAGTTGCGCTCAGTGGCTTTGTCTCGCTCCTGCAGCACACGTACAATCCACACCACTCCAAGCTGCCTACTGTTCCACTCACCTCCTCTGCGAACTTCACGGCGTGTCCCGCATGCCTGGCCGTGTCTACTAACGCTCGCGTGCTATGCTCGAGTTGCGCTCAGTGGCTTTGTCTCGCTCCTGCAGCACACGTACAATCCACACCACTCCAAGCTGCCTACTGTTCCACTCACCTCCTCTGCGAACTTCACGGCGTGTCCCGCATGCCTGGCCGTGTCTACTAACGCTCGCGTGCTATGCTCGAGTTGCGCTCAGTGGCTTTGTCTCGCTCCTGCAGCACACGTACAATCCACACCACTCTAAGCTGCCTACTGTTCCACTCACCTCCTCTGCGAACTTCACGGCGTGTCCCGCATGCCTGGCCGTGTCTACTAACGCTCGCGTGCTATGCTCGAGTTGCGCTCAGTGGCTTTGTCTCGCTCCTGCAGCACACGTACAATCCACACCACTCCAAGCTGCCTACTGTTCCACTCACCTCCTCTGCGAACTTCACGGCGTGTCCCGCATGCCTGGCCGTGTCTACTAACGCTCGCGTGCTATGCTCCAGTTGCGCTCAGTGGCTTTGTCTCGCTCCTGCAGCACACGTACAATCTACACCACTCCAAGCTGCCTACTGTTCCACTCACCTCCTCTGCGAACTTCACGGCGTGTCCCGCATGCCTGGCCGTGTCTACTAACGCTCGCGTGCTATGCTCGAGTTGCGCTCAGTGGCTTTGTCTCGCTCCTGCAGCACACGTACAATCCACACCACTCCAAGCTGCCTACTGTTCCACTCACCTCCTCTGCGAACTTCACGGCGTGTCCCGCATGCCTGGCCGTGTCTACTAACGCTCGCGTGCTATGCTCCAGTTGCGCTCAGTGGCTTTGTCTCGCTCCTGCAGCACACGTACAATCCACACCACTCCAAGCTGCCTACTGTTCCACTCACCTCCTCTGCGAACTTCACGGCGTGTCCCGCATGCCTGGCCGTGTCTACTAACGCTCGCGTGCTATGCTGGAGTTGCGCTCAGTGGCTTTGTCTCGCTCCTGCAGCACACGTACAATCCACACCACTCCAAGCTGCCTACTGTTCCACTCACCTCCTCTGCGAACTTCACGGCATGTCCCGCCTTGCTGGCCGTGTCTACTAACGCTCGCGTGCTATGCTCTAGTTGCGCTCAGTGGCTTTGTCTCGCTCCTGCAGCACACGTACAATCCACACCACTCCAAGCTGCCTACTGTTCCACTCACCTCCTCTGCGAACTTCACGGCATGTCCCGCCTTGCTGGCCGTGTCTACTAACGCTCGCGTGCTATGCTCTAGTTGCGCTCAGTGGCTTTGTCTCGCTCCTGCAGCACACGTACAATCCACACCACTCCAAGCTGCCTACTGTTCCACTCACCTCCTCTGCGAACTTCACGGCGTGTCCCGCCTGCCTGGCCGTGTCTCCCAGCGCCCGCGTGCTGTGCTCCAGTAGCGCGCGGTGGCCCTGGCGCGCGCGGGCGGCGGCGGCGCACAGCGAGCGAGTGTGCGCGTCGACCGCGCGCCGGTACATGGCGCCCCACGTGCGCACTGAGCTTTCCACCTGCGCTGCCTGGCACTGCGGGGAGATGGGGTTTTCACTGTTTAGACTATCTAGCAGTGGCGAGGCCCTATTTTTTTTTTCAGGAGCCGAAGGGGATGTTTATGCCAGACTCAAACCGACTAAACCGCACGCCGTATGTGGGTCGTTGTGCAAGGCCGAAGGTGAGGTTGTCTCGCGACATATTCTTCGTGGCGAGGCCCTAAAACTCGATTCCAGCCGGCTTCTCGGTCCAGAAATGGTATAGATGTTAAAATCAGATAACAAAAAAAAATCTCTGTCTCCCTTTATGAAAATTGTTACCCTTTGGCACTGCTATCTAGGTAATTGGATACCTGTCAAAGATTGATATCACAAATTAGGTTATCGTCTTCTTCCTTTCAAGATTTTTTTATTCTGATCACATCAATATGACCTCAATATTTAGTCATAAAGAATTACAGATGTTTACACAGTGTGACTGAGAATGTTACAGTACCTAAGCTTACAAGCTGTACTACGTGAGCGACATTACATAGGTACTTCACGTGACATATTCACGCATCACATCACAACGTACCACACAATAAAATAAAATAAAAAATGATAAATGGAACAACGCTCACATAGGACAACGCCTTTGACAAATTTGTGTTTGGTTTTAGCATCTGCTGCTGAACTAGGCTTTTGGCCTGTATCTCAGCTAACAGTGCCTCCACCCTACGCTGAATATCCAAAACAATTACAACTGCATCAAGAAAAACTTCATGATCGTATACCTAATTAAAACAATAAAACAAGTGTGCGCGTGAGTGAGTGTGTGTGTGTGTGTGTGTGTGTGTTTGTGTCAGGGCCGTCTTAACCGGGGGTTCAAGGGTGCGGCCGCACCCGGGCGCGTAGACCGAGGGGGCGCAGGCCGAGCTCTAAACATTTCGATATTTCCTAATTTAACCTTTAACTCATAAGTACAATATTAACGCCATTCCCATGTTTCGTACACTTACGTCAATTAAACCCCTACATGCATAAAAATATAGGCATCAACCAATATTAAAATTTACCATTGTACCTATTATTGTCACTTTTGCCTTTCGGCAAGTGTCATCCCGCTCACGATATGCAAGGTAAAATAGCTCTTATTAGGATACTCATAAAAATTAAATTAATTTAACACGCACGCGGCAATATCTCCATTCAAAGAGGCCCTTTGACCTAGCCGCCTGGCGTCCGCACTTTAAGCAAAATGGCCTCTATAATTAGGACATTAGGGTGTATATTGTAATGTAAGTTCGCGATGCGGCTCTGAGTGTCGGTTACTGATTGATGTCATTAGACGACCTATGACAATTGAATCTTATTGCATGAAAATTAAAGTTTGATTTTGTTTAATGCTGTGAAACGTTAAAGAAATATTAAATCCATTTCTTTTCCTTAATTTTTGAATTTTTTTTTTTCTTCATACCTATTTGCGATGTGTGCGTTCGCGCAGCGGAATGTTGTTGAATTTAAAGATTTTAATTAAGCAGATATTTAGTGTATGACGTCGTGTAATTGTGTTTGGTAAAAAAAAATTGTGCATGCAGCCATTGTGAAGAAATTCGCTAAAAATTGATTCCGCTGGGCGAACGTTGTCCTGGCAGAACTTTTTTCTAATCCATGGACTTAGAAGAAAAGAAATGTGTCCAAAAATTAGTGTGTATTTGTGTGTAATTGTGTATGTATGAATAAAACTTCGGAGAAATTCAAGTTTCCGCTACGCGAACGTTTGGCCATTAGCTAGTTTTCATATAAAGCTCTTATATAGAGAGCTGTAGATTTTTACATAGGTTGTTTTGAATTTGTTTAAATTTGTTTAAAAAACAGATTTAGAAGAAATCGTAGGGTTTAAAAGATAAAAATATAAACGTGAAATACGCTCATTAGGTCTTAGTTCGTGAAGTAGCCACTTTGGGGTCTAGATTTTCACGTTTATACAAACCTTGTAAGTGTCTGCAACATGTTGCCAAATATCAATGATGGTTCGTTAGTAATTAATGAGTTATAGGACAATTTACCATGAGTAGATCACTGTTTGCAAAGCAGTCAAATATCAAGACGTTCTAAAGTAATTGCATAGTAAAATGTGTTCCAATAATTAGTGTATTAATTCAACTACTCACATGCAAAATTTCATCTCATTAAATTCAGTAATTAAAGAGAAACAATTAAAATACTGACAAAGCATCGAAAACCTACATAACCCGACCAAGTTCGGATGGCTACAAAAAAGCGACCGTGCCATATTTCTAAGTAACGTTCTTAACCTTCCAGTATAGTATTTATTAATATGGTACAGTTGCGTACACAAGTGTTAGGAAAAAATAAAACAATTGCATTTCTAGACTGAAAAATATTTTTTTAATAATACCGCCCCTATCTGCGATAAGAATAAATCTTCAATTAAAAAGTTCTAATTAAATATCAGCTTTTCACTATCACTCACTCAATATACCTACCACATAATTATTTTAAGCTTCACTGTTACACTATAACATTAATAACACACTGTCAATATTATTATTACGGAGAATTGGCGAAACAGCAAAACAACAGCGCATACGCACATTGTCCTTGAATGCGAATTTGTGAATGGGGATAAAACAAAACCAGGTTCAAGTTCAACAGCAAACGAATACGCGCAGGCCGTGGCTTATGTGAGTTATGAAAACATATTGCGCTCTCTTTTGTTCAAGGATGTAAGTACCGTTTCAAGAGGGAAGCCGCCTCTATCGCTCGTTGCGCGCAGCGCGTTGTCTGTTTTTTCACATAATATTTTTGATCAATTCCTAACTACAATACTTAGACTATTTAATCAAAGGACTAGCGTTAAGTGTACCGCTTCGAACAAAATAATTCTGAATATTTTGGTGGGGTGCGCGGGAACACGCCCACATACATAAGTCCAGTACAACGGTAATATCATATAAAAAAAAGCTATAAAGTAGCTACGTAAATAGTACTTACTGTCATAGTCTAATACATTTAAAAAATCATGTGTAGAAAAATAAATGACCTATAAATTATATCAAAACAATTGTGTTATCACCTGTACCAATTAAATACCGGTATTATACTGTAAATTTTAGAATGTTACCTAGATATATTGAACGGCCGCTTTTTTATATCTATCCGAATTTAGTCGGGTTATGTAAGTTTTCGATGCTTTGTAAGTATTTTAATTGTTCCTCTTTAATTAATGAATTTAATGAGATGAAATTTTGCATGCAAGTAGTTGAATTAATACACTAATTATTGGAACACATTTTACTATGCAATTACTTTAGAACGTCTTGATATTTGACTGCTTTGCAAACAGTGGTCTACTCATCGTAAATTGTCCTATAACTCATTAATTACTAACGAACCATCATTGATACTTGGCAACATGTTGCAGACACTTACAAGGTTTGTATAAACGTGTAACGATGCAAATCGTCTATTGTAGTTTGAATTATTATTTACACATTTAGTCGATTAGTATCGACCTAAAAATTATATTTTAGCTACATTTTTAATCTGCCGTCCTATCAGTACATTTCATTTGTCTCTGACCGTTTCATTGTCTCTGGCCGTGTGCGATATACTATTAGCCCGAGACACTCTTAATGGCTGCCGTTCATCGATGATGTAAAACTAGTGCTAATATGTAGCCCCGGAGAGGCAATTTCGCCATATCCAACATTACCAGAAAGCTGGTCACGTAGGCCCGCCCACTGGCTGATGTCTGGGGGAGGCTATAAAAGCCACTGCAGCCTCATTCGAGCCCTTTTCTCTTGAAATCAGCTTATTCCTGCTAAGGCTTGGGTGTGACAGAGCGGCCACGCGACCAGACAGGCGTCAGCGCGGCACGTGCTTGTCCAGACCGGCGGAAGAGCTAAGTGTCCACCACCAACTTCGCACCGCGGGCTGTTCAGATTCCACAAAATTTAATTCCTTTTGTCGACTGGAGATGCTGTACTCCACGCCCTAATAATTATAAATTGTATATCTAATCGGATTATATTGTTGTTAAACAGTTCTTAGTAAAACTTTTTATTTCTCTCTGCTCTACCGGTAACTAAAAGTAAAGTACCTATATTGCATTTAATTTATCAAACCAAACATCAATGTTTCAAACGTGAAAATCTAGACCCCAAAGTGGCTACTTCACGAACTAAGACCTAATGAGCGTATTTCACGTTTATATTTTTATCTTTTAAACCCTACGATTTCTTCTATCTGTTTTTTAAACAAATTTAAACAAATTCAAAACAACCTATGTAAACATCTACAGCTCTCTATATAAGAGCTTTATATGAAAACTAGCTAATGGCCAAACGTTCGCGTAGCGGAAACTTGAATTTCTCCGAAGTTTATGCATGCACTTATTTTATTCATACATACACAATTACACACAAATACACACTAATTTTTGGACACATTTCTTTTCTTCTAAGTCCATGGATTAGAAAAAAGTTCCGCCAGGACAACGTTCACCCAGCGGAATCAATTTTTAGCGAATTTCTCCACAATGGCTGCATGCACAATTTTTTTTTTACCATACACAATTACACGACGTCATACACTAAATATCTGCTTAATTAAAATCTTTAAATTCAACAACATTCCGCTGCGCGAACGCACACATCGCAAATAGGTATGAAGAAAAAAAAATAATTCAAAAATTAAGGAAAAGAAATGGATTTAATATTTCTTTAACGTTTCACAGCATTAAACAAAATCAAACTTTAATTTTCATGCAATAAGATTCAATTGTCATAGGTCGTCTAATGACATCAATCAGTAACCGACACTCAGAGCCGCATCGCGAACTTACATTACAATATACACCCTAATGTCCTAATATGGCACGGTCGCTTTTTTGTAGCCATCCGAACTTGGTCGGGTTATGTAGGTTTTCGATGCTTTGTCAGTATTTTAATTGTTTCTCTTTAATTACTGAATTTAATGAGATGAAATTTTGCATGTGAGTAGTTGAATTAATACACTAATTATTGGAACACATTTTACTATGCAATTACTTTAGAACGTCTTGATATTTGACTGCTTTGCAAACAGTGATCTACTCATGGTAAATTGTCCTATAACTCATTAATTACTAACGAACCATCATTGATATTTGGCAACATGTTGCAGACACTTACAAGGTTTGTATAAACGTGAAAATCTAGACCCCAAAGTGGCTACTTCACGAACTAAGACCTAATGAGCGTATTTCACGTTTATATTTTTATCTTTTAAACCCTACGATTTCTTCTAAATCTGTTTTTTAAACAAATTTAAACAAATTCAAAACAACCTATGTAAAAATCTACAGCTCTCTATATAAGAGCTTTATATGAAAACTAGCTAATGGCCAAACGTTCGCGTAGCGGAAACTTGAATTTCTCCGAAGTTTTATTCATA
This sequence comes from Eilema caniola, assembly GCA_949126895.1. Classification (NCBI taxonomy): domain Eukaryota; kingdom Metazoa; phylum Arthropoda; class Insecta; order Lepidoptera; family Erebidae; genus Eilema; species Eilema caniola. The sequence continues at coordinate 4,134,261 of OX421464.1, read as the reverse complement.
CATACACAATTACACACAAATACACACTAATTTTTGGACACATTTCTTTTCTTCTAAGTCCATGGATTAGAAAAAAGTTCTGCCAGGACAACGTTCGCCCAGCGGAATCAATTTTTAGCGAATTTCTTCACAATGGCTGCATGCACAATTTTTTTTTACCAAACACAATTACACGACGTCATACACTAAATATCTGCTTAATTAAAATCTTTAAATTCAACAACATTCCGCTGCGCGAACGCACACATCGCAAATAGGTATGAAGAAAAAAAAATAATTCAAAAATTAAGGAAAAGAAATGGATTTAATATTTCTTTAACGTTTCACAGCATTAAACAAAATCAAACTTTAATTTTCATGCAATAAGATTCAATTGTCATAGGTCGTCTAATGACATCAATCAGTAACCGACACTCAGAGCCGCATCGCGAACTTACATTACAATATACACCCTAATGTCCTAATTATAGAGGCCACAAATGCACAATTTTTTTTTTACCATACACAATTACACGACGTCATACACTAAATATCTGCATAATTAAAATCAGGGCCGTCGTAAGGCTATTAGCGCCAGGGTGCGAAGCTCAGACTGCGCCCCCTCCCCCCCGGCCAACAAAAAAAAGCAATAAATTTTTGATGTTACATTTATTTTTCTCTAAGATCTGTAATCTACAATAATATAGGTACAATGGTGTTAATTCGGCATGTCCACCCGATTAAACTAAACTAAACTAAAAATTATCTTATTTTAGTTTAGTTCAACGCTGTGTCTATTCGGTTTGGCCACCGAACTAAAAATAGTTCATGCATTTTTAGTCAAGGTCACACGACTAAATTGAATAAACCCTTTTTAATCTGTGAATTCAATGAACGAATGACAACGTCCTTAGAGAAAGAAAGTTGGTTGGCCGTCTACGCTATAAGTTATGGTAAATTAGTACAATCACAATAAGATGTTGTTGAAGTGTGAGAGAGACAATTTAATTTCTTGTCAAAAAACATGTGTTCAAACGTGACCGTAAATTAAACCTCTGAAAAAGTAAACAAACCAAAACAACAAACTTGGCGGCATGGTAATGGGAATATTACGTGAAAAGAGGAAAAATAAATATAAGTATGTCACAATCACAAAAAAATCCTCTTCGCTTAATCTAGGGTGATTTTCAAGTATCTCCAACAGGAACTTGGTCGCTGATGACGGGACCTTAAAGAATTTTCTAAATTTGCGGTCGGCCATCTCAAACGGATTTGATGCATCCCTCAACCGAAGCAACCTGGCCCGTTTTCCCGATTTCTGTAAAAGAAATAAATTTCTAACCTTAAAATAAATTTCAAACCCAACCTTTATGAAAATTGATAATTTTTCAATTATTTTTATTGTTACACAATTTTTACATATATTACAGATGTATTGGCAAAAATTAAATTAAATTAATAAAGTTACTATATATACACAATACTAAATATAATAAAAAAAATTAAACTAAAAGTTAAAATGCGTCGTGGAATTCATCCGCATCGCATGCCTCTTGTGGTAGCGTTCCCAGAAGACTAGCAGCATTGCCACGTTGTATGGCAATACTTAATCTCTGACCTGAAAAGATGCCAGCCTTCTGATCACGAGAAGCGTCAACCATACGTTTCGCAATCTCCCTGAAGAGATTGGGGGCGCTCGGACCCCAAGGCCCAAACGTTTCGACTCCAAACGGCACAAATTCATAATCTCCAATAAGATTATATTTGCGCCGCTTAACAGCCTCTGCAGAAGCTGCAGCGGCACCGGTACAGCCAGCCGTGCCAGGTATATGGGTAGGGGCAATGGTGTCGACGCATGTTGCGTCCCACACCAGAGTCCTACCCATTATCCAAGGCATTATTGACATACCATCCAGCCTCTTGCCATCGTCGCGCGCCAAACCGTTTGGTTCAAGCACAGCTGGCACACCAGCAGTGACAAGAGCACGGCGGATTATGTCGTTGAGGCTGGCGTGCCGTGGATTTCGCCCCGCGCTCCTGCAGCATGACAGGCCATGGTCTCCGAGTCGGTTAACTGCTTCTCCACAATGGCATTGATGCGGAATTTTTTACTGCTAGGTCAGTTTTGAACAAATAAACATATATTTAGTTAATAAATTTTCTTATTTACCTTTCTTGCTCCTCGAAAAAAGCAGCCACAACGCATACGTTCATTTTTCTGTAATTTAAAAATTTCAACCAGCAGAACAAGGTTTGGTTTAGTTTAATCGCGACCAAAAATATGGCCACTAAAATAAGTCGGATTTTAGTTCGACAGGAATAAAATTTTGCCTTACCGAATAGCAAAATGGAGATTTTCACTAAATTGAATTCGACTAAACTAAAAATAGTTTAGTCCTGTCAAATTAAGTTAGTTGGTGTTTTCCCGAATAAGAAACCGCAATTTGACGTGACTAAACTAATTATAGTTTAGTTTAGTCGTAATTTTGCCAAATCGATCAACCTCAATGTTTCATTTTAAGTGCGAGTCGGACTTGCGCACGAAAGGTTCCGTTAAGGTCGGTACCTACCGCTACAGTACCATATTTTAAGTTAAATAGGTACCCATAACCTCTTTTTATTTTTGAGTTTTGTTGTTATACCGGCAACAGTAATAAATTATCTATGAAAATTTCTACGGTCTATCTGTTTGTTGCCGCTGTAACAACTAAATAATAAATTATTATAAATTTACTAGCTGACCCGCCTCGGCTTCGCCTGTGGCATACTTCAACCCCGTAGCACCTCAATTGTTTTGCCTTCTCGGAACTTCTCCACTAACATTTGAACTTTATGAAATGGTTTTAAAGTTCAAGTTTTATTACGAATAGTTTGTGGAGAATATAGAAAAGTGTTGTTTTTAGACTTCTTTAGGCAATTTTTTTTCGATATTGGTGGGCCTAAATTTCCACTTGCTAGAATCACAGTCTAAACTGTGCTAGAATTTTTAGTGCTCACCCGGCGGCTATCGCAAATATAACGAAAAAAAAAATTCAAAATTAACGAAAAGAAATGGATTTAATATTTCTCTAACGTTTCACAGCATTAAACAAAATCAAACTTTAATTTTTATGCAGTAAGATTCAATTGTCATAGGTCGTCTAATGACATCAATCAGTAACCGACACTCAGAGCCGCATCGCGAACTTTCATTACAATGTACACCCTAATCGCCTAATTATAGAGGCCATTTCGCTTAAAGTGCGGGCGCCTGGCGGCAAGGTCAAAGGGCCTCTTTGGAATGGAGATATTGCCGCGTGCGTGTTAAATTAATTTAATTGTTACATATTTCAAAATAAGAGCTATTTTACCTTGCATATCGTGAGCGGTATGACACGTGCCGAAAGGCAAAAGTGACAATAATAGGTACAATGGTAAATTTTAATATTGGTTGATGCCTAAATTTTTATGCATGTAGGGGTTTAATTGACGTAAATGTACGAAACAGGGGAATGGCGTTAATATTGAACTTATTTGATTTTTTTGATTAAGGTTAAATTAGGAAATATCGAAATGTTTAGAGCTCGGCCTGCGACCCCTCGGATTGTTTACCTCAGTGACTCAGTGCCCCTCGGGCTACGCGCCCGGGTGCGGCCGCACCCTTGAACCCCCGGTTAAGACGGCCCTGATTAAAATCTTTAAATTCAACAACATTCCGCTGCGCGAACGCACACATTTGCGATAGCCGCCGAGTGAGCACTAAAAATTCTAGCAGTTTAGACTGTGATTGATTCTAGCAAGTGGAAATTCAGTTAGGCCCATCAATATCGATTTAATTGATTGTGTTGTGTTTTCGTAAAAAAAATAATGTGCAAATGGATGGAGTTTTTTCAGTGCGTACCTACTTAAATCATAAACAACGGAAATTAATACTGTCAAGGTAAGTAAATTTAATTTTTACAGAGTTACCTATTTTTGTTAAGGTTACAATTACTTACAATCATTGAGATATAACTACTGTTACATTAGAACATAGTTACAATACTGATATACCTACCTACTAATTAATTAATAAAAAATAAACTTACGTAGGTACCTAATTGATGCCATATCATGGTATTTGTAATCATTAATCATAATCACACACAATAAGTACGAGTGAGTTTATAATTTATGATAACTACTTTACTTGGGCTTGATATTGGTCATTTAAATTTTATTACATAAATATATTTATAAATAATAATTTATACCTATAACATATAACATTTTATTTAAGTAAGTTTACTTTCATATAATTTCATTGAAGTGAGTGAAATATTTATATGCTAAATGATCTATTTGATTGCAGATGGCCGATTTAGGGGATGGTAAAAAGAAACCATCGGGTGCCCAAAACAGAAAAAGGAAACGCACTTAAAGCACTTAAAATAAAACATTGTATTAGAGATCTTTTTACAGATAGATTACAGATCTTCGAGAAAAATAATTGAAACATCAAAAATTTATTGCGTTTTTTTTTTGCTGACCGGGGCGGAGGCGCGGGAGGGGGCGCAGTCTGAGTTTCGCACCCTGGCGCTATATAGCCTTAAGACGGCCTTGGTTTGTGTGTGTGTGTGTGTGTGTGTGTGTGTGTGTGTGTGTGTGTGTGCGTGCGTGTGTGTGTGTGAAAAAAATATGGTGTGAAAATGGTACTTCTCTGTAAACTTTTTTTGCCGGAGCAAAAATGAAGTTGCAAAAATACTAGAGAATGGCATCAATATTAACTATTCAATTACTTTAATAGTGAGCTCAGTTTCGTCGTATGATAATTTGCTCAGATAATTGGACACTGTTCTCTTTACATCTATATAAGTTAATGGGTATATGTTAATGATTTTATTAAATTTGTTGTAGGTGTAGGGTCCTAGAAATGGAAAGAATATTTATTTATTTATTTATTTATTTATACTTTATGCACGATGTACATTGGCGGACTTAATGCCGTAGGCATTCTCTACCAGTCTACCATTGGGTGATGCAGAGCTAGTACGAGGTAGGCGCATATTGAAGTAGGATAGGTTTGGTTCTATCAAGATTGTTGACAGTTTGACCGCGATAGCGACTATAGATGAATTACATAAACTTACATAAACAGTACATATACCTACATACCATAATATATATCATATATAACTGACTAATATACATATATAACATAAAACATACACAAAAATACATAATATAAATATATTTACCTAAATATCCATATGAGTAGGACTAACATCATCGTTGAGACGATGATTCTGCCATTTCAGTGGTGATCAATTGCCGTACCCTGGCCTTGAACACATTGCAGCTCGTGCTCTTCCTGATCTCCAGAGAAAGTGCGTTCCACAGACGAACAGCCTCAACAAAGAAAGAAGAGCCTAAAAAGTTTGTTCTATGAGAAGGAAATGCGAGGAGCCGGTTGTCAGTAGAACGAAGATTTCTATCATTGTTGGAACATAAAAGCTGAAAATAAGAAGTTAAGTAAGTAGGGATAGTGGGAGAGCTGAGGATATTGTAGAGAGTAGTAAGTGCGCGCAACTTACGGCGAGGACGGATAGGTAACCAATTAAGCTGCGAACGGAAAGAAGACACGTGGTCATACTTACGAAGATTGAAGATGAATCGAATGCAGTTATTGAGAAGACGGTCAAGTTTATCGAGAAGGTCTGCATTCAGGTCAAAATAGCACACATCACCATAATCTATCAGAGGAAGAAAAATGTCCGGGTTTATACATTTGACACCAGTAGGTAGGTAATTAGGCTATTCAAATTCGTCTTCAGGCTTTCAAGGCCGGCGTTGCATGTAGAATATACTGCTTCCGGGCTGATTGGCCGTGGTCGATGTGAAACTTGCGTTCCAGACGTTTCGTCGATCACTGCGGTCGACATCTTCAGTGGCGCAGCTTCAGCGGTTGCAGAACACACCCAAGAAGATGGGAATCATACCATCGAATTTCAGAACACGAAAGTTCTAGCTACCACAACACATTTTTTCCCACGTATACTTCGAGAAGCCATCGAAATATTCAAGCATCCCAACAACTTCAACCGAAAAAACGAGGGATTTCAGCTCCAAAAAGATTGGTACCCAGTACTGAGAGCCACTCGGTATCACAGTGCAAACAACCAATCAGGATCGAGTATGTCCGCGCCACAGCGCTCGACCAATCAGAATCGAGTGAGTCGATTCCCCGCTCCGACCGTGCCTATAAATACGGCCGTGATTCAAGGCTTTTCGTCAGTCGCACGTCAGCCGCCAGCGAGGCAAGGTCTCCGAAGTTGTTGTCTCCCGGCCCCGCGCCACTGAAGATGTCGACCGCAGTGATCGACGAAACGTCTGGAACGCAAATTTCACATCGACCACGGCCAATCAGCCCGGAAGCAGTATATTCTACATATTCAAATTCGGTCACCAATAGGTTGCTCAAATTCACCTATATACACAAAATCTACTGTTCTAGGCTTCAACCTACTTGTATTTTAATACCAGGTACCAATGGCTAAAAAACTTTTTTAGATGCGAAGTATATTTAACCGATTGCTTGCAGCTTTGTTAGCCTATTTTAAATGGCCGTAAATATGTCTCGACCCTATTAAGGCCAAGGACAATTTCAACAACAAAGTTAACAAAAATTATCACTTAAAATCAAAACTTATCCATACTAAATGTCAAAGTGTGTGTGTGTCAGTTTGTCCGTCCTCACGCCCAAACCAATGAACCGATTTTGATGAAATTTGTTATAGTGGTAGATTAAACCTTGAGAAAGGATATAGGCAATGTTTGGTCGCGATAATCGACATCCACGCGGGGCCGCAGTCAATTCAAAAGCTAGTATCTAAATATAGTAAACATTCTCACGTCAGTCTCATAAGCCTGCGCGCTGAGCGTCCGCACGGCGCGCTCCACGTTCTCCGGCACCATCTTGGTGCGCTCGCACGCGTCCCGCAGCACGCGGGCGCGCTCGGCCGCCGCGCGCGCCGCGCTCGCGAGTGCGTGGCCCGCGTGCGAGATTATACAGCAGTCGCGGCAGATCACCTGCGGGGTTGGTACTATTTTTTTATACCACTGAGGTGACAGACAATCGGTTACCGTAGCCTATGGACGTGTGGGGAGTCACACTCGTGCTGCCGACCCTGTAAACACAGAGAGTCTCTGTGCCGTCAGTGCGTCTGTGCCGTAGAAGACAAAGCAGGAATAGCCTTTGGTCTTCCCACTGGCAGCACAAAAACTCTTCAGCGAGCTCTGGCTACCCTACTCACCGCCGCATACTATAAGTTAAGTAGAAGAAAAGGGAGATATTTAAGTGTAAATGGGTAGGGCTAGCTGGAGTCGATCTCGTTGATGTTATTACCTCAGGACATAGCTATATCTAAGACCTTACTGCGGTGTCTTGAGGATAACACGGGGTACTATGGCTGTGGACGAGTTCAAATTCATCAAGCATTGGTTATACTTATTAATTTATTATAAAACAATCCGCGCGTGCCATGGCCTCGTTTTGCCTCGTGACTTAGGTCCAAGATGTGTCCCAAGGGCAAGAAAGGGCAAGAGTCAATACCACTATTTGGCTTGCATTACAGGTTTTATGAGAATAAAATAAGCTCATGAAGTATGTAAACTCAGAAAATGGCGGGCTGTTGCTATTGCATGGCCCGAAGGAAAAAAGGCACGTGTCATCTAGGGAACATTGAAAATGTTTGATAGCTCACAATGATACAGCTCACACTTACATATTATCCACATTTCATCAGATATATTTTAATTTCACATAGCAAAAATAACCTATCTTTTAGACTCCATGCAGTTATTGTTGAAAATGTTGTAATAGAAAACCCAATTCTACTCATTTGACCACTCAGCAGCAATTCCACTTACCTGCTGACAAGTGGCACAGTAAACGCTAAGCTCAGCCTTCGGATGCTGGCTGCAGTACTTCACGGGCGGAGGATCAAGCGGGTGCAGCGAATGTCTGGCAGTGACGTTCTGCTTGCCGTGGGTTTCTTCACACGAAGTACAAATGCTCACCAGACATTGATTGCAGCGGCTTTCCGCCTGAAAAACCAAATTGTTCGGAATTCTAAACATTATTATTTTGTAAATAGACCACGAAAAAGCCCGCTGAGCTTCATGTCGGAGTCTTCTAAGCACCGAGCCGCGTTTTTTTTATTGTATCGCTTAGGTGACAGATAAGTACACGGCCCACCTGATGGGAGGTAGCCCAATATGACCTATGGATGTGTGCCAGGGGCAACACAGTCTTGCTGTCGACCCCGTAAGAACCTTCTTGAAGGAACTCATATTATTTGGTCGTTGTGGCTAATTGAAATTCAATAAAATTAGATTTTTATAAATATCGTTTCAATGTTCTATAGATGCGATATAAACTATTATTTGAATTTCTGTTATATTTTATGTAAAGAATTTTTACGCAGAACTTACATTAGAAGGATATTTATTCAGTATTCCAGTCTAGATAATCGCCAGTAAGCATTCTAGTTAGTCATCATCGGCTGGTGTGTACCAGTCATTACGCAACAGAGCTCGGAAATGTCCCAATTCTGTACTATCCTCGGCTTATTAGGTCCGTTTTACCGGTTCACCAAGCGCGGCGGATTACCAATATTTATGTAGATGAAGCCGCCATTCTGACATCTGGTGCACTTTGGTACGACTGAGCGAGTAATGTTACTAGGTTATTTTGCATCTATGTTAAGATAGGTACTTATAACTTATTCAGCAGTATTCCTTACATTATCAGAAAGTATTAACCCCATTTCTTTTCGTGACGTATTAACTTGGTGATTGAGATATTAATTACTATGTTAAATGCTATTGGTGACAGGCAGCATCCCTGAAACAGCCCCACATTATACCGTAGTGGTTCTGTGTGGTCTTTTTGGAAGCTAATAGCAAATTTTAGTTGTGAGTAATACGACGCGATTATCTCTATTACCACGGGTGGAAAGTTATACCATTGCAACGCGTATATCATAAGGTAATGTGGAATTGAGCCAAATGCGTTTTCTAGGTCTATCCAACATACCGTTATCTGTCTTTCGTATTTTCTGTCATCTTTTAAGCTTTCCGCTAACAGACTATTGTGTTCCAGACATCCAGAAATTCCGGGTAAAAATCCTTTCTGGTGGTTAGGTCCGAAATACCTATTGTTAATCATAAAATTACACATTTTTGTTTGAAGTATTAAGAAAAATATTTTTGAAATTGTGTTAGTTAGTGCTATCGGTCTAGTATCTTTAGGATGAGTCACTTCGTGTTTTTTTTGGGATGAGAACAAAAACCGCTTCGCCAAATGCGACTGGTATATTCTTTTCTGACCAGATTTTACTGAATATATTTGTAAGATGTTTGCGAACTATTGGACATTTTTTATACACTATATATGGAACACCATCAGGGCCCGGAGCCGATTTAGATGATTTCTTTTTTATTTGTATCTCTAATTCCTCTATGGTAGGTGCATTCCCTTGGAATTATACTAGAGGGTCATGGGGTCTTTGGGCTTCCGGTTGATTTTATGGTGTTCTGCATTGAGATATTTCGTAGGTATTTTTGTAATGTTCGTAAGTTTGTTCCTTGGTCAATAGAAGTTTACCATTTTGGCTTTTGAAGATATTTTTTGAGTACTGAAAAGGGTTTTTATCAAAATCTTCTTCATGCCTTGCCCTATCGTAACTATCGCGATTGTTTGCTATTTGTTGCGATATACCTTGTATTAGTTTCAGAATTGATCTTAATGCCCTAGACAGTTGATGACTAAGATGATAATCGCCTAAGGCTTTGGCGTCTCGAAGTTTTTTCTTTAGTTCCCTTTTCTTTCTCCGCAGTTTAGTTTTAAAAGAATTTTCCTTAGTTTTAGGAGCATGGTAATTTGACGGTGGATAATGCTCACTAAAATACGTGTATATTGTATCTTGGAAAGTGTTTACTTGGCTATTTAGATCTTGTTTCTTGCCTGAATGTTGTAGCAGAATTGCCAAGTTTTCGTCATGCACTTTCCAGGTTGAGTTTTGAAGACTCGGAATGCTAAGACGTGTCCGGGTGTTTATGGACTCCTGGTTTCTTTGACACGATGTTTCACCATGGGATATATGAGGGTCTACTCTATCCGTAGTGACTGTTGAAGGTCTTACCGATGGCTGTCGTGCTTCAACACCATGTGTATTCAAATGTTTGATGAACCAGGCTCGTCTCTTGTATTGTTTCCCGCACGTGCGGGGCATTTCAAATCCGTATTATCGCCAAAGTCATCGTTTTTTCCTTTCGGTGACAGATCTTCCGCCCCCCCCTCTCGGACTGTCCTGGGGGTATTTTTCTTATTAGGACTTTTAGCGTGATTTTATTCTAGGGTTTGGCTTGCTAGGCCATGGCCCTCGGCTTTCTTTCCAGCAGTCAGACGTCTTTCCGCCTGTCAGCTGTCTTTCCAGCAGTCATCTGTCTTTCCAGTGTCGGCCCGTCTCTCCGGGCTGTCATTTGAAAATGAGACGATATTATTAGCAAGCCATGGATTCTCCGTGCGGGTGCCGGGTCCATCGCGTTGCTGAGTTGGGAACTCGGGACAGTGCCGGGGACTTGCGACCCAAGTGTAGGTTTAGAAGGGGCCCCTTTTTGTTGATGTACATCAACACTCACCTTCACTACCCAAGTTCCCCTCCCTGCCTAACCAAATTTGATACGAACCTACTAGTGCCGCTTTAGACATTCGTCCTAGTAATGAGCTTATTGTAGCTCTCGATAGGCCTAGATCTTTAAGTAGGTTATAGAGAGATTTAGCTGGTATACCTCTCGCTCCCACTTCTACTGCATACAAAGAGAAATATGTCCGGTCTAGATGACGAAACCCCAACATCCTCCGGAATTTTATAGTGCTTTTCATACGTGTCGGCAGTATCTAAGATTGAATAAGGTTTGTTCCTGGATTTTATGGATGAACCTTCAGACACAAAGTTGATATGACGTCTGTTAGTAGTCAATCCTTTTTGGGCTCTAGCTACTGCCAGACTCATTGCTTCGCGTATGATGAAAAGCACCTTATCGTGGCGGCGTGAGTATTGGCCTCTATCAAGAAGCACCCTACATCCTACTAATATGTGTCTAGCCGTCCCTATTGCCTCACCACACGTATAACATTGTTTTTCTGTGGCCCCACCTTACCAGATTACTCTGGCCTGGGAGGGTCATCTGAAAGGCGTTAAGATAGAATTTTAACAGGGCCGGCGACCACTCATAGATCAAGGTGCGCCACTTTAAAGCCATCGGTATGCGGAACTCTCCCATTGTCAACCATTCGTTTTGGATTTCCAAATTCATCGCGTGCACTCGATATTTATCAATTTCGTCCTTCGTCATAAAGTAACTTTCAGCGAACCTACCACAACGCGCATATGGTTTTAGGCAACAGTTCAGAGGAAGAGAGATGGCGCTAAACATGGATATATAGCTATATCTCTCTCTCTCTCTGAATAGCTGCCGAATTGGAAACGCAATTAAATCGCATACGCGCGTCGTGCTAGTCTCGTATAGGCTAGACTAGGCGATCAGACCAAGTAGGAATCCCTAGTATAAGAAAAGAAAAGAAATTCTTCGTGTCATTGACATAGAACAATAGTAGAAGTCTCTTATCAGAATTAATTTAAGTAAATGAATCGAGAAAAACAATGGTGACATAGTATCCTCTTCTAAAGTAAGTTCTAAACATAAATTCTTCAGATCAAATGTAGCTGAACGAAACGAATGGTAATATGTTGGAATCACACGTTGGAACATGCACGGCTCGGTGATATCACATGTGGTGGTAAATATCAAGTATTTTGAGAAGAAAGGAGCCATTTGTTACGAACACACCGTAATTTAATTAACATTCATAGGTACTTACATTGATTTATTGGTTGTATGGTCCAAAAAAGACATGTTCCAAAGTTGTCCAAATGTCGCAAAAGACAAATTGCTTATGGATAAGGCATCTATCATTATCATCCTGGCGTTAATTCCAATCGCATCACCTTCACCTTTTACGTAAAGCGACTGCCATATGACCTCCACAACTATTCGGCGATATCGAAGTTTTGCAGTTAGACTGTACTTTTTAGGTCTTCAAATACCCGTAACGACTGCTATAGATGTTCGTTTAACAACCAGAAATGACGGTTCTTCGAGGCACTAGACCAATGTTTCCTAGCGCGCAGACCGACCTCCGCCCCCCATGAGCGCGGGCCTGAGGGTGACGGGTGGAGTCGCTCGTCACCCTAGCAGAAGCAGGCCACGGCGGCGGCGCGCATCGTAGGACGATGCGCAATTCCGGGGGCGAGTCGGGGACCGCGTGGTCCCCCCTCGAGGGCCAGACCGAGAGGAATGTGCCTGGGTCAATCAGGGTGCGAGGGATATGTCGCGAGACAACCTCACCTTCGGCCTAGCACATCGACCCACAGACGGCGTGCGATTTAGTCGGTTCGAGTCCGACATAACCTCCCCCTCCGGCTCCGGACGGGATTTCCCGCACGTAAAAAAAAGACCAATGTTTCCCAAACATTGTTCTGCCATGGCCCGGTAATTTTTACACTACCCCTTCGGGACCCACTGAATACTTTTTAACCCAAGCTGGTTTCATTAAAAATACACATTTATTAATAGTAGAAATGTTGTATTAATACTAGGTATATACAATATTTTTGTAGCACCTATTTAGTCACCAAATTTTAGTGCGAAGTATGGAGCTGTTGCTTATTTTACTAAAGAATCCAAGTTTGCGGAAAATGACGAAAGTTATATCCCAAGGTCTGGTACCACTTCAAGTCGGTTTCCATATTTATTTTTAAAGTAAACTCGTGTTGAAAACCCAGCTTCATTTAAATTAATATACGATGCGCGTCGATCGATAGTATGGGTAATGGTGCAACCCGATATTTTTTTTTGGATGGCCCGGTACCGGGTGGCGACCTGGCAAATGGGAACCGCTGACCTAGACCAATGCAAATAGACATATACATGTAAACAAGTATATTAACTCTGAGCGCAAATCGAACTCACGCCTCCTATATGTAGTAGTCGAGTTCTCTAATGCAATACCGCCACGCTACAGAGGCAGTCCCTGGCTACAAAGGCTTTCCTATACCTAATGCCCGGTTCACATTATTCCAGTCCAGTAATCCAGCGAATCAATCCAGTCCAGTGCTAGATTGCATTGTAGTGTTCATATTAAACCAGTGTTTAAAACGCGCTTGAACTTTGGAGCACACCTACTCTGTCTCCACCTCCTGCATAATTCATTTACGGTAGCAATTCAGATTTCCCAAAAGCTGAGAGAAAAGCCTCCAACAAAGCCATGTTCTTAAATCAGTAAGTGTATTAGCTAACAGGTGCGTGGATTTCGAAGATCTTGGTACCTATGTGGTTTTAAAGTCTACCGAGACATTTCAGAAGTCGTTTAATGTTCGGTTCGCATTATTCCAGTGCGGTGATCCAGCGAATCAATCCAGTGGTTCACATTATTTCAGTAGCATTGCAGCACTGGATTCGCTCGCTGGACTGGATTGCTACTGGAAAAATTGTGAATCGGGCGTACGTAGCGAGATAGCCTTACTCCAACAAATCACTCTCACCTTATTATCAGTGCTGCACAGGTCACAAAGCACGTTGACGCCATCGCTATCCTGCGCCGTGGTCATCTTCCTCAGCAGAACGTAGTTTAGCGGCAGAGCTGGTATACCTCCTGGTGGTATTGGGGTCTCGTGGCCGCAGGTGGGGCAGATGATGAATGGGAGGCTCTTGCCTGAGATCTGAACACAGCAATAAAGCTTATTAGGATGATTTCAGAATAGCTATCAGTGGCAAAGATTGAAAATTGTCAAATGGGCAGCTGGTGGAAACAAACTTCTATTTGAGAAAAGGAAGGAAATTCTTTTAGGATGACATTTTAGGTGCAGTTTCTCATCAGCAATCGCATTATAGGGACCACTCGCCACTGGTAGCTATACCATAAGGAGTGAATACTCCTCGGGGCTGGTGGTGACGGGTGAAGCCACCTGTCACTCTAGCAGAAGTAGACCGCGGCGGTGCCTCTGCGTACTAGAGGACGAGTTGGGGACTCCGTGGTCACCCGAAGAGGGCCAGATCGAGAGAGATGGCCCTGGCTCAGCTGGGATGCGAGGAATATGCACCAGCTACTTCACCTTCGGCCTTGCACTGCGACCCACAGACAGCGTACTTTTTAGTCGGATCAAGTCCGACATAACTTCTTCCCTCTGGCACCGGCGGACGTAACAAAAAGGAGTGAATACTCTTACGAAACTGCGAACTCTGACTCAGCAGTCGAACATTCTACCGCTACGTCCAAACGTTATAAATTGAGTTTGTATTAACGCGTACTTAGCAAAAAAAAAAACATCTAAATCTATGATTAACACCCACAAATCGTCAGCTATGATTATCTGTCCCAGGTAAAAGGGAGCGAGGGTACATTGTTATAGGCATGTTTGCTGTCAAATGGAGACCAGCCCTATCCCTTAGATCTACTATCTACTACACCCATGAGAAGTGATGAGTCTATTCAACTTAGGTATCGCAGAACTGAACTAATAATGAGAGGTATTCTTATTATTAGCAGTTCTGTGTCTTTCATTTAACTATAGACAACCACAAAAGGCACAGGATTGGGAGCATTGGCGCGCATTGAAAGAGGCCTATGTCCAGAGGAGATTATAACAGGTTAATTGATTGAACCATAAGCTTCCTCGTACGTTGACTAAAGAGCGCTACTACCTGCACTTACCTTCCTCGAAAGTACTCCATATTTATGTTGTTTCTGTTCCCAAGAGCCTTCAGATCCTGAGTGCCGGAGGTCTGTCTCGTAGCCTGATCCTGCGGAACCAACGCCTGAGCCTGACCGAGAGCCGCCTGGATCTAGCTGGATTGATCCTGGAAACAATAAACTTAGATTAGTTATGATGCTTGGTAGAGGGATAATAAGATTAATAAGTAATAATGGCAAAGTATAATCTATCCGGTTCGACAATCCCGGATGCATCCATAGCTTAAGGTACCCACTCACCATCTGTCCGGCGGCCTGCAGTCCTAAGCCGATAGCGCCCACACAATAAAGTGATTTTGGCCTGCCGGCAATTTCCTGTTGTCAGTTTTGCGACCGCACACTAGCAGTTGCGAGTCGACAGTTTCCCGCCGTACGATCGTCCGTCGGTGTGTGCTCGTTCGCCCTGACGGCCTACGACTGTCCGGAATTGTTTGGCTATCGGATCGTATTAATCGTCAGTCCAAAATCGTTAACAAAACTGTGATTGTGTGGGTTATTGCGATTAACTGACAAATTTATATCGTCCGGCTGACGTCCGGCTTTACACTTTAAAGCTCACGATCAGATTGCCTATTCCTACTTTCATTATAGATTGGTGTATTTTGGTCTTTGCTGGGGGTTACTGCAGTCTAACATTACCCCAAGAGTAAAGACTGCGCCAGGACCTCATCCAACAAATAGCAGATACGCGTATAATATGACTTATAAACGAACATAAATTAAAATAAAAAATGAACTTAAATTAAAAAAAAAAAAACATGACTACACCAAATTGGATAACTCTTTTTTTATGTTTGTTATTATCAGGACAAGGTTTGTGAAAGATTCTTTATCGCAAAATTAAGACCTGGAACTCCTTGCCAGTGTTTCCTTCTTTCTACAGTCCCGGGTCCTTTAAGCAGGGCGCAAAAAAGCATCTGATGAGGCCGTCAAGCAAAGTGCCACCAAAGTAACATGCTATGTGTCTGTAATGGTGACCCTCTTTAATGAGACTTTCTTTCAGCTTACTATCAGGTGAGGTGAAGTCAAATTGACGTGTTCTGAATTTAAAAAAAAACTACATATTTCATATCTATGGAGAGAACGTAGGTACCTGCAGTCAGCGTCAAAAGTTTGGTGATTGCACAGATTTTGAAAAACTTCAGAGCCTAAATGAGCAATTGCTTATTAATAACTAACGACTTATGAAATAGTAAGAAAACCCATTGTAACAGAAGTAGGTCACCAAATCCCTCCCAATAATTTTCCAATCGATTCACTTTCGATTGTTAGCAACGAATGCAGCTCACCCATTTTTCTGTAAATAATTATAAAAATTACGCAACCATTACATCTCTGTGCATGAGTCAGATGGCACTTTTGGCAGAGCTTTGAGGTCTTACCGGAAGTTACACGTGTAGTGACATTGAGTAGCGTGATTCAGTAGCTAATTATATGTGAGCCTAGATGTAAAAAAAATATGAGGGAAAATGTTTACTATACCTGATGAGTCAATGAACTGGGCCAAAGATGGATTTGGCAGGTGACAATATATATACTTGCCTAGTGTATAACAGGTAAATATTGTGCTGACCTTGGTTTTGATTTGACGGGATGAAGAGTGAGAGTTTGGCTAAGTCGTGAATGAAACGGCAAGACGCATAATTAAAGCAAAATTGTACATATTGATGCGATTTTTCTTACATTTTACAATTCGTTAGATACAGTTTCTACAAACATAAATGGTTCTAACTACTCTATAAGAGTACCAAACAGGTCATCCGATGTTTTGAGTTTGACTATAGCGACTACTATCGGACCAGTTAATCGGTAGGTGTACCAGTTAGCCGATGAGGTTAACTTTGATTTTGGTATAGCTCCAATTCCCTCAAACAATAAGTACCTAATATAGAGAAGATAAAACCGCATAGAAAAAGAAACTACTCGTACATACCTACTGCCTGTAGCAGTAGTGGTTAAAAATTTGGCATTACCAATTACATACTTATTTTGAGACGCTACGGTTTTGAATCCTGGCCATTCCAGCGTCTGTTAGGTTAGGTTAGTTATGTATTTAATATTAATAAATACGGTTACAATATTATAACATCTATTCTAATAGATAGGAACAGGAACTAAGCTAATGTGTTTCTAAATATAGTGCCGCCACCCGGCGCGCTATGACAGGACTCACAAACAAATGCAACAAGCCACTAATAGCACAATGTTTGCTTCCTTGACTGTACTGCTATTTTTAGCTTAAAACATTTGATTTCTTGCCGGAATGACCTGTTGTTACTGTCAAGGTTACGGTTATGTGATTATTGTAACAGATACGTATTCCTTCTGAACCATCGTAAGAAAAATAATACCTATCACGTTATCTGTACTTATAATTAATCTTGGCACCAATCACGTCACAAAATATGCTCTATACACGCAGTACCCCTAGCACGAACAAATATCGTAAACGTATTGAGAGAATAGGGCATTGCAATTGGCCGGCTTCATATAAACACAGGTCACAGTAGGCAGGCGGCCAAACTCCGTTCTCTCAATACGATTACCATACGATAACTATAGTTGTTCAAGTCAAGTCAAGTCAAAGTCAAAAATCATTTATTCTGCATAGACCATTAAAACGATACTCACAAAACGTCAAGTTTAAAAAAAAATCTAGACTATTTTAGCAAATGGATCACCGGTTCGAAACGCGGCCCCGACCTGAGAAGACTCCGGTAAGAAACTCAGCGGGCATTTTTTTTGGTCTATTTACAAACATTTGCTTAATCTACTTAGTCTAGATACAATAGTTTGCTTGAGTAGCATATAGTTGAGCGAACAGCTCATTTCCAAGCTTGTTTATCATCTAAATATTCTTGGATTTTATAATAGCCTTTTTGGTACAGTTTAGTCTTAATTACATTTTAAAATTTATTTACAGGTAAATCTCTAATTTCATTAGGGAGCTTGTTGAAAAAGCGTATACAGTTGCCGCGGAAAGAGTTCGTGCTAAAGGGTACAGTACACGTTCCTTGGGTGTCTCTTGAGGATGGCAAGGAGTTCTACAGCGGCTAAGGAGCTCAAATACACCAATCAAACACAGATAACATATCAAACCAATCCACATGCACCAGGGCCTCATTTCACTAACGCCTTGGGGTCAAGACATAATAATACCGGTAAGCATAGTCGCAAAATGTGATGTACCTATCCAAATACAGGGTCCTTACCTACACCTAGTGGCCCAAGTCGGCCTCACGTGCAAGGCGCATGCTTTTTTCTCGGTGTTGGGAGACAGACGATGCAAATAGTCTCACAGTCTCCCTACCATGGACGCCCAAGATCGTGCGAAGTGGAGAAGGACGAGCCGGAGGGCCTACCCTGAGCTCCGAGGGCACCATGGCCTCGGATGCAATCAGGATAATTAATACGTCTAAATGAAGATCACCGGTAGGATTGCGTTCAGGGGTCAGCAAGTGCATAGCCGGGCAAGTTGATGTGCCCTTTAGGCTGAGTGCCACCATTGTTGACATGGTACGTGTATGTAATGGCGACCCTCTTTCCTGAGAATTTGTCTTCAGCTTACCATCAGGCGAAGTAAAGTAAAATTAGCGTGGCCTATATCCATACTAATATTATAAATGCGAAAGTAACTCTGTCTGTCTGTATGTTACGCTTTCACGCCTAAACCACTGAACCGATGTTGACGAAATTTGGTACAGTGGTATATTAGAGCTTGAGAACGGACATAGGCTACCTTTTATCACGAGAAAGGGGGTTTAAGGGGGGGAAATAGGGGATGAAAGTTTTTATGAAAGTTTGTCATTTCTGAAGATATCTTAATGAAATTTGGTACAGAGGTAGATTAGAGCTTGGGAACGGACATAGGCTACCTTTTATAGTGAAAAGGGGGGTAGAAGGGGGGGCCTAGGGCCTTGGGATGAAAGTTTGTCATTTTTGAAGATTTCCTGATGAAATTTGGTACAGAGATAGTTTAGAGCTTGGGAACGGATATAGGTTACCTTTTAACGCGAAAAGGGAGGTAGAAGGGGGGCCTAGGGCCTTGGGATGAAAGTTTGATATTTTTGAAGAATACCTGATGAAATTTGGTACAGAAATAGTTTAAAGCTTGGGAACGCACATAGGCTACCTTTTATCGCGAAAAGGGGGGTAGAAGGGGGGCCTAGGGCCTTGGGATGAAAGTTTGATATTTTTGAAGAATACCTGATGAAATTTGGTACAGAAATAGTTTAGAGTTTGGGAACGGACATAGGCTACCTTTTATCGCAAAAAGGGGTAGAAAGGGGGGGGGGGGGGGGAATATGGCTATGGGATGAAAGTTTTTATTTTTTGAAGATATCCTGATGAAATTTGGTACAGATATTGATTAAAGCTTGGGAACGAATATAGGCTACCTATTGACGCGAAAATGGAGGTATAGAGGGGGGGGGGGGGGGGGTAATAAGGCTTGAAAGTTTGACAGTTTTGAATATATATTTGGTACAGGGATTAATTAGAGCTTGGTAATGGACATATGCTACCTTTTATCGCGAATAATCTGGTACCCAACCCCCAAGGACTATGAAATTAAAGTTTTTCACTTTTCAATGGCACAAAAAAGGGGGTGAATATGGCAGAATTTCTTTTAAGGTGTCCTCATGAATTAGAGCTTCAGAACGGACATAGTCGAGTAGCGAACCAAATATAGAAGCGAGTGGAGAGGCGAGTAGAGATTGTTATAGGGACGAGTGGATAGGCGTGTAAAGATCGAAAGCAGAGTAGAGTCAGTGCCAGTGGAGAGGCAAGTATAGAATAATAGGGAGGCGAGTGAAAAGATGAATGTAGTGGCGAGTAGAGATCGAATAGAGAGTTGAGTAGAGGTGCGAGTAGATAGGCGAGTGGGGAGAGTCAAGTAGGGACGAGAAAAAAGAATCGAATGGATGAGCAAGTAGAGAGGCCAATGGAAAGGCGAGTATAGAGAAGAGTACAAAGTCGAGTAGAGAGGGGAACAGAGAAGTCAGTAGAGAGTCGAGTATAAATTCAAGTATAGAGGCGAGTAGAAAGTCGAGTAGAGAGTCCAGTATAGGGGCGAGTAGAAAGTCGAGAACAGAGGTGAGTACATAGTCGAGGACAAAGTTGAGTAGAGTGGCGAATTTAATGCTCAATAGCGTTGGATCAACACTAAGCGATAACCGAAATCCACGCGGGCGGAGCCGCGGGCAACAGCTAGTATAAAATATAAAAACAACCGAAACTCGGGCTCTCGGTCTCCAAAAGGCATGAACGCAACAACTCTGAATAATACTCGTATCTATGAGACAAATATTAAACCGCTGAGATCGACTGAAATCGTTTCGAATGATTATCAATCTGTGGAAGTATAGTTGTATGAGGTTATATGATTCATGCCTAACAGCCGGTGCGTTTATAACCATAACAATAAGAAATTAAACAGACTCACGCGCAGCATTCATAAACAGCGAAAGTTTATTTGTCTGATCATTCACGGAATCATCTTTTATAAGACACAGTGTATAAAATCAAAAAGATTTCTTGTGTTATTATTTACTTTACGAGTTCAGGGAACTTTTTTATGGACGGTCTGCAAAGATTGAAAAATCATCCGCATCTTCATAGCGATTTGTTAGTTCCGTCCATAGTTTGTACTTTGGAGCCCGATACTTGACTTGAATGAAATTTTGAAGCATTTACTATGCTAACTTTTCAAATCGATTAAGATAGGAAAAAGGGAATCGCTCAGGTGGGACTCGAACCCACGATCTTTCCCTTACAGGGGGAATGCTCTGACCACTGAGCCACCGAGCCACACCTGAAGCTATCCAAATTCTCCTATACTACCGTCTTAGGGCGACGGTGGGAGCCATCTACCGACATTCATACGAATTATCGGAAACAATGAATGATGTTGCAATCATTTTTAAACATTGTGCTTCGGAGTTTGAGTTTCTTAAGGGGGTCATACGCTGCCCAGGCCGTACTAATACCAATTTCCTAGTAGTGTAGGGTAATATGTTTGACATATCCCCGAAAAATGTCCTTTTGATCACATCTCTTTCGTTTTTTTCCTTACGTTGCTTTTAATCTCAATCACACATGATAGAAGCGTCAGTAGCTTAGTGGTTAAGGAGTCGGCCTTACGATCGAGAGGTCCCCGGTTCGAATCCTGGCAATTAATACACTACCGACGTGAACCCACTCCTAGCACAAGCAATTTAGCTTAGTTGAAGGGGGTAGAGGGAATATTAGTAATTTCGATAATTTCGGTTGCTAATATTCTTTATTAAAAAAAATGCCATCTCAAGGGGCCCACTCACTAATAGTCCGCCTAATACAGTTTCTGATTCTTATATTATAGACTGCCTGCTTGTGTGCTCGTTCGCCCTGACAGCCTAGGAGTGTCCGGCCGAGAACTCTCAGCGCTGTTCGGCGACCTCACATTATCGGATCGTATTAATCGTCACCTAACGTATTCACTCGATACTTGAAGACTTAGGTTATGGCCCTCAGAGAACACAGACTTAGCTGTACACATAATTAGTAGGTACCAACTTAAATAATGTGTTGCCAAGTCGGATACGCATATGTCAACCAGCGTCAATATCATCAAACCGTGTCAATCCGGCGATCTGCCCAGTCATCACACTACTCTACAATCCATACAATCACATTAAAAGCTACACGACACGGAGACCAATCGATTCATGATGCGATTATGTATTAGGTCGGGGTCTGTTGTGTGGCTTCGCATTGTGCTGGCGTTCAAGCCTCATTGGATACACTGTCGCTATGTATATATTGGTTCCTACTTGTAAAAATACGAAAAGTAGGTAATTGCTTTATACTGCCCAACGTAGTCACACGACTGACAATGTCAATGCTACACAGTGCCAATGCTTTGGACATGGTTGTCCAAGGTTTTTACATAGGTCTGCCTTCCGTAAGCCAAGGGTTTGATAAATGTTACTGATCATTGTGTGGGATTTAAGCGACTCGTTTTGTAAGGAGTACTGTACTTGCCTATGTCATCGAGACAGAGGTAAGAGTATCTACAAGAGGTGACTGTCCGTTCTGTTTGTGTACTATTCTATACAGTAGGTATATGGCCACCTCCAAGATGCTAAAGATATTTTTAGCATTATTTACCCCTGCAACACCAAAGATAGTATTGGCTACGCTACCTCCAGCGTGCGTCTGGTAGCTGTAGAACTTAAGCGAAAAAGTAGCCGGGATGGGAAAAGAAAAAGTGAAAAATCTGGTTCTACCTCGAAATGCTACGTAATATATGTCATTACCTTAATCTTTGGTAACATAGGGTTTGCACTCTACTCTACCAGAGAATAAGCAAACAATAAGTCCTTGTCAAGTCACATTTTCAAGAGCATGACTAGATCCATTCATGCTTTATATAATGCCAGATTTAGTAACTTTTTTAGTGATTTTGAAGAGTGTGAAGTGTGTAAGGATAGAAACAGCTATTGCCTCTGCCCACCCAAGACCCGGAGGGATGAAGGCTGGAGCATAATGTATGTACTTAACAGTAGTTATAGAATCGACCGCCTCCGTGGCGTAGCAGTAGTGAACGAAGCCGCTACGCAGGCTTTGCAATGGTTTTATTGAGCCTCGGAGAGCACGCTAAGCCGTCGGTCCCTGTTGCCATACGAACATCTATGGCAGTCGTTAGGGGTAGATGAAGCCCTCAAAAATCCAACGACTGGTCTAACTGCCATGCTTTGATATTGCCATTGGGTTGTGGAGGTCAGATGGCAATCGCTTCACGGAAAATGTCGAAGTTCAGCCAAATCTGCAGATAGACTGGTAAAAGCGTACCCCAGACTTCAAGTTGAAAGCTTCGGATGCGACTGGGATTAACGCTAGGATGAAGAAGAAGAGAAGTTATAAAGCTACCCAAAGTCCACCTGGATATAATACTCAGCTAAATCCATATAAATAAATGAACTGGTGCATTGTATGGAGATTTGCCTGAACCGTGGGTGGTATTGCGTCCACAGAGCAGAAGAATAATATACAGTGTCGGACAAATGTGGCTGTAATGTAAACATTGAGATCTTGATTCCGAACTTTCGAACTGAATTGTTGGTAGTAGAATTGTTTCTTTTTGTTATATTTATACAAGTTTAGCGGTTCTAGGTATTTGCCTAGGTTAATAGTAAATCTAAATTGTAAAGTAAGTGTAATTACAAGCGTCATTATCACTGATGTACATGTGACATGCAACAAATATCGGATACTCGATTTGACTAAAAACATGGTAATATCCGGCTAGTGTTTTACTATTAATGTATGTAAATGACCATGTGAATCTCAAATCATACATTTGCCTAGGTATCAACGATAGGAAAATATAGTTTTATCTAACACTTTTTTTATCGTACTCGTACCCGTACGACCTCAATTTGGGATCTCAACTATAAATAGAGCATAATGAATTCATTTTTAACCTCATTTGAGTACTTCAGCCGTTTTACGTGAGGAAATCCCTACGGATACCACTCCTATCCATCCATGACCATCAAAAATCAGTGGCCGTTATATCGGATACGCGGATTGACTAAAACTACACGCCGCCGTCTCGGGACTACCAGGAAGAACTGAGTTTAATTAGATCCATTATCGTAGGTAATCAAATTGGAATGAATTCTTACTAGACTTCAACGTTTAACTATAATATGACCAGGCCCCCGATTCTGCTAAGTTATGTTAAAGACGATGACGGTAACGAGTCCATAGCGATAGCACTGTCATAGACATAAGCGCGGTGATCTGATAAGTGGGATAATATTATATGAGACATGCCGTAGTGGCAGCACAGTGGGCGCATCGTTGCATTGATTCAAAGTGGTGTTAACTTTACAGCCAAAATTGCCATATCAGCGAAAGTAAACATGACAATTTGAAATAAATTTAAAATGCGCTTGGCTTTCTATTTTCTTCCTTAAAGTACCTACCTCATAAAAATATCAATACATTACGACTTTAGATCCTCCTACTCCGTTGCAAAGATCTACTTTCTGCAGATGGTTCCAAAGGAAAATGTAGTTACCCAAATACTACTACAATAAATACTACTATTTGGAAACCTACAAATAATTTTTGAAAATTTCACTACTAATGGGTTAAAATAGGAGATAAAAGCACAGCCTGTCGACGAAGCCGTCTAGACAAAGCAATCGTGCGAGGTGAGCGAAATGGCGGGAGAAGGAGTACTGTTCCAAGTACCCATATATTTTACTTGGTACTAAGGATTCAGGGCTGTTCCCATTTGTTATCACGTTTTTTATTTTATTATATATTTTATTGATTCGTTTTATTAGTTAAAAGTTTTCGTAATTTCGATTACGAAAATAATTTAATTAGGCGATCAAAGATGGTGGACTCGAAATTTTCGCTAAAATCGATATGAATATCGATTTCAGAATTTTTGGGGTCCTTTATCACGAATATTTCATCCATTTAGATATCGCATCGTCTTGGATATCTAAATGGATGAAATTTTCACTAAAATCGATATGGGTATCGTTTTAAGGGCTTTTGGGATTGCTGATTACGAATATCGAATATAAGATCCATTTAGCGATAAAAGATGGTGGTTTTGAAATTTTCAATAAAATCAACATGGGATCGGTTACAGGGTTTTTGGGGTTGCCGATTACGAATATATCATCGATTTAGCGATGCAAGATGGCAGCATCAAAATTTTCAACAAAATCAATGTTCAAATGCAGATTCAGGTTCAGATTCAAATTCAAGACTTAAAGTATTACGTTGGTTTGATCATAATTGGTTGAGTAGAACCAACTTACAAAACCAGCGAAAGAATCGTTTTCAAAATATGTATTTACTCTATTTATTATATACCTACATTAATTTAAATATTTATTTTTAACTGTAAAATTTTAACGTTCGTATGTGCTTCTTTATGCCTAAACTTAAAAACAAAATTGATTCTTTGATTGTTTGAGTAGAACTGGAGATATGACCAAAGGTCGCAATTGCCGACATCCACACGAGCGGAGCCGCGGGCGTCAGCTAATTATTTATATTATCGAGAGTTGATGTGCCTTGAGACAACAAAGAGACTAAATAGGGGTTTAATAAATATTACAGATAAAAAAAAACTAGTGACAACCCTGACAAAACTGCGAAAGACGACATTTCCGCAAACATCAAAGGCGACGACGTACTGGTACCTACTGGTCTACTCGTTTATACTGTGATAAAAGTTTATATGAAAATCCGTAAAATTTAAAGTATCGCATACTTACTTACGTCTAGTTGGAAATAAATGAATAGGTATGTTTCAGCGTTTTTCAAGATTACGCACGGGGAATGTATGATAGGCGACGAATAGGCCTCAAACATCTACCTAGAAATGTCTAACAGTTCTCTCATTATACTGGGTGCTGGGGGTATTCTTGCAGAATCATCTTTTCTTAAAAAAATAATGAAACAAACGTCGGTCTCTCTGTAACCAAGCTAAGTTGATTTTGTTGGGAATGAAGACGTCAAATGTAACAAAGTTTATACTTTAGCTCACAAACCTTTACATTTGACCTATTAAAACACAAAGTGAGTTAAACAAAACAGCCATTTATTTAAATTGTTCATTTTTTAACATTATTTCAATATACTTATTAGTATTATTTTTTTATATTTCTACTTCACCACTTAGCAAAATAATCTAATAAGAGAATCAGAAAAGAATTGCACTAAATGAACACTAAGTAGGTACCTATGTAGTAGGTATATATGCCTATGATAAATTGATGATACCTACTTTAACTTTAGGTGCTATGCCTAATTCCTGCATAAAACTGAAATGCTTTTAGGTAAAAGCACCAATGGTAGAAACTTTAAGGACAAATCAGTGAAGTTTGATTTGTCCTTAAAGTATAGTAAAGTATAAAATTACAAGCAGTATATTTTTATTTAAATACAATTATTATATACATGGTCGCAAACACAAATAAAATTACCCCTCTGAACAAATTTCTTAAGAAACAACTGGCGCCAATTTAATATTTACTTACATTAGTTGTGCAAATTTTTGAACATGTGTTATTTATGCCATTAGATGTCTTTTAGTTAAACAGTCATGTAAACAAAATAGTTACTTTTTTACAATAAAGGTATTTTTTCGAAAGTGTCCACTATTGGGTCAGTGTCTATCATTGGTGCTTTTACCTTAGGTACTTTACAAAGACTTTTAGTGAACACATCAGCAAGCATTTGAGATATTCTTAAATAAACAATTTTAATTAAATTCTGAGCAACTGCTTCTCAAAAAAATGAAGCCTTACATCGGTACAGTACAGTGGCACATACAATTTTCTGAAGGTTTCTGTGCACTTTGGTTATCATTAAATAATGTAAATGGCACCTTGTTGTCTTCAACCTCAAACACTTTACACATAGCCATGTATTTGGCCCTGTGCTTGACAAGGCTACCGTCTGTACTGTCTGTTTTTTACTTTCATGAGATATTACACATCCAGAATACAACATCAGATGTCCAATCAGCATCAACAAAACCAACAATATCAGAGCTATTATATATATATAACTATTAACAAACATAAAACCATAAGATTTTGAACAGCTTTAAAACTCTTTTTGCATGTTTACAATGAGTGTCATTATAAAATACAATACATTAAGCCGTCTATTAATTGTTGATGTGTAAACTTACAATACCAATTATTATTGTCTTTACTAAGTTTTAAATTAACTTCCATAGGAGTTGCTAAATCTTTAGAACATTTTTATTTTATTTATTCATTAATTTAACTTTATACACATAGTACACCATATGAAAATTTAGTAACTATTTCTCTTGAAGGTGATATACTTCATTATAACAGTTAGAGTTTCAAAATTGCCAGATGATTTTACAATAAACATGGTTCCTAAACAGATTTTATATAACCTTTCTTTTTCCAACAATCATCTACCTTTATGATTCAGCTACCTCTATGATCTAGCAGACTGCTTAAGATTATAAATAGCTTTATTTAACTTTAAAACTTAAGGTTTATCATTAAATTTAAAATGCTGAGATTTTTACATACAAAACACATTCATCGAGATGGCTGTTGAGGAATGCAATAGTCACATCCAAGTGAGTTATATTTAAGTCTAAGTTAACGCTAATAGCAAACAACAATTAATTGAAGAATACTTAGAACAGGACATAGTGTCCACCGAACAAGGGGAAACCAATAACCACAAGTCTTGCTCTATATATCACTGAATTATCACTATTTAACTTTTTGTTTTAGATACATTTACACTGCACTACATAGCCATCACTATATAGGTTTGTTCACTAAGACCCATGCACTATTTTCTTGAAATGATTTTTACTCTTCTTCCATAGCCTTCTTCCTAGCATCATAAGTAAGATTTTCTTCATATTTTTTATACATTATCACTTGTCCGTCTTCTTTCACATTAGGTACTCTCACATATAAGATTTTCTTGCTCAATACTTGACGAAGTGTCACAGAAGCCTCTGAATGTGAACTAGAACTAAAAAGGGACTTCCTAGTGCGTAAGTGGTATTCTTTACTAGATTCATCTATTACTTCTAGATCCATTTGGTGTGCCATATGTGTGTCCCTCTATGATGTTTAGGATTAAAGTGATCATCATTCACCTTACATGACACCTAAAACAAAGTATTTACAATGTATAAGTATAAAAGCGCATTTGTGTTTTACTACACAGTTTTTTTAGGTGTAACTGAATAACAATCATCCAAACAATTTTACAAACTTCCACATTAGAATTATTTTGACATTTATAGAGTTTAGTGATGAGTGATGTGAATCACATTATTAAAAAACATCATGTGGTATAATAATGTAGGTTCAAGGGAAAGTTTATCTCAAAGTTGAGTTTTCTTCCAATAAACTAAGTAACTAAATAAGTCGATAACGAAAATATATATGTCTACAATATATTATAGAATAAAATAAATGTGTAAATAATCCACTCACTGTCTTTATGCATTCCTTTTTTGCCGTTGAGTCATATCCATATCTTCATCATCATAGAATTTCCCTCACTTTTATGCTCTAATGAAATAATGTTACTGATATGTATCCTCTGTAATTTTTCACACAAGGCTTTTTGGGAGCTTAAATGTTTTGAATTGAATTGCAATCTGTAAGTACTGTTATAGCTTGAGACTGAGAGAAGAGACAGAATTTATTTATGCGACGCAAACTTAACTCCACCAAACAGAAACAAACATGGCCGACTGCAACTTCAACGTACGTCGTAAAGTAACAATGGCAGACTGCAGTCTGCTATACCCCGGGACATATATCTCAGACCTAAAATGTACTCTATAGGCTCAACTTTTGACCTCGTTTGTCTCGCAAATAAGGTCCAAGATGTGTGACTCGAGGCATACCTAGCGTTCATTCGAAGCGACTCTATTGATAATCTATAATCGTAGATAAAAAAACGGTAGTCTGCTAACTTAAAATCACTGGGGTAATGTTATTGCAACGGTATAGTAGACATTAATAAAGCCACTTCACCGCTGTTTCGAAGTGGTCCGTGTACAGTATACTGCCAAAATTGCCATATCAATAAAATTAAAGATGCCAACTTGAAATAGGTAAATTCAAAACGCACTCGTTTTTTCATTTTCTCTCTCAAAGTAGCTCATTATAAACGTATTTATTGATACAAATGTACAAACGTGGCCATAACTGCTTAATTCACCTATACCTACCTAACATTGCAAAGTTGAAACTAATTGGTTGTATGTGCTTGGCACTAACGTATTGAATATCCAATCATACTAATATTATAAATGCGAAAGTAACTCTGTCTGTCTGTCTGTTTGTCTGTATGTTACACTTTCACGCCTAAACCACTGAACCGATCTTGATAAAATTTTATACAGAGGTGAATAAGAGCTTGAGAACGGACATAGGCTCCCTTTTATTGCTAAACAGGGGGTAGAAGGTGGAGAATAAAGCTATGGGACAAAAGTATACAGGGTGTATTTTTGAAACGGGGCAGTAAGGGCAAGTACCTTAACCGTTGCAGTTACAGCAAAACGTTCTTAGAAGACCTTCCCTAACTTTTTGACATATTTTGAACTGCATTCACAGATTTTGTAAAAAACTTACAGTTGGCAAAAAAAAATGCAAAAAGTCCAAAAATTTTTTTTTTATGCCAATCGATTCTATTTCATGTGGGGATCAAAAAACTCTATGAGACCATTTTAGCTTTCAGTACTAGGAAAGACAGAAATCGCCAAAAACGTTTCCCATACATTTCGTACGGAAATATGATAAATCAACTCGAAACTCATAGGTCAGGTAAAATTTTGAACTTGATTTATCATATTTCCGTACGAAATGTATGGGAAAGGTCTTTGGCGATTTCTGTCTTTTCTAGTACTGAAAGCTAAAATGGTCCCATAGAGTTTTTTGATCCCCACATGAAATAGAATCGATTGGCATAAAAAAAAAATTTTTGAACTTTTTGCATTTTTTTTACTAACTGTATGCATTCACAGATTTTTACAAAATCTGTGAATGCAGTTCAAAATGTCCCAAAAAGTTAGGGAAGGTCTTTTAAGAACGTTTTGCTGTAACTGCAACGGTTAAGGTACTTGCCCTTACTGCCCCGTTTCAAAAATACACCCTGTATATGAAAGTTTGTCTTTTTAAAGACAAGGTGTCCAAATTTGTAGCAGAGATAGATTAATGATGAAGAGATAGAAGGGGATTAAGAGGGAGGGGGGGGCTTTATAGGGCTAGAGCTAGGGAATTTAAGTATGCTAATTTTAATTTTAAGAGATGGATAAAAGCCAGATTATGAAGCCAGTGGAGAGGCGAGTATAGAATCAAATAGAGTCCAGTAGATAATCGAGTAGAGAGGCGAGTGGATAGACAAGTAGCGATCGAATAGAGAGTTGAGTAGAGATTCGAGTAGAGAGGCGAGTAGAGAGGCGAGTAAAGAAGCGAGTGGAGAGTCAAGTAGAGAAGCGAAAAGAGGATCGAGGATGGGCGAGTAGAGAGAGAAACACCAATAGAGAGGCGACTATAGAGAAGAGTACGGAGTCGAGCAAAGAGGGGACTAGAGATGCCAGTAAAGAGTCGAGCATAGATTCAAGTATAGTGGCGAGTAGAAACTCGACTAGGAAGTCGAATTTAATACTCAATAGCCTCGGCTCAACACTAAGCCATACAGTCCGCCGACATCCAAGCGGGCGGAGCCGCGGGCAACATCTAGTATTTAATATTACTTTCGTAGGTATAAGTTAGTCCAAGAAATGACGCCAATTTTTGGGTCGGTATTTTAGTAGGGAGTTTTTGGTAGGGCTTTAGTTTAGTAAATTTGTCAGATGCCTGTCCCGTAAATCTAAACACAGATAGAATATAAAGTTCTGCCTGGAGGGTTTTGTAAAATATACAATCAATCATGTCAAAAATTCCCAAAAGAGGTTTTTGAGTATGGGCGTACCAAAGGTAGGTCAAGTGGGGCCCTGCCTACCTGCTCTTTGTCCCGAAGTTAAGAAATTTTAGGAAAATTAAATTAATGCTATGCCAAAATTAAATACTGATTTGGGTACCTAACGCATGAGCCTCTAGATGCGTCGATCTTGGTGTAAACTGGAATGAAACCAAGGATAAGTTCAATGAACTAAAATATCACACCGAGACCGATCGATGAAGCCCGCAACGAACCTGACGCTAGAGCGGAACCCATGGGGACGGGTTTACTTTATGGTAAGAAGCAAGCTGCGCCCTCGAGACCCACTGTTGTTGTGCACAGCTCGGAGAATATGTAGCACCACAGATGACTCAGCCTCGGATGCATACAGCGGTGATCTCGACGACCTTCCCTAAGTCACTTCGGTAGAATTACAGCTGTCGGTGCGAAGGCTCTAGGCCAAGAACCCCTGAAGGACGCTGGATTCTAGCTCTAGGGGAATACGCTTTCGAGCTCAAATGAGAGGGTTTCTCAGTGATGCCAGTTTCCTAAGCTGTGGAAGACAGGGAAACTGGTAAACCAGGGTGCCAGAGCTTACATTCTGGAGTTGATGACCCAAGATGGAGTGCGCTTTTAGTAGGTTCAAGTCCGACATAACCACGCATCGTTGAAACCTTACCAGCTCACGTGTTTTCTTCTTCCTATAGTCCCGGGTCTTTTAAACGGAGCGTGAACAAACATTTGATGAGGCCGTCAAGCTAAGTGCCACCATTGTTAACATAGTACGCGTTTGTAATGTTGACCCTTTTTCCTGAGACTTTACCTTCAGTTTACCTTCTAGCGAGGTGAAGTCAAATTGACGTGTCCGATATAAAAAAAGAGCTGTCGGATCCGACGATAGAAGGCAATGGGTGCTCGTGATGTGGGCATCCTGACAAATCTTTATAACTGCGTACTTCTCACCGGTAAGGTCCCGAACCAGTGGAGACTGAGAATCATTACGCCAGTCTTCAATAACAAGGCATTGGTGCAGTAGTTTGGCAGTTACCGTGGTATAACGATAATCACTCGGTGTGTGTCCTAAGAAATTTTCGCGGGGAAAAATGGTCAAAGGATCTGCCCCTACACTGCCTATTCCTAGACATGCAGAAGGCTTTCGACTGTGTTTCTTGTACGGTGATCTGGTGGGCACTGTGAAACTAGGGAATCCTAGAGGCTTACATTGACACCATCCGTGCCATGTACCACGATTTCGGTTTCGTAGTTCGGTCCGCTGTTGACGACATAAAAATCTTCCTCATCACCGTCGGGGTACACCAAGGATCCATACTTAGTCCTTACTTGTTCCGTTTGGAATTGGAGGTTTTGTCGGACAGCATCAGAAACTCACATGAGCAGCCTCCATGGTTGCTCATGTATACTGATGACATTGCGTTGATGGACGCGCACGGAGCCGATTGGTGCGTCGTGTGAAAGTGTGGAAGAAAGCACTTGAGAACAGCGGTCTATAGCTATATGTGCCGAAAACAGAATTCTTGGCGTTAAACTCAACAGATCCCACAACCGTACCTCGCATAGGCGATGACTTAGTCGAGCGCGCGGACCAGGTTAAGTACATGGGATCTGTACTTCACGTGACTGGAGACATCCACTATAATTGCATCAAGGCACTTATTGATGTCGCGTGGGATAAATGGCGGGAAAAGGCTGGCGTCACATGCTATCCTCAAATGCCAGTAAGGTTGAAGGGCGGGTCTATAAGAAGATCATTAGGTCTGTCCTTTTACACGGCTGTGAAGTGCGACCGCTGTTAGAGCGACACCAGCAGGAGCTGCGTAAGAATCGCGTGAGGAACTCTTGTATTCGCGGCAGCTTTCATGTCCGTGACATCGCAGATAAAATGCAAGAGAGTCGCCTTCGCTGGTATGGCCACGTCTTGCGGCAACAACCAGGCTACGTGGGTAAGAAATACTGAGCTCCGAAGGCATCTCAGCCTCGGATGCAATCAGGATAAAATCTAAAGGTCGATAATAATGAGCACCCCCGCCGCGGGGTTCCCGGCAGAGTAGAATTTAGGCCACTCGATCTCTTCCCATGTAGTGTCGTACAAGGTGACTAAGGGATAGGGCTGGTTAACTTTAACATCAGACAGTTATTCACAGCCCCGACTCAGCCTCAGATGCATGGCTCGATTTAACAATAGTCCCCAAAATATGGCAATAGGTTAACCCCTTATTACGTGGAACCGAATACAAATTGATGAAATGCGAGTATTAATGCACCTAACTCTCCGTGAAAAAAGACGCAATTATATGTATAATTTATGTAAAAAGAATAGTTAAAAAATATTTTTTTTTTGTAATGTAGAGTACAGACATTTAAATTTTTTTGGTTGTTTTTGCTGCATAAACGCACATGAATTTTTCTTCATTTTAAGGGATTTATACCAAAATACACTAAGTTAACATAATATATAGACAGATCTAATAAAAAAATAGTATCAACTCCGTTTTGTCGATATATATGTAAGTACACAGTATACCGGGTGTTAGGGGAACGCTCCCGAAGCCGAAAGCCAGTGGTTGTACTCCGGGTATACTACATATTAGCATTTTTTTTTTCGATTTAGAGAAAAAATTTAATTCTTTTTTACAATTTTTATTTCAATTTTAGCTTTATTTATTCTCCATCATATTAGGAAACCTCAATGAAAGGACAATTTCATAAGAAAACATCGCTACAGAAAAGCAAGCGCTCGGCGCTATTTGTTTTTTGACGTGACAACGTCTTATAAATTGGTTTGCCGGGCGACACTTCAAGAAACTGCGTTACGATTTGCGTTACGCTCCGCGTTATGCGCTTACAATGAGAGCGAGTGAGAGGCACGCGTCCCGCCTAAGAGCGAGAGAGACAGACATAAAAAGTGAAAGGCACGCGTCCCTTCCACTCGAGCACAGTTAGCCCGCCTAAGAGCGAGAGAGACAGAGCGAGAGAGAGAGTGAGAGAGATAGGCATACACACCGGTTCATGTCTTGTAATTAATGATTTAAAATTTAATTTTGTTTATAATTCTTTGTATAAATAAATGTTTTAAATTGTTACTATTATTTCATCCTTCTTCCTACTATACGAATGAATATTCACATTAAAATTATTTTACCACTCAAAGTCGTTGTCACGTAAAACTTTCGCCTGTATACCGACTTTACAGGCAACCAAATTTTTTTCTGTAGTTATGATTTTTTTATGAAATTGTCGTTTCATTAAGCTTTCCTAATACGATGGAGAATAAATGATGCTAAAAAACTGAGTTTTTTTTTTCTCCAAATTGAAAATATAATTATGCCAATAGGTATGTAGTATACCCGGAATACTACTACGGGCTTTCGGCTACAGGAGCTTTCCCCTAACACCCGTTATAGAACCACAGTCTAACACTTGTTATACTGTTAGAGACCGTTCTAATAAATACACATAGTCGGATCATTCTTAAAATCCAGTTTTGAAGTTTCATCAAAATTCAACAAAGTGATCTTGTAACGAGACGTTATAATATAATCACAAAATGCAGTTATAATTTTATGGTTTAACATTCCTTCGCAAGTAGGTATCTTTGCATTTAATACAAATTCTAATGTCTTGGCATATGAGTAAAAAGTAGCAAGTTTTACAAATAGGTACTTAGTTTTTATACATAAGGTACTGGGTAACATCCCAAGTTTTTATAAAGAAAATAGATGCACTGACGACTGTATTTTTTCTAAGCACTGACGGAACCTAGTAATGACCTTCAGTTACTAGAGCAAGAATTATCATATGCATTTTGAACTATGAAAAGAAACTAGTCGGGCGCATCCAGACGATTCACGTGAGTGTAGCCGTAATAAAATATAATTGAAAAATGTCTCACGATAGTTTTTATACGAATATAGTTAAGGAATAGTGCAGTTCTAACTTTGAAATATTTTTATCCCCTGTTACAAGCTTACGTTGTCGAATTTCGATGCAACTTCAAATGTGGGTTTTTCCGACTTTAGTTCTAACTTATAAACTGATGACAAGACAGAATAGTCATATTACCTTAGCCTATTCCAAATGACAAGTTGTCAGCTGTCATTGTTGTCAATTTGTCACCTCCGTTTTCGTTGATTTTTCGAAACATCTTTCGAAAACAATAAGTCTGTCTCTTATTTAGCTATAGCCCTTCATTTAGTTTGAATAATTTGTAGTAGAATGTCCTCACAATATATAATGAATTCCAGGCAAAAGTACGTACCATTGTAGGAATGAAATTTTGCTATAAAAGGAAAGTGGAGTCAAATCACTACAAAATAAAAACACGCATAAAACACGAAGTTGAAATGGGCCCTATTATATGTAAAGCACATCTTAATGTGAGTATTCCTAACCTGTATTACTTTAAGTTGATAGCATTAACGTAATCATGTTTTGTAGCTTAGTTTTAAAATACACACAAAATATAGACAACATGATTTTTATGTGTATTTCAGATGTATTATATCCATTGCAGGACTACCCTAACCCTTTTTAATGATTATAATAATAATTTAAAGTGTCATTTGTTTCAGTAGAAAGAAAGTTACTATTATTGGACCACCATGAAAGCTAGGCCTGAACCAAGGTTTATATAACCTAAGTGTCTGGTAAGTTTAGTACAACAAACTAGTGAATGTGAACCTGAATCTAGTACATATTTCCTTCATCTTTTCCTGTGAAAATGGATAAGGTGACAGACCGTGGTACTAAAGCCGTGCGAATGAAGCCCAAGATAGCAGACCGAGAACTACATATTTTTCTATTATTTCTTAAGAAAAGAATAGGCTCAACGTGGAAGATGCATTTATAAAAGAAAGTATAACTGCGCAAGCGCTTTCTCCAAAACAAGGAAGTACTTACAAATACAAATTGAATTATAAGTAATGAATAAAAAACTGAATAAAATTAAACATGTATTTTTATTTCGCACTTTCCAAATTTGTTTCAAATATATAATTTTCCTAAAAATCTTCAGCAGAAATTAATATGTTCTTAACATAGTTTTCATCATATTGTACCCAGTATGTATGTAATACCTTTAACTGCTCATAAGTAGGGTCAGCTGTACAAAAGAGGCATTGTGTCTGCACCATACATTTGTACCATAACTTGAGCTTTAAATTTGTCTTGCATAGTTTTTTATGATCATTTGGCTTCTTTCTGTGGATTCTTTGATTGAGTGGGCTGCTCGGCATAATGATCATCGGCCGTACCAGGAATACTGGCATCGACACATAATGTTCAGTACTGTTTCACGTACCTGTAATTGGTTACATAACATTAAATTATTATACAATTTCTGATGTAGTATGTTTATCCGCATTCTTCTAGGTCCCATAACACAAGCTAGTAAGCTATGCTTATTATGGGTCTAGATAGTACTAAAGTAAAAGAATTGTGCTGTGATAGCGCTAGAATACAATGGCATAGAATATTCATTTGTTATTATTTATAAATTAAATATGTAGGTACCTAATTGATAAGCTAATGATTGATGAATAAATAGACATACCTATGTATATAAATATTTATTATATTAGTGTGTATTATGTTAGTGTATTTATTATATAACCTACTTAGTGATAATGGGTCAGTACCTACTTAGGTAATCAGTCATCATCATGGAGATACTACCATCATATATTATGTAATAGTGAATTAGCAACCAAAATTACTAATATTCCCTCTAACCCCTCCAACTAAGCTGTATTGCTAGTGCTAGAAGTGGGTTCACGTCGGTAGTGTAATGGCTAGGAATCGAACACGGGAACTCTCGATCGTAAAGCCGGCTCCTTAACCACTAAGCTATCGACGCATTCTATAGAATGCAAATATAGAATGTCTGTAAATAATCAACTCACTTTGTCATTCCTTTCTTGCCGCATAGAGATAGGTATCCTTGGCAATTTCTCTCACTAGGCTTTTTGTGAGCTTAAACGTCTTAATAAATTGCGCTGCTATGCCTCAGAAGCTTGGCAGCTATTTCTGAGAGCGTCGTGGTGACGATCTCCGTCGTGAGCAGCTTCTAGTACGGAGTTTTGAAGGGAAACATCGTTTACCTAGACCTAAACACAACGGCAAATTAGTTCAAATTACACGAAAAAGGTGCGTCTGCATAGTGGACGCTCTATTTCTTCAGAACGGTGAAATATTCATTCTGACAGCTGTCAAATAATTAGTAGAATACCACTTTTTAAATTATTACGAAGATTATTATTAAAGTTTTCGGGATATTTACCATGTAATGATTTGTTGAGTTTCCGATATTTCGGCACTGTTGCAAGCGCCATGATCACGGAAGAACTGAAGTACTGGCGGTTGACGGAGAAAAGTTTTAAGCGCAGACATATCGGTCTACCCTCTTACGCACTCTTTTGTGACGCGTTACATTGTCAGTACCACTACCACTGGTTTCACTAGAACTGCAAACTCGATCACGACTCACTACACTCACAGTATCCACTCGCGATTTTAATTCGGCTGGTTCACGGTTTTTGCATAGGCGGACCACTGGATACCAGACGTTCGGCAGTTGAAACCCTTCCTCACGATTGAAATTTTTATACTTTTTAATTTCAATCGCCTCTCTAACCAATCTTGGTATATAGTGGCGTTCTGTCGCAAGCATCTGAGGGTTATGTAACTCAATCCAGTGGTTTGTACCGGACTCCAGTAAATGTTGAGCGATTGCTGATTTTTGCGGTTCGTTATTTTTGACTGCCCTGATATGTTCTTTAATGGTAAATATCCCGAAAACTTTAATAATAGTATGAACAACCATGATAGTTTAAAAACCGATATATTACGAAGATATTGAGGCGCTATTTGTTTGCAGACTGCAAATTTGTAAAATTGACCACAATGTCTCTACTATTACGTGTAGAAGACTACGAAAAGTGCAAAATTAATCCGACGATACACCATCGAAAGACTATTTATATAGCAGACATGACTCCAATTTGTATCACAAGACCACAAGGACGCTACGCTCACGGTGGCAACTGAGAAGCCATCGCTCTTAAATTTTAGCAGAATACGAAAAGGGCAAAATTATTACGACGATACACCATTCAAACACTATTTCATTAGTGGAATCGACCCCCAGGGCAGGGGAAAAAGAGATTTTCCTCTGCCTTGAAAGCTGCATCCACCCCTAAAGGCGCCCACACACTAACAGTCCGCCTGCAGTTTTTGATCTGTCAGGTGTGGCCTGCAGTCCTAAGCTGATAGCGCCCATACACTAAAGCGATTTTGGCCTGCCGGCAATTCCCTGTTGTCAGTTTTGCGACCTCACACCAGCAGTTCCGATCACCGCCGTACGATCGCCTGCCGGTGTGTGCTCGTCCGCCCTGACGGCCTAGGACTATCCGGGATCGTTCGGATCGTATTAGTCGTCAGACCAAAATAGTTAACGGAACTGTATGAGTTATTGCGATTAACCGGCAGATTTATATCGTCCGGCCGTCGTCCGGTAAACTGATAGAGAATGGGCGCCTTAACTTGACAGACTTAACTTCATAAGCACTATGTAGTAGGTGTGTTTACCTCAGTGAGTAGGTGAGTGACTTTGTGACTGTTAACCTACTTATTTAGTAGCAGTCTAACAGACAATCATAAATTTAATAGATCCTTAAAATGCACTCACAGATACTACACTGTTGGTCAGAAGAACTATTAACGTTTTATCACGTAAATAACATGTCCGATGTAAAATGAACTCTTAAAATTTAATTCTGGCAGCTGTTAATAGGGATTCCTTTGTTCTGTGAGATCTGTTTGAAAGAATAAGTGAAATAACAGACGTTCTCAAATAAATATTTGGTTAATATTAATGTGAGATTTATGGTGGCGAAGAGTTCGTTGAAATGGTTCCTATCGTGCTCCCTTTATAGATTTACTATTGTTCGCCCATTGTTATAGATTTAAGATTGAATCGATGATAAATCATTTGAGAAAAAAAACATCGAAAATATGAAGTTAAAGTACATATGAGCATACCTACAGTGAAAAGATCTTTTAGATTTTTGTAGTGTAAACTGAACCCGCGACCTCTGTGACAGTAAGGCTTTACAATCTTGGCAATTTGGCTTATACAGGACCTCCGAACCCCGAGAGAAAAGCCTTACTGTCACAGATGTAGATTCACCATTCAGAAGGTAACCTTGAGTGAGGGACATTGCGGTCGTGTGTCGTATGACGTGCGTGACGTGTGTGATACAAACACGAATTCCATGATCTTTGTTCACCCAAAAAAATTCTACGAGAACTGACCAACGAGCCTAAACAAGTCGCTCCGAGATGGTTATGTAGAAAGTTTGAAACACTCAAGACTTACTAACGCTGTAACTTTAAGATGATCATACACGAAGGAAGACCAGTGAATAAAAAATGTACTGAAGTAGGCTCAGAACGAATTTTGACAAAAAAAAAATTTAGGCATGTTGTCATTGTCATTGACTTGATATTATTGACTTACTGACACTGTTGACAGAAAAATCTAAAAATGATAATATTCGAAACCGGGAATCGAACCGGAAATCCTAATAATATACAAAAGTCGCACGCTTCACTACACCAAATTGACCTGTTACCAGTTGTTATACTCACGCACTTTAATGACCCAATTTTATTTGCAAATAGACTATAAAAGCATCATATACAAACGGAAGTTTTAAAAACATTCTCTATATAGTTTTTAAGCATTACTCACCGTCCACTTCGCTCCAGACTTCCGATTCTCCTTCTCGATGCTGACTTTGAAGGCACCTGGTACAGAAGTTATGCAGACAGTTCAAAAGCCTTGGTTCCACAAGTTCTTTCTTACAAATCCTACACTCCCATTCTTTTTTCTTATTCTTTTTCTCTTCATTGTAAGCCGAAGTCCTAGGCGCGATGCTCAAATTCTGGCTTATCGGACGACTGGCAGCTTTTCCATGGAGAGGACTGTTTCCAGCACTCAAAGACAGCTGTTCCAAAGACTTGCGTTTGTCCTGCTTCTTTCGCGTGAAGCTACCGAAAATGTATAAAATTCTGTCAACTTCCATTTTTAAATGTTCAGTAAATATGAATAAAAGTGTGGAAATATGGGTGAAATATTAGGTGTTTTTATTATTTTAATATTAAACTTGATCTATATTTCGAAACCGTGCCGATGTTGAAGGGCAATGTATTAATAAACGTGCACCCGCGAAGCCGCGTCGTGTTGGACTGATATACGTTCGGAAACCACTCAAACAACATTGAAACTTGGTTGAACAAACGCAACAGATGTGGTAATAATATTGTCTTTAGTAATTCACATTCGTCTTTAATTCGAATCTTGTAATAGATTTGTTCACAAAGTCGTCGATGAACAGTAAATAATGTATTTATGTCGTAGAACTGAGCTTTAAATAAATAACAAAAATAAATTAATCAAGGCGGGAAATATAAATAAGTTCACAAAGAATGTGACAGATTTTTTAAACGCTCGATAATGGAAGCAATGCTATTAAGAACAATTAATGTAGGGAAGACTTTGTTACCAGGTAGGTGCCTATCTGAAATATTACGTACCTATATGAGAAACAAAACATAATCCAAATACAAGGGACAATTACTTATATCAAATAGAAAATCTCTGTGTAGTAATAATAATTGAGTGCTTATGGAACCCAGTAAGTACATAATACCAAAACCAAATACGGGCAAACCTAACTCCAAATGAATAATCACTTACTTAACTAAAATTTAATTTTACGATCCCTTCATAATTAAAGTGGTAAATGGCAATGCCACTGACTCGTAATGTGGTGTACAGTCAACGTCAGAAGTTGCTTGATAGATACTTTTCTTTTACATTGAATAACATGTAATAATATGATGTAAAATTGTACAGGGCTCTACCAAAAGCTTCGTGGTTATAACCAACCTCACCTTTTAATTATTACACCTGTTACAAAACGGACAAGGTTTGACGCTACCTTTCCTCTCAAGTTTGACGGTTAGATGGCCAGTCACTCTCGTAAGCGAACCGAAGCGAAATATACCTACTTTTGACAACTTTAGAGACCATCAGGAAATCGCTATAGGCATGAATTTTATTGATGTTATTATATTAGCTACAAAGTAATTTTACAATCTTTAAAAGACTAATAAAATATTATTTCATACTTTGTTTATTATTTCAAGAAAGATTCAAGAGCTAAGGCGAAATCGCCTTAGCTCTTGAATCTTTCTGAACTTGAACTTCTTGAACTGAACACATCGTAAAGTATAAATATACGTTACGATGTGTTCAGTTACTTTTGTCGTTGACTGCACGTGTCCCGTACAATTTCCTACGTTTGAGGGATGGGAATAGCAAACATCTATTTTTGTAAAACAACCCTAGGTCA
The DNA here is from genome assembly GCA_949126895.1 of Eilema caniola. Lineage (NCBI taxonomy): Eukaryota > Metazoa > Arthropoda > Insecta > Lepidoptera > Erebidae > Eilema > Eilema caniola. The sequence continues at coordinate 4,093,533 of OX421464.1, read as the reverse complement.
GTCATTTCTCATTTCCGTTTGCATGTAATTGATTTTTATGGCACATGTAAACCATTCGTTACCTACTGCTGTACGAATCTTTCAGTTCTATAGGTAGATAGTGATACTTATCAGCCATATTACTTAATTTGTACATTAGAGAAATGTTTAGGTAAAAAGTAAATAAGAAACAAAGAATCATTTTATTCGTAGGTCTTGAACACGAAAATATTTTTTAGATTTTTTTGTATGTATAATTCTTGTCTGTTTGCGATGGGCCTAAAAAGTAAAAATTACTGAACGGATTTTCACGCGGATTTTTACTAAAATGGTATTTATATTTCGTATATTCTCGCTGTACCTATTTTGGTGTTCAGATCATAACGAGAATATTACGAGAATCGAACCGGCGTCCCCTGACGTCACAAATGCTCTGTCGCCATGCCATCCACACTGATCCTAGTTCAGCCTAGATGAGGCGAGAACAGTATGTATAGTCCCGAGTTAGTGAATGTTGAAATCAAGCTCCAGTTCCATTGTAATACAAATTCATTTATAGCATTAATCGATGTTTATAATTCGGCACATGCGAACTTAATCGAGATCCAATTATAGCCGAAAAGGGAATCGTTAAATGGGCGCTTGTATGATTACACAGCTACAATACCGTGTACAACCTTATTAGTGCAACCTAAGGTTTGATTTTACTTGTGCACGGTGAAAAAAAAGTACGAACGGATTTCCGGTCTAATTAAATTAATGTAATGTGTATGGTTTTTTTTTAATTTAAACATATATTCCTACTATCCAGACAGTCGAGTGATACAAACAATACCTACTAACGACTTTTATATATTCATCAAAATCTATTCATTCGGATTAAATATGACATAGAGAGAGGTAGTAACCGATATACCTACCTACCGACTTAATGTATTGCCATTGATGTAGGTAGGTTTTACCTGGGCTGGATATGAAAAGCATTTGACCCTATTGTTTTGGCGACAGCTTTAATCACACTCTTTTAATCGAGGTACCGCTTTTTTTTACGTGCGGTTACCCCCCCCCAGGGCCGGAGAGGGAGGATATGTCGGACTCGAACCGACTAAACCGCACGCCGTCTGTGGGTCATAGTGCTAGGCCGAAGGTGAGGTTGTCATGCGACATATCCCTCGCACCCCGGCTGACCCAGGGCCATCCCTCTCGGTCTGGCCCTCCTCTATCGAGGTACCGCAAATACTTCTTATCAATCGTAACAAAATATGAAAGGTACAAATTACAAAATAAGTTAAAAACCATGCCGTGCCCGGAGATAGATCCCTACAAGTTGCCCTTCGCCTTTTCGGATATCAACAAAATTTAAAAATAAATTGACAATCAAGATGATACACTGTATTATAATAATAAATAATAATATGGAAAATTATATTGAAAACGATAAATTACCATAGATGAGACATCACATATTTCACCGGTATTAATTACGTACTAAGTTATATTGTTCTAATGAACATTACAATTTCTAAACGTAATAAATGGAGCACGTTTGTTCGATGACCCACATTTGGCGGGAAATCTAATTTAACTAATGTCAGTAGCTATTTTTCGCGCGCACCCGGGTGCGTAGGGCAGAGCGCCATCGAATACTGAGATCATTCTGTGAAGGATTCACCTAGAAGTACTAGCCGTATTTCCTGTGTGTTATCACCTTTGTATACTATTTATTGGTCATGCTCATTTTGTGCCCTACTTTGTATTGTGTAGGTATTGTTTACCGTTCTACAATGATTAAAACTATATCCACCTGCTACTAGGCTGTCGTGAAAGACTGCTACTTGATCAGTAACAATGAGAAACTTTTTGTAGCTATCATACAGATGATATTGCAAAAAATGCGTTATGTTAGAGCGTTTTCACACTCATCCGATATCCGATATCCGATATCGGTGTCGGACGCCGATAGCCGACATCCGATAGCCGACACCTTGTGCTGTTTTCACATTGATCCGATAATATCGGCTTCCTCCGATATCGGATATCGGATGAGTGTGAAAACGCTCTTAAGCCTGTAGGTACAGTAGACAAAGAAGATATGATCGCACTTTTTCATATAAAATTGTATGTAAAGGTGCAACATGGGTGCAACCATATTTCCTTTGTTGACTGTACCTACATAGGTATTAGGTAGGTAAGTATTAATGTAATGGTGGTGTAAATCTTCACTAAATGAAATGAAGAAAATGAACTCACTCTTGTAGTTTTACCAAGCGACTACAGTATGGTATGGGGTTCATCAAGCATTACCTTAGAATTCCTATAGGATCAGCATCGGCCAGATCGGCCGTGTGCATGTCTGTACTTGTACTGTACTGTTCTTTTTTATAATCTAGGTAAGTGTTATAAAAAAGAAACTCCAGATGAAAGGATGAAGAAGTGCTTAATTGCATCCCTTACAAAAGTATTATGTAAGTATTATGTTAGCATAGCGCGTGAATTTCGTGGTATAACTCGCGGCACATATCTTGGACTTAGGTCACGAAACAAACGAAAGCCTGTCGCGCGCGGATTGTTTTGTAATAATCCATGCTTTGTGAATTTGAGCTCGTCTACCACCGTACCACCTAATGTTATCCTCCAAAGAAACCTAAGAAACGTGTACTGCGTGTGAAGAGCATATTTCAAGCAGCTATTATTTCCATGATTTATGTCCCCAAGTATACTTTCACTTTGTGCATTATTGTTGTACCTACCTAATTATCTGCGTTGTGATTCAAGTGGCAAGTGGCAATGAGCCAATGACATTATTCAATTCGAAACTTTATGTCAAAGGGGTTACAGGTATATGTAGATAATAAATCGTACATACGGTTATCGTAGGATAAGCATACTTATATTCACTTTTGCGTAGACGGGCATCGAACCCAACCGATCGACTTGACAAATTCCGTTTGCGCTATGATTTGTTTTTGTTGCCATCAATGAATACATTTGTTTGAATTTCCTATAATTTATCAATATAATAATAGTGAAATGCTAATAGTTGAATAGTCTAATGTTGAGAATAGAACTATTTACAATTTTATAAAGTTAATTTAAATCTACATAAAATATTACTTTTTAGAACATTACGTTCTATTATGTATTTGCGTTTCAACAAAACAAGCTTTGTAAACGTTATGACAGTGTTGACATGACATCTCTGCGTTCCGTTTTCCATTAAATACAAATAATAGCATAAACACTATTGCTCTCCTTATCCAACATGTTTTTGTCAGAAAGAGACTTACCAATGGAATGTTAACGATGCAGTAGATTTCTAAAGTAGTAGCGGAAAGTAATTACATGGCGTATGTCGTTCGATGAACTATTTTTCATTTCTATGTGTCCTAAATAATGTTTATTTATAATGTACGCGAGTGAAACATGCCAGTGCTGATTTCAGCGTGAAGTTGCACGGACCGGCAGTGTTCAGATATGTTTAACATAAACAAACTATGTCTGCTTTCTTGTCTGTGCGTTATTGTTATTATAGTTCTTTATTTTCAATCGGAGATAGCTCGTTTAGAAGAAAATTATCGAAAATTAGGTAAGTTCATTTTCCTTTATGTGTTTAGTTAATCTTACACGATGTTTCTCAGTTATAATTATATTCGTATTCCAGAGTTCAGACTTGTGCAGACACACTCGGAATCTCGGCAGTTTTTCCCGAAAATCTTCGATAAAAATGACGATGACACGGTAGTGATATACAACAGGGTCCCGAAGACAGGATCCACGAGTTTCGTAGGAGTAGCATATGATTTGTGTAAGAGAAATAACTTTAAGGTGTTACATATCAACATTACCGCCAACAGACATATCATGTCTCTGAGCAATCAGTACAAGTTTGTTCAGAATGTGACTAAATGGTATGAAATGAAGCCTGCCCTATATCATGGGCACATGGCCTTCCTCAACTTTGATAGGTAAGTCAACAACATAACATTATTAAGTATATTATTAACAATCGCTATATTGAAGTGTATATAATTTTATATATAATTTATAATTTAGGCATTGGAGATATATTTTCTTGTATATTATTTACTGTCCCATCATCCCTCTGAATTAATGTCAGTGTGTTAAATATTTCCTCATTATTTTTTTATTGACTTAGAAAATATTAAATGAATTGAGGATGAAATGTTAGATGACCCTAAAGTAATTGGAACAGAAGCAAGTAGATGATGATGATAGTAGATTTAAATAAATATTATTAAATAGCCTGAGCATCTAAATAACAAAAAAAACCTTATAATGTATAAAAAATCCTTTTTTTTAATGAATTTTGAGTGTCAACAAAGTATAGGTATTATTTTTCAATGTTTTATATTTGAAAATTCCAGGTTGGGAGCCACATCGAAACCTATATTTATAAATTTAATAAGAAGACCTCTCGATAGGCTAGTATCCTATTATTATTTTCTAAGAAATGGTGATAACTATAGACCACACTTGGTGCGAAAGAAACATGGAGATAAAATGGTAACTATGATTTTTATACATATAATATTTTATATGGTTATAGTATTTTTTTATACCACTTAGGTGGCGGACAGGCACACGCCCCACCTGATGGAAAGTGGTTACCGTGACCTATGGATGTATGCAACACTAGCGTTGTTACACTCTTGCTGCCGACCCTAAAGAAACCTAATTGGTCCCAAGCCAACCTCACCTGGAAACTGCTGATGGATTTATTTTCGGGGTTGGAAGTTCAATGCTATTATAAAAGACTAAAAAAACTAATTATATGAAGCAGTTTCAGTGCAGATGAAGAAGCGCTAAAACTTAACCAAGTTCTGCTAAGAATCAAAAAATCTATTTCATTTATTCAGTTTAGGCAAACATCAAATTTTTACAATTATGTCAAGAAATAGTTAAAATAATCTATACTAATATTATAAATGCAAAAGTAACTCTGTCTGTCTGTATGTTACACTCTCACGTCTAAACCACTAAACCGATTTTGATGAAATTTGGTATAGGCATAGATTAGACCTTGATAAAGGACATAGGCTATATTTGGTCGCGATAACCGAAATCCACGCGGGCGGAGCCGCGGGCAAAAGTTAGAAATTGAATAAAGTAAATAAATCATTGGATGAAAGGAAGGCAGAATGCAAATGTTGGCAGCACGAGTGTGACTCCCTGTTGCACACATCCAAGGCCACGGTAGCTCTATCAGATGGGCCATGTGTATGTCTGGCATCTAAATGGTATAAATAAAAAATCTTGAAAGATCTTTGAATCCTTTCAATATATATTTATATTGAATTATTTGCATCTATTAGTGGTAATTTTAGGTTGTTTATTCAACTAATAAATTCTACAACTGTTGCTAACAATCCATTTAAGGAAAACGTTGATACTTAATACAACTCATCTACTTAGTACTTGAAGGAATATAGACATCTAATAATATGTAATGATGTCAGACAGTTCTAAGAAATGTCTAAATATAGTCACGAATCTTGATAACTGTCTGATAGATGATATCTCTCTTACCTTTTGTGTAAGTATGTGTAATGCATTAAAACAGTCAAACCGCGGTAGTGGTATGGGTAGTGGACTGCTGAGAAAAGGTCTCGGGTTCAATCCCAGGTTTTCCATGGCACACACCAATGACTTTTCGATGCTTTTCGAAGTTATGTGTGTATTTATCGCAGGTTAATAAGTGTCCAGTTAATGGCAATAGGCTCGCCACCTATTACATTGGGACCAAAACATAAACCGGCGAAATGTGGGTGCTAGCACCTCTGCCTACCCCTTCGCGGATAAAGGCGTGAGTTTATGTTATGTTATGTTATTAAAACAGTTATGTTACATATGTGTTTCATATAATTACAAGCCTTATAGCCTAGGCTTGACGTCTGTGGATTGCTATCACTGTTCGTTCGAAACACTGCAACGTATTCCTCTCATAAAATGTAGCCTGTATCACTTTCAATAGGGTTGTGTCTTATTGTTTTGTTATCGTAAACTATACATTTTACAATATTATAATGAACTGTTTAAGTGAAATATTCGCATGACAATGAATAGTTTTCAAGATATTTGATTTTGAAAATTCAATTTTTCGAGTCTCCCGGAAACGCTTCTTACAAAATCGAAGCACGCAGTGACGTCACAGCGTAGCGGTGCAGTGCGTAATGTATTGTGTGCAAGAGAATATCGCATTTATCTCAGTCCACGTTGCGTTGACACATGTACATTGGATAATAAGATTGATTTGAAATTCAATAAGGAATCTAAAAAGTTATACATTTTGCATTATTTCGATTGTTTATATTTTGACCTATTTTGGGAATTAAAAATAATGAAAAGTCATAATTTCATTTTAGTTAGGTAATATCTTAATTTACTATGCATATGTTAGGTTTTTGAATTTTTTTGTTGTCTTTAAGAAATTATAGGTTTTGAGTCATTAATAAAATCTAAAGTATAATAGCTACGACATTCAAACTTTGTATTTTTAATGATTGTACCGATGGCATTCTATCTTGAAAATCTTAGCTATTTAGCATCATCCAAAGCAAAGTTATGAGATTTCAAAATAACGACGAAGCGTTTCGAGAAAAGGTAGATAGTGCCCTTACGGCCTGAATGGTGTTCAGTCATTAAATTAAACGGCTAGGCAAATAGCTTGGATCGATGACGTTAAACTACATGCCTAGCCATTTAATTAAACAGTTAGAAAAAAGACTTAATTCTGCATGGATATAAAAAAATAACCACGATGGCTCAATGCGGGAGCTTCGCTCCGTTCCGCTCCCGCATTAGCCTTTTAACCTAACCTAACAAAGTCGGATTGTGCAGGTATCACAATAAACCTATCACTAATTTTCTGTAAATACACCTCTGTCTACCCCCTCGGGGATTTACAGGTGTAAGTATATGTATGATGACTGAAATGATGGCTTTACATTGCGAAACTTGGCATTAAAGCAAATTATGACAACTGTGTGACCTACATTATTAAATTATATATATAATTTACGTGTATTTCAGCACTCAACAACACATAAGTACAGGATGGAAGATATTCACTGAACACATAATCATACAGGTACCATACTGGTGCGTTCAGCATATATCTTAGTCCTGAACACATTCTGTATATGTGTCGTTAGTCGTGAAGATGAGATTTATTTAACCACATTATCTTATCTGCACTGCTACAGATTATTCCACAATACTCTTGAGATTATCATCTAACTGATATAGTATTGTTAGTACTATGTCTCAGTTTAAATGTCCTTTGAAGATGAGGGACCCCTGTGATTACGTACGAAATCCGCCTGACCCCGGTGGATGAGGTGGAAAGTAGATGTAACCAGGATTAGCGCTCGTATGCTGATGATGACGAATGATTCAAAGTAACTAATTTCTTTGACAGACTTTTGATGAATGCGTGGAGCGGTCACAGCCAGATTGTGATCCCAACAATATGTGGCTCCAAGTGCCCTTCTTCTGTGGACACTCAGCCGAGTGCTGGTAAGAACCTGTTTATTTTACTTAAATAGCGCGATGCAGAACCATTCGTTTCGAAGTAATTCAGCTTGCACCGCTAGATGGCGCTGTACACTAGTATATAAATTCACAGCATTATCACATTTTAGGAAACCCGGCAACCAATGGGCTTTAGAGCAAGCGAAACACAATCTAGTCAACCATTATCTCCTGGTAGGCGTCACAGAACAAATGCTCGACTTTATTACTGTGCTAGAGGCTACTCTTCCCAGGTTCTTCAAAGGCGCCACAGAGTACTATCTAAACAGCAACAAATCTCATCTAAGACAAACCAGTTCTAAGATAGAACCAAACAGATTGACAGTCGACAAGATACAGGAATCCACAGTGTGGAAAATGGAGAATGAGTTGTATGAGTTTGCATTGGAGCAGTTCAATTTTGTTAAGAGAAAATTGTTGGCGCGAGAAGCGAATAATGTCGCGCAAATATATTTTTACGAGAAAATTCGGCCTAAATGATTATTTTTGTTATTGTATTTTTAAGGAAATCTTACATTGATATGTAAGTTTGAAACTCAATCGTAGGTCTGATTTTTTTTTTTAATTTCAAGTGGTCAAACTGTTATCTTTCATATAATGGTTCTACCACCTGCTGAGTCGAAGGGTCTGTTCTTCGACGTGATAAAATGAGAAAGATAAATAACAGTTCATTAATTTTTTAAACTTGTTACACAAATATTATTTATACTTGATACTTTAAGCGAATTTGCAGATTAAGTCTCCTAAAGATTGAGACCTAAATAACATTATTTAATTATTGATGAACGAAAAATATACATAAAATAAGACAGAGGTTAAGTTCCTGTGTTAAGTTTTATCAGTGCTAATTAAAAGCAACTTTGTATTTATATCTTCTTATTTTGGGTATCTTCGCTTACGGGTTCTTAACATCTTTATTACTATTGTGCTATCATCAAATTAGTTCTGTAAAACCGTTGTAAAACTAATAAACCATTAAAGTTAAACCTTAGACTGCAACGTCAATATGTAGGACAGATAACCCCCGAATATGTAGAACCGATAACCCCCGTATGTGTGCAATTAAAAAACTATATCACGTAGGCCTGATTTTTAAAGTTATGTGAAAGTTTTTCATTAGACTCGAAAATTTTAGATCTATATTTTTGTAGATTTATTTTATTTATATTTTTGTTATATCTGATTAGTTAAATTATGTATTGGTTTAAGGCCTGTTTCGTCATGCCAATGAATCTACTCGCATAATTTACAATTTTTATCTATTTAATTCCAAAATTAAAAGTATGTTGACACATTGACAGTGATGAAATAGGTACTTAGATAATTTATTAAAACAATGATCATTCCACGAATTTTAATTAGACATTATTATTTAGTAAAGACAATGGATCTATACAATATTTGTGTACAGGGATTGTACGTAATTTAGAATTTATAAGGCTGTGTTTAGGTGTGGCTTAGTTATAAAATTACATTATTATTATTATCCTCCAGTTATAATATTCAAATTTACTAATTAATATTTTTATTAATTATGTATTTTATTCAATGTATTATATTCAATACCTGGCTTAAAACCAATAAATATGTGAAATAAATAATAAAGTTTATTCTAATAAAAAGTTCGCACCTATAAAATTTAAAATTATGTTGGAATTACTGCCATCAGCTAAGTATCTCCTTTGGTCTTACACTTTACACTTAACCCTAAAATGACAGCAATCAGAATAAATAATTTAGCCACACCCAAAAAATGCCGCATTCGATGTTGTGCTTAGTATAATATAATATGTTAGTAGTAAATTAGGCCTTTTTAAAATTAGGTAATGAAATTTAGTAGTTAGTCGCAGTAGGCCTTAAAACTTAATAGCCTGACAAAGGATTCATTTATCTTATGTATTCGAGTTGTAAATTCAATTCTCTGTAACCCTTTCGATTTCAATGAGGCAGATATACGTTAAAAGACACTTATTAAATTATGATGATTCGAATACCCCATTCAATGTATCACCATAGTAAACCCATAAAGTGAATGATTTAATAAGACATAGTAACACTTTTTTTTCCTATGGTACTAGTTTAAAAAAATGGCGATCTATTTGATACAAACCGCGATCAATTCAAACTAAGTTAGATTTATAATTCGAATATCAAAACGAAAGAACCGATTTTTTAATTGGATTTTATACTACAAAGTATGCCTTGTCAGCTAGTAATTAGTAAAATTGTGATATATTCTGTTAATCATCAAGCTGTTATTAATTCATGTAGAATATACTGCTTCCGGGCTGTCTGGCCGTGCTCTATGTGAAACTTGCGTTCCAGACGTTTCGTCGATCACTGCGGTCGACATCTTCAGTGGCGCAGGGCCAGGCGACGACGACTTCTTAGACCTTGCCTCGCCGAGGCAAGGTGTCCGAAGTCGTCGTCGCCGGAAGCAGTATATTCTACATGCAACGCCGGCCGTGAAAGCCTGAAGACTTATATGTTATTAATTCACTTTGATACATCCAGCAATGTTGTTGTATTATTGTTATTATTATCAAAAATAGTCTGTATGACGTCATTTGTATGGACCAATCTTGTAATTATATGGCGATTATGGTTTTTTATCAGAGCTTAATCAATTATGACATTGTTTTTATGTATGATATCATTTTTACTTGTTATTATAATGAAGAAAGATTAAATTATCAAGATATACAGGTCATTGTACCTATAGTATGTGGAAGTGAAAGGCTTATTTAAAAAAACATTGATATAAGCAATATTTATTTATTTAAATGTACATTAGTAAGTACATATTAATAGTAATAATATTTATGAAAGACTAAATTAAATTAGGTCTCGATTTTATTAACATGTTTCTGAATAATCTTTGCTTACAGATATTATAAGTATTAATTAATTATTGTTTCTTCATATTTATGAATTTATGTTTGTAACTTATTACACGAGCTAGTAATAGTTTACTATAACCCAGTATCTAAATGTATAGCATTCTCTCTTTATGAGAAATGCAAAGAAATATTGTCTTATCAAAATCTGTTGAAAATAGCACAATGAATAAGAAAATAATTTATGTTATAGAAACTGGTTGATTGATACTATCTACAGAAAACAATTTGTACCGCAAAACGGGATGAATAGAAATTCGAAGTGAATACTGGTACCTAAAATCAACAATTCCGTGAAGCCGCCACCGTCCCATCAATATTGTCAAATCGTGCTAAATTGGTTTTGACTTGCAATATGACAGTGACAACCGTACTTCCAATTACAGCCTGTTCACGGCATCGTTGGTTTTACTATACGGGCTATCTGCATAGATAAAAAATAAGGGGTCAATTTATCTGATCTGACAGACTTCTATTCACCTCCTAATTTCTTTTCAAACTTTTATACAAATATCTTATAATATTAGGTATTTTATTAGACAATGCATTTTTACTTAGGCGTATTCAATTTAGACAATATTATTATGAAAATGTATACTCACGTAACATTGTATAGTATATAAACCTATATAAAAATAACTTATAATATAAAGCATTTAACTAGTATTTATAAGTGAACACGTTCTTCCATTCGTCTTATATTAGTTAATTAATCTTGCGGTGTACATAATCTTTATGTAATATATTATGAATATGATATAAATTAGACTGTATGATATATTATAGGCGCTAAAGATGTTATATTAAACGTAGACGGAGCCAAGATGTTTTAAAACGGACAGTTTTCTTTTCAACGCCATCTCGTGACGTCGTGAGGTACTAACAGTATAATATCAATAACAACACTGGAAGTACCTGATTTTTTTACGAGATGGCGTTGGAATACATGATTAAATCGAGATATTGTTAAATAGTAAAAATATAGTTTCCGAATGGCACGATGTGGTGACGTCCAGTGAAGCTCCTTTACGTTTAATGATGATGATGATGCGTCCGACCGATTTCGGCCATTGCGACCACTTCGACTCCTAGTCGCCTCGGCGCTGATGCGCTCGAAGATGGCTAACATAGCCGATCTCGACTCTCGTGTACCATGAGGGCACGTGACGACACCACCTACATAATGGTACTGAATGATAGCGGGTGGGTAGACTTTCAGCTCATCGCGTTTAGCGTCGAGCCCCTCTAGACAAGTGGTAATTCGCTAGCCGGCGTTAAATGGAATAGAATGACGAATGTATGGGATTTGACGTAGTTGACAAGCGTTAACGACTATCATATACGTCAAATCCTATATATTCGTCATTCTATTCCACCAAACGCCCGCTATTGAATTGCCACTTGTCTAGAGGGGCTGGTCTGCCTTTCGATGTTCCTCGAAATCGCTTACTCATCTTTGCACCACCCTGCGCCTTTCTGGACGTTGTGCTGCCAAACCTTCTCATTATACTGGATTACTGGCGGGAGCTCTAAATTATATATGCTTTTCAATAATGAGCTTGCCAAGCAAAAATAGGTATATTTGTGCTGATGGCGTATAACCATATGAAAATGCCCCATTTGGTTTAAAAGCTACTAAAATGCACACAAGCAATCAATAAAATTAAATGAAGACAAACATCGCTATGCTCAACAAGACGTTTCTGTGTCTGTTACGATAGCCATCTTATTTAAACAATTAGCCTATAGCTGTCCACTGCTGTACATAGGCGTCTCCCAAAGTTCGCTATGTCATCCCAACTTCTGCCTTCCACTTTTAATCTATTCCAACTGCCTTTATCAGGCTCTCGATTCTGCTAATTTTATGACCTAACTAAACCACTATCATACCGCTGACATTGCATTTAATGTCATAAAATTTTGGACGTTATTTCTAAGCAGTAAAGTCTAAAATGAAAAGAGAATTTTTTTTTCATTCACTCTACTAGATTGTAACTTTATTTTAGACTTTAACAGTTTAACAATAAAGTGTAAAGTTGAATGGCATTGGTTACAGTGCCCGTGGAACCGCGGTGGTTTTGCTATGAAAAAAATAATAGCAGAATCTGGGCCCAGGTCGGCAGTCAATTTGGCTGTGGCCATATTACCTTCAGTTGTCTAATTCGCGGTTTCCAATCTACGACTCGTTTGCTCTATCGTCCATAGTAATTCCAAACTATACACATATGATTTCACCTCGCCTAAATATTGTTTAGAACAGTAGGGTAGTATTTATGGACCTAACGTGTTTGTACTACGGTATATAACATCAAGATAAAGTGCAGTTGAACCTCCTTTGTAACCACGTGAATACTTGTGTCGCTAAATACGTACATTGTATGACATATCTCGACACGCAAAATAGTGACGTCACTGTTTTGTTATACCCAACAGTAAAAAACTAGAGCTACACTATCCGTGTTGAGTCTCCGATATTTCGGCATTGTTCCAAGCGCCAGTTAACGGTGAAACAATTTTAAGAGTAAATATATATATCGATATACCCTCATTCGTCATTACACTCAAACCATCAGCATCATCTTAGCGTTGTGTTCGATTGATTCCGTTTTCACCATCTTCGCATCTATGGTCTTCATCTCGCACCCGGAGTCTGTATCTCGCATCCGGGGTCTTTATCTCGCATCCGGGGTCTTTATCTCGCATCAGAGATCTGTACCTCTGAGCCCAGAGTCCGCTTTCCGGCTTATCCACCCCCACTATGCACGAAGTGGACCCTGAAATCAGCTCTTGATAAATTGACCATTGCCTTTAATAGTAATTTTAATGTACATGATATTTTATACACCTTAAATTAAGGGGCCCAACACATCAAAGCAGCAAGCATACTGTCAAGAAAAATGTTTCTCGACAAGAGAGATGCCCGCTGAGTTTCTTACCGGAGCCTTCTCAGGACTTTGTTTTTTGAGATTAGGAAGATTTTTTGCATGCCTGCTGTTTTGGTGTATGCCCTCCTCCCCCTCCTCTTAAAAATCCGTTATAAGCCAATCGCACTGCGAATTATGCTGTTGGCACACTCTGTCTACATGGGACTTCCTTAAGGAGTCTATATTCCTAGATCAAAAATGATTGATCGCAATTAATGTTTATGAATACGCGAATAAAAGTCTATTTTAATCTATTGTACAAAAGTGTACTTAATTTGAAAAATCACACAAGTTTAGACCTAGTGTGCTTAGTTATAAGGTTGATATTTATATAACTTATAAAGAAATGTGATTATTGAATCTGTTATTTTTACCTCAGAACCGTTCCGAATCTCTTGCACTACTATTTAACGTGCGAAGGTGTAAAATGAAATAAATATGAATTTTATACAAATATATTTTATTTTCTTACACCACTTTATATTATAAGGCACTCGATAATTGCCCATTATTATTATTCGTTATGTAATTACAAACTGGGTGACACATACCTAATACTATCAAATTTCCACGAACAATATTCGACACTCGACCGGTTGCCGATGAGTCACCCGTTCAAAATAAAAAATTAATAAGGTAATTATAGTCTGTACAAACTTCGGCGGTATCGAATATTTACCGATCGTACCCAATAATTGATACATACTTTTCATAATACACTTCATAGAATTGGAAAGTTTTTAACGTGACAATTATCCTACCTAACTGTACCGAGGGTGAATAAAATATAAACGCCTTGGGGCTGTCACTTAGAACAATAAATTGTTATGACCCTAATCGAGTCATTTCTTAGTCAGTAAACATCGTCAGGGCCACTTGCAACGAAAACTCTTGCATTTAAACGCCTATTACATTGTTTTATCGAGGGTATACGCAGTTTTAATTATTCAACAAATGTTACTGTCCCGTTCTTTAGTTTGTACAACTACACTCTAGAGAGAGACAGATAGTTGTTTGTTGGTAGATGGTAAATACGCATAACGATAATATGTTGTGTTCAGTCGTGTGTGAGACTTGCGACGGAGCGGTTGGCCCGCGATGCCAATAAGATTCAAACCGCTCGCAGAAATGCTATTACGAAGGCACAACTTCCGAATAACTAAAGCGAAGTCGATCAGTTAAAAGTTTCGCACAATGAGCTAATTTTCAGTTTGAAGAGTTTTGTTTAGTTTCGTTTTGAGATTCGTGAACGAAGGTCGCGTCCTTCAATCGATAGACTATTAATTGCCACATGTGATTGCCCGTGGCGAGTAGACAGCGGAACTACATGCGTGTTTTATATTTATATTTTTATCTATAAAGTGCCAATTATAACATTAGATATATTTTTTTTATAAAAAACTCTGTGTCTAAAAGTTTGTTTTTGGAGAAACTTTGAACATAATTCGCATCTTCATGGAATATGGGCATCTGTTTAGACACTGGTAAGTAATCTTATATCTTGTTTATATGTGATGTAAGCCATAGTCCCTCAGATAAGTTATATTACAGTCTCAATAAACAATTTATTAAGAAAATATTAAGTACATAACAGAGCAGCGTAACTACAGCTAGCGTGTATACCTACAGGGTGAAGTCATAAGTTTCTTTTCTTTATCTAGGCGTAAATAAGTAATCTGATGTATCATATCTAATTTTTAAAAATTACAGCGTTTATATAATCATGTAATCTAATTTATGCAGACACGAGTTTTTTGAAGTCCCATGTTGGGCGCCACAATCATTATTTTAACCGATTTAATAATGCTGAGTTTATACAAAGCCCTCATGAATACTGCGTAACAAATGTTTAATGAGTACCCATAATTACGTATGTTACGCCGTATTGTCTTTATTTATGACAGTTTTGTTTATGAAACATACGTACCATGTTTGGGCGCCATTGACAGTAAATATTGACGGACCGCTGGACATGTTACCTTGTAGTGGAAGCTTAATATCGTTTTAATTGTTGGATAGAACTTATATTATTTTATATAATTTCATGTTGTAAAAAGTGTTTTAAATGTTCACTCGAAATTATTAATTTGAGTTGTTAAACAACAACAACCCTTAAACAATATAAATAAATAGTAATTCGGTAAAGTCAACATGATAACTAGTAAACTGACATTCCTTGCGTTAATCCCGCACGCATCCGATAATTTCACCTCAGAGTCTGGGGTCCGATTTCAGTCTAACTGTGGAGCGGTTGAACTTCGATATTTTCCGAGAAGCGACTGCCATCTGACCTCCACAGCCCATTTTGCAATATCGAAGTAGGTATTGCAGTTTGACTAGTTGTCGGACTTTTTAAGGCTTTAATTACCCACAACGATAGGTGTTCGAATGTCAACGTTGTTGTTGTCTTTTTTATACCACTGAGGTGGCTGGCAAACACACGTCCCACCTGATGGAAAGTGGTTACCGTGACCCATGAACGCGTAACACCAGAGGAGTCACACTCATGCTGCCGACCTTAGACAGAGTTTCTGTGCCGTCAGCGTAGACGACAAAGCAGGAATAGCCTTTGGTCTTCCCACTGACAGCATAAGAACTCTCCTGTGAGCTCTGGCTACCCTACTCACCGCCGGGTAACATAACACGAGGTTATTATGGCCGCGTTATTCTGTAGGGTGGAGGTACTTTCCCAGTTGGACTGCTCAATTCGAAGGAAATACCGTCGTGTTCTATCCTACAATTTCGTTGGATTCGCAGTCCATAACACTTAAACACTTAACTCGACTAATAATCGCATTAATCCCGTCCATCTACGAGTATATTAATTACATATAAAAGGGCCGTTAATTAGTTAACGCATTGTTTATTTCATATTTGTTGCTTTACCTAATTTATAAGCTGTTTAAACTTTTTATTAGGTTTGTTAATTTATACGGTAGGCCCTTAATAAGGATAAATTATTGATTGAGATAGGAAAAATGTTGAATTGGTCTTGGCGGGGGTTGAACCTGCGATCTTTGCCTTACAGGGGCAATACTTTAACCACTAAGCTACCAAACCTCGCCCGAACCATGCATTGAAAAAATGAAATCATTCATTGGTTCCGATAGTTCGTCAGAATGTCGATAGACTCACCATCGTTGCCTCAAAGACGGATATAAAGGAGACATTTCGATTGGTTCGGGCCAGGTCTGGTAGCTTAGTGGTTAAAACATTGCCCCCTGTATGGCAAAGATCGCTGGTTCAAACCCCGGCAAGTTCAATTCAATATTTTACCTATTTTAATTAATTTGAATATTTATAATGCACAAACATAGGTATTTCTTCCCTCTTGCGTATATCTCGGTCACATTTGAAGCCTTCATCCCGGAATCCGGGGTCTTTTTGCCGGTCTAACTGCGTCGTCGCGGCTGATCATCGTTTTTACTTGAAGCGATAGCCCCTGACCTCCATATTTTAAAAATGTTTTATGAAATAATCTCAAAATGTTTTATGCACAAATAACTTCTTACTATTTCTTCATCGGGACACCATCAAAAACTACGACAATAGACGCGGAGTCCTCTCACACTATGTGTGACTTAAAGTCGGCGTATAACGGTGATGTACCTATGGCATATTGATAGGTTGCCGTATTGGTTCCCGGCGGAGTAGAATAAGTACATAGGGTATGTATTCTTGCGAGGGATATGCACTAATAGCTACCTCACCCTTTGGCCTTGCACTGCGACCTACAGACGGCGTGCAGTTTAGTCGATTCGAGTCCGATATAACGTCCCCCTCCGGCTCAGGCGGGAGTGGTATCTGTGGGAATTTCCCGCACGTTAAAGGGTATGTATTCTACTTCATGAGGGCCGTAGAAGGCGACTATCCATGGTATGATGGTTTGTCATGAAAACAAAATAGCAGAATCAGGACCCAGGAACAAAGATAGGTTTATGATGATCATCTGTAAGGAAAATAAAGAAGTTAAATCAAGCATTTGGCTGTAGTAGGTACCTACCTACATTTTCAAGAAGTGCGTGACACACGGCATTTGTCACCGGGTTCAATATTGTAGGTACTATAAGTACTAAAAGAGGGAATCATTGACTACCTGATAAGTGGTAAGATGTGATTTTTTTTAAATGTGAAGCCGGTTGAAACTTTTTTTACTTCGATCTAGCAAAGATCAGATCTTCTTCCTCCTAGCGTAAATCCGAGTCACATCCAAAGCTTTCAACTTGGAGTCTGGGGTCCCCTTTTACTGGGCTAACTGTGGATTTGGCAGAACTTCGATATTTTTCGTGAAGAGGCTGTCATATAACCTCCACAACCCAAAGGCGAGTTCGTAGCATTGCAGTTGGATCGATCTAGCTAGCTAGTTTATCACGCGCCATGCGATACCTAATTATATTCTGTCCTCCGTGGGTTATCTTATAGGGACTGTCACTGCTTCAGGTATCTTCTAAACCCTAGTGATAATCCCAGTTGCATCCGAGGCTTTCAACGAGTCTGTGCTCCGCTTTTTCTAGTCTATTTTGCGTAAAGCTTTAAAACCCATCGGCGATGTCGAACTATTGCAGTTAGACCAGTTTATGGATTTGTTAGGGCTCCAACAACCCGTAACGACTGCCATATTATGTAGACTTTATTCATATGGCATCCAGGACCGACGGCTTAACGTGCTCCTCGAGGCACGGTAATTGCCAGACCAATGCAAATAAACATGGCCT
This sequence comes from Eilema caniola, assembly GCA_949126895.1. NCBI lineage: Eukaryota > Metazoa > Arthropoda > Insecta > Lepidoptera > Erebidae > Eilema > Eilema caniola. Next base: position 4,075,467 of record OX421464.1, on the reverse strand, counting down.
TCTCAAGCGACTACCATATGTGTTTCTTTAAGAAGGGCATTAGAAGGATTCTTGTGAGTTGGTAGTACGAGTGTAGCGCCCCTGGTGTTACATAGGCCACGTTTACTACTTTCCATCAAGTGGGCCGTGTGCTTATCTGCCACTTAAGCTAGTATCTAAAAAACAAATACATATTTTTAATTAACGGGAGTCGAACCCGCGCCCCCTTTGTAGAAATCACGTTCGCTTCAGCTACGCCACAGGCTGTATACCGAGCTACAAGGTTTTTTTTTATATAGGCACGTCAATTTCACATCACCTCGCCTGATGGTAAGCTGCAGGCAAAGTCTCAGAAAGGAGGGTCACCATTACATACACGTACCATGTTAACAATGGTGGCACTCAGCTTGATCGCCTCATCAGATGCTTTTTCACGCCCCGCTTAAAGGACCCGGGACTATAGGAAGAGGGAAACACGTGAGCTGACAAACAGTTCCAGGTCTTAATGGTGCGACAAAGAAAAGAATCACCAAATCCCTTAGTTCTTGAAGGAATATTCTGCACCGTAAACAGGTGATATCTAAGCCCCGCTCGTGTTGTCCTTTGTGGGAAAGGAGAGGGCGGGACCAATTGGAAGATTATTGCTAACTATATGAATGTTTAGAATCAAAGAATCAATTTCGTTTATTCAGTTTAGGCACATAAAGAGCACATATGAACGTCAAAATTTTACAATAATGTCAAGAAATTACTAATATAATGATAAATTAAGTAAATAAATCATTTGAAAATGATTCTTTCGCTGGTTCGGTAAGTTGGTTCTACTGAGAAGAGACCAGCAAGAAACTCAGTGAACAATATTATAGTTTCTTTTTTTAAAACAATTTGTTTTTTTTTTTTTTTTCATAGGTTTATATTTAGGTATAAGACCGTTAGTATACACTGCTTCTATTAGCATTCCACCATCTACAAAAGCGGGTTTAATGCGTTTCTAAGAGCTGCTCATCCACATCTCAGCGTAAAGTCCCAGTCGTCATCATCGACATTTAGACGTTATCCTGATTGCATCCCAGACCGAGATTGCCTCGGTGCTTGAGGACCTCCTTCCGGTTCTTCCTCCTCCAATTCACACGATCTTGGGTGTCCGTGGTAGTGAGACCATTTGCACGCATGTCAAGCCATGCACGCATGTCAAGCCACGACTTTTGGGCCTACCTGGACCAGGCAGGGACGCCATTGCCAGGTATTTGCTACCCATGTAGCCTGGTTGTTGCTGCAAGATGTGGCCACACCATCAAAGGCGACTGAAGAAACTCCTAGTCGTACACGATGCTTATCGACCACGCGGGCCAGGCCAGTCTCGAAGACTTTGGCGTACTTGCACGTTATCTTAAACAACGTTAAGTTCTTATTCTTCTACCGCTTCTACCGCTTCTACCGAGGCTTTACACAGGTGATATGGCCAGAAATTTTGCTAACCACGTACCTACCTAGCCCGGGGACCACCGTACTATATGGAGGTTCTCCAGCGGAGTTGTAAACCTGACTGGTCGAACTTAGCTTAGCATAGCGGGCATATAATAGAAGATTGTTCAACAAGGGACTAAAACAAGCCATAATGACACGAGATGTTTTAGCCACCCGAGCGAAGCGAGTGTGGTTAATAGTTCGAGTGTCATTATGGTTGTTTAGTCCCACGTTAAACACTCTACTTTTCACTATGAATGCGAGGAAAAAAACGACGTTCTATACAAAATTATAATATTTAAAATAACAAAGTTTCTTTAAATTCCGTATTAATCGTTAATCTAACCTAAGAAAAGGGACCAAAGAAAAGTTCTATAAAAATTCAAATTGCAAAGAAATTTGTCCCGCGGTTTTTTTTTTGTTAAATGACGTACGCTTTAAATGCTTGCATATTTAGCCAACAGATTCAAACTTGAAAAATATTTTATAACTAATGGGAAATGCATAATAAAATTAATGAATCCTTAATACTTACATAATAATTAATTAAATGAATATTATTAATCGTGTTTCACGAAATTAAATGGGTTTTTTAGATTTTTTTAAATGTCATTTTGAGGTTATTTCTATACACAATCACTAAAAAGGTGATAATCCTCCCATTCACAAATTCCGTGATTGGCTGTTTATGAGTTTTCAAAGTTAATTAAAATAAATACTTTAGTCCTTAGAGATTAATAAGGAACTTTAGTCTCGATATGCAGAGACTAAAGTGACATTTTAAGAGCATGACAAGTGAAAAGATAAAAATTAATTTCTTACCTCACGAGTTAGTATGTAGATGGTTTATGTTTTAAACCAATCAAACCAAATCAAATTAATTTATTCAACGGATGTTGTTCCAATTTGTGGGAATAATAAATTATCACCTAATTACCTATTTGGTGATTTGGTTGTTGAAGTTAAGTGTCCCTTCCCTCGTCGTACGCACTTAATTGTATCATTAAATTAATTTGACACGACAAAACATGACAATAGAATAAAATATTACAATTGATTTCACATTTATTAGCTTTTTGGGGGTGAAAAAGTGTGAAGAAAATGAGTACCTAGTGCCTGTAACGAGTAAAACTAGGCGTAGAACGAGGCATCGGGTAGAGTGTGTGTGTGTGATTCTATTTTCACTTAAAGCAAGAGAATCGGGCCCAAATGCTAAGTAGTTAGCACTCGGGGTCGACTGGGATTAACGTTAAGATAAAGGAGAAGATGGAGTGCATAGAACTAACTCATTTCGTTCGCACTCCTTGTGTGCGAAATTGTACTACTTTAGTATTATTTAACGAGGCCTCACCACCGCCTCTTTCTCGAATATCACTTGCTCGCAGAAGAAGATGGCCCCCGCCTCGGCGTCTCCCGGCACTCAGTGTGCGTGAACAGCCCCGAGTCCTCGCTCGCATCCTAGTAATGGCGCTTGATGTGGGCTCTTCCCAGATCCGATGCAAGAGATCCAAGAATCACCACCCACCCGTGCCCCTTGATCACCTTCGTCAGCTGATACGAGTGGCTCGCTCGGAGGTGTATTGCTTTGATGTAACTCGACGCGGCGCTCTCGTTTCTAGCTATGATGCGAGGCCCTTAGCACCGCAAGGCCGAGGGCGGTCATAAACAAATATCTGGTCACTTTGCATGATTATGCATATCCGCTCGGGAAGTTTTTCTGATACCTATCGAATCTTGGTGTGTGGCAACTGGCAAGCTACATTTTCGCCATAGATATTTAGTTACGCTATTGGTGGGTTATAGGTTAGTAGGTACGTCGTAAAACTAAAGCTGTAAAAGTTATGAATGACATCCTGTATACAAGTTGCATGTTGTGTAGGTACAATTTGTTGAACTCCATCGAGATTGCGAATGTAAAATTCTCCTTGTTACATTTATTATTTCATTTGCAATTTATATTTTACTTTACGTTTTTAAATTACTAGGTACACCCTTGACCCTTATATACCATCAACGCAAGGGATTATTACCTTTTACCGGCTACGTTGCTAGACACCGTACCTACTCCCAGTGAGTTTTTCAACAAAAACATTCAATAATATTATACCCGGCCCTTAAAACTCAGGACCTTGCAATCCCACGCCAGTATTATGTTATCTGTGCCCACGCTAAGTTAAGCACAATCTTTCGTATAACCATAGTACCTACAGTTAAATAATAAATATTCCACAATATTCTACACAACGCTATCTAGATCCATGGTAAGCATAGCTTAACTAGCTTGTGTTATGGAATCTAGAATGCGGATAAACATACTTAGATACGTTTTTTTTGTAAATACATACATATAATACATAGAAACACCCAGACCAATGTAAATACACATATTCATGCATACAAATATTTACACTGAGCGGAGATCAAACCCGCGCCTCCTGCGCAGCGGCGGCGTTCACTACCGCTACGCCACAGAGGCTGTCAAATAAAATATTTTGACTTGACCCCAAATCGCGAGAGATATGAGGATTAAGCATGCGCGAATTAGTTTGCTATAATTTATGATTGGGGGATTTGAGCTCCTCCGCCACCGAAGCGTCCCGGGCTATCCACAAGAATTTCAATCATCTTAGTGTTAATCCAAGGCGAAGCTTTCAACTCGGAGTCTGGCGTCCGCTTCACCACCGTATTCCCACCTCCTTCCCAAGGCCCTACCAACCATCTTGGTTATAACGGGCCGAATCTTGGGCGATGCGCTCCCTGCTGCTCTCATTCTGGCGCACATTTCTTGACTCCCTACAAATTATTTTTGGTGCCTAACCATTTTCAGTCTCTCCGGGATTCTCCGCCGTTAGAGACCTCATAGGCTTTGCGCCTCTCGTGCCAAACGTGCACAAAGCTCCGCAGCCTTCCGAAGTTTAGGGGTGTGCCTACAAGGTCCGAGTAATACATAGGGCCAGCCTACGATCCTGCCACCTTCTCATCACGTTGTCGCGGATGCCGTCATACAGGGGGCAGACCCACAACACGTGTTGTAGGTCTTCATCTTCCAAACCACAGAAACATTGTACACACTTTCGCTACCAAGGCCCAGGTCATTACAGTTTCATTCACCCATGTCCAGTGAGGAGCTGGGTCCGTTTCACCAGTTTAACTACGGATTTGGCTGAACTTCGTTATTAATATATAATATTATTCATTGCCAGAACAAAAAAATGATGAGCTGGAGTCCCGCGATGGTGCGGGCGCCGACAGCCGAGGCGACAGCGCGTGGGCAGGCCGCGCCACCCCCTCCGCCGCCGCCTTCCCTATGCAGAACTCCAGCCATGTCAAGTTCGAGCCGCCTAACGTGCCCGTCATATTCATACTCGGTGAGTTCGGTAAATATCTTATTTACTTACCTTTTTAATTTTTTCTGTGTACGTGTTGTTTTCATCAAAATTTTTGTAAAGGCTTGAGCTAGAGGCCCTTATTCAGGCTTTACTTTTGGGGATGGGGATGGGGCGTCAAAGTCAAAATCAAAGTCAGCGCAGTTGCTCTAGTAATAACCGTACCTAAGTACCTACATTTACAAGTAAGTCAAGCCACATGTAGAGAAGGTTATGCTGACCCGAAATGTAAGCCTCGAATGCAATCTAGAACTAGTAGGTAACAACGCTAAGATGATTGTGAATTATTAATTTAAACTTAAATTAATAATAATACCAATACATGAAATAACATAAATAATAATATATTTAATTGAAAACAAATAATTGTCTTGCTCACCTAGTGGTAGGTCTATATATAATTTTAACTCTAATGCCCTTAGGTGTTGGCCATTTCACCCAATTTGCGTTACTTTGTAATAAAATTAAACTTGAGACCTTTATTTTTTTTTTTTTTTTTTTTTTACTTGCGGCCCCTCCGGAGCCGGAGGGGTAGGTTATGTCGGACTCGAACCGACTAAACCGCACGCCGTCTGTGGGTCGTGGTGCTAGGCCGAAGGTGAGGTTGTCTTGCGACATATCCCTCGCACCCCGGCTGACCCAGGGCCATCCCTTTCGGTCTGGCCCTCCTCGGGAGGTGGGGACCACGCCGTCCCCGACTCAACCCCGGTGTGGGGAGGCGCGCATCGCCCTACGATGCGCGCCGCCGCCGTGGCCTGCTTCTGCTAGGGTGACGGGTGGCTCCACCCGTCACCCTCAGGCCCGCGCTCATGGGGGGCGGAGGTCTGTAAGTGCCCTCCGACGCCCGAGCCGCCTTCGGGCGCGAGCAGCGATGTCAGCGAGTCTTTCTCGCTCACCGCGCCGCGCCCGCTCTGCTGTCTCCTTCGCGAGCATGACCTGCTCGCAGAAAGAGGCGCTGGCCGCCCACGCATCCGCGCAGCGGACCATCGCCGCGAGCAGGGTGGAGAGCGTGAGCACTCTCACCCCCAGGGCCTGCACAAGCTCCCGCCTCGGCGTCTCAAACGCCGGACACTCGGTGAGCGTGTGCAGCCCCGAGTCCACGCTCGCGTCGCAGTGATGGCACTCGGGCGTTGGCTCAATACCCATCAGATGCAGATACCGCCCGAAGTAACCGTGCCCGGTTATCATCTGCGTCTGACGGTACGAGAGGCTCCCGTGTGGCCTCTCTAGCCACTCCCCCATGATGGGTCTTACCGCCGCAATCACGGCGTGCCCTGCGCGTGGTTGCCCAAGTCGTCGCTCCCACTCGGCCACCATGACCTGGTGGAGCCGGGATTTCTCGGCCCGAATGTCCTCGGGCTCGGGATCGAATCCCCGCTCCCGCGCCTCCTTTCGGAACTGGTATAGTGCCGAAAGGGCCCTCGCTTCCAGGATCCACGGTGGCGATCCGGCCAGGAGACTCGCCGCTTCGAAGGATATCGTGCGGTATCCCCTGATGGCCCTGGAGGCCATCGTCCTCTGCGCCGTACGGAGCAGAGGCAGGAATCTGGCCCCCAGGGTGTGAAAAAACTTGAGACCTAGCGCAGTGGACTGCGCTAGGTCTCAAGTTTAGGACTGGAGTCCTAGCCCACTATTTTCCAAATTAGGACTTAATAACTTGAATTCTGCTGGCATCATCTCAACCCTTTGTCGACAGGCGGTCCGGGCAGCGGCAAGGTGACACATTGCGACAACCTGATGCAGGAGCGGCGCGGCGTGGTGCACATCAACATGACAGACCTCTTGCATCAATACGCCGTGGGCAACGGTACAACCGACAATGGTTTGCACCTGTATTTGTGTACTGTAGACTCGCTCCATTAGACAAGGGGCAATACGATTGTTTAACTCGGGACATAATGTCTGGTTATAAAATGTGCTCAATACTCGCAGAACACGTCTCTTGGGTGTCTTTCGAGGATAGTACGGGGTGCTACGGCGGTGGATGAGCTCAAATTCTCCAAGTATTACCTGCCTAGATTATTATAAAACAATCTGTGCGCGCCAGGACCTTGCTACTTAGGTCCCAGATATGTATCCCGAGGTATAGAATTTCATACATTCATGATTCTATTCTACAATTCGCTGGTTAACGAATTGGCACTTGTCTAATGAGAAAGGTCAGACGATATTTCACGCTGGAGCGATATCTTTTAAACTAAATTCACAAAGAAGGTTCTTAAGGCGCCCACTCACTAACAGTTTACCGGACGAAGGCCGGACGATATAAATCTGTCAGTTAATCGCAATAACCCACACACTCACAGTTTCGTTAACGATTTTGGACTGACGACTAATACGATCCGATAGTGTGTGGCCACCGAACGATTCCGGACAGTTCTAAACCGGACAGTCCTAGGCCGTCAGGGCGAACGAGCACAACGGGCCTGTCGATCGACGTTTCGTGTCAGTTTTTACTAAGATTTTATTCATTTTTTGTACATACTCATCTATATTTCTTATGCACATAGTCCATAAGGTTCAAAATAGCTAACACCTATTTCCCACAATGATTAGCATGTACTTATATAAGAATAACGTAGTGCAAGCTATTTTCAACCTTATTGACATCATAACAAATCTAGATTTTTTTCTTATATTCGTGATCAGCAGCATTTATTTATGCGAAAAAACATGTAATTAATAAAATGTCAATAAGGTCGAAAATCGCTTGCACTGTTTCGTACTCTCTATGTAACTGATATTAGACCATTACCGGCAGGCGATCGTACGACCTAAAACTGACGACTCACAACTGCTAGTGTGTGGTCGCAAAACTGACAACAGGGAATTGCCGGCGGGCCAAAATCGCTTTAGCGTGTGGGCGCTATCGGCTTAGGACTGCAGGCCGCCGGACAGATCAGGAACTGCAGGCGGACTGCAGGCGGACTGTTAGTGAGTGGGCGCCTTTAAATAGAATGTTTTTGTGTTTGTTACACGATACGCCTGTCGAGTTAGCCAATGACTTCTAAACCGTTTTTCCTGTTCCATGCTTCTAACAAATATGTAAATTCAGTAACTCTTTTTTGTTATTGGTGCTTTCTTGCGTGGAATACTGTTCACCTCCATAATTTAGATTCTATGTTTAGATTACACTGTATTTCTGTAGAGTAGACTAGTCAGATTCGGAGCGCTGAACTCGGAGTGCACGTGTAGACGTGTCTGTGTGTGTGTGTTCTATACACACACCAGAGATAGAAACGGTACCATTAGCCAATGTTACTTTTAATCAATGCAATTAGTAGAGAAAAGCTCTTAAAACAAGCACACACACTAACGTAATGCATACGAATACGATTAACTTTAATACAATACGATAAACTTTAGGCGTGCGCGTGTTCTTGTATTGATAATAATAATATTAAATCAAAATTGTTTTTTTTTAATTAAAAAATAAATAGGCATCATAACTAAAGTTAAAATAAAACGAACTTGTCGTGACCGGTCAGGTTGGCTACCCTGAAACATTGCGTTACAAATTATGTTATGCAGGAATTTTATAAAGGTCAAATGCAACATGCCGTGGTAATTACATTTAGATAGTACATTTTAACATTATAATGCGATAGTGATGTATTTTATAATATAATTAATATGGATAGTGTACGGTGTGATGTAGTAGCTACGATTTATCGCCTAATTTATTGACATATCTCGGTAAACTGTAGCGTAGCCATACTACTTCACGCGATAATTTAGACAGTAAATTTATGCAACTCCTACACCTGACATACATACTACAAATTATTAGAAAGAAGGCAATATTTTCTTAAGAAATTTTCCTTCAAATGAAATGTCTATTTCTATTGTACCTTTAAACCTGTTATTTTAGTTTTATATTTCATTCTCAAAGGTAATATTAGTGTATGAGACGCCATTATGTCCGCAAGACAGGTACTGCAGACATGGTTGACACAGCCTATCATTACGCTGATTACAAGTTGCCGGACAGACTGACCATGGCGACCTACATACGCTATTAAAAATTTAAAATTCAATTCTTCAATCAACATCGATACCGTTGCTTATGGAAGCGAATGTCAGTTTGTTTTATGTCATGAAAAAAACTGACATATTTGTCATTTTTTATGTTTTGTTTTAGTAGTTTATGAAACTGTTGCATAATAAGTATTCATAAAATACGAGTGTGAGCTAAATAAAATGAGCTGAATTTTTTTATAGTATCACACGAGTGTTTTTAGACCAAATTATGTGCAGTTTGATGCGTTACTTTATCTTTAAATTAAAACAACTTTAAATTAACAGCACGAAACATAAAAATAACCTTGAAAAATTATTACTACCGGTGACCGCAAGAACTGGAGCATCCCGTATAGTACAGGGACTTGTGTCGTGTTGGTGGGGGCTGTGTCTGTAACATGGCCGAACACCACGCGCCGGGTTCTATGTATCAATGCTAATGAGATATTTACCTAGATTGAATAATATTCTCCAACTTTCTGTGCCCAACTCAAATCCCAACCATTGTGTAATGTACCTATTAACCTGTGTAATTTAATTAATTGTGTTTAAAATGTTAAAGAGAACAGTTTATCCTGCACAAATCTAATATAGATTTATAGGATAAATTTAAATTGTAAATAATTATGTACATGTATAAATAAATAAATAAATAAAATAAAATAAATCTAAACTCATGAAATAATTAATATAATTGACTTAAAATGACAGGTTTTTTTTTTGTAATATGGCGATGCCTAAGTTTCCGCCAACAACTCAGTAGTTATTACGAATTTAACCAATATGGATTTAAAGAAAAGGGTTAAAGTTTCGACTTGGAAACAGGAAATTTTACTGCTAAAATCTGTTGACTGATCCGCGCATGCGCGTTACGCCGCGTCCACAGATCATGTAGCAAAAAACACATTGACACCTCCTTGTGTCCAGCACATTTCATAAACTACTATTATTGAATGGTGGGTTAGAAGATAAACTGATGTGAAAAATAAATGTGTCTCGAACCTGGGTGAAGCGGGAATTAATTTCGAATTTTATGATGAGTTCAAGGTCCCAGTTACCAGCTAGAGGCTTTAAATCGTTTCATTTGTAGCATTATATACAGTTTAAAGTAGTGGAGACTTGGCTAGAGGCTTCTAAGGAGATTTAACAGCAACACAAAAAATCACAATTCACCGTAATATGCCACTTTCATAATCTTGTTGATGGCATTCAACACGGCATAACTTCAAGTGCATTGCTGTAACAAAGCTAGTTAATGAGCATATCATCTCATGTACTTACTGATAATCCACTTATTCGTAGACATCAACTACGAAGGTCCAACCGTTACCCTAAGAAAGCTACGGTGCTACGATAACACGTAGCATTTGTATATTTCGTTGCTGAACTATTTGGGAAGCTATTGGCGCAATAATAGTTTATTAAGCGTCCTTAGCTTAGTGGTTAAGGAGTCGGCCTTACGATTAAGAGGTCCCGGGTTCGGGTTCTGGCCATTATACTACCGACGTGAACCCACTCCTCACAAGCAATTTAGCTTAGTTGGAGCGGTTAGAGGGAATATTAGTAATTTAGATAATTCTGTTTGCTAATATTCTTTGAAAAAAAAAATCTCTAGGAGAGGTAACAGACTAAAAGCGCATGGTGTTTCGGCACATCGCGAGCCTGACGTGCTGAGGGTTATTCGAGTTTGCAAGATTATAAAAGCTAGTCAAAAGAAAGTCTAAAACTGTCATTAAAGAAAAGCTATTTCTTTCAGTACTATTAGGTATTATTTGTGATTATATATTCACAACATCTTATACAACCTGTCATCAACCATGGGAACGACAGAACATGAAAAAACATGTTGTTTTTCTATATTCATAAGGCTTTCAACATAAACAGGCTTAATAGCAACCTTAACTCCTCACCAGTAGGAGTCATAATCCATTGAAATATTGAAGTCAGTTCGAATATTAAATGTCACGATGAAAATCATATTCTATTTAGAGGTTATAATGTTGATAGTTGTTTGATTTCGTGAAGTTTTTTTTCATTCTATTTATTGGTAAGTGATATTGTTTAATAATGTATAGGACACATATTAATAACATATCGATGAAATTCGGTAATATTTCTTTCTTTAGGTACTTCTTTATAGGTAGATAATCACTCACACATTACACATTATAGAAATGAGTTGGTTACTTGTTTAGGCGAGGGCGTTTTACTATAAAATATCTAATATTAGATAATAAATCTTCTCTTCCCGGTCCAAGCCAACTCTAACAAACGCCTGCTCCAGCTAATTGACGGACATGGTTCAAGCTTCAAAGCTCTCGGTCTCGGGATCCGAACATGTAATGCAATTTTTTTTAAAACTGTAACGAGTCACGGCGGCACGGGGCGAGTTTGGAATCCCGAGGTCCCTCCTCCCGAGGGCCAGACCTTGAGGGATGGCCCTGAGTCAGCCGGGGTGCGAAGGATATGTCAAGGACCACCTCACTTTCGGCCTAGCACAACGACCTTACAGACAGCGTGCGGTTTAGTAGGGTAGAGTCCAACATAACCTCTCCCTCCAGCTCCGGAGGGTGGGGAGGGGGTATCCGTAGTGACTTCCCGCACGTATAAAAAAATCTGTATCGAGTTTATTTTAGTTGGTAAAACGGAGAACAGAATATGATTAGATGTTGGTAACTTTAGTCAATATAACGACTTTTCTACTGTTAATGTAAAATAAGAGCTCACTATCTGCAATAAAGCACTTATTACACTGCACGAGGCGATTAAAAATTTTAAAATAGATCGCTGGCGATCTAGCTTGCACCTTATAACATTATTCTGAAAGTACGCATTTGAATGTTGTCCTGCATAGGTTTTGTATGGTTTTATTCTTGAACATCTTGGTAATTCATGATCTAACTACCATGGAAGCCCAAGACTGTGCGAAATGGAGGAAGGCTAATGAAAAGGCGAGGAAGCTAAGCCGAAATATTAATAGGAATTAATCCCAGCTTCTAATGCTGATAATGATGATGATGATGAATGAATGATGAAGTGTTATTCTCCCAACAGATATGCCCGACTGCGGCACCCTATCGAGCAAGACCGTGACAGAAGTGCTGATGCTGGAGATGAAATTGGCCCCGACTGCTAAGACCTACCTCGTGTCCGGGTACCCACGCTCCATGCGGGACGTGGCGGAGTATTCAGATAAGGTGGGTAACAAGTATTCTATGAAATGCTAGAATTTGATTCAGTGGCAGATTTTGCCTTACAATGATTGAAAAATTATTCATTGGTTCCGATAGTTCGTAAGAATGTCGGTAGATGCTCCACCGTCGCCTCAAAGACGGATATAAGGAGAAATTTGGATTGTTTCGGGCGAGGTCTGGTAGCTTAGTAGTCAAAGCATTGCCCCTGTAAGGCAAAGATCGCGGGTTCAAATCCCGCCTAGACCGATTCAATTGTTCCTATTTAAATCGACAGTAATATATTATGATCTAGTTAAAATAATACACGTCACAACAAGTTCCCAAGGGCTGTTGAAATGGGTTCACAATTCCATACGTGCGAAGCCGGGGCATCAGCTAGTGTAAAGTAAAACAGTGTATTATCGAGAAGTCAGGATTGTGTCACTTCCACGGAGGACAGAATATGCTTAAGTAGCGGAGATGCCACAGTCAAATTTCTCTTAAGAAAAACGCGTGACCAAATGCGGGTGGGAAGGGAGACGCGGGGGGCATGACGTCATACCTCATCCACGTCTCCATCTAGTGCGTCATAGCGAAACCGAACAGACACAGACCTTGTCATTTTTGTTTTATAGTTTGACTATTCGCCACTAAGCGCTACACAGAATTCTAGAATAATCTATTTTAAGGTAATAATTTTCAAAAATAAGGCCATCTTTTGGATTATAGCAAAATCATTTAGGGGGCTAAATGATTTGGCCTTATACCAACAGATGGCCCAATTTTTTTTACTTTAATTTTCAATTTTAGCAAAATATTCCATTTAATAAATAATATAACATTTTTGAAATTGCTAATGAAGTCGGGCGAGATTATTGTGATCATTTTCATAAAATGAATTGAGTTATTATTACAACTAGTATACATGCCAGACTAGGTTACTTATTTCTTCTCTACGCTAGATGGTTCGGTTAAGACATTTTTTTCGGAAAAATTAAAATTTAAATATAGTGGACTTACTGATGAAATGTTATACCCTTAAAATGTTGAAATTGTTTATTTTTACACTTTGTACATCCTTGTACTGTACACTTCATTCTTAAACCAGGTTAAAGCTATTTTTATCCTTGAACTTTTGACCAAAAATGACAACCGAACGCAAGGACGTTTCACTAGAACTGGATGGTGACGTCACAGACCAATTGAGTCGTTTTGACATATGGAAGGCTCGCGACTCACGTCGCGACTCGATTCCCTTGTAACATCTCCGCTATCATTTCCTTCTCCATGGTCACTTCAAACGACACTTCTTTCTCTTCATCTGAAAGAAATAATGTTTAAAGTTACATAAACCGAAATATATCTATCAACGACACACTATTTTCGGTGATGTACAACCATGAAGAACATAGTGCTTTTAATTGTTCAACATGTACAAACAGACAGTATTAATCCATACTAATATTATAATATAAATGAGAAAGTGTTTGTGTGACTGTTTATCCGTCTTTCACGGCTAAATCACTGAACCGATTTTAATGAAATTTGGTATAGAGGTAGATTAGACCTTGAGAAAGGAAATAGGCTATGTTTGGTTGTGTTAACCTACATCCACGCGGGCGTAGCCGCGGGATAAAGCTAGTAGATATATAAGTAAAAGTTACAATATATATCAATGTAAGTAAATAAATAGTCAAGTCCGAAAGATTTGTTCCCATCACCTTGACGAGACTTATTAAAAATGTCAAACCATCGATCGATGTAGACGGGCAGGATAAAAATTGTTATCTATGTCAAGGCCGACATTATGTTTAACAGTTCTGTAGATATAATTGTACATCGTAGTGGACATTACAATAAAAATATTTATCAACATTTTCATTAGCGGGATGCATTACTGCTTTTCATAACCAACAATTCATCATAATTCGGGTACCCACTATGAGATAACTTACGCAGCAAACTATGTGACAATTACCATATTTAGTCACAAACCGACCATGACTGCTGAAAATAAGCCGAAATAACGGGCTAAATATAAATACTGCTAAAAAAACGCGACAGAATACGTTAAAAATTGGTTTTATTTCAAACTACGCACAATGTTTTCTTTATGCTAAACGATTTTATTATCCGACTTAAAAGAAGGGTTATGTTTTTCGCGCGTATCTTGTATGTATGATTGTAAGATCCTTTGTTATCCCATATCTTGTGAACCTTGGATTTCAATGATTCATATATCTCAAATGGAAAGTATTTATTGCCCAAATGTTCTTAGGTACATAAAATATGAACAAAGCTATAAGTTGGTTTTTAGGCACCAAAATGTATGTGGTAAAAAAAATTGTTCACTCTAATTTATTTGAAATTGTATTGTCATCTGAACTTAAGGTGTGTACAGCACTCAACAGTAAGGGAGTATTTCAATTACTAGATTTAATCCAAGAAGCAGGCCAAACTAAATAAAACTTTTTAAAACCAAAATGTCAACATCTTTATTGACGGCTACATAGATAGGTACTCGTACTTTGGATGTGAAATATATATCCCGCCCACTATCCCATTAATAACATATCTAAATATATTACTTGCAAGACCTATCAAATAGTTCGGTATCAGATGTTATGGAGAGTCAAGCTTCAACTGACTACTGTCTGTCATCGTAGACTCTAAAGACTCTAAGTGTGAATTCTGTGTGAATGAATAGTCTTACGTTGTTTTCAAACCATCAATATCTTGATTGGACCACCGTATAACCGTGCCGTATATTCGTGTGTCTGTTTTAATTACCAAAAAAAAATTTAAACAAAAAAAAACTGTAACTGTTTCCGGACGGAACATTATAAGATATGGACATTGTCATTAAGGGAACATTACAATAATAAATAAAAAAATAATAAATATTCCATAACATTTCATACAACGAGGCTGTCTAAAGTCGGTTAAAGGGAGATTATGATAAAGGATCAATTTGAAAAACGGACTTTGCGAAATGGACGTTTTGTAAATAATCCAATAAAACATACGAACTCGTTCATGTTTTCGATAAACCACTCTCCCAGTCAAAACAATACATGCGAACTTTTGCTAAGTAAATATCGCGTTAGCTCTATCGTTATAAATAAAAGTGGTCAAGTGCGAGTCGGACTCGCCCAGGAAGGTCTCTGTAGCAGCAAGTTACATTATATAAAAGTTCTTGTAGTTCGAACTTTAAACGATGTTTTAATAATAGTGTAAATAGTATAAATTGCTGTTTACGATTTATGACATATTAAAAAACTACTAACTAGATTTCGTTCAACTAATTTTCGGGAAACCCCCAATTTCATTCTTTGTGAAAGTTCTAAAGGGGTCAATCGAAAACATCCACTTACCAAGTTTCAACAGCATAGTTCTTATAGATTCGGAAAAAAGTGTCTGTCACATATATACGGACAGACAGACAGGCCCCCGGTTCTGCTAAATTTATGACCTAACAAAACCAAACCAATGTCATAGCGCTGATATTGCATAAAATTGTAGACTTTATGGCTGGAATTTAAAGTCCAAAATGAAAAGAGAAAGAGCTTATAACAATTTTCATTCACTCTAAAAGATTGTCATTTATTTTTAGACTTTAACCGTACAGAAGTAAAGTCTAAAGTTAAATGGCATTGGTTACAGTATCTGTGGTACCGCAGTGGTTTTGCAATGAAAAAATAATAGCCGAGTCAGGGCCCAGATATAACGAATCCATAAGAATTCCATTGTTTGCCATTTGGCTACGGAACCCTAACAAAGGTGTGAATTACTGTTAATCTGTAGAGTAGATGTTTATCGTTTAATGAAAGTGTGAAGTAGCCCTCCGGGTACAGAAATAACGAGTGCTTGATACCTGTTTTATTGTTCACGGTACAATATAACCTGTGGCAAAAGGTCAAAGACTTGAGTCGCAACTCGAGGGTGAATGGTTTCAGACTGATGGTGTTTGTGAAAAGGAATGACTCATAGATGATTGGTTCTTCGGTTTTATGTGGAAATGCTTTGTTTGTTAATATATTGTGAGGGTTTTTGAAGTGCCTATCTGTTGGTACGGATCAACAGTATCATGACGTCAGATAGCATGATCGTCATGTTTCATAATAAATGTTGTCATGTCATGATTTTTGATATGAGTTTATTTGCTTGTTTTCTTTTTTAATTAGACTATTACCAAGGAACGCTGTTATATTTAAATTGATCTGTTTCGTGTGCCGCAGTAAGCCGAAATAAACGCATGTTTCTTTCTTCTCACTATCAATCAATCAATCAATTAGCTCACTGCAGTCTAATGACAATAAAAAAACTAAGAGTCTAAAATGATATTTTTTAAATAATTTTCGGCATACATGAAATATTCAACACAACGTTATCAAGACCCAAAGTAACCTTAGAATAACTAGCTTGTGTTATGGGATCGAGAATTCGAAGAAACATACAAACAACATATTTTTTCTCAAACATGCTTGGAAATGTGAACATTATTTTGACAACCTTCTTCGAGATAAATCGAAATTGCTGTACATGCGAGCAGCGGCCAGCAAAAGTTGTATGAAAATCTATATCTGTCGTGTTTTAGCGGCCAAATAAATTACTATGTAAACTCATATCTGTCGTGTAAATTTAAACATTGAACCAACTGTATATTAATTTAAATAAAACGTTGTAAATTCAATGAGATAGTTATATTCTTCCAAATTTTACAGATGCAATTATTAATTCTTAATCGTAAACAATTTCGTGTCTGTGCTCGCAAGCGTTATTCGTTGAGTGCGGTGGCGCCGCCTAGTGGCAGATAAAATTCTCGACATGCCCGACTTTGGAAGACTAGTCTTTCAAATCTGGTTTCTTGGTCTCCATTGGAAGCGGACAAATTCGGTTGAAAGCACGCCGAATAATTCCTCTAGTGGTTTGTAGGTCAGCTACACGGTTCACTTCATCCGTTCCAGGAAAAGTTTTGATGACGCGTCCAAGACTCCACTTCATAGGTGGCAGGCCTTCTTCTTTAATAAGTACAAGGGTTCCTTCTTCTAGTACTCCGGCAGATGCACGCCATTTGGTGCGTTGTTGTAGTTCCGCCAAATATTCTTTGTGCCAACGTTTCCAAAACTGTTGCCTCATCTTCTCGAGTCTTTCAAATCGTGTGATCCGATTGTCGTTGGCGTCAGTAAGTGCAGGTGTAGGCAAAGCGGTTAAAGGTCGTCCTACCAAAAAATGCCCCGGAGTTAGTGGAGTTAAATCACGTGGGTCAGGTGACAAAGGTGTCAGGGGTCTACTATTTAAGATTGCCTCAATCTGGACCAAGACTGTATAGAGATCCTCAAATACTAAGTGTGCATTGCCTAAAACGCGACGTAAATGTGATTTTACGGATTTAACCCCTGCTTCTGCTAAACCTGCCATATGCGGAGTGTACGCTGGTATAAATCTAAATTCTATTCCTTCCTCGGACATATTGGTGACTATGTCGTTAGCATTATCCTTTAAAAATGTCTTTATTTCATTGTTAGCGCCTAAAAATTGGGTACCATTATCGGAAAAAAGGCATTGCGGTTTAGATCTCCTAGCTATAAATCGTCGCAATGCTGATATAAACGAATCTTTGGTAAGGTCACTCACAAGCTCTAAATGTATCGCTCGGGTGGCAAAGCAAACGAACAATGCTATATAAACTTTTTCAGATTTACTTCCACGTCCCCTTCTGTTTAACGCTATGATAGGGCCTGCATAATCCATGCCGGTATTCTGGAAAGGATACCCAGCCTGTAGACGTTGCTGTGGGAGATTACCTATTATCGGTGTAATATTACGCGCGTTCAAACGGAAACATCGCAGACATTTATGCACTACTTGTTTTGCCAAACTTCTACCCCATAAAGGCCATATTTGCTCACGAATTGAACTAATCAGCAACTGTGGGCCTGCGTGCATTAAACGCTGGTGTTCGTGTTCGAATATCAACTTTGTCAGCGGATGTTTGGCAGTAAGTAACACGGGGTGTTTTTTGGAATATTCGAAATCACCATTACCTAGTCTCCCACCTACCCTCATAAGACCATTATCATCAACATATGGAGTTAAGGACAGGAGCTGATTTTTAAGAGGTAAGTTATTTTTGTTTTTTAAGATACCATATTCTTGTGCAAAGGATTCTTGTTGTGATAGTTTTAGTAAGGTATTATAAGCTGTTTGTCTTTCTGTGTGAATAATGGGCCCCTTTGTTGATTCAGAAGATCTTTTGCAATTATTTCTAAATCTCAAAATATAGACCATACAATTTATTAGTTTGCGCAATTTGGAAAAATGGGAGAAAGGAAATAGTTCTCCATCGTGATTTATGGATGTTACATTGGCTATAACTTCAGGTAGTTCGGATTCAACGCAATTAATTTTTTTATTTGGCCATTCATTTCTAGGTTTCAGTAAAAAATGGGGACCGTACCACCACAGATTCAATTTATTGTCGTCCACAGGGATAGATATTATTCCTCTACTTAATAGATCAGCGGGATTAACCGCTGTTGGCACGTGGCACCAGGTGAACTTCTCCGTCGATTCTTGTATGCTCGCAACTCTATTTCTGACGTATTGTTTTAATTTGTTGGGAGGTGTTTTCAGCCACCCAAGGACGACGGAAGAGTCAGTCCACAAAAAGCAATCAGAAATAGCCAAACGTGTCGTATTTAAAACTTTACTGAGAAGCTTTGCACCTGTGGCTGCACCGCAAAGCTCAAGACGCGGTATGGTGCTTGCCTTTATTGGGGCGACCCTGGATTTAGCACACAACAAATTGACAACAACATCTCCGTGAGAATCGCATGACCTTAAGTACACGCAAGCACCATACGCATCTTTGGATGCGTCGCAAAACACGTGCATTTGAATGCTCGTCGGATTATTGCATAAGACATGTCTGGGAATACTGATTTTATTGATGTACGTGAAACAAGCAGTAAACTTTGACCAGATGCACAAAACTTCTCGCGGCAAAGGGTCATCCCATTGCAACTTGTGTAGCCAGAGTTTTTGTAGCAGAATTTTACCAGTAATAATGAATAAACTCAATAGACCCAGGGGATCGAATATTTGGGCAATCGTAGATAAAATCGCTCTTTTTGTGACTTGTTCCGGGTTGTTATGTTCTACTGTAAATTGTAACGTATCTTTGGGAAGTGACCATTGTATGCCTAGTGCAGTAGTATCTTGCTGCTTACATGATTCTCCAACATCTTTGATGTCATTTAAAGCAGTTGCATTGGATCTGAACTTTCTTAAATTAAAGCACCCTGAAGCCAAAACATCTGATACTTGTGTTTTGATTCGCACAAGATCTTCAGCACTCTCGTCACCCGTAAGCAAATCGTCTACGTAGAAATCATCTCTGATTATTTGACGAACTTGCTCATTATTGCATTCCTCGGCCAATTGTTTTAAACATCTGACTGCGAGAAACGGCGCTGACGCTGTGCCATATGTCACTGTGTTAAGAGTGTAGGCTTCTAAGGGCTTGGATGGATCATCACGCCAAATAATTTGCTGAAGATGCCGCTGTTCTTTGTGAACTAATACTTGGCGGTACATCTTTTCAATATCTCCTGCCAATACAAAACGATGTTGCCTAAACCGGAATAAAATAGAAATCAGATCGCTCTGGACGGTCGGACCCACCATTTGAATGTCGTTCAAAGATAGTCCGGACGTAGTAGGTGCACTTGCATTAAATACGGTACGCAGCTTAGTCGTTGTGCTCTGTTCTCGCAGCACGCCATAATGTGGCAGGAAATATGAGTTTTTCGGCGGATTATTGATGTCGCCTTTTGTCATGTGGTTTAACCGAGCATATTCTTGCATAAACTCAACATACATGGCCTTTAGTTTTACTTGTTTAAGTAGTCTTCGTTCTAAAGACAGGAAGCAATGTTTGGCTCTAGCGAAAGAGTCACCCAACGTGGATTCTGGCAATTTTAACGGGATCGCTACAGAAAAACGACCGTCACATTCTCGTAATACGTTACGGGTAAAGTGATCCTCACACATTGCTTCTTCCTTAGATAAAATTGCTTTTTCTTGTTCTGGTACTTCTTCGATAGCCCAGAATTTAGCTAATTGATCTTGTATTTTTTCGAAATTACTTAAATTGCATGAGACATTTTTGATACGAGGACTTCCAGTGGGGCCAGTAACGATATACCCTAATTTAGTTTCTTGTAATACTGGATAATTCTTGTTCACTCGTATCTGAGTCGTACCCATCAGATCCCAGAAAATATCGGCGCCGAGCAATACGTCTATACTCGACGGTTTGTAGAAACTAGGATCAGCGAGTGAAATGTAAGACGGAATATTTAGTGCAGTGACATCCACAACATTATTTGTTGAAGATGTAATACTAGGCAGCACTAAAAATGAAACGTTTGTTTGAAATGTATTAAGTCTGGACTGTATTATGCTATCGCACTTTTTAGTAATAGTTGAGACTACATTATTGATGCCTGCAACAGAAATATCTATTTCTTGGGGTGTAAGTGACAATTTATGAAATAAGGTTTCTGTCATAAATGACGCTTGACTACCTGAATCAAGAACAGCCTTTACTTCATGCATTGTATTATATTTGTCACTTATTTTGACAATAGCCGTAGCAAGCAATACTTGACCACTCTGACGACTGACAGACAGCACTGCAGCCGCTGGTGGTGGAGTCTCCGTATTTTCCTTGTGTAGTAATGAATTATGCTTAGATTTGCATATTCTGCAAGGGCCTAATCTGCATATACGTTTATGATGGCCTGATCGAAGGCAGTTCATACAAAGCTTTGCGCTTTGCACAAATTGTTCACGCTCTGATACAGACATGTTAACGAATCTTTCACACTGATAAAGAGAATGTTGTTCCTTACAGAGCGGGCATAGAAATATTCTTGTTTGTGTGAGCTGCTGTGAGGTCGAGACTAGAGCCTTAACATTTTTGTTGGGTTTGGATGTTTGTAACGAACTTGTGGCCTTATTCGTACTAAAATCGATTGTCTCTAAGAGATCAGCCCTGCCTTTAAGAAATTTTGTAAATGTCTCTAGTGAAATTTGTTTGTATCTGATTTTGTACTCTTCCCATTCTCGCAATGTACGTAAATCTAATTTAGTAGAAACTATGTATATTATTAATGTCTCCCATGATTTTGTTGGTTCCCCTAATATTTCTAACGCTCGCAAGTTTTTGATGTAGGAATTGTAATATCCTGGTCACGCGGGACCAAGTTGTAACTAATTCTATGTCATGACCATTGAATCTAGATGTATAAAGCTATCCCCGTACACCTCTCGTATTCAAACCTACAATTCCCAGCCGCGCTATCGTCTAATGATCTTCAGACCGCTTATCGTGATACGCAGTAATCCGTGATTCTATAGAAAAATGGGTTGTGAAAGACCTATTCCTTATCGTACTTTATCTACAATAGAATTCATGTATATCCCAGTCCTAGTTCCCCAACCAAAGTTCACATACTCTTATGATTGTAACTCGTATTTACTTTAACATACCTCTTAACAGATTTGTCGCTACTCCAACCTTACTTCGTAGTCAATCCACAGTTCGTCACCTTATTTATCATACTAAACTCACAATATAACATACAATTTCACTTATTTACTTAGTGGAATACGACCAGACAATCTTTTGACAACTACATTCTTAATGACGTTTGGAATTTGACAATTTTCATCGCCCTCATTCAACACTTAGCACAGAGACACCTACCACATACGTTTGCACTACACGTAAAATTAGAATCTACAAAATTAATTGTCAATCATTCAATACTTCAAATTATAATTGTTTTCGAGGATACCAACAGAGGTCGTGTTATTCAAAAAAAATACACAAACAATTTATAGTTAAGATCAACTCATCGTTGAAACTTCTATAAATCTTTATTATTTCTGTAATATAGTGTATTTTCCCCCCCCCCCCCCCGTGTATAAGAAATGTGGCCCCGTGCTCGCCACATTCAGTAGGACTCGCCACTAGTACCAACATAGTTTTTCCTATGCCTAAGTAGGTATTTAGAAGACAATTTTAAAGTCTCCTGCCTACTGTACCGAGGCATCCGGTATACAAATCCCCAATTCTATTTTCAGAATAGCGTAACTCTAACGCAGGACTTCAGTCCTATTGCCGTAATTCCTTTAATATAAGGTATTAAGATGATAACACAGAATCATCGTTCTAAGCGTCATTTTAGGACAATTACATTAGTATCTATCGCAGTAACTTCTGCGCTGATTGTTAACGATAAGTTTAGTTAGGAAAAGCTCATTTATTAGCACAGACCTAAATAATTATAGTTAATACTAGAACCAATTCACTTCTGAATAATAATGTCTATATAGACACTTCAGAGAGAATACATTCTCACCGAACACTTGATCAAACTACAATAATTCAGCTCAGATATAGCTTTTGCTTCACCCTAGCGGATGACAAAGTTACTATAAGATAGCGATCGAGCGACCATGTGCATTCGATACAGTACATATAATAGCTGATTATGCAACAGTGATTAAAATGTCCAAACATCATTATTTGTGTGTTTGTAGCCATGGTAATCTCATGTGTAAGATCTTGCTCGTACACAAAGAACAATAGTAAAATAACTACCTCTGTAGCTAGTCTGTTTGGATACTTCCGACCCTTCAGACTTCGGTGGTCTTGCACATAATTCTGTAGTCAGAAAGGTTTCACTAGCGTGAATGTACAATATACCGTTGTGTTGTCGTTCAATAATGAACCAGCAAGGATTTATATGTAAATAATAAATATTATATCAAAGATGGTTAGGACAGATCAATCACTGTGTATTTACCTTTAACAATATCTGAATTCTGTAATGAATACACCAGTTCACTGTCTCCATTTCACTCACAATCACTCACTTCACTATTAAATCACTCGTCGTGGTGTTGCAGCATTCGCTTGTAGTTTTATTTTCACTATAATCTTAGCGTAATTATTACACATTACTGTCACTATAATCCCAGTAAATTCCAACAACGTAAATCGACATGAAAATTGGCTTGCAAAAATTAGCGGGAAAACTTTCATTCTTCGGTCACAAGATGGCGGTCATTTACAAATCTGCTTTGTTGTAATTGAACCAATTGTCTATCTAATTTCCCAATCAGTTTATCATGATTTACAATAATAACAACTTAGATCACCCCTTTACAAACGCAATACTACCTACCTAATATATATTCATATGTTTGCTATTAGTGTGTACCTACTCACCTACCTGACTAAACTAACCATGTATCAACAAACATTCAACTACGTTAAACGTGAAATGTGTAAAGCTAATCTATCTGACTAGGGCGCAGGTAGTAAGCCTGACTTTGAACTATCACTAGTACCCCCTACGAGCAAGAGACCACGGCCGAAGCCAAGGATGTGTTCTCTCACAGGACAAGGACATAAAAGTGTGTATATATACATATATAAAGATAGACAGGACTGATCCGCTCTGGAGAGCGACAACCGCCTCCTCTCCAGTCACAAACCATCCTGGAAGCTCACGGATCCCTTTCAGGCAAAATCCGTGTGCTGAGCGCTTCAGACTATCCTCAGCATGCCTAGCTGAACAGAGGTCAAGAGCTTCGTTATCACCGATAGGTATCAACTCAGGGCAATCACGTCGATTGACTTCCTAAGCGGGGGAACCTAGCTAATACCTAAGGCCTCAACCGTCCCTAGCCCTACCAAAGTCCCACAAAGAATCCCTATATAAACATTTTATCTCATGTATGGCCCTGTACCGCAGACTCACAGTACAGCTGATATTCCGAATTGAACACGAGATTCAATTCTTAATCCCAGAGATAAAGGTGTCTTGTCTGGCTCATACGATAAAATGTTCATTTCGCGAATTATAAACTTCAATAAAGGCGAGCTACCTAATTCCTCTTTTCACTAATTTAAACACTATATATTTACTAATTAAACTCAATTATTCACAATCAAGGTAAAAAAAATCTTCACGACTTTAAATGTAAAATTCTCAAAATTCCCGCCAAAGTACAATGTACAGAATACCTTTCGCGAATCGACCAACCTCGAAGCCAGCTCAAAGAAAAAGTGTCCTTGAATTCCCACTCAAAATCCTACTTTCGCCGAATTAGGGCTCCAATAGTGTCCTCCACCAATCAGAAGCTTTTATTTTCCCGCCAAAAGTCACAATTTCTGAATAATTGACAACAGCGCTAGGTTTTCTATGGCGCCTGCGTTATAATTATGAACTAACTTAAATCTTCCGTGAACCAGTGGCCCTTTTTTAAATATTTATAAACTATTTACATACTTACACTCATTGATTCTAACTGTCAATATTTTCATAATAATATAAGATTAATTTTATGTTTAATAAACATCCATATAATACTCAATAATAGATATAGAAAATTATTCAATAATCATTTGACCTTTAAACAATAATAACCAATCAGAGCCACTTCCTGCATTTTCCATAGCTCTGAGGCACACAGATAATAAATAGTATTTATAATCTCTTTTCAACAGTACTTTATTGCATTAAATATTATAATTATTGTTCCTTGTAAATAATTAATAAGTTTTAACTTTATCTGTTTATTCTTTTCCTTATTAATTTTATTATAAACAATACACAAAACTATTATAATATTATTCTTGTGTAAATATCCATAGACTATTTTTCTTAAATTCTTTCAATCATAGTCCCATCTATAGGTACTGTATATATTAAACTACATTGTAAATTTATTTGTTCACAAAACAAATTTACTTGCCCTTTGCAATTTAACAGAATAATTTCTTTATGAATCAATTTTTTTCTTTGACCACATACCATAGTGTATATTTATTCATCATTTTATTTACGTATAAAAATTCCTTACTTAATCAACTAGATGGCGTTTTACGACATTGAATTATTTTCGTTTTATAAAAAACCAAGTGATATTCAATTTACTTGTAGAAATTCTTACTTAATTACTAGATGGCGTTTTACGACATTGAATTATTTTATTTATTTATGTTTTCTTGTTTTATAAGAACCTCGAAACGGTGTTTCAGTCCGTTACATCCGACCCCCTGAATCATTTACGCAGGCACAACCATTCCCCCTTTGTGCCCGAAGTAAAGATTCACTAACCTAGCTATAACTCTAGTCTAAATGACCTGCATGAAATTAAAATTTATTTTGGTAGCATACATATTGTTAGATTGGTTAAACCCAATTTAGGTCCAATTTCTATATGTGTGTGTGTGTGTTTCAAAATTGGGACACGATATCGCTTGCTCCCACATTCAAGTTTTAAGGCGAAAACTACGGGACCACGTTATTTCCTGCCAGCCTGACCAATTCAGCGGGAAAAAATGGTTGTGAATCATCTCAGCGCTGTCGCATAGAGTAGAAGATCATAGGGGACTTTGTAGCATGATCCATCTACGTCGCCCATGATCCGCCTACCCCATTCCCCAAAATTAGCCAAACCTTGTGGACAAACAAAAATAAAGGGGCCAATAGCCTCCACTCCACCCGAAGGAGATCCAAGGACACACATCCCATTTCTCAAACAAGCATGTAGAGTGTGCTTTCTTAATTGTTCCTAACGTGTATAGTTGAGACCCTGTGAAGGCCCATTTACGGCATGCTTAGACTTCTAGTCCTTCCTTAACCTAACACCTTGCATAACCTTCACAAAATCTATTGTAGTGTACATAGATAATTGAACCAAACTGGTATAATAATTTTAACACTTTAATTATAGTATTAATCGGGATGGCCCTCCATTCTGATTTTAACAATCCCATTCCATCATCTCATGCAATTCGCTAACATATACATCTCATATAACGAAGAAATTCATCATACACACTTTCAAAACCAACTTCCGCGGTTGTGCTCACTACCAACCGACCAATACTAATAAAGTAAAAGAGTTCTCATTATTTGTCTTCCTTCCACCCCCCCCTTTTTTCGTCTCCTTTAATATTGACATTATACGTAAACATATTATTTATTTATTTTATTATTATATATGTTTCCTTCATTTCCTTTTTTTTTTATATTCAACTTTACTTAGTTATTATTATTTTATTTGGGTGGAGCCACCTCTACGCCCCACCATCTGACGAAATGAACAAGATATATATAAACATATCTGACCCTTTTAATATTTGCTTGCCACATTCTCCTTCATGTCCTCAGATGGGCTTCACCCCTTTCCTCCTTTTATTATCAATTATTAGTACAACAAAAATTACAATTCCAACAATTTTAACATTAATTCAAAATTTTACAATTCTTTGTTTAATTCATTTTTATTCATTTTATTTTGAATTTTTCTTACTTTACAATATTAATTTTACTCTACTCAATAATTATCAATCATGTTTAACAATTGTAAAACATTTCCTCCCCTTTTTAAGTGTTAATTAAATCTTACAATTTTCAATTTATTACTTTCTTTAATTTTAAAGAAAATTTTCAACCTTTAATCAAAATAAATAATATAACTTTCTGTTAACAACACATTAGTTACTTACAAACGTAAAATTATCGTAACAAATTGCTCCCTTTCTGGAGAAGGAAAAGAGAAAGAAAAAAAAAAACTTCCAATAACTTCACTAAATACATATAGTTAACCTTTCAACCAATCACCAATTTACTTTGGTGTGACTTTGAATCACCAATTCCTAACTCAGAAGTTATAACACAAATACGGTTCAATTTAATTTCGACAGATACAGTTAGCCATTCCCATTGTTCCCCAATCCAGTCTTATCCTAGCTTTAATAACATCTCCCCCTATCATCCTTTATGACTCCTAGGAATCAACCCATTGTGTAGCAATTCTTATCATGGTTCTTTATAATACCTCGATAAATGTATAGTATTAAACTTTCCTTTCACTTCGTCTGTTAATGGATTTACCAAAATATAAACATTCTTACAGGGACTCCCCGCTATGACATAAGGCCCTTCATATAAATTTTCAAATTTCTTAGTAATTTTTAACTCAGCATTAGATTTATTTAATTTCTTTATTTTGACAAAATCTCCCACTTGATACTCTATCAATCTATTTCTTTTATTGAATCCCAGCTTCCTTTTTTCTGCAGCTGATTTCAGGTTCTCCCTCACTGAATTCCTAATTTCCACTATATCTAACCTATCACTATCCTTCCCTATAGCTTGGTCAAATGATAGTTCAGTGCTAATCCCATATAGAATTTCACAAGGAGTATAGCCAGTACTTTCATGGTATGTATTATTATACAAGTTTTCTAATTTTGGCAATGTATTAACCCATCCCCTGTGATTACTACTATTATAAGTCCTAAACAGTCTTCCCAATTCTCTATTTACTCTCTCTACAGTATTAGGCCTGGGATTTCTAACTGTGGTATAAATTACTTTAATACCTAACAATTCCATCCCTTCCTTCCAAACTCGACCAGTGAATTGCGTTCCATTATCTGACATAATTGCCTTAGGTTTTATTATTTCTAAATATTTTTTCACCTTGCTAATTACCGCTCTGGCTGTTGCCTTCCTCAGATCATAAAACTTCACAAATTTACTAAAGGAATCCTGTAAAACTAATATGTATCTCATTCCAAACTTCCCCACAGGTAAAGGTCCATATAGATCTACCATCACTAAATCTCCTATATCTTTAGACACAATGGGGCAACATGGACCCACTTTATTATTATTATTATGTTTAGTTAACTGACATACATTACACCCCCTTACTTTGCGCTTTACATCCTTAGTCAAACCTTTCCAATAAAACCTCTCCTTTATATATTTTAACATCTTATAACTACCTTGATGTCCCATCTCCAAATGTACCTGTTTAATTACCTCATCTCTAAGCTTATCTGGCAAGTATATCGAATTTCTCTTTCCACCATCCCTCTCTATAACCAAAACCCCATCTTTTAATCTACACTTATTAATCAGCCTAGACGATTGTCTACCTACCTCACTAGGATTTTGTAATATGTTAAGTAATTTGCTAATCTCTTCATCTTCCTTTTGAAATAATTTTATTTGTTCAAGTCTTTTTAACAATTCTTTATTTTGTTTTGACTCCATGTAAAGAATACTAGGCATTTTAATCTTTTCCTCTTGTAAAATCTTCCCCTCTGGCGGATAACGTGATAATATATCGGCTACTATATTATCCCTACCTTTAATATGTTGTATTTCATATTGGAAATTTTCCAAATAATTTATCCAGCGAGTTATTTTTGCATTATATAATTTCCAAGTCTTCACGAATAATAAAGCCTTATGGTCAGTCTGAATAATTACCCTTGCACCCCGTAAATATGATTCAAATTTCTCTAAACAACAAATCACCGAATAAAACTCTTGTTCTGTTGTAGTCCAATTTAATTGTGCACCCCTCAAAGCTCTACTATAGAACCCCAATATCTTCTGCTCATCATTACTATCTATCTGGTATAGAACCCCGGCCAGCCCTATTTGTGAACAATCAGTTTGTAAGTAATATGGCCTAGTAAAGTCTGGATGATGCAACATTATAGTTCCTAAAAACAATGATTTAAGTTGTTGAAAAGCTATTTGTTCCAAATCTCCCCAATTCCAAACCTTACCCTTTTTTAATAAATTATATAATGGTTGAGCCTGTCTATGATAATTTGGAATAAATTTCCTATAAAAATTACATAATCCTAAAAATGCTCTTAATTGTTTAATTTTTCTAGGTGCTGGAAAGTCTTGAATAGCTTTAACTTTCTCTGGGTCAGTGCGTAATCCCTTTGTAGAAATAATATAACCTAACATCTTCACTTCCTCACAACAAAACTCACACTTCTTGAAATTACAAGTAAGGCCTGCCTTTTGTAATTTCCCAAGTACTATGTCCAAATGCTCTAAATGTTGATTAAATGATCCTGTAGTAATAATAGCTAGGTCATCTAGGTAATTTACACAATACTCCCTAACCTCATGTCCCAATATAGTGTCCATAGCCCTACTAAAACTCCCAACAGATGTCTTTAACCCCTGCGGTAATACGTTATAAACATAAGACTTCCCATTAAAGGTGAACCCCGTATATTTCTTACTATCCTGAGATATTGGTATTTGAAAGTACGCATTGTTTAAATCTATTATACTAATAAATTTAGCCCCATGGAATGAGTTCATAACATCTAATTGTAAAGGCGGCTTCTCAGTCTCAGCTACCATAAACTTGTTAATTTCTCTAGCGTCTAATAACACTCTGATGGAATCATCCTTTTTGATTGTAAAGGTTAAGGGACTACAATATGGAGTTGAAGCTCTACTAATAATACCTAAATTTTCCATTTCGTTTAACTTTAATTCCATTCGCTCTCTGTAAGCATAAGGTACTGGATAACTCCTCTTAACAATGGGGACGTTCGATACCATAACTATTTTATGTTGATAACAATTAGCTCTACCCAACCGTGATGTAAATAAATTCTCAAACTTTTGTAACAATTTTAACAGTTTATCCCTTTGATTACTCTCTAATACAACCCCCGTTTCTAACTCTGACCAATTAACTTCATCTAATCTAGTCTCTATTAATAAGGAATCTTGAACTTCTTT
Organism: Eilema caniola; assembly: GCA_949126895.1. Lineage (NCBI taxonomy): Eukaryota > Metazoa > Arthropoda > Insecta > Lepidoptera > Erebidae > Eilema > Eilema caniola. The sequence continues at coordinate 4,045,776 of OX421464.1, read as the reverse complement.
AAAGCTACACCTGTTGTTACGTTTAACGAACGGAATTACGGATAACTGATCCCCCTGTTTTATCACTAAACCTCTATTTTCCCCACTGGTATTAAGAGTTACTCCATGTCCTTTCAGCCAATCAAACCCCAATATTAAAGGATTTATCAACCCCGGAACTACTATGAACCCCGTCTCCGCAACAAACTCTCCTAACTGTAACGGTAACAAAACTACCTTCTTTATTTCCAAACTTTTATGCCCTACAGCTGTTCTTATTTGAAAGGGTTTAATTGGTAGCCAGGGTATCTCTACCTCCCGGCCTAACTTTAACTCGTTCAAAAACTCTTCTGACACACTAGTAATATCACAACCTGTGTCAATCAGTGCCATTACCTCACACCCGAAAACGTGTACATATACCTCTGAAGTAAAACTAATTTCTCCCTCTTTACCTTCCTGTTCTTCAAATACTACCCCTTCTACCCTTGGACTTATACATTCTACTTGTTTAAAGTCAGCCTTCCACTTAATTAAATCTACTATTTGCTCGTCAATATATAACTGTTTTGGTTCAAAATGTCTATAACCTAATCCTTCTTTTGCCTTCCTATCTAATAATACCGGTGCCAATGGTGTCCTAATTCCCCTTCCCCCTCTTCCTAACATTTCACCTGGTTTCCACCCCATTTTACGCATAATTTCTAATGCAGCGCCCCCTTTAATTGAGACTGGACCGGGAACCAAATTTCCAATCCCTCCTAGTTTAAACCTTCCCTCGCTGTATCTTCTACTACCACCGATGAACCCGAAGCTGCAACTGCTGCTACCTTTGACTGCTGACTAATTGCTGGTCTTGGCCATTTCTTATAATTTTGACGATGCTCCTTGAAATTACGGTCCAACTCCTTCTTCCTCTCCGCCTTTGCCTGTTGAACCCCACTGTCTACTCGTGCGATGTCGTCCATCTCCCTTAAATAATCCGCCGTCTCTATGATTGTGTTCAATTTAGAAGTATACCATCCTTGTTGTATGTACTTAGGATACTGTCTGACTATATCATTCACTAGTTGTCTCTCTGAGATCTTATAGGTAAGCATTTGCGCCTTCCCGGTTAAATTCAAAAAGTGCCCCAACATAGTTGAAGATTTATCTTTATCCCAAACGCCATTTACGATCGACCTCCGCAGCTCATTCTGCTTGCTCTCACTCCAAAAGGTGGATAGAAAATCCATCTTGAAATCCTCAAAATTAGTCCAACGCAACTTATAAACCCTCGCCCAATCCCTGGCCTCTCCTGACAGACATTCTTGTATTAATTCTAGTTGATTACCCCCTTGTCCAATCATCTTAAGGTAAGTTTCTAAATCTTCTAAAAAGGTCACTGGGTGCAAACCCATATCATCTCCATACTTAGGCTTATCTAATGTGATATTCCGTATATGATAATTAATATTTCCTGGTAAACCTTGATTATTAAACTCCTTACGTTCTCCATTATCCAAACACACTCTGGTTTGTTCGTGTGAAGAATTCGAAAGCTCTGGTTCCACTGCAGAAGGATTCCCTACCTCGGATGACATTTCCTCATTTTGATTGACAGACGCCGATTTAACCTCTTTCACCTCGGCCCTCAATGCCTCTATCTGTGAAGTCAATATTCCCAATGCCTGATTTATCTTCTCTATCACTGAACAATCCATTGGCTCCACTACTTTATTAGAGTTCAAACCCCCACTATTTCCTTTATTTACTCGCCTAGAAACTGGGTGAACGTTGAACGATTCCTCAGAACTCAGATCTCCCATGCTATTTGCACATGTAAACCCAGTATTTGACTCCCTATATCGAGCAGGTGTCTTACGCACTCTACCTTTTGGCTTAACCATCTTCTCTTGGACAATTATCAAGGTAATATTCTAAATGTATTTAGTTCACTAGAAACCACACACATTTTCCCCCCTTGTGGCTTCCAATATCAAATAGTATCACAACACAATAAAGTCACACCGTATTTAGTTATACTTCATCAAATTACAGTTTATCAATTACACTTCATTACACTTTAATAAATTTACACATTTTCAAGGTACACTTATCAAATTACACCTTCTTTTCTCTTCTCTTCCCTTTTTATTTATTAATAGATGACGACTTTTAGTTCTAAAAATTAATTCACAATTGCATTAACTTTGTATATTGTATACACTTATTCACTATTATACTATACTCCTGTCTCCCCCATTTACTTCCCTATCTATCATAAATTCCAAGGACGACCCCCCAACTATTAATATTTTATTTCATTCATCATGTTCTTTTTTTTTTTTTTTTAATTAAAACACTATCTCGACCCCCCATTTTCTAATATTTTTAATTTTAATTATTACTATTAAACCCCCTCTAATATATTAATACAACCCATTTCCCTCTTACCTATATATATTCACGGCAACAAATTGTACGGTATAGCATAACCATACCGTACCTTAAGGAACTTATTAACTTATATTAACCTCAAATAATTTCACTCAATACTTACTTACTTTCTTCTTACAAACCACCCCATAAGACCCTCTTTTTTTCCTAACCTTATACCAATATATTTTTGCTTTAATGGCAATATTTCTCCCTCTTATTTCCAACTCATAATAATTCTTTAAATCCATTTTGTTATTTTTTTTTTTTATAAATACCTAAACTGTAAAGAAATCAATACATCAATCTAACTACTACTATATATAATTCTTGTTTTTATTTAATATAACCAATAATAATATTTTCTGGTCAATGATATTTTTTGTTTACATCTCAATTATATTATAATTCACAGAGTGATTGCACCGATACCTAATATATTCTAATTAATGATACTAAATTATTAATACCATCTTGTGACCATAATACTACCATTCTATTCCACTCCATATTCTCCGCTTAATATAAATGCATTTACTTATTTAATACCAGACCCTACTGGATCCTGGTTTCAAGATATTAGTATTATACCTACTTCCGTGCATCCCTAGCTAGTCTTGGTCGCACAGTACCAAGTAGCACCGTGACATTGACCTTCCCGGGACAAACAAACGTTAACATCCTGGTTAACGACACAAAATTGTAGTGTCATCCTGTTTACCAGGCACTAAATTGTGGTGTTATCCTGGTCACCGAGCCCCACATTGTAATGCTCAGTGCCATGGATCACGTCACCAAGTTGTAACGTCACTGCAATAACCATACTAATCCTGGTCAGAGGCACCAAATTGTAATATCCTGGTCACGCGGGACCAAGTTGTAACTAATTCTATGTCATGACCATTGAATCTAGATGTATAAAGCTATCCCCGTACACCTCTCGTATTCAAACCTACAATTCCCAGCCGCGCTATCGTCTAATGATCTTCAGACCGCTTATCGTGATACGCAGTAATCCGTGATTCTATAGAAAAATGGGTTGTGAAAGACCTATTCCTTATCGTACTTTATCTACAATAGAATTCATGTATATCCCAGTCCTAGTTCCCCAACCAAAGTTCACATACTCTTATGATTGTAACTCGTATTTACTTTAACATACCTCTTAACAGATTTGTCGCTACTCCAACCTTACTTCGTAGTCAATCCATAGTTCGTCACCTTATTTATCATACTAAACTCACAATATAACATACAATTTCACTTATTTACTTAGTGGAATACGACCAGACAATCTTTTGACAACTACATTCTTAATGACGTTTGGAATTTGACAATTTTCATCGCCCTCATTCAACACTTAGCACAGAGACACCTACCACATACGTTTGCACTACACGTAAAATTAGAATCTACAAAATTAATTGTCAATCATTCAATACTTCAAATTATAATTGTTTTCGAGGATACCAACAGAGGTCGTGTTATTCAAAAAAAATACACAAACAATTTATAGTTAAGATCAACTCATCGTTGAAACTTCTATAAATCTTTATTATTTCTGTAATATAGTGTATTTTCCCCCCCCCCCCCGTGTATAAGAAATGTGGCCCCGTGCTCGCCACATTCAGTAGGACTCGCCACTAGTACCAACATAGTTTTTCCTATGCCTAAGTAGGTATTTAGAAGACAATTTTAAAGTCTCCTGCCTACTGTACCGAGGCATCCGGTATACAAATCCCCAATTCTATTTTCAGAATAGCGTAACTCTAACGCAGGACTTCAGTCCTATTGCCGTAATTCCTTTAATATAAGGTATTAAGATGATAACACAGAATCATCGTTCTAAGCGTCATTTTAGGACAATTACATTAGTATCTATCGCAGTAACTTCTGCGCTGATTGTTAACGATAAGTTTAGTTAGGAAAAGCTCATTTATTAGCACAGACCTAAATAATTATAGTTAATACTAGAACCAATTCACTTCTGAATAATAATGTCTATATAGACACTTCAGAGAGAATACATTCTCACCGAACACTTGATCAAACTACAATAATTCAGCTCAGATATAGCTTTTGCTTCACCCTAGCGGATGACAAAGTTACTATAAGATAGCGATCGAGCGACCATGTGCATTCGATACAGTACATATAATAGCTGATTATGCAACAGTGATTAAAATGTCCAAACATCATTATTTGTGTGTTTGTAGCCATGGTAATCTCATGTGTAAGATCTTGCTCGTACACAAAGAACAATAGTAAAATAACTACCTCTGTAGCTAGTCTGTTTGGATACTTCCGACCCTTCAGACTTCGGTGGTCTTGCACATAATTCTGTAGTCAGAAAGGTTTCACTAGCGTGAATGTACAATATACCGTTGTGTTGTCGTTCAATAATGAACCAGCAAGGATTTATATGTAAATAATAAATATTATATCAAAGATGGTTAGGACAGATCAATCACTGTGTATTTACCTTTAACAATATCTGAATTCTGTAATGAATACACCAGTTCACTGTCTCCATTTCACTCACAATCACTCACTTCACTATTAAATCACTCGTCGTGGTGTTGCAGCATTCGCTTGTAGTTTTATTTTCACTATAATCTTAGCGTAATTATTACACATTACTGTCACTATAATCCCAGTAAATTCCAACAACGTAAATCGACATGAAAATTGGCTTGCAAAAATTAGCGGGAAAACTTTCATTCTTCGGTCACAAGATGGCGGTCATTTACAAATCTGCTTTGTTGTAATTGAACCAATTGTCTATCTAATTTCCCAATCAGTTTATCATGATTTACAATAATAACAACTTAGATCACCCCTTTACAAACGCAATACTACCTACCTAATATATATTCATATGTTTGCTATTAGTGTGTACCTACTCACCTACCTGACTAAACTAACCATGTATCAACAAACATTCAACTACGTTAAACGTGAAATGTGTAAAGCTAATCTATCTGACTAGGGCGCAGGTAGTAAGCCTGACTTTGAACTATCACTAGTACCCCCTACGAGCAAGAGACCACGGCCGAAGCCAAGGATGTGTTCTCTCACAGGACAAGGACATAAAAGTGTGTATATATACATATATAAAGATAGACAGGACTGATCCGCTCTGGAGAGCGACAACCGCCTCCTCTCCAGTCACAAACCATCCTGGAAGCTCACGGATCCCTTTCAGGCAAAATCCGTGTGCTGAGCGCTTCAGACTATCCTCAGCATGCCTAGCTGAACAGAGGTCAAGAGCTTCGTTATCACCGATAGGTATCAACTCAGGGCAATCACGTCGATTGACTTCCTAAGCGGGGGAACCTAGCTAATACCTAAGGCCTCAACCGTCCCTAGCCCTACCAAAGTCCCACAAAGAATCCCTATATAAACATTTTATCTCATGTATGGCCCTGTACCGCAGACTCACAGTACAGCTGATATTCCGAATTGAACACGAGATTCAATTCTTAATCCCAGAGATAAAGGTGTCTTGTCTGGCTCATACGATAAAATGTTCATTTCGCGAATTATAAACTTCAATAAAGGCGAGCTACCTAATTCCTCTTTTCACTAATTTAAACACTATATATTTACTAATTAAACTCAATTATTCACAATCAAGGTAAAAAAAATCTTCACGACTTTAAATGTAAAATTCTCAAAATTCCCGCCAAAGTACAATGTACAGAATACCTTTCGCGAATCGACCAACCCCGAAGCCAGCTCAAAGAAAAAGTGTCCTTGAATTCCCACTCAAAATCCTACTTTCGCCGAATTAGGGCTCCAATAGTGTCCTCCACCAATCAGAAGCTTTTATTTTCCCGCCAAAAGTCACAATTTCTGAATAATTGACAACAGCGCTAGGTTTTCTATGGCGCCTGCGTTATAATTATGAACTAACTTAAATCTTCCGTGAACCAGTGGCCCTTTTTTAAATATTTATAAACTATTTACATACTTACACTCATTGATTCTAACTGTCAATATTTTCATAATAATATAAGATTAATTTTATGTTTAATAAACATCCATATAATACTCAATAATAGATATAGAAAATTATTCAATAATCATTTGACCTTTAAACAATAATAACCAATCAGAGCCACTTCCTGCATTTTCCATAGCTCTGAGGCACACAGATAATAAATAGTATTTATAATCTCTTTTCAACAGTACTTTATTGCATTAAATATTATAATTATTGTTCCTTGTAAATAATTAATAAGTTTTAACTTTATCTGTTTATTCTTTTCCTTATTAATTTTATTATAAACAATACACAAAACTATTATAATATTATTCTTGTGTAAATATCCATAGACTATTTTTCTTAAATTCTTTCAATCATAGTCCCATCTATAGGTACTGTATATATTAAACTACATTGTAAATTTATTTGTTCACAAAACAAATTTACTTGCCCTTTGCAATTTAACAGAATAATTTCTTTATGAATCAATTTTTTTCTTTGACCACATACCATAGTGTATATTTATTCATCATTTTATTTACGTATAAAAATTCCTTACTTAATCAACTAGATGGCGTTTTACGACATTGAATTATTTTCGTTTTATAAAAAACCAAGTGATATTCAATTTACTTGTAGAAATTCTTACTTAATTACTAGATGGCGTTTTACGACATTGAATTATTTTATTTATTTATGTTTTCTTGTTTTATAAGAACCTCGAAACGGTGTTTCAGTCCGTTACAGAATCCAAGAGTTTCCGAATCGATTCAGCCGTTTCTTTTTTTATGGGTTCCTCGTTGAAGATAGCTTTCACATGGTTCTGTATGAGTAACCGCGTATTGTCATACCTCTCGCACAGCAAGCTCCAAGCCACAGTGTAATTGGCAGCAGAAAACTCCAGTGCATGGATCACAAGAGCAGCGCTACTCTCGAGCGAAGCGCGTAAATAATGGAATTTTTGGATGCCACTTATACTCGAGTTGCTGTGGATAAGAGAAACAAATGTGTCGCGGAATTCGAGCCAATTATTGAACTCACCAGAAAACTTAGGTATCTGAATAGTAGGCAATTTGACCCCTTTCAACGTGGAACTCGTTTCTTTTACCGATTCATATTCTTCATCCTTGCTAGAAGTTGAACCGGAATCTTCCTCTTTTTTAGATTTAATAGAATTACTCTTTTTAAATACTTTACATAATTCTTGTGCACGAGCCATGTTACGAAAGAACTGACTTTCAAAATTAAATCGTTCCTTTTCTTGTAAATCGATTTCCGTTTCACCTTCTGTTAACATATCTAAACGTGCCTGAACAGTCTCGAACTCCGTACACACTTCCTGCATCTTGTCCGCACGCATTTTAATTTCTAACGCTTGAACTTGGTTACATGTTAGTACACTGGCAAAACCTTTTAAATACTTTTCAAAATTAGTTAAACGGGTTTTGCATATACCTCTTTTTTTATTTAATTCGGAAATTTCCGACATTGTGACGCTTTAAAAGGAATAAATAACCAAATAAACAAATAACAATTCCAAATAACTTCTTTTTTTTATAAAATAATTAGATTAATCAAGTATTGAACACTAGAAAGCAAAAATACTAAGTGTTTATTAATTCTGTAGATATTAATTGAATAACATTTTTTTTTTTACCTAGCTATATCTCTCAATCTGTTTTCTTTAAAAAAACAGTGAGGAAAATAGCTATTAATTTAACGGAATGATAGAATGAATTATAAATATGAATATTTGAATAAAAACAAATTGTATTAATTTCGTAAAATTATTTGTAATGTTACCTAATCATCTGTATTTTATTCACACTAGATGAATAAGTACAAATGGAATAAGTTTAGGCAAGATTGAATAAATAATGGAGTAACTAAGTGAGTACTTAGCAGTACACAGTCACCTATTATGCCTATATAAACGCGTTATGAGCGAAGGCTAAGCATGTTCTATCTAAACTAGTAGGTATTATTTTATTCTGAAAAAGACAAACATTAAATGGTTACACAACACGTTAAATGGTTATAAATTGTAGGTACTTTTACCCTGAAAAATTAGATTTTACTTACCAGCTTACACGCACACATTCAATCTACAATGAGATATAAGTTAAAGTAACGTAAACATTTATATAGCTGTCGCGTGAAAATATAAATTACAAAGTTATTTACATTAATAGATCAGCTGATGACAGTCTATTTTTATTAGGTACAGAAATTCCTATGCAGTAAGTAAGATTAGCAGTGATTGTTCATTACCACCAACTTAACTTGAGCTGAGTTGACATACGTAGCCACTGTACTTGGGGATCTAAATACGCTGGTCGTTGCGACTTGTTTACTTCAATTAGCAAACCACATGGTAAATGAGAAATTATTTTGATAAATCGTAATCGATTGAATAACTGTTATGATATTATTACTTTATACGAGTGTTTTTGTATTATAAGACACTTAGGCAATCAATTTATGGACGGAAAAGGCAAAATTAGCGTGATTGGACGAGTTCAAATATAGGATACCTACGTAGGACACACTAACTCACAGGACTTATTTCTAGATACGGACTCACTTAGACCACAAGCCACTCTTTGAATGCACTGTTTATTCTTCGCTTTTGATACACGTATTTTATTTCTTGGTTGTAGATAGGATTCCTTGATATTCTTGCAGATTCTTCTTGTTGATGTTTTTATCAAAATCCATAGGTAAACTATCCGGCTCGAAGGACCACTATGTATATTAATTTAAATAAAACGTTGTAAATTCAATGAGATAGTTATATTCTTCCAAATTTTACACATGCAATTATTAATTCTTAATCGTAAACAATTTCGTGTATGTGCTCGCAAGCGTTATTCGTTGAGTGCGGTGGCGCCGCCTAGTGGCAGATAAAATTCTCGACACCAACTTTTACTCCGAACCATGGCAACCAAGGAGGTAACTTATCCAAGGCGTTATTTAAATATAGAACTGGCTTGCAAATAGAATGCTGTTTATTAAGAAAAAAAAAAGACGGGTTGCACTCTGGGAGTGCCGGCAGAAATGAAAACATTTTCCTGTTTTTCTTTCTTCGTTATATACATAGAAAAAGATGAAAAAAGAACATACCATACCATACCCATAATATAGCGCTAATCATAGAACCTATCACTTATTTTCTGCTAATTTTCTGTCAGAAGAAATTAATAAATTATGAAAAGAAAAAATAATCACAAAAAATTATAAATTACAGAAATAAAAAATAATCATAAAAAAGTAATAAATTACAAAAAGAAAAAATAATCACCAAAAGTAATAAATTATAATAAGAAAAAACAATCACAAAAAATCCCTGAAGGCCAGGTGGTTTGAACCCGATACTATCTGAAACTATAAGGACTTACAGTCGAAGTGCTTACCGTATAAGCTACGATGCTATCTACTGTAAATTGCAAAATAGATAGTCTGTACCAATCTTGTATGACGTCAGTCGTCGGTTACGGTTCAAAGGTCAACTAATCCTGACGCTTCCTTAACATTTTACACCCATCCAACGCCGCTACAGAAGTTTTCACTTCAAAAACTAATGAACATTTCGCCGCGTGAATAATTACTGTTGTTCGTTGTTCGTCATTGATTTTGAAAAGTAGGTAACTAAAAAGTTCCCGCATACTTCACGATCGTCCGGCAACACTACAATTGGTGGCCGCGGCAGTAATGTGCTATTTTTGTAAAGATCTACATAGTATTCATATACACAGTCTGGCCATAAAACCTGTTACAATTAAAAATAAGAAAGATATTACATTTGAATTTGGAATCTGTCATTTTTATACGATTGTTCGTCGAGTTAAAAAACAATTATGGCAAGACTAAGTATAAAAACACCCAGACTAATGAAAATAAAGATTGATGCATGCGCACAAATAATTGCACTGAATGGGATACGAACCCGCGGCCCCTGTCGTATTAATAGAACGCCCTACCGCAGAGCACAGAAGCCGTCGGAAATAGAAGCCGAAAAACTGTAATAAAAACTATAAACTAAAGTTATGATACGTTTTGTTTCGTTAATAATGTTTTCGATTAGTACACTAATACCCACTGGCAGCTAAAGAATACCCTTTGTGACTTGCGGTCATTGACTCTCATCATTCGCAGAATTATCAATTCTGCCACGAGGGTTTGAACTTTTGAAGTTTAATGATAGATACATACCTAATAAACAACTCGACACTAAAGAAATATCCGTATAGAAATGAATAAGTGATAGGTATCTACCTCAGTAGGTATATGGTTAAATTTACAATTGGGTACTTTCCTGTAGTTAAAATAAATTATTTAGCTGGACTTATTAAATTAATAATGGTAAAAGAGTGAAAACAGTTGCGTCGGTTCTTATTTGTTCGTTCTTATTTATTTTTAATCATCCATCCAACGTTTAATAGTATATGATTTGACTATTAAATATTATGACGTCACAAATATAGTTTTCATACAATTTTCCTTATAAATTACCGTTTTGACGTTTAGAAAAAAGTAACTAATTTGACTGGTCAGTCAAATACCCAATTGGCATAGTAGATAGGTATACACCTACACTTTTACATACAAATCCTACTAATATCATAAACGCGAAAGTTTGTAAGTGTGGATGATGATTGTTACTCTTTTACATAAGAACTGCTGAATGGATTTTAATGAAACTTTACAATTATATATAGCTTATACATCAGAATAAAACAGGCTACGATTTATAACGATAACCGATATTATAGCGATAACCGACATTCACGCGGCCGGAGCCGCGGGCAAAAGCTAGTCTTTTATCATTCTCTTTTAGTTAATCTCGGTCCCTCCGAGGCCCTCACTTCGGAGTCCAAGGTCTGCATATTCCAGACTAACTGCGAACTTCAATATTTTCAGATAAATATCTATTTTTTTTTTACCTTGCGCATCATCCCTACGGATCCCTACCCCCTTCTGCCACAGCCGGAGGGGGAAGTTACGTCGGACTTTGAGATTTTGATCTTCGGGTGTGGGTAGGGGGGACCCTGGAGTTTTCAATACGCCCCCCGTATTGTGCAGCCGCCGCGGCCTGCTTCTGCTAGGGTGACGGGTCATTTTGCGACCTCCGACGCGCGAGTAGCCTCCGCGTGTCGTGGGCGGTGCGGTTAACGAATCTCCTCCGTTCACGCTCCGCCACCTACTTTACGAGCGTTACTTGCTCGCAGAAGAAGGCACTGCGCGCCGGCATCGCACGATTCCGCACAGCTCACTACTAGAACCGCTACTAGTTCCGCCTCTGCGTTTCCCTCGCGGTGCACTCGGTCAGCGTGTGCAGCCCCTAGTCGTCACTCTCACTACAGTGATGGCACTCGGACATTGGCTCTTACCCAATCCAACGCACCCGTGCTCGGTGATAACATGCGCGGCAGTCGGTACGCGAGAAGCTGTCTTGTCTTCTCTACTCCCCCACGATGGGTCGCCACTACTACGGCGTGCGCTGCGCGTGGTTGGCCACGTCCTAACTCCGCCACCATGTCCCTGTGATCCGGCGAGGAGTCTTGCCGCGTAAGCGACAGCTATCAGACCTGTCCTTGACCTTGGTAATAAGCAATGCAGTTAGAACAGTTGTTCGATATGACTTGGTGTTCTTTGACTTTTGACCACAAAATTCAGATTTTTCATTATAAACCGAATATACCCAAGAAAAATAGTAAAGCCTCCAGTACCCCAGTAAATTATGCATTTGCGCCGCTTAATTTATAACCCTGTCACCCTACGTCCATATCCGTCTTCCTTAAGTAAAGGTTCTTGGCGAGCGCACAACATGCAATTACGAACGATAAAATAACTGTATATACACCGTCATCGTTACAAAAATGCAAAGAAAATGTTCTTTAAAAGCGACACGTGACGTCAATACGCGGCAGTCGATAGTTTTGCGTCAGAATATTCGAGTGAGAGACCTGAAGTAAGGCCCCACGTTCAATTTTTATTTCCGATGCATTTTATATTGTCATTGTAGGTAGGTACTTTTTAAAAGAACTTCATTATTTATCTACTACAACTACCTAGCAGCTAGCTGCTGTGCTCACGACTTTGTCCGCAACGAACTACGATCAGACCCACCCGAGACAAGTGGCAATTTGTTGGCCAGTTCATTTCATTTCCATTCCATTCTATTCTAAAATACGACTCAGTTTTAGTTTTCTTGCGTGGAATTTTAATACTCTTAAACTCTAAAAATAAAAGTAGCCTAAGTTACGCCTTATACACTACCTATCTACAGTAAAAATCCCATCAAAACCACACAGCCATTTCGAATTAATTTGTACTGTGCAAACAGTAAGACAGGCAAAAAGCGAATTATACCTAAACAATTTACTATAAATTATAATATTTCAACTATAAATAAAATTGCGCCTACTGTAGCGTCAGTCACATTGCACACGTGTCAGTTTCGTACTGTCAGCATAACAAATATGTAATTGTGGTATCTTTTCTGGAAGGGTGTGCAAAACGTCTATCGACACATTGCTAGGTTAAGCAACACTAGCCAGATCAGTCTTTGGATAGATGATAATTATTCACGTTGATATCATTCATGAAACTCATTCCACCGTTAAGCCTGGTGATTTCGTCTATAGGTAGTTAGCTAGGTACTTACCCAACTAAAGGTTTAAGCAATCTTGATGTGTCAGCTTAAAGAAGAGGCTTAAGTACGCCGACCTGGAGCCGCTTTACAACATCATGCTGGTGGCCGTGGAGATTCTGGGGAGTTGGGCAAAGCCTTTGTGAAAGAGGACAAAGACTCAATGAGACAACAGGGGCCTATCGATCCGGCTCGTTCCTGGTGCAAAGGTTGACCATCGCAGTCCAGCGTAGAAACGCAGCGAGTATGATGGGAATTTTTCAACCGGGTACGGTCAGGGACGGGCTTAAATTAGTTAGTTAGCTCTTTAATTAGTTTAGACTCAATATGTATATCCCGGGTTTGCTGGAAGAGAACTCAACTTTGAGTTAAGCTCGCCTTTGCACATTACATCTCACTGTTTTGTATTTATGTAATTTTGTGTACAATAAAGATTAAAAAAATAAAAAATAAATATGTAAGCTTTTATCAATTATGATGACTGAATTTTATGATATTAATTTAACTAAAAATTATTGCATTGTTTAGAGATTCAGTTTAAAAATAGAGCACGATTAAAACCCGAAGTCGAACCACTGGTTTAAGCAAAAGGCTCTTTGCTTAATATGGTTTTGTGTAGGTATAAAGCACATCCAGATTGTTCACTACTTTAACTAGAATAAGCGCATTTATTTATATCAAGAACCACATTAGATTGAAAATAATTTAAATCCCCAAATGATGTTTGTCCAATAAAACACATTCCACATCTTTATAAGTAGGCACCTAACTGAAAGAAGTATTTCTAAACACATAACCCTCTTTTGACTTCACCACAGTCGGCTAACCGATATAACGTTGATAAAACGTATTGATTGTGGTACATTTAGTTGTCACTGCTAGTTACAACATATGGCGTGTTCCACGAAAAAAATATTTACGTGAATCACTGTTAGGTAGATAATATGGCTGAATATTGACCTACGTGTCGCGCTCGATTTATTTACCCACACTCCATCATGCCTACATGACAGCTAGTAGCCGTGGCCTAATGAACGACCCGGAGTGGGACATCAGAGGGATGTGCTTTAGTGCGGTAGGGAGCCACTGTCGAGTGGAGATATTGAAGATAATTTTCAATGCGATTGGCTACTAACTTTCTTTAAAATATCATAAATACATACATATAATCACGCCTTTATCCCCGGGGGTTAGGCAGAGGTGAATTAACACCCACATTTCACCAATCTGTATTCGGTCCCACGTAATAGGGGGTGAGCGTGTTACCGTATTCCGGGCACTATTGTTGACTCGAGCCATGCATCTCAGGCCGAGTCTGGGCTGTAATATCTGTTTGATGTTAAAGTTAATCAGCCCTCCCCCTTACTCGCCTTGTACGACACCACATGGGAAGAGAACGGGTGGCCCAAATTCTACTCTGCCGGTAACCTGACCGGATCTTTGGTTTAAAATATCGATGGCCTAAAAGACAAATGTGCTAAGTATAATATTTTTTGCACGTTCAAATAGCTGAAGTGGCAATGGGCTGGCCACGTCTGTCGAAGGACCGATGGCCGTTGGAGCAGACGAGTCCTAGAGTGGAGACCGCGAGAAGGCAAACGAAGGGTAGGACGCCCCCTAGCCAGATGGACCGATGACCTGAAAAAGGTGGCTGGGACGGACTGGATGCGGAAGGCGGAGGATCGTACGAAATGGCGCACATTGGGGGAGGTCTATGTCCAGCAGTGGACTGCAGTGGGCTAATTGATTGATTGATTGTTCAAATATAAACACTTTATTAGTGGTATTAAACACAAATATGCCAAAGCATGTTTGTATTCGAGAACATCAATATTTCGTCTTTCGATTTGATTGTACTTTTCTACTTCATCCTAGCGTTAATCCCAGTCGCATCTGAAGCTTTCAACTTGGAGTCTGGGGTCCGCTTTTACCAGTCTAACTGCGGATATGGCTAAACTTCGATATCTTGACTGCCATTTGACCTCCACAACCAAAAGGCGATATCAAAGCATTGTAGTCAGACCAGTTGTTGGATTTTTGAGGGCTTCATCTACCTGTAACGACTGCCATAGATGTTCGTATGGCAGACTGCACTCTGTCTGATGGCAAATGTAAAGTTCAAAAGTTATGTCTTCCTTCGGACGGAGAACTCTCTTAAATTCGTCAATCAGTATGTGATTAAGGTCCCTGTCATACAATTATTAGAATTCTTATCGTTTCTCCAGCATTTGTCTCTTTAAAGTATGCTACGTACGCATACTAACCTTCATTAAAAAAAGATTCTAACCAGTCTTTTATCTCAATATTTCCACGGGATTTTAAGGCCAATTCTCCTAATAACACTCTGTTTAAAATCGGGTATTTGACTGACTAGTCAAATTAGCTACTTATAATTTAAACGTCAAAACGGTAAGTTATAAGGAAAATTGTATGAAAAATTGATTTATGACGTCATAATATTTAAAAGTCAAATCATTTACTACTAAAGGTTTGGTGGATGATTAAAAGTAAATAAGAATGATAAAATAAGAACCGACGCAACTGGTTTCACTATTTTACTATTCCTAATTTGATAAGTTCAGCTAATTAATTTATATTAACTACAGGAAAATTCCCGATTAAATCTATGTAGATCTATCTAATCTTAAGGTCCGTATTCTAAAATGCTACTCAGCTGTCCCACAATTTATAGAACATATTGACAAATTTGACAGGTTGTCTGGCAAATTGTCTATACGATTTTTCCTCAGATAAAACGATATTCAGCTGAGTGACATTCTATAATACGGGCCTTTTCCAATTGTCAAAAATGATTTGAAATGCAGTAGACAATGTCGATGCTCCTTCTTGAGAATTGTGAGAAAGAAATTACAAGAATATAATTATCTACTGTTTTTTTTGACATTTGTGACACAAAGATGAGATTGAGACTGAATTTTACCAGATTTTTATTAGGAGAATAAATTGTCCCTCATTACTTACGCGGAGTAAACTCAGGGGCGATGCTAATTTACTAACAAATTCCTGTTTTCCCCTAGATCCAAACGATAAACGGCGTGATCCTAGTCAGCTGGCGGCAGCGGGTACTGGAGAGGCAGATCGACTTCGGCGCGAGGCTCGGCCACGTGGTGCTGAGCCTCGCCAAGATGGAGCTGAACAACTTCTATAAGAATGTCATGCCCGTGGCGGATTATTTTGACCAGACTAACATGCTTATAGCGGTGAGTAGGTAGATTATAGTCATGTTTATGTCACCGCCAACTAGTTAAATCAGCCGTTCAATTAATTGCCTAGGCTGGTAACTAAACGGCGCCGTTCAATTAACGGCCTGAATGGTATTCAGCCGTAACTTTCACACATCCGTGGCGTGGCGGTAGTGAAAGCGGCCGCTACTCAGGAGGCGCGGGTTCGATCCCCGCTCAGTGCAAATATTTGTTTGCATGAATATGGGTATTTGCATTGGTCTGAGAGTTTCTATATATAATATGTATGCATTTACAAAAAAAAAATCTAAGTATGTTTATCCGCATTCTAGATTTCATAATACAAGCTAGTTGAGTTATGCGTGCTATTGTGTGAAATGTTGTGGAATATTTATATTTATATATTTATATTACATTACTGAAAAGTGACAGCTGTAAAAAAATATTACGTACGTAAGTAATGCTATCCATTTAGGAAGTATTATCATTTAGGAAGTACTGTTTTTAAAGATCGAATTTAATTTATCACATTTATTATTTATTTTATCATTTTATTTATGTTACTCCACCCGGCTGCATGGAATATTAATATTTAGGTCGCCCAAGTGTGTCTCACTAAAAATTCATAAACTGCTTCGGAAACGCCACGATCCGCCTTCGCCTGCTTATTTATTTACTTATTGAGTACCTATTTCTTTATTGTTGAATATTGTAAGGCGTAATGGTAATTTCTTTTTGATATCCCCTGTATTTTTCTATTATATATGATGATTTAAGTCACGTCACAATGTATGCTGTATGTACGCAGTAGGCATTTTTTTGGGTTTCTTTAGAGGAAAGCGCGGTGCTACGGTGGCGGAGAGGTGTAAAGCCACCAATCATAGATTATATCAAACTAATTTCCGCGCCAATGCCAGCTATGATTTTCGGTCCGACGTAATAGGGAGCGAGCCTATTGCTGGCTAACAGGCACTTTGTCGTGGGCTGTTTGTTTACTGTTGGATGTCGCATTCCATGACACCCACAGAAAGAGACGGATTGGCTCTATTCTACTGCACCGGAAACCTACACGGCATGTTACAGAATAAATATGCAGAATATTCGTACCTATACACTGAATATGGACAGCTGTTTGTCGAGGTCATATGGCAGTCGTTTCACATAAATTATCCAAGTTTAATCGCGTCGCGGTTGTACTGGAAGAGTCGGACTTTAGATTCCAAAGTAAAGTTTCGTATGTGATCTAATTGATAAGGGCTGCCAGGTCACCAAAGCTGAAATCTGGAAACACCAGCCAGTTTAGCCGGATATTCGGGTGAAAAATCCGGAATACCAATATTAATGGGCACGCCAAAAATCATTAAGTATTTATATCATGTATGAATGTGTATGTAATTTGTTCGGGGCAAATTTTGCAACTCGATTTTGAAGCAGATACCCAACGGATTTTGATAGAGTTTTGCACACCCTTTTGGTTTGGATGACAATGCATTAATAGGTCAGCCTTCCCAAGACAAGTGGCAATTACTTGGCCGGTGTATTTTAGAATAGATTGATGAAGGTCCACGGACCGATGCCTGAAAAAGGTAGCTGGGACGGACTGGATACGGAAGGCGGAGAATCGTACGAAATGGCGCATATTGGGAGAGGCCTATAGAGGCCTAGGTCCAGTAGTGGACTGCAGTGGGCTAATTGATTTTTTGATTGGTTAATAAATGTATCAGATTGACTTATAGGGAAGAGTCGAGTTAATTATACCGCCTTTTCATTCAAACCACCTTTCTCTATAATGATTTTTTTTCCATACTGGCCACACCAACCTATGCTTTAGTACCGCCTCCAACTACCCACCATTTTAAGTTGTGTTGTGTTTAAAATGTTAATTATTCATACTGGTTTGTAAGCTCATAACACGTGATATAATAAGTAAACTAAAAAGACCCAGTCTACGTATAATAACTACAAATTTAAACTAGAATTGCGTGGTGCGACTAGGTTTTGAAGTTATGTAGTTGCATTTTTTTGATTCAAAATGTAAGCCGCAGTTATCCGACTATTTTAGAAATACATATTATTTAATTGTATAATTATTTTATTTTAAAATAATTATATAAATTTTGTGTCAGGATGAATGTTCGCGATAAACTCCAAAACTACTGAACGGATTATGATTTATAATATGGTCCAACTTAAAGGGGATAACTAACATCACAATTTATAGCCGCAATCCGAATTCCACGCGGGCGGAGCCGCGGGCAACAGCTAGTATATGTATAAATAATTAGCTATAAATAAATAAATAAATAACCGTTTGACGGCTATAAGCCCGCCCCCTATAATGTGAAATCGAAAATCACAGTTGGCAAAATGTGGGTGCTTATACACCCTTCGGGCGATTTACAGGCGTGTGTATGCTATTTTTTTTTTTCACTACGAAAAATATATACTTATAACCGCGGTAGCCTAGTGGTATGGGTAATGGACTGCTAGGACGAGGTCTCGGGTTCGACCCCAGGTTTTACCATGGCACACACCAATGACTTTTCGATGCTTTTCGAAGTTATGTGTGTATTTATCGCAGGTTTATAAGTGCCCAGTTAATGGCAATAGGCTCGTCACCTATTACATTGGGACCTAAACATAAACCGGCGAAATGTGGGTGCTAGCACCTCTGCCTACCCCTTCGGGGATAAAGGCGTGAGTTTATGTTATGTTATGCACTACGAAAAAAGCAAAGGAAACCAAATCGAAATAAGCTTTTTATGTAGTATATTTTATTGTTTGGTACCTACGATTTAAATACCTGTGGAACAATTTGAACGACTGGTCGGCTAAATTGTACCGGTGACCTCCGCAAAAACTACATTTTAACTAACTTAATGAAGATATGCAAGGCATTGTTCTTTTGGTATTTGATAGTCAGCACATTTAACCTAAAAACTACACTGACGGCACAGGAACTCTCTGTGTTTATAGTGTCGGCAGCACGAGTGTGACGATGTTGTTGCACACATCCATAGATAGGCCACGGTAATCACTTTCCATCAGGTGGACCGTGTGCTTTTCTGCCACCTCATTCACATATTTAATAAAAAAAAGGAAAATTAATTTTTATGGCAATCATCATCATTCTCTAAACTTTCTCCTAAATATGTTGAGGTCGGCTTTATTTTGTTGTAAATAAATACAAATATTTGCATTGAGCGGGAATATAACCCGTGGCACAGAATAGATAATAGTACAAGCGTACCCGCGGTGATCTCTGATGTGAGCAGTCGAACGCTCAACCGCTGCGCCACAAATGTTTTCAAACCATTTTTTTTTGTAAATCGAATATTAGCAACTAAAATTACTAAAATTCCCTCTAAACCCCTCCAACTAAGCTAAATTGCTTGTGCTAGGAGCGGGTTCATGTCGGTATTAATGGCCAGGATTCGAACCTAGGGTTTCTCTTGAACTGTAGGTAAATTTTAAAATATCTAAATCTTTCTTTATTACGATAGTATGGTAAACAAAAATAATCTAAGTATGTTTGAAAGACTTGGCACGTTATCTAGGTCAACAGATTTGTGTATCATAATAAACAGAAATACTTCTTCTTTAGAAGTTACACTGCTATTTCGCGATATATCGCATCGGCCCATTAGCTCAGTTGGTTAGAGCGTCGTGCTAATAACGCGAAGGTCGCGGGTTCGATCCCCTCATGGGCCACAAGTTCTTTTTGACATTTAGTTACTTTCGTTTTAATTGATAATAATATACAAATATTATTTTATTATTTTAACGAATTTATAAATTATCAGAAGATAAATATTAGATTTATTTTTTGTTTTAGTTTTGTATTACATATATGAAATGTATCTTCTTTGCTAACAATAATACATAAATGGTCTCGTTTACTGGGTGTAAGGGAAACGCTTCTGAAGTCAAGAGCATCTTGTAGTTACTCCGTGTATTGACATCATATGAGCTTTATATGGTGAAAAAAAAACCATTTTTTATACCGTTAAAACCGTTAGTAAAGCTAAATGAAACGATTATTTCATAAAAACAATAAATCAACTAGCCTATTGCATAAAACATCATTACAAAAAAGCACGCGCTTGACGCCATTTGTGTTTTTTTGTAAAGTGATGTTTTTTTTATGAAATTGTCGTTTTATTTAGTTTTACGTTATCTGTGGTTTTACTAACACGATGGAGAGTGAATAATACTAATTACACTGTAAAAAAAAAAAAAAAACTAGAAAAAAATATATTTTCACATTGTTTTTACCTCAGTGACTTTCACCAAATCGTAATTTTTAACCGACTTCCAAAAAAGAAGAGAATGTACACTGATTACTCTGAGATTTATTATCCGATTTTCGTGATTCTTTTAGTTCGAAGCGGAATATAGTTGCCATTTGGATCGGTAGCTTAGTGGTTAAGGAGTCGGCCTTACGATCGAGAGGTCCCGGGTTCGAATCCTGGCCATTACACTAATGACGTGAACCCACTCCTAGCACAAGCAATTTAGCTTAGTTGGAGGGGTTAGAGGGATAATTTCGGTTGCTATTCTTCACAAAAAAAATCATACAAATTTTATATACAGTTTGTTTCGGTAGTTTTCATTTTGTGAACATTTTTGTATAATTTTAATTCAAATCTACTTACTGTACTGTTAGAAGTCGGTGCCAACTATGTTTGTGGTGCCTGAACTACTATGCTGGTATCAACTGAATTATGACCTCCCGGGCTAGACACCGACTTCTAACAGACTAGTAAATCTGTAAATACAGTTATTTTTCTCTAAGTTATTTTATACTTTTCAGTTTTATTTTATTTTTATATTATGTAGCGTAGCCGAAGTACTGTCAGGTGCATTCGGCTTCGGGAGCGTTCCCCTTACGCCCGGTATAGGAAATCAAAATACATCAGTCATTAATTAATGTGATGTAAATACTAAATGTCTCTACCTACCCCTTCACGACAGTAACCTATATTTATGTGACTGTCGTGAGTATATATGTAATGATAGGTTAGTTAAACTTACTATGAATGAATAATTACACACCCATAACAGGTATGACTCGCGCTCCATTTGCATCGATAATACGAAAATTATGGGGTAGCTTCGTTTGCTCATAGAACTAGTGTTACCAGAAGATATTATTAAGACCTGGAATTTCTTGCCAGCTCACATGTTTCCTTCTTCCTAGAATCCCAGGTCCTTTAAACGGGGCGTGAAAAAGCATCTGATGAGGCCGTCAAGTTGAGTGCCGCCATTGTTAACATGGTATAATGTTTTTAATGGTGACCCGCTTTCCTGAGATTTGCCTTCAGCTTACCATCAGGCAAGGTGAAGATAAACTGACGTGTCCTAAAAAAAAAAAAACAATTCTAATAAAAATATGTTCAAAATCCACTCCAGTCCACATCCAATCTCGATTTCGTCTCAAATTCCCACATTTCGTCTACTTTTTCGGTCCCAAGTGGAGGCGAGTTGATTGCCGCCAAGCGAGCACTTTCTCTTGGGCTGTATATTAACTGTCGTGTGGAGTACTCCCTTTGTGAAGGTCAAATGGAAGTTGCTTTCCGAAAATATTTTATCGGAAGTTCCGTCGAATCTGCTGTTAGACTTGTAAATCTGACCCCAGACTCCAAGATGAAAGCATCGGATGCGACTGTGATTAACGCTACAAAAAGAAGAAGAAGAAGAAGAAGCCCTATTGCTTAGTCGCCCTTTATGACACCCACGATGGAGTGACCCAATTCTACTCCACCGGACACCACATCCAAATCCCAAAAAAATCCCAATGTCCGGTAACCCTTTTTTTAACGTGTGGACTCCGGGCTTCAGCCCTTCGGTGCCGACGATGGGGTGAGCGTGTCGGAATCGGACCGACTAAAACCACACGGTGTCCTTCTAAAGTGTCCATTTCCGGGCACCCCGGGTAAGCCCTCGAAAGGATAACCCCAGGGTTAACGGCGGACTTTGGCCGCCATCGCGGCCTCGTCTGGTGGGGTCGGGTTATATCTCGCGTCGGTGAGTTGGCAAGCGTGTGTAGGACACACACGACACGCCTCCGCCACGGCCTGCTTCTGTGAGGACAGCGAGTCGGCTAACTGCCGTCCTTAATCTGGTGACCCTATAAAATAGTCACAAGGTTATTTTATTGCTACGAATTGTAGGTGATCATTGGCTACAACATAACATAAAATAACAGGCTTGAGGCCACTATTTCTTAGCTAATTTTGTTTTCTTTGTACTGAACAAACAAACTCACGGCCGTCCTGGTGGTAAGTGATTACCACGTTTTAAATACTGGCGACACTAGACTGGATGCCATCCGCTCCATTTAAATACGACAGGGGAAGAAAACTATTATGAAAGCTGCCTAATTTTTCTTCCAGACTTTCTGGAGACTTTTTTGAAGTGAAAACTTCTTTAGCGGCGTTGGATGGGTAAAAATTGTTAAACTCGCGCGTCAGGATCACTTGACCTTTGGACCGTAACCGACGACTGACGTCATACAATATTAGTTATAGGCTGTCCATTTTGCAAGATATGATAAATATCTTCGCAGCATAGCGGTAAACGCTTCGACTGTAAGGCCTTATGGTTTCAGATAGTACCGGGTTCAAACCTGGCCTTCTGACACTTTTTGTGATTATTTTTTCATTTTGTAATTTATTACTTTTTGTGATTATTTTATCTTTTTGTAATTTATTACTTTTTGTGATTATTTTATCTTTTTGTAATTTATTAATTTCTTCTGATAGAAAATTATCAGAAAATTAGTGATAGGGTCTATGATTGGCGCTGTATTATAGGTATGGTATGGTATGGTATGTTTTTTATCTTTTTCTATGTATATAACGAAGAAAGAAAAAAAGAAAGAAAAAGTTTTCAATTCTGTCGGCACTCCCAGAGTGCAACCCGTCTTTTTTTTATACCACTGATGATGCAGACATGCACTCGGTCCACCTGATGGAAAGTGGTTACCGTCGCATACCGACTGCATTGTTGCAGGGGAGTCACAGGGGAGATTATTTTACCAATGCCAAAAGTGAATGAAGCTTTTAGCCACAGTAATTATACTTATTGTTTAATGAAAATCGGATCCGAAGACGGCATATGACGCATGGGTTGTTTTAACCCTACCGAATGAACATCCGACATAACCTCATGGTGTATTGAGTAGAACCAAGCTAATTTAGGGCGTGAATAGCATTCTTACATGTCTCGGTAATTTGATACGATATTTACAAGTGTTGCTCTCAGAAACATTTCGATCATAAAAACATATTAAAAGGCAGCAGGAAAATTGGAAGAAATATTTGACTCCTTCATCATCTTACAGTATTCCCAGTTGCATGTGGCCTCACCACCTTTCTTTCTGCGAATTCACTTCTTGCCTTTGATTTGCCTGATCTTGGATTTTACGATAGCAACTGCTACCTACCCTCCCGACCCTCCAACATGTTGGTGGGACTTGATTACGTATCTACTATTGTTATTAGTACAGCCAATTTTTTTTAAATATTTCGGTATTAAAAATCATATTATCTCGAAGTTATTCGAATTATTAGCGGGTTATCTCGAAATCAAAACTGGCCCGGAGTCAACTGAGGTGCGAGGTACATGCTTTAATTAATCTCCCGAGCATCTAAAGACCCAATACGGCTGATTTAGTCGGTTCGAGTCCGACATATGCCCCGCCGGGGATTTCCGTACTTGAAAAAATAAAATGAAAAGCAGTTTACAAATACAAAATTGAAAAGGAAATCTAAATTGATATTAGCAAACCGAAACGTAGTAAAATGCGAGGGTATCATTAAAGTCATTATAGCTGACATTGACAGTCGATGTTCATGAATAAAACACACGCCGCGTATCGATCGCACGCCGGTCAACGGGCAATGTCACTGCCTTCTCTTGGTCATGATTTTTAAACCCATTAGCCTTATCTAGCCTTAGCTTTAGAATTGCTTAACCTAGAACTCATTCTTGATTTAGTTGCAGGGTTGACCACAGTGACGTCATAACAAGTAATAATCATTATGCTCAGCGCGTGATTTTTGGGCCTGATTTGTGAATAGTATGGGATGCTATGGCGGCGGAGGAGCTTAAATCCACCGGTCATAGCATCCCATACTACTACCAATCCGTACGCAGGAAGCTCTCTTTTCTATCGTGACGTGGGGTCAAGATATATGCTGGCAACTTGTAGTAGACTACGGATTAAAGAGTCCTTTCGAAGTAAAGTAAATTTTATCACTAGTTCGCATCACAGAGGAGATTAAGAAAGTGGTTGTCTTATTTCTTTCTTCTGTGACCATTATCGTAGTATTAGACCATATGGGTGCTGAAAAGTAATCGAATGTGTGTAAAGTTGATAATTACCGCTGAGGCACCATTGAGACCCGAACCGTTAAGTGAGGGTCTTAAGAGAGCCGAGAACGGTAATCATCAATACACACGATGTTTTTCAACATTCTTGTGAATAAAATAACACTAAAATATGTATTTACCCTTGCAGTATTCAGGTAGTAAACTTTCCATAACGTTAAGGGCTTCACATCTATCACATCATTATATCGGACGTTGTGCAACATAAATCATATTCTTCATAACTGGTACTTGTAGACATTTTAATTAATTAATAACTATAATTTTAAAAGTGAAAACGAAATTGCGGAGAATTCCTATCGATCGGCCATAGACCAAAAGAAGTTATTAATTTATTCGTCGCGGACTTAATGGGGCATTTAAAGTTATTACAGAGAAATCAAAAGTTATTAGTTAATTGAGTTTTTATATTAAAACTTTTATTTTTTAAGAAAAAAGCAACAGGACCAATAATATTAAAAAAAGAGATATGACTCACTAGTGAATTATAACTATCAAAAGGCCACAGTTTGATTATAGGTGTCATTATGTGCCTAATTGTGGTGAAATTAAGGCCAATTTATAAGCAAGTGTGTTGAAAAAATTATTTAGCCAGGGTGCTTATTAACCCCCACCGAGGTATTCTGGGTCCAAGCCATTCTCACCTGCTGTATATAAGCTCTGGCGCAAGCTTTCTCTCGAAGTTGGAAGGTCAGAAGACAGAGCCTTGGAATTATTTCAAATTAAAGAGTCATGAGTTAATAGGTACTTGCCGATATATAGGGGTATTTGCCAATCAAATGCCCTATTAATGCTGGAAAAACTAACAGCTGCACAAAGAAGATTACAGTATACTTTCCTACTTCAAACGGGCATATTAAATAAATAGTAGGTACTTTCAATACGCTACCTCTACAAACGGGCGCTTAACCTGTAATTAAAATGCTAATAACAGATCGCCTGGGAACTGCCACGTGTGCCTGTCACTCCTTCATAATATTCTTAGTAACGCACGCCATTAAAAATCATTTATTCATATAGATACATCACTAGCTGTGACCCGTGGGAAATGACGGACCCGTTCCCGCTGCTTACGGGAAGTAAGCAGCGATAGAATGTAGCTTACATGCTATAATATACCTCTGTGCTTAATGACATGCAGATCCATTCTGCCGTTATTGGATGGAAGTTAATAAACATACACCACTCCATTTCATACACACAAAATACAGCCAATGATCTTATACAAAATGTGGTAGATATGTCGCCGCCAACTAGCTTAAACAGCCATCCAATTAACTGCCTAGGCAGTTAATTAAACGGCGCCATTCAATTAACGCCCTGAATGATATTCAGCCGTAACGTTTAATACAACATTTAATAACCTGGCTGGCTAATGCTTAGGCCAATCGTAAGATGGGGTACTACCTCGAAATAAGATAGAAAATTACATACAAACATACAAATACTTTCACCTGTAAATCCCCGAGGGGGTAGACAGAGGTGTATTCACAGAAAATTAGTGATAGGTTTATTGTGATAGCTGCGCTGCTTTTCCTTTCCAATTGTTGTTTTTTATAGCCATGCAAAAATAAGTATTTTTTTAT
The DNA here is from genome assembly GCA_949126895.1 of Eilema caniola. Classification (NCBI taxonomy): domain Eukaryota; kingdom Metazoa; phylum Arthropoda; class Insecta; order Lepidoptera; family Erebidae; genus Eilema; species Eilema caniola. The sequence continues at coordinate 4,019,556 of OX421464.1, read as the reverse complement.
AACTGTTTAATTAAATGGCAAGGCAAGTAGTTAAACGTCATCGATTCAAGCTCAAGCGCCATTCAGTAAAGCGCCTAGGCAGTTAATTGTACGGCTGATTAAGCTAGTGGGCGGCGATAGGGCAGAACCAATAAAACTGGAGGAGTGAGAGTTTACCCCGCATCTACACCATATCTTTTGTTTTGTCACATTACTGTCCATCCCAAGGTTGCCTGAAGGTAATCATTTCCAACGATAAGGCCGTCCGTTGTAGATACTTTAAACTGTATACATGCTCTCTCTCTCTCTAAACTTAAGAGCTGTGCTCTTGTCGGTGGAGTAATCGCCACTCTTCTCTCTCCTCCGCCAATCCTTTGACCTCCTGGTATGACACAACTTGTATTTTTTCTTTTATCTGTGCCATAAACGTTCCTCTTGGTCTACCTCTTCCTCTCTTTCCTCCTACCTTCCCTTCTATGATATTTTTTAAAAATAAGTCATGTCTTATCAGGTGGCCAATCATCTTTCCACTTCGGTTTTCAATTTTACTCAATATAGATCTTCTTTCTTGTACCCTGTTTAGTATTCTTTCGTTTGTCATTCTTTCCGTCCAGCTTATATACCCTCCATCCTTCTCCAGCACCACATCTCGAATGCCTCTATCCTGTCTCTATCCCTCTTAGTCATAATCCACGTCTCAGATCCATAGAGTGCAATGCTCCAAACATAAGTTTTAATAAATCTCTTCCTAATTACTAATGATATATTTTTGGTCTTAACCAAATGCTTCCTGTTTTATATTTGTTTTATAGTTATAAAGTGTACAATAAAGAACTATCATCTAACTATTTAGAGGCTTTCTTTTGCAAATGTGAAACTATTCACATTCCATTTTTTAAGGACATTCGTTTTTTTCATTACTTTTTTATTTAGTTTCGAGTTTGGCATCGCTTTTCACGAAATAAATAATCATAGCACTATTATATTATAACCTACCTATTATAAAGTTTCATAAATTCAAAGATATACTCAAATAGAAAACACGACAAAGCGTCTCTGAATTTATAAGTAATAGGGCTGAGCGTGTGTCAGTCCGATTATCTTTGTCAGGTCTCTGAAACCTTCTTAACCTGCACTTTGCGTCTTTAAATAGTTGCTTGAGGAATAAAAAGAGGCGACATACCTGAGTACATACCTGATTGTCCAATATAATATAATTTTATAACGGTTCAGGGTTCAAATGCTGCGATCGGTTTCTTAGCGCGATCGAATGTATGGAACTTGAACTCAGTAACTCAATAAAATAAAACCACTTTTTATGTGATTCTATCGAGAAGTACTTTTGCCGACGCTTCGGATGCGTTGCAGCACCCGTAGTCACGACTTGACCGTTATGGCATGTTTTTAACGCGGCAACAAAATAATTCAAAGTTGGGACTCAAAAACACAAAAATCATTAAAGCTGGTAGCAAAAATAATAGGTTAGCGACTTTAGTGAAGGATCATTTAAAATAGAAAGTAGCAGCTAAGTAAATAAGTAGCAAGCTTTGTTTTTATTTAAACTGGACTGTTATATGTTATTTTACTTTTATTTTTCTAACAATAGCGAAATTTCTTAAAATAATTATTTATACTTTAGTATTATGTTATCTGTGTTATAGTGAATGAAATCGACGGAGCCCCGCCAAGCGGGATTCATATTTCTTTGTACATTATCACTTATATCCTCGAGCTCGCTTCACTCGCCCTCACACATAATAATTTCGCTCATAATGAACATTGACTAAGTCGTCGTGGTGTATGATAACAGTCACCGGTGAACCGTCGCCGTTTTCATTAAATAATGATTCTACAAACAATAATACTGCAATTCTAACAAATAATTATAGTAGGTACCTGTTTTAATTTTTACAGTCCGATAAATAGCAGCTTAATAGTATATTTTTATATGGGAGCCTTAGTCGCAATAATACAATGTTTGCTATCCCAATCCTAATATTATTCGCCAAATCATTATTTTAAGTACCTCGCCTATTATTGCAATGACCTTGTTTAATATATTTGTTCCCTTAAAGTAGCAGAGCCTTATGAGTCCTTGCATTTCGAAGCTCACCTAATATAATTGTTTTTAAAATATTTATTCGCTGCCAAGTATTTCTTTTAGTAGTCCTTTAACTTGTTGGCCCCGAAAGCATTTACCCCGAGTTGACTCAGAACCGAAGGCTGTTCTGAGTTCATTCGGCGCTAATGCGTAAAGAAGCGGGCAATTTAATGGCTTATGGTCTTAAAGCCTTTGAGGATAAGCATTAAGCGTATCGATCGGTAGTAATTCACTGATGGTGTCACGGCTAATAAATTACGAAGGATCATAAATTATTGTCAAAAGATAATTCCGATTACATGTTGTCATTATGATGTAACTTCGCCCTTCACCTTTCATAGAGATTTGGAAGAAAAATCATGTTTTCATAGTTTTTATACCACTTAGATGGCAGACAAGCACGCGGCCCACCTGATGGAAAGGGGTTACCGTACCGCACACGTCCATAGGCCACGTGCCACGTCCATAGGTCACACTCGCGCTGCGGACCCTGTTAGAACAGAGAGTTTATGTGCCGTTAGTGCAGAAGATAAAGCAGGACAAGCCTTTAGTCTTCCCACTAACAGCACAAACACTTTCCAGTGAGCTCTGGCTACCCTACTCACCGCCGGGAACACAACACGAGGTTATTATGACCGCGGTATTCTGTAGGGCGGAGGTACTTCCCCAGTCGGTTTACCAATTGGACGGAAATACCGTCGTGTCCTATTATCGGGCCATTTATCCTTTACACCTACACATTGAGGTGTTGATTCCCGGTGGACTGGTATAGAGCCACAAGCCATCTCTTCTCGTGGGTGTCGTTAAAGGCGACTAAGCGGTAGGGCAACTCTCCATCCGATAGGAAACATACAGCCCATGATATACTTGTTAGCTGGCAATAAGCTCACCCCCTATTACGTGGGACTGAAAATCATAGCTGGCTTTGGCGCGTAAATTGGTTTGATAAAATCCATGATTGGTGGCTTTACACTTCTCCGCCTGCGTAGCACCGCGCTCTCCTCTAAAGAAACCCAAAAAAATGCCTACTGCGTACATACAGCATACATTGTGACGTGACTTAAATCATCATATATAACAGAAAAATACAGGGGATATCAAAAAGAAATTACCATTACGCCTTACAATATTCAACAATAAAGAAATAGGTACTCAATAAGTAAATAAATAAGCAGGCGAAGGCGGATCGTGGCGTTTCCGAAGCAGTTTATGAATTTTTTGTGAGACACACTTGGGCGACCTAAATATTAGTAGTCCATGCAGCCGGGTGGAGTAATAAATGTTACCTACAGATTCATAAATATAATCGCTTTTCAAAGAAATTTATCGTTGAATAAACAATATTGTAGCCTATCATTTGTTTGAATGTAGATTAGAGAGAATAAATAACTCTTATAAGATAAGATTATAAGATAAGATTTGTGGAGGACATCGGGTGCAGGATCAGGGAGAAGTCGGGTGACCCCCGCGCCGAATCGTAGGTACCTGGTGCAGAGGCTGGCCATCGCCATTCAAAGAGGCAACGCAGCTAGCGTGATGGGCACTTTCACACCGGGTACAGGTTTTGGGCGCACCTTTATTTTAAGGACGAGCACGGAGACGTGTAATCGTTGACTTTTTTTTTAATATTTTGACATTTTATTGTATAATTTTGATGATAATAAATTATGAAGCATCAATTAGACTGTAAGACTACTATTAAAGTTAAAATATTTATCACATAATTGTTTTCAACAAATTACACGAAAATAATAACAAACTCTTATAATTACCTATGGATATAATGATATTTTCTAAAGTTTACGCGAACGTCACTCATTGAAATAAAAACAATTTTTTATAGATTCTTTCGCGATTTACCTATTTGTTATTATTTACTTTTTGACCGACGTTTCGGCTACTTTTCAGCAGCCATATTCGCGGTTTGACTACTGATGGTAGTTGTAATAATGAAAAATGTTACGTAACATAAACTTACGCCCTTATCCCCGAAGGGGTAGGCAGAGGTGCTAGCACCCACATTTCGCCAATTTATATTTAGGTCCCAATGTAAAAAGGTGACCTATTGCCATTAACCGGGCACTTATAAACCTGCGATAAATACACACATAACTTCGAAAAGCATCGAACCTGAGACCTCGTCTCAGCAGTCCATTACCCATACCACTAGGCTACCGCGGTTTTGTGTAAGTAATATGTTTATCCGCATTGTATAAAACTTATATTACCAGCTATACTTAGTTTTTAGTTCGGGTCTAGAATTTAGGGCGTGGAGAAGCAGGAAAATCGAATTTAATGACCCATTCTTTACCGACCCCGCCCAAGTTCCACTTATTATTTTTAATTGGTATATCGGCTTTTTGGAGAACGATTTTCGTTTGACCTTCCAAACCTGAAATACGTGCGCCTGAGTCTCTTGAGGATGTTACCAACACCCTCTACTCCTCGAAAGAAACTAATCTATTCGATCATCGACGTTTAGAAGTTATCTCGATTGCGACTGCGAAACTAATCTACTATCAAATAATTATTTTGCCAAAGGCAGTTCTTTTAAAATTCGCGCTTTTGAAAGAAAGAAAGAAAGAAAAATGCGTTTATTTCAGCTTACTGCAGCACACAAAACAGATCAACCCATACACAAAACTTATACTAAGCATAATGAAGACGACATTATAGATAATTTTACATAGGTTTTTTTTGTTTTTAATTTCTTTAAATATTTTTTTTACACACAGTGGAATGTCAATAATGTAAATTAAAACAAAAATTATAACAGTACATTTAAACTATCTATAATCATATTCTATAATCATATATTATATATCATATCAGTTGAATGTCAATAATGTAAATTAAAACAAAAATTATAACAGTACATTTAAACTATCTATAATCATATTCTATAATCATATATTATATATTTACATTATTGACATTCAACTGTGTGTAAAAAAAATATTTAAATGAAATTAAAAACAAAAAAAACCTATGTAAAATTGAAGTCAGGGTTAAAATCTCAATTCACAATTTTTTGCATTGTTAATATTCCGAGTTCCTTTTTATACAAAATTTAAAATTTCATAATTACTAATTTGTCGATTTCCTATTTTTCCGAATTACTGAATTTTATAGTTCCTTAGAGTACTAACTCTAAAATTTTCCAAATATGTATAGTTTGATACAGTCCGGGACAGTTACATTATTTTAGAGTTAGTACTCTAAGGAACTATAAAATTCAGTAATTCGGAAAAATAGGAAATCGACAAATTAGTAATTATGAAATTTTAAATTTTGTATAAAAAGGAACTCGGAATATTAACAATGCAAAAAATTGTGAATTGAGATTTTAACCCTGACTTCAATTTTACATAGGTTTTTTTTGTTTTTAATTTCATTTAAATATTTTTTTTACACACAGTTGAATGTCAATAATGTAAATATATAATATATGATTATAGAATATGATTATAGATAGTTTAAATGTACTGTTATAATTTTTGTTTTAATTTACATTATTGACATTCAACTGATATGATATATAATATATGATTATAGAATATGATTATAGATAGTTTAAATGTACTGTTATAATTTTTGTTTTAATTTACATTATTGACATTCCACTGTGTGTAAAAAAAATATTTAAAGAAATTAAAAACAAAAAAAACCTATGTAAAATTATCTATAATGTCGTCTTCATTATGCTTAGTATAAGTTTTGTGTATGGGTTGATCTGTTTTGTGTGCTGCAGTAAGCTGAAATAAACGCATTTTTCTTTCTTTCTTTCTTTCAAAAGCGCGAATTTTAAAAGAACTGCCTTTGGCAAAATAATTATTTGATAGTAGATTAGTTTCGCAGTCGCAATCGAGATAACTTCTAAACGTCGATGATCGAATAGATTAGTTTCTTTCGAGGAGTAGAGGGTGTTGGTAACATCCTCAAGAGACTCAGGCGCACGTATTTCAGGTTTGGAAGGTCAAACGAAAATCGTTCTCCAAAAAGCCGATATACCAATTAAAAATAATAAGTGGAACTTGGGCGGGGTCGGTAAAGAATGGGTCATTAAATTCGATTTTCCTGCTTCTCCACGCCCTAAATTCTAGACCCGAACTAAAAACTAAGTATAGCTGGTAATATAAGTTTTATACAATGCGGATAAACATATTACTTACACAAAACCGCGGTAGCCTAGTGGTATGGGTAATGGACTGCTGAGACGAGGTCTCAGGTTCGATGCTTTTCGAAGTTATGTGTGTATTTATCGCAGGTTTATAAGTGCCCGGTTAATGGCAATAGGTCACCTTTTTACATTGGGACCTAAATATAAATTGGCGAAATGTGGGTGCTAGCACCTCTGCCTACCCCTTCGGGGATAAGGGCGTAAGTTTATGTTACGTAACATTTTTCATTATTACAACTACCATCAGTAGTCAAACCGCGAATATGGCTGCTGAAAAGTAGCCGAAACGTCGGTCAAAAAGTAAATAATAACAAATAGGTAAATCGCGAAAGAATCTATAAAAAATTGTTTTTATTTCAATGAGTGACGTTCGCGTAAACTTTAGAAAATATCATTATATCCATAGGTAATTATAAGAGTTTGTTATTATTTTCGTGTAATTTGTTGAAAACAATTATGTGATAAATATTTTAACTTTAATAGTAGTCTTACAGTCTAATTGATGCTTCATAATTTATTATCATCAAAATTATACAATAAAATGTCAAAATATTAAAAAAAAAGTCAACGATTACACGTCTCCGTGCTCGTCCTTAAAATAAAGGTGCGCCCAAAACCTGTACCCGGTGTGAAAGTGCCCATCACGCTAGCTGCGTTGCCTCTTTGAATGGCGATGGCCAGCCTCTGCACCAGGTACCTACGATTCGGCGCGGGGGTCACCCGACTTCTCCCTGATCCTGCACCCGATGTCCTCCACAAATCTTATCTTATAATCTTATCTTATAAGAGTTATTTATTCTCTCTAATCTACATTCAAACAAATGATAGGCTACAATATTGTTTATTCAACGATAAATTTCTTTGAAAAGCGATTATATTTATGAATCTGTAGGTAACATTTATTACTCCACCCGGCTGCATGGACTACTAATATTTAGGTCGCCCAAGTGTGTCTCACAAAAAATTCATAAACTGCTTCGGAAACGCCACGATCCGCCTCCGCCTGCTTATTTATTTACTTATTGAGTACCTATTTCTTTATTGTTGAATATTGTAAGGCGTAATTGTAATTTCTTTTTGATATCCCCTGTATTTTTCTATTATATATGATGATTTAAGTCACGTCACAATGTATGCTGTAAGTACGCAGTAGGCATTTTTTTGGGTTTCTTTAGAGGAAAGCGCAGTGTTACGGCGGCGGAGAAGTGTAAAGCCACCAATCATGGATTTTATCAAACCAATTTACGCGCCAATGCCAGCTATGATTTTCGGTCCCACGTGGGGGTGAGCCTATTGTCAGCTAACAAGTATATCATGGGCTGTATGTTTCCTATCGGATGGAGAGTTGCCCTACCGCTTAGTCGCCTTTAACGACACCCACGAGAAGAGATGGCTGGTGGCTCTATACCAGTCCACCGGGAATCAACACCTCAATGTGTAGGTGTAAAGGATAAATGGCCCGATAATAGGACACGACGGTATTTCCGTCCAATTGGTAAATGTCAATAATGTAAATTAAAACAAAAATTATAACAGTACATTTAAACTATCTATAATCATATTCTATAATCATATATTATATTTCATATCATAATCATATAATATCATATGACAAAACAAATCATAGATTTATTTTTAGATTTATTTTGTCATAGATAAAATAAATCTATGATTTATTTTATCTATGACAAAACTATGACATCATATCGATCATAGTCTGTGACTCAATACATAATACCATAGATATAGTATATACTAAATCTATGCATAATACATAATAATCTATGGAATCAATGATGCAATTCTATGATGCAATATTTTTTTAACATTTTCAACCACTGTTCACTGTTCAACAACAACTGTGGAATTTAAAGGTTTTGCTTTCCGAAATGGAAGGAGCATTCGGCGATTTCTTTAAATTTTTGCTAGTTTGCCAAAATTCGTAGGACGATGTCCTCTCAACTTGTTTGCACTTGCGTGAACGGTGTTGGACCCTTTTTTGAATCCGATAGCTGACAATGGAATTATAGAACTTTTTTTACGGGATTATCACGTGAAATAGCAGGTAAAATAGCTTAAAAAACAACTTAAACTTTTTTCCAAGACTTTCGAGTTGTTTCCACACGTGTATAAGGGATTATATTTTCTAGGTCACATTTATGATGTATGACCGATGGCCCAAATACAATGTAGGTACGTTTGGATGGGCGTTCTGAAATAGTCCTTTAATTACACAGCTCTAATATCATATAGGCAACTAAGTTACAAACTGTAGTACCTATTGAATGTGAACCTATTCGATTTTAAGTAGTGTCGTTATATAAATTGTACAAAATTAGTTGTAATTGTTTCGAGAATTTATAGAACCTTGAGTTTTTTTTCTTTTATTCGGGGTAAATTTCGAAGTAGATATTATACTAGACAAGGTACATAATTGTGTGTCATGGTTCTTGGATAAAGGGCGGGACATTTATTCGTTATGAAGGAATAGATAGCCTTGCACGAAGGGCTAAATATGGACTCCGTGGTCCTCACCACAGAAATATAAAAGGATGTTTTATCCTTGTATATTTCTGTGGCAGGTCGTAAGCGGTAAATGCGTGGCAACTTTTTATATAATTCCTGCCCTATGAGACAGGAACTTCCGGACGCTTACTTAGTACTACAGCTTGTAACAATTTTGAAAAATACCGCAAATATGCAATATTGTGCTATATCCAACTGTGGAATAAAAATGGAGAAGTAAATTTGAAATATAAAGGTATTTCATATCTCTCGTGAGTATTTATTTACTGTGAAAAACTCGCTACTCTCGACATGCATGTAAACACTGCTTTTGGCCCGGTCTGAAACATATCTCCGACAAACGTTTCCCTGCCGAATGATCCACCGACAGAATGTTTCGCTTATGAGTTTTTCATCTACAGAACATTTCACATACAGGCAGTTCGCCGATAAAACGATTCATTTTTGGTTAAATCGACGACAGAACCTTTCCCCTACGAACGTTTCGCCGACAGAACGATTAAATAATGAGTGAACCGACGACAGAATCTTTCACCAATTTACAATATAGTTAACACCCCAACTCAGATTACCCCGACTCGGATAGGTTAGGTTAGAAGGCTAATGCGGGAGCGGAGCGTAGCGAAGCTCCCGCATTAGGCCTTCGTGGTTATTTTTTTATAAACCACCCAGAAGTAGGAGCCCCGCGTAGCGGGGCTCCGTCGACCTTGTCGTCGGTTCACTCATTATTTAATCGTTCTGTCGGCGAAACGTTCGTAGGGGAAAGGTTTTGTCGTCGATTTAACCAAAAATGAATCGTTTTATCGGCGAACTGCCTGTATGTGAAATGTTCTGTAGATGAAAAACTCATAAGCGAAACATTCTGTCGGTGGATCATTCGGCAGGGAAACGTTTGTCGGAGATATGTTTCAGAATCCTTTTGGCCGTTCTATCCTATTATATTTCTAAGCTACTCGTACACCCGAAAAGGGCAGTTCGAAAGAGATGCTTCTGGGTCGGCCGGGTGCGACAGCTGTGTACCAATCTCACCTCCGGCAACCTGCGACCCACATAAGGTGTGCGTTTTAGTTAATACGAGTCCGACATGACTACCCTTGCCAGCTAAGACTGGATATCCGTAGGGATTTATAAAAAATGTTTCTGCGTACCGTTATCGTAACAGGACGCAGAATCTTAATGAATTTTGCCACATATTTTGTAATGTCATCTGCGTGACAAAAGTTGCGCATTGTTGGTGGTCCATTAAAGACTTTAGATTGAGAAGAATTAGTCATAGTCACAATTCCAGATGCTATCGTCGATTTTAAAATGGTGGTCCTTACCTTACCCGTACTGAATGAGATATAAAAAAAGACGGGTTGCTCTCCGGGAGTGCCGGCAGAAGTGAAAACTTATTCTTTCTTTCTTTCATCGTTATATACAGAGAAAAAGATAAAAAGAACATACCATACTATTACCATACCTATAATATAGCGCCAATCATAGAACGTATCACAAATTTTCTGTCAGAATGAATTACAAAAAGAAAAAATAATCATAAAAAGTAATAAATTACAAAAAGAAAAAATTATCACAAAAAGTGTCAGAAGCCCAGCTTCGAACCCGGTAACATCTGAAACCACAAGGACTCACAGTCGAAGCGTTTACGGCTTAGCTACGAAGCTTTATATCATACTTGACAAAATAAACAATCTTTTGCTAATAGTTGTATGACGTCAGTCGTCGGTTACGGTTCAAAGGTCAAGCGATCCTGACGCAAGTTTATTATTTTTTACCCATCCAACGCCGCAAAATTTTCATTTTGTTTGTCGTGTTGGTTCCCGGTGCAGTAGAATAGGGGAATACCCTATCTCTTTCCTAAGATGTCGTAGAAGGCGAATGAGCTGAGAAATGGGCATGTTCTCATCCGATACCAAACTAAAAATACAGCCCATTATGATTTTAGCCTCGTTATTATTCACATACAACAATTATTACAGGTAAACGGTGAACGCAACCCTGATGAAGTCTACAAAGACTTTCGGGCCGCCGTCCTTCAGATCCTCGGCACTACAGAAGACCAGTCTACTATGAACGGAGTTAGCGGAGTTGGGGTTGGCGCTGGCGGCATACCCGGCGAGATAGTGGGCGTGGAACCAGCTCCAATTATAGAGAGAGTAAGAGAGCCGGTGAGAGAAGAGAGAAGAGACAGCGTTAATATACTGCCAGCGGTATTGCCAGTACAAGTTGAGACTGTGACGGAGAGAGTAGTTACGCCAAAGGTTTGTTCTTTTTTTGTATATCACTGAGGCGGCAGACTATCACACGATCCACCTGATGGAAAGTGGTTACCGTGGCCTTTGGACGTGTGCAACACCAGGGGAGTCACACTCGCGCTGACGACCCTGTAAATACAGAGAGTTTTTGTGCCGTCAGTGTAAAAGAGAAAACAGGAATAGCCTTTGGTCTTCCCACTGAAGCACAAAAAGTCTCCTCCAAAAGTTACCCTACTCACGGCCGGGAACACAACACGAGATTACTATGGCCGCGGTATTCTGTAGGGCCGAGGTACTTCCCCAGTCGGACTCCTCATTTGGACGGCAATACCGTCCTACCTCCTGCCTTGTGATATTCTAGGCTTGTACCTTACACTATATATTGTATAGACACAGCACGCAAAAAAAACGGCTTAAAAACGCGTTAATGTGAGTAAGCAAATGTCAATATTGTTTTTTAAATTATCAATGTGGTATATTATGTGATGTATGTTAGATACATGACATGAAAAAATTTATACCGAAGTATTAACTATTTTTAAGCTGCGTTGTAATGACACTCACTACGTCTATAGACTTTGTAATGGTCTAAGGCTTGTATCAAGTTTTGTAATAAATATGAATTGTTTGAATCACCAAAACGATGTCGCTTACCTACTTATTACGCAGTTGACATTTTGGAGGATCACGAAAATTATTGCCCTCTGCTATGATCGCCTTTCTTTTTCGGTTTTCATAATAATAAACGTGCATGTAAATCTTAATCAAATAAAGTAGTATATTTCACAGTTCAAATCGATTAAAATAGGAAAAAGTGAATCGCTCAAGCGGGACTCGAACCCGCGATCTTTCCCTTACAGGGGGAATGCTCTGACCACTGAGCCACCGAGCTACCGAGCTACCGAGCTACGCCTGAGCGATTCACTTTTTCCTATCTTAATCGAAAGTTAGCATAGTTAATGCTTCAAAATTTCATTCAAATATTTCACAGTTGTCGCTTATGTGCCAAAATGCAGTTTAAACGCAAGACAAATAATGAAGCAAAATAGATTGGTTTCTGTTTCACGTGACGTCATTGGTCATAATATTTAATGGTTGACTGGTAGAGAATGCCTACGGCATTAAGTCCGCCATTGTACTATGTGCATAAAGTTAAATAAATACATACATACATACACATAAAATGACGCCTGTTTCCCATAGGGGTACGCAGAGATCACGGATCTCCATTTGCCACGATCCTGACATACTACTCTCGCTTCATTCACTCTTATTACATTCTTCATGCATGCTTGTCGGTTTAGGGTACTCATGACCTGCCCCTTTTCTAAAACTGCCCCGATTTGATCCAGGTATGTGCGACTAGGTCTTCCCCATCCGACGGTACCATCCACACTTGCCTCTTACACCTGTTTCATTAGTCTTCTATCATTCATTCTCTCAACATGACCGAACCATCTTAGCATTCCTCTCTCAATTCTCATCACTACATCTATCAGTCCACATCGCTCTCTTATCACGCTATTTCTCACTCTATCTCTCACAGTCAATCCACACATACTTCGCAACGCACGCATTTCTACTGCATTCACTCTACTCTGATGCTTTTTCCGCCACACCCAACTTTCGCTACCATACATAAGAGTCGGCACTAACGCCTCCATGTACAGCCAGTCGTGCCTTTTCGGATACTTTCCGTCCGCTCATAAAGTCGTGTAGTGCCCCATTCACTCTATTTTCCAGCTGTCACTCTCCTTTGAACATCTTCTTCATGCTTTCCATCTCTCGTAAACAATGTTCCCCAATATATGAACTCATTCACTTGTTCCACTCTTTCTGCATTTATACATAACTAGCTTTTGCCCGCGGCTTCGCACGAGTGGACTACATGCTTTTCCTTAACATTATTTTAACATAAACCGTTAATAATTGCCGTACTAATAAGGCTGCTCGCCCACGTCCGATAAACGATGACCGACTTTTTGTAAGAGAAAAATAGAACGTACTGCTCGCAACAGTGGAACGCCCAGGTCCTACAAAAAGTCGGTCAGAAATAAAATCGGTGTATCCCGACCGATCCGATTATCGGTGAAAAATGGAACGTTCGGGAATGTATGCGTAAACGCACACTATTCACCGACAGTCGGCTGCGTGCAAGGGAAGGACAAGGAAAAAAATTGACACTATCGACAGCGCTAAGTGTTGCCCAGCTGTATTATTTAATGATTGTATACTCCATAATCATTCATTATTTCACTATACTTAGTATTTATGTGAGATATTTACTTGCTATGTAACTGATTGATTGGAACCAATACTATCGCAGTTTATTAAACTATCGATAGTTTAGGCTATGGCTATCGATACTATTGATAGTATTACACTTAAATAATATGCGCGTCTTCAATAGTATCGATACTATCGATAGTATTGATACTATTGGTGCTAATACTATCGATAATATCGATACTATTATTGTTAATAAATAGTATTACCCTGACTCAGACCATCGATAGTGTTGCTAATACTGATGATATCGATACTATTGAAATGACGTCATCTATCGATAGACTATCGATGGTTTAGCGATAGTCGACTATCGATTGGCAACCCTTATAGCCACAGACAAAGTGGCGGACGTGTGCGTTGAGTCGGTCACAAAATCGGTCATAAGAATCGAAGGGAAAATCGAACCGTTTATCGGACCAACAAAAAGTCTGACGTGGGCGGGCAGCCTAATACCGAAAGAAAAACAAATAGGTTCTTATGACGTCCAAGCAGAGTTTCTTGTTGAATGTGGCTAATTTAACATCTTGTACTTGTATAACTTGGTCATTTAGGGAACTGCACTTTGTAAAATTATCGGTATTTACCTAATCTTAATAAGTTTATACTTAACTATCACAACATTTATAATAGTAGATTGTTCAACAAGGGACTAAAACAAGCCACAATGACACGAGATGTTTTAGCCACCCGAGCGAAGCGAGGGTGGCTAATAGTTCGAGTGTCATTATGGTTGTTTAGTCCCACGTTAAACACTCTACTTTTCACTTTGAATGCGAGGAAAAAAAGCGACTTTTTATAAAAAATTATAATATTTAAAAAAAAATTAAGAAATATGCAAATATCTTTTTCAACCAAAAATATTAATTTCATCATATCGATAACGGGGTAAAGCCTCCGTGGCGTGGCGGTAGTGAACGCGGTCGCTACGCAGGAGGCGCGTGTTCGATCCCCGCTCAGAGCAAATATTTTTATGCATGGATATGGGTATTTGCATTGGTCTGGGTGTTTCTATGTAGTTATAATATGTATGCATTTACAAAAAAATATCTAAGTATGTTTATCCGTATTCTAGGTTCCATAATACAAGGTAGTAAAGCTATGCTTACCATGGATCTAGATAGCGTTGTGTGAAATGTTGTGGAATATTTATTTATTTTTATTTATTTATAATAACAAAGTTTCTAAGTTGCACAATTAATTGGTGTAAGTAATTGGTGATTACAACGCAAGCTTATTACGAATAATCTATACAAAATTCAAATTGCAAAGAAATTTGTCCCGCGGTTTTTTTTTTGTTGTTAAGTGACGTACGGTTTATATGCTTGCATATATAATATTTAGCCAGCAGATTCAAACTTCAAAAATAATTTAAAACTAATTGGAAATGGATAATAAAATGGACTTATCCTTAATACTTTCATAATAATTAATTAAATTATTAATCGTGGTTCATGAAATTAAATGGGATATTTGATTTTTTCAAATGTCATTTTGAGGTTATTTCTATACACAATCACTAAAAAGGTGATAATCCTCCCATTCACAAACACCCGTGATTGGCTGTTTAGGAGTTATAAAAGTAAATTTAAAAAAAATTACTTTAGTCCCTAGGGATTAATAAGGAACTTTAGTCCCGATATGCAGGGACTAAAGTAACATTTTAAGAGCATGAGAAGTGAAAAAAAAGAAACCATCTTACCAGTTAGGTACTCTAAAACCATACTTCCCACAAGACGGACAAAATTTGGCTTTTTTCCGAATCAAATATGTGTCTTCAGGCTGCAACATTATTAAAACATGAGTAGGTATAAAAAATGTAGTCTGTAGTTTGAATATCACTGTAACAATGTTATTATGTACATGTATACCTAGGTACATAATTAAATTACAGTATTATTTATTACTTACGATTTTTTGCATGTTCCTAATAATGTCAATATAATATGTTGCACTGCGTACTCCGCTACAATACGTCCTTGTGACGTAATCGTTGCCAATTAACTGAAACAGTCACAATCATCATCGCATCTAAGAGGAATGCATCCGCAAAGCAATGCTTCTAATTTTTTAAAACGTGAATAGATACAGTACACAGATGAGTTCAACTCGTCTGTATACTGTACTTACCGTGAGCTCTGATTATGATACTGATAGTATGGTAACCAGAGCTCACGTTAGGCGCCGCGGATTATACCTAGGTACCTACACTTACTTATTTCCTATCACTGATTCATTTATTAAGTAGTTAGAAACCCATCTACAGAAGTAATTGTTAGGTAATACATTCTTTATAGGATTCTTATTTTTGATTTGCTACACTACTGACCCCTTATGTACTTATCAGAAAATGAAATTAAAACGATATAAAATGAAAATTATTTCGGTAAAATTGTTACACGTCAATGTTTAACATTGATAAGTTAGGTCTATCCCTATTTAATTCCTATATCTATGCGTTGAGCCATTTTATACTTACCAACAGACTGTAAAGACTTAAAAGTATTTTTAATAATTTTGCCTTTGTAAAGACTTTTTTACACATCATTTCATCCCGCATGATCCTTCCCCAAGGACAGAATTCCCAAAAAACCTTAATTTGCGTTAATCTTCAGCCCAAATCCAAAATTCGAAGATACTAACTCAAAACTGACCGACTTTTATACAATCTTTCATCCCTTATTTCACCCCCTTAGGGGTGGCATTCACAAAAATCCTTTCTTAGTAGATGCTTGCACAATATAAAGCATATATGTGCAAAATTTCAAGTCTCTAGACGATTTCATTATTACCATGACTTCATCCCCCTTTTCACCCTCATGGGGATGTAATAATCAAAATCGCTGAGACACGTGTAATTTATTTTTTAATCTTCAGTCCAAACACAAAATTATAAGATCATTACTTCAAAACTGGCGGATTTTCATACAAACTTTCACCCCCCTTTTAACCCCCTTAAAATTAGAATTTCCAAAAATCCGTTCTTATTGCTCATCTACACTACCAAAGGAACCTACGTGCCAAGTTTCATGATTGTAGCTTCAGCCGTTTGGGCTGTGCGTTGATGGTCAGTCAATCAGTCACTTTCTTCTTTTATATATTTAGATAAATAAATAATATATTCCAAGTCGGGAACACTAATGATTAGGATTATTTTTATCCTGTCGTACTAGTAGGTAGTACGATGATCTAACCGTTTGGAAATTATTTTCCAAGTAGGTAGGACTAAATGAAATAATCCATACTATTATTATAAATGGGAAAGTGTATGTATGTCTGTTTGTTTGTTCGTCTCTCACGGCTAAACTACTGAACCAATTTTGATGAAATTTAGTACAGGGGTAGATTAGACCTTGAGAAAGGACATAGGCTATATTTGATTGCGATAACCGAAGCCGTGGGCAAAAGCTAGTTAATAATAACGAGCTTTATGTAACTTTCTCGTCATTTTATTTACAGTCGTCCTATTGTTACGACGAGTACTATTTGTCTATTGTGTGCTATCATGTCGATTAGGAAAAATTGATGACGCTTGTAAGAAACGACATCGTGATGCTAAAACCATATAGAATTCCTTAAAATAGTATCATTAAACTACGAACCCTCAATGGAACTTCAACATTTATAATCTTAAATGACTAAACGATCAACAATAGTTTGCAGTATCACGCTGTATTGAAAAGAAAAGGTCAAACAGAGGTGCCATGACCTAATTAACCTTTTGATAGATTTTTATAGCGAAGAAATTAGGTGAGGGTCTCGAAGAAAATCGATCAGATTCTTTAGACGGTGACAGAAATCAATAATATATGGATTGAGTCTACAGACGTTAAAGTAATGAATTCATTTCTCGTGTGATTTGATTTCTTATCATTACGCCTGTCCAAGTTATTGGACGGTAGCTCTTTA
Organism: Eilema caniola; assembly: GCA_949126895.1. Lineage (NCBI taxonomy): Eukaryota > Metazoa > Arthropoda > Insecta > Lepidoptera > Erebidae > Eilema > Eilema caniola. Next base: position 4,002,320 of record OX421464.1, on the reverse strand, counting down.
AGGTTCATCAACATTATCATGGACTTTGTTGCGTTCAATTATATTTTGTGTGCAATATTTTCAGAGCCCACCTCACTTGCTAATCGCCAGGTAATAACCGGTATACCTGCTGAATAACAAAAGAGGCTCTAGTACAGGATTTCTTCTGTATTGAGGACTTTGGCACTCCTCCATATAAGTCAAGTTATGGGAAAGAATAAGAGATAAGTCCCCTGGGTTCAAAGTACAAGCTTAGGACGGTATTTCCGTTCAATTGAGCAGTACGACTGGGGAAGTACCTCCGCCCAGAATACCGCGGCCATAATAACCTCGTGTTGTGTTCTCGGTGGTGAGTAGGGTAGTCAGAGCTCACTGGAGAGTTTCTGTGCTGTCAGTGGGAAGACCAAAGATCTTCTTTATCTTTTACACTGACGGCACAGAAACCCTCTGTGTTTACAAGGTCGGCAGAACGAGTGTGACGCCTCTGGCGTTGCACACGACCACAGGCTACTGTAACCATTTTCCATCAGGTGGACCGTGTGCTTGTCTTCTAAATCAGAAGAGGAATAAAAAAAATTATATGTTTGAAAAATAAGACCGTTTAATCATATTATGTACTGATAATGTTTGATCTCAAATGTTTCTAAAAAAATTATTCCCGGGGAATTGGAGTGGCTCTCAAATTTTCTCTTACTCACTGTAGAACTAGCCTGAAATTCATTCGTACTGTCTCATTCTTTCAGCCTGAAATAATAAAGGTGCGAGGCGAGACGACAACTGCCCCGATGCTGTGGGTAGTGGGAGGTCCCGGCAGTAACAAAGCCACGCTGTGTCAAAGAGTGGTTGCGCAGAGGCCTGGTTGGACACATTTCAGGTAATAAATAGATAGATGGAAGATTTTCATTGGGAAAAGTTAAACAGCCTGATGGCTTGAACTCGCGACCAGTTGCTTACAAGGAGAATGCTCTGAAAAACTCTGACTCCTTCCTGCTTCGCACCATTAAGATCTGCCCGTCTTGACAAGTGGCAATTTGTTGGACGACTGTCATATACGCCAAATCCCACACATTCATCATTCTATTCCATCAAACGCCGGCCAAATAATTTCCACTTGTCCAGAGGGGCTAGAATGCCTTGCCAGCTCACTGTTTCCATCTACCTACAGTCCCAGGTCCTTTAAGCGGAGCGTGAAAAAGCATCTGATGAGGCCATCAAGCTGTGCGCCACCATTGTAACATGGTACATGTCTGTAATGGTGACCCTCTTTCCTGAGACTTTACCTTCAGCTTACCATCAGGCGAAGAGGAATAAAACTTATGTCCTATATAAAAAAAGACGGGTTGCACTCCGGGAGTGCCGGGAGAAGTGAAAACATTGTTTTTCTTTGTTTCTTCGTTATATACAAAGAAAAAGATAAAAAGAACATACCATACCATACCTATAATATAGCGCCAATCATAGAACCTATCACAAATTTTCTATCAGAAGAAATTAATGAATTACAAAAAGAAAAAATAATCACAAAAAGTAATAAATTACAAAAAGAAAAAATATTCACAAAAAGTGTCAGAAGCCCAGGTTCGCACCCGGTACTATCTGAAACCATAAGGACTTACAGTCGAATTGCTTACCGCTAAGCTACGAAGCTTCTTACCGTACCTAACAAAATAAACAATCAGTAACTAATATTGTATGACGTCAGTCGTCGGTTACGGTTCAAAAGTCAAGTGATCCTGACGCGTTTAACACTTTTTACCCATCCAACGCCGCTAAAGAAGTTTTCACTTCAAAACTGAGCCATTTGGACAAGTCTTGGATATTCGAAATTTTCCTATAGGTACATTCGTCTTGGTCGGCGGGTAGTGGCTTACTTTTTACGTTTTAAAATGTTCCTTAACATAGATTATTATGTCGGTGGTTTGCCCCGTGGGGACAACGGATCCCGTCCTGGTTCTTGCTGCCCGCAGGTAATTCTTCCCCTGATTAAAAAGCCTAGACTAAGTCCTATTTTTGCTTGTACTCTACCTGCAAGTTACGATTCATGATTGAAGAAAATTAAAACTCACTTTCACATTTTAAATCGTATTCTTAAGTTTTACGTGCCTTCTTACATACCTTTTGCCATCTACGAGAGTGATCATCTTTCTTGCAGATGGTAAAACGTGAGTGAATCTACTAGTAAAAGAGGATGATACTTGAGTCAGCTCGTTTGTATAGTTATCGGTATAAATATCTATCACGTCACAAAATATAAATATGCGAAGTACTCGTATTTTGGTTGTCGTTTGAGGGTAGTACTGCATGGGTGCTAAGGCGGTGGAAGAGCTAAGATCCACCAACTTTTGAGTATTAAACCTAGCGCAGGGTAGGGCCTCGTTTCTTTCGTGACTTTTAGTTCAGATATATGCTGGTAACTATATGGAAAACGCATTAAGTATTCTACTCATTACAAGCATTAAGGGAGATTCAGAGCCAGTACGACTGTGGCTCAAACTCATAACCTTTCTTATTGAAAGTACCTTTTTTTATACCACTTAGGTGACAAACAAGCTCACTGCCCACCTGATGGAAAGTGGTTACCGGGGCCTATGGACGTATGTAACACCACGGGCATCACAATCGCGCTGCCGCCCCTGAAAAAACCTTCACATTCTTGGAGAACCCCATATTGTAGTCGTTTGGGAAAACCACGACATCCTATGGTATCCACCTCTGGCTTTGCTGTTCTAAGTTAATGAAACTCTTCCATCCACAGTCTCGGTCAACGTCTCCGCTCCATGGCTGATGCCGGAGGCCGGCCAGCGTCTGACGGTGCACTGGCTCGGATGGCGATCAGCGGTGGAGAGCTGGCTCCGAAAGAACTAGTCACGAAACTGGTGCGCACGGCTGTGATGGATGCTAAAAGAACTGGAAACGGTCTGTTGTTGGATGGGTACCCGAGGGATCTCGACCAAATGGAGCAATTCGAGACTGAGGTAAGGAATTAGAAATACTGTATACATTTCAGTATTATATTCACGTAGTACAGTCCTAAATAAATACGTCTTAAGAATAGACCATGACTTTCTGAGGACTTTTCCCACATTAGGCACCAGTTACAATTACTATTAACTGACCGCGACAACTGTACCGAGCTTTAGGTACACGCGACATGGCGGGGGACGAGGTAAACAAATTGAAAGAAGGAACATGAGTCAAGAGCGAGCAAGGCATGAGCGTTGGCGGTTGACTGACCAAATGTGATGTCGATACTCCCCCGGTCCGCAGGCGCGGCGCGATGTACGAGAGAGACTCGCGGACATCACTGCCCGCGTTCGTAGGCGGCTCGGGCGTCGGAAGGCGCAGACCGACCTCCGCCCCCCATGAGCGCGGGCCTGAGGGTGACGGGTGGAGCCGCTCGTCACCCTAACAGAAGCAGGCCACGGCGGTGGCGCGCAACGTCCGCATCGTAGTCATCGAGCAGGCATCGAGTCGTGGTCCCTCCTCCCGAGGAGGGCCAGACCGAGAAGAATGGCCCTAGGTCAGCCGGGGTGCGAGGGATACGTCGCGAGACAACCTCACCTTCGGCCTAGCACAACGACCCACAGGCGGCGTACGGTTTAGTCGGTTCGAGTCCGACATAACCTCCCTCTCCGGCTCCGGGTACCCGTGGAAATTTCTCGCACATAAATAAAAAGAAAAAATTCCCCCGGTCCTGCCGAGCACATACCTACCAAGGCACTGCACAGCGGGTTACGGTCAAACTATACACAGAATTATCTAGACCCGAACTAAGCCTAGTTTATACTATGTGTCCTAGAATAACAACAGCCCGCCATCTTCGATTGTCCTTACTTACTGTTACCTCTGCCATGTTTACTTTTTGCTTCCATTGAATAAAACTTTAACAATATCCTCATGCTGTATGGTATTGTATTTTATACATACATACATATAATCACGCTTTTATCCCCGGAGGGTTAGGCAGAGGTGAATTAAGATCCTCATTTTACCAATATGTATTCGGTCCCACGTAATAGGGGGTGAGCCTATTGCCGTATTCCGGGCAATATTGTTGACTCGAGCCATGCATCTGTGGCTGAGTCTGGGCTGTACATAACTGTCTGATGTTAAAGTTAATCAGCCCTATCCCTTAGTCGCCTTAACCAATTAATCAATTAGCCTATCTATTCTACTGCTGGACATTTAGGCTTCTCCCTTTTGCTGGCCCAATTGTACCTCCATTTGATAAATTCTAACATCAAATTCCAGTACCGCTTATCACCCCGTATGGTACTCCTCGACTGCTCCAAGCTGCAGCTGGGTCGAGGAAGGCGCGACGACTCCGTGGCCGCCTTCCGACGAAGACTCGAAGTCTTCCGGGAGCTATCACTACCCATGCTGAAGACCTTGGACCAGAATCATCGTCTAGTTATCGTAAGTATCGCAAGTCTTAAAAATATCTAAAAGTTTTAAAAGACACCTCAAAGTGACGCTGGTAGATTGTAGAAAAACTATTAGAACAGAGAGGTTTGTCTCTTTAGTTGTACTTGCAAAATAATAATTAATTTATTAATTCTCCTCTAAGACAAAAACGACGTTATTTAACACTGCATAAGGTTCATAATGCCCTTTCATAATAACCTTTGATAATGCCGTGAGGTGAAACCGGTTAGGTTAAAAAATAAAAACAAAATAAAGTGTGGAAAAGTACAAGTGATATCATTATTCAATATGTGTAGTAGATTCAATCAAGTGCCATCAATCTCCAGTATAAACAGTTCATATTGTGTTACTTAAATTGTCCGCCACCGCCATACGTCTCCGCTACGTTCGTATAAACTGCGCCATACCTAGGGAAGGCTCGCCACTGAAGTGACTTTATCAAACAGTCTTCGTTGAGCCTTTTTATTGTATGCATTGTTTTCTCTTCCTTTCCACTTTTGTTAGTAATTACAGCCGATTATATCTTTACATGATAATTCTGGAACAGGTGGACGGTGATACCGATTCTCCAGATGTGCAGGCGGACTTCACTCGCGTTTTAGTCGAGGAGATGGAGAAGGCTGAACTCATAGCAGCCATCCCGCAGCAGCCAAAAGACTCGCCCACGCCAAATATAGGTATTTAAAGTACGATCAGTATATATGGTTGTACCAACGGATAATCAGAAGCGATTGCTTTGTTAGGCTTGACGCTTGAAGTTCCTTCCTATTGTGATTGCATACGTTTTATCTTTGATTTTTGCTATCGTTGCATCCAAAAGTCAAGAGTTGCTGGAAAGCTTCAAAGTATGGAAGACGAAGACGTAACGTACTTTGAGCCTTTTTAACAACATGAATCTTCTCGTTACTGTGTCCATACAATGACAAAAAAAAATGACCAAAGACAAATGGCAGACTGTCTTCTCCGCTGAATCCAAAGGGGGCAGGAATCTTTAGGCCGCCATTGTATCCAAAGCTTGCACTTTGGAACTCTTTCATTTGATTTAGCTTATCCTGAGCCTCGTCTATAATTCAGCGGGTGAACTGGCTAACAGGTGAAGTGGACTTCGGTCCTGAAGATCTTGATGGAACCTGCGAGCCTACCATGAACTATAAAACAGGGCAATAATTAAGAGGCTGTCATACTACCGACTGCATAAATAAGTTTGTAATCCTATATAGATATATAGGATTACAAAGGTTTTTATGCAGTTATGTAACTATGAGAACCGCTCAAATATTAGCCTGTAAAAATAACTTTGTAATCCCATGTAAATATATGAGATTACAAAGTTATTTATGCAGTTATTAGTATGAGAGCCGCTCAAATATTGGATTGTTTTAAGTGTTCATGGTACGGGCTCTGACCTATGATATATCCATGCAAACCCTTCCAGTATATGCATTGTCTCCAGGTATGACTAGCATGCAACACTTAGCCGCGGCGGCGACGAGGATGGGCGCGGGACTCGCCAACGGACACGCCAACGGCAGCGTGTCCAATGGATATCTCCCCAATGGGGCTGTCGGCAATGGCTTCATTGGTGGAGCCAACAAGGTACCTAGACTAAACTTCTTTAGTTAAATGTCGATGACATTATTTTGCCACTGAAGACCATTGGATATGATCTATCTACTACTGTGAAAACTATAAGTACATGACAATTCGTACAATAGTCCCGGAGATGTTCGCGGACAAGCAAATTGACAGTAATGCTGTTATAACAGTACATCGTCAACATCGTCATTGGTTTCCGGTTGCACCCGTCTTTTCACCTCGAAGCCTCGGAACCGACAGAAACCTTCAAATGCCGTCTTAGGTCATTACGTAGCCGGAGAAGACTGCTACTTTATTCCTCACTCTCTGGCTAGCTGACCAGGGCCATACCCGTTTTCGCCCCCCCCCGGGGTGTCGTACCTCCCCACCTTAACATATGTGTCCCCACCTTAATAAGGTGTACCCACCTTAACACAGTGTCCCCACATTAACACGGTGTCCCCACAGTGACACTGTGTCCCAACATTAACACGGTGTCCCCACATTGACACTGTGTCCCCACCTTAACACAGTGTCCCCACATTGACACGGTGTCCCCACATTGACACTGTGTCCCCACATTAACACGATGTTCCCACATTGACACTGTGGCCCCACATTAACACTGCGTTCCCACATTAACTCGGTCTTCCTACATTGACACTGTGTCCCCACATTAACACCGTGTTCCCAAATTGACACTGTGTCCCCACATTAACTCGGTGTTCCTACATAGACATTGTGTCCCCACATTAACACGGTGTCCCCACATTGACACTGTGTCCCCACCTTAACACAGTGTCCCCACATTGACACGGTGTCCCCACATTGACACTGTGTCCCCACATTAACACGGTGTTCCCACATTGACACTGTGGCCCCACATTAACACTGTGTCCCCACATTAACACGGTGTTCCCACCTTAACACAGTGTCCCCACAGTGACACTGTGTCCCAACATTAACACGGTGTCCCCACATTGACACTGTGTCCCCACCTTAACACAGTGTCCCCACATTGACACGGTGTCCCCACATTGACACTGTGTCCCCACATTAACACGATGTTCCCACATTGACACTGTGGCCCCACATTAACACTGCGTTCCCACATTAACTCGGTCTTCCTACATTGACACTGTGTCCCCACATTAACACCGTGTTCCCAAATTGACACTGTGTCCCCACATTAACTCGGTGTTCCTACATAGACATTGTGTCCCCACATTAACACGGTGTCCCCACATTGACACTGTGTCCCCACCTTAACACAGTGTCCCCACATTGACACGGTGTCCCCACATTGACACTGTGTCCCCACATTAACACGGTGTTCCCACATTGACACTGTGGCCCCACATTAACACTGTGTCCCCACATTAACACGGTGTTCCCACATTAACACTGTGTCCCCACATTAACATGATGTCCCCACATTGACACTGTGTCCCTACATTAATACGGTGTCCCCACATTAACACGGTGTCCAAAATTGACACTGTGTCCCCACATTGACACTGTATCCCCACATTAACACAGTGTCCCCACCTTAACACGGTGTCCCCACATTAACACAGTGTCCCCACCTTGACGTGCATACTCTCCCGCAGGTGAAGCCGTACGCGGCCGCCGCCCAGCGCATCCCCACAGTATCGCAGCTGACGCACGACGACGTGCGCGCGCTGTACGAGCGCGGCGCCGGCGAGCTCAGCCTCAACACGCACATGTAGTGGCCACACTCCCCACTCTACACGCAAGCGAACAGCTACGTTTTATAGTTCTATTTGCCGGCAAACTTCGTGAACAAACTTTGTCCCGTGTGCACTGTTAACCAATAAAAGGACTGTCCCCTAAACAAATGGCCGTTCGTTAGCCTACGTATTGTAGAATAGAATGTATAATGTACGGAATTGACACGTATCTTGACATTTATGACAATCGTCAGCGTCTGTCAATCCCATATTTTCGTCATTCTATTCTGCTGCCATATTGACACGTGTCTAGTGGGGCTACTCAACAAATGACACTTTGAGCCCATGATTACTTTAATATAACCTATGATTGGTGGATTTGCGTGCCCCCGCCGTCACGACCCAGGATTTCCACCACAGTGACCTGAAGGCGCGCTTTACGGAACCTGAGTCTCAGAGAGCACATTAAGACGGCCATGTTGAACATCTGTGCAGCAATCCTACAAAACTCTAAGTACTTTTCGATTTTATATGTCGTGATGTGAACTATAAAAAATATCTGACGCTTGGTCATAGTTTAAGAAAACGGCTGTGTGAATGAATGATTAACTTTATGAGTGGAAGGGATTCATTCGTTCTTTCAATTGTAGGACCAAAGAGTAAGTTGTTAGATATTACAGTAATTTCATTGTAATGTGACTAAGAAGCCTTATACTTATTAAATTTATAAATTTAGTTATTCATTCAATGATAGAACCATTTTTGCCGATCTCGAAGTCAACTAGTCTACCGATAGTTTTATAAGTTTATTCATTAATTCAATTTAGGTTTTTGTTTAATATATCGACGACGACTATTGAAATCAGAATCGTACGCAATGGTAATACCCAATTTTTTAACATACTTGCTGGAAAACGCGTGCATTTTCTGAAATAACGGAGTACGTATATTTTGCTCTTTTTTCTCTTGAAGAAAATTTCGTTCAAGAATATTTTGTTTTCTTTTTACTTATAAAAGAAAATCTTTTGTATCCTCTTTGTGAAATAGATTCCAAATATTCATCTGCTTCGTCCCTTATAATAGAAATCTTTTAAAAACCAAAAATAAAATTTATAATCTAAAAAACATATTGCGAAATGGTTAACATCTTTCAACATACTTGCTCATACTGGCTCTAATTTCACCGCAATTAGGCTCATAATGACACCTGTATTCAAACTGTGGCTTTTTGATCACTCGTGTATAATTCACTTGTAAATACACAAGTGAGTTATAGAGTATTTTTTAATATTTTATTGGTTTTACAGCCTTTCTTCTCCTCTCTTAAAAAAAAAATCGATACAAAAAAGGTCGTGTTCAATAGTACAACTAAATTAATATACTTATTACTTACTCATTTCATGCAAAAATTTTAACTTGTATGTATTTAATAAACACAACTTTCACTCAATAAAATAATAACTTTTGTTATCTCTGTAAGTAATAATTTTAAAATCCACATTTAATCCGTGACGAATTAAAAAAGTAACCTCTTTTAGTCTATGGCCGATCGATAGGAAAAAAAATGTCCCAGTTACTGCGAAAAAACATTTCGCAATTCGTTTTCACCTTTAAAATAATAATTACTTATTAATTAAAATCTTTACAAGTAGGTACTAGTTATGATAATTAAAATTATATATGTTGTACAACATCCGATATATGATATTATTGATGTGAAGCCCTTAACATTATGGAAATTTACTACCTGAAAATTGCAAGGGTAAATATCCATTTAACATTATTTTATTCACAAGAGGGTTGAAAACATCGTATGACACACGTGTGTATTGATGATTACCGTAAGGCCCTTACCTAAGAGCTCGCGTCTCAATGGCGCCACAGCGGTAATCACCAACTTTACACACTTGTAACTACCATAATGTACCATTATTGGCGCGCCAGGTAATAATAGGCAGAAGACAACGGTCAAGCAGCCTAAGTATGAGCAATTAAAAAAATAAACAGAAAACCATTCTTGAACGAAGTTTATTTAAAAAGCTTGTGACATAAAGAGCTAAATTTTTGATTTAATTATATACAGGTTGTTGTTAAAAGTAAAAAGAATCAATTTACTAGCAAGTGTGTTAGAAAAAATATTACAACTTCTGATATCACAGTATTGTACATATATATAAGTTAATATCATATTTTTATGTTATGTTTCTAACAGTTCAAATTAAATTTAGAGCAAGTGATGGAAACTTGGAATTACTGTAGTTATATTTCAAAGCACTTTTAAGTGTAAGTACTTCAAAAGTACTAACTTAAAATATGTACAAAGGATATAAGTAAGTGCACATACTTAGTAATTTACGATAAACAAATAATAAATAGATACAAACCACAATACCATCCACTGACTTCTATTTAAGAACCTCTTTTTTATATTAGAGAAGCTATACAGAATAAAATAAAATGGTACCGCGAAAGCTCTGCAATCGGACCACTAGATTTTTTAGCTGTCTTACAGATGGCATTACAAAAAGAACGCTTTGAATATATAAATAGATGTCAGTATTCCTTAACTCATTTATCTAGTTTCTCTCTCGTTCCAAATCCAAAATTCCCTCCCGCCTTCTTTTATTCGATACAGCTTGTTTAATAGTTAGTAGTACGAGTACCACAGAATAAATAATAGTACTACGTAGTACAATTACGATATATTTTAATTTAATAATGATTGACGAAATTTACTTTAATTGTTGGCTTATTGTCCCATTAACGTTAAGTGGATATCTATAAAGTGACCTAGGCTCTTACAGCTCTTCGATGGTATATGATACCAATGCGAAGTACTTGTAAGGGCAAATGAATGTGCCTAATAGAAGTTAAATAAGTTAGTCTTAGATTTAAACGTAAGAAAGTTATTTTTAGTGTATCAATAGGCTATTTGACGACGATGATGGAATAGATAGGTATTAAAAATTGTAGTTATCCTAATAGGTTGAAAAAATAAAACTTTATTTAAAATACCTAATAATGTTTTTGTTTTCTAAATTAATAAAATAAATTTTCTTTGCAGTAACGTTTTGCAAGTCAGTTGACCTCGTGACTTGTGCCTTAGTTTCATCTAAATATGACTTTCTCGATTTATTGCAATTTTGAATTTCATATTTTATTTGTAATATAATTGACCTTCAAGCTTTTTTTGATACAAGTTCCTGATAAAATTTAGTTTTTGTCACAGTTTTGCAAATTGAGACGTTTTTATTGAAATTATAAATAATTACAATAGATCACTAGGCAACATCAATGCATGGTTATTACGGAATTTAAAAAAATGCGGACTGCATAACAATTTGTCAGAATTGGTCAAATAGCCTATTACTTTAAGTACCTAAGTAGGGTAAGGTAGCAAAGATAAAACAAATAATATTGACATGGTCAAATTTTTTTAGTCTATCTAACGGTACTCATGTCAATAAAAATTGCGCAAAAATATTTACTACAAAAGAAACTTATTAAAAAAATATTCAATAAAAATGTCAATATATAGAATTCATTTTGGCACAGAAAATAGAGACCTTTATTACAATGTTAATAATATTTGAACAGTTTTATTACCTGATCCCATTATTTTATATAAAAAACGGTAAATCTAAGTAAAAAGATATGGTTAACAAAAATAAAAATCTACAGTGATTGTTGTTGAAAGACTGCTGCAGTATTTAGATACACATTGTTAACTGATAGATTTGATTTTATTTGTCACCTTCTGAATATAGTTTAGTCTACTAATCAAACTGTACCAGACTGCACGAACCCAAAACGTTAGTATAAGTATCTTTTCTATATTAAAATATTGTAACAAACGCAACGTGCGCACATTTAGATATACGAAAATTACCTTAGTGCCTTAGCTATTAAAACAAGTATTTTTATAAATATTTAAAACATCATACTGTAGACTAAAGTTTTTCAGCATCAGAATTTGTATTCTAATCAAATAAATAAAATGTAAAAAATATTCATTACGAATTATTTAGGTTTAATTATTTATACTATAACTTTTGTAAAATGAAATGAAAAAAAAAATGTTGATTCTTTTACGATTATAGTGCTGTTTTTTAGTTTTATTTTTCTTTAACTTTAATATTATTTTGTACGAAATACTGTAAGTAAGTACTTATTTTTAGTAACAATTTCAATCACTCTCAAATCTTGACATTTAGGTCACTCATTCACTCACTCACTAAAAATGAATGATAAATATAGTGAGTATAGTCAGCATCAGATCATTCCTGAGAAGCAAAGTTCTTATAACGATCTTATTGCCTTGGTATTCCCCCTTTCCTATTGACTGATTGTTTTAATTTGTGGTACACACCTTTATATATAGATAATACAATATACAGGGTGTAGTATTTAAAACGGGCAGTAAGGGCAAGTACCTTAACCGTTGTAGTTACAGCAAAATATTCTTAGGAGACCTTCCCTAACCTTTTTAGGATATTTTGAACTGCATTTACAGATTTTGGCAAAATCGTACAGTCAGCAAGAAAAATGCTAAAAGGACCAAAAAAATTTTTTGAAGCCAATCGATCCTGTTTCATGTGAGGATCAAAAATATTACTTTTTTGGACTCTTAGCATTTTTCTTAGTGACTACGATTTACCAAAATCGGTGTATGCAGTTCAAAATAGCTCAATAAGCTTTGGGAAGTTCTCCGTGAAACAATTAGCTGCAACTACAACGGTTAAGGAACCTGCCCTTACTGCCCCGTTTGAAAAATACACCCTGTATACAGATAATACAATTTAAATCAATAAACCAGTTTGGTATTAACATCGTTAGTACGTATTATGATTATTTGGAGACTTCGCTTGTCCAGATAGATCTGATACTGACCTATATGTACTTAATTTAAGTAAATACTTGAAACGCTATAGGTTTTTAAGTCACGTAGTATAGTTCAGAGGCCAACTTAGACATACTTAGTTAATTAGAAAAAATACATGATAATTGTAAGTTTTCACTTGTAGGTATTATATTAATTAATTATATCTTTAATTGCACAAACTTTTATATGAGTCGTATAATTTTATGAATAATTTGTGAAAGTATCTTTATTTATTTAGTTGATTAAATTTACATTATGAAATTGCCGAAATTTTCTTACAGATTCATGAGTTCGTTATTCCTATAATTTAATAGCTATTTCCATTATTCATACTTTTTTTGGAAGCTGATTTCTAGATTTTATAACTCTGTATTCAATTTTGCTTTATTGGCCGCTTGATAAATTAAATTCGATCTTCAAAAACAGTACTTAATGCTATCCATTTTGATGATAAATTTCGAATTACTTTTTTACAGCTGTCACTTTTCAAATAATAAAAGTTGCTGTAAGCTTAATTTTATCTCATTCATACACAAAAAGAAATTGGATTTGTCATTCGTAAAAAAAATTAAAAATGTTAGTACTGCAAACTTCATACTTTTTTCAATAAAACGGCAATTTCATATGTAACGACCTATTATTTTAGTTAGGTACCCGCTAGTAGTCGGTAATTATTTACTTCACATGTCGCGACTGAGTACACATGTACTCGATTTTGCAAATTACCTACACAATGGACTAACAGGTCTAAAAAGGCTACTAAATTTGAACGGTGTTAGGATACCTAACTAGCTATTTCCCGCGGCTCCGCTCGTTTGTTTTTGATGTCCTATTTTTCTGCACCCGTTTGGACCTAAGGCTTTCATTTTTTTAAAAACCGATGACAATTGGTTGGCTAGTTTTTGAGTTATGAGCGTTACGCTAACGTATTATAAGAGATATTTGGTCATGCAGCAATATTTACGCGAAATTAGAATCTGCTTAGTTTGTTTTGACAGCCTCTGTGACGTAGCGGTAGTGAACGCGGCCTCTATAAAGGAGGCGCGGGTTCAATCACCGCTCAATGCAAATATTTGTACGCATGAATATTATTTGCATTGGTCTGGTCGTGCCTCGGGGAGCATGTTCGAGTACCTACGATCGAAGCCGTCGCTTCCGGTTGCCATACGAAAATCTATGAAAAATTCAACAACTGGTCTAACTGCAATGTTTCAATATTGCCTTTGGGTTGTGAAGGTCATATGGCAGTCGCTTCACGGAAAATATCGAAGTTTAGCCAAATCCGCAGTTAGTATAGTACAGCGGACTCCAGACTCAAAGCTGAAAGCTTCGGGTGCGACTGGGAGTAACGCTAGCAGGAAGAAACATCTGCTTAGAATGAATTGTTGTGATTCTGCTCATATGAGTGACCATTTTACAAATTCTATGGGAATCTATTGAAATCTGCTGGAAATTCATAAAGTTACACGTATCGCTCAATGTGGCCTTTTTAGACCTGCAGAAGTGTCATTCACCAATATTTAAATACAATAACCAGGGACAATTTTTGTTGTAACCTCTGATGTTTATGTCCATAATAAAATATACATACATTTTCGTTTTTAATATTTATTGAAATTTAAAGTTGTTTTGGGCATAGTTCGCCGGTATGGGCTACGGGAAATTATTTTTACAGGATTCTTCATTAATAAATGTATGTTATCTACTCTTTAATTAATATTTTATACCATTAAATTATGTCTTAAATAAATTGGTTGGTTTAAAAATATGTTCAATTAAGTATAATATTTTTTAAACAATAAATTAGCACATTTTATATAACATTGAATTTTTATTTCAAAATTAAACCTTTTTTCAATAATGATCGATAATAGTTTTTAGGGCTAAATTATACCTAACCATATAATATTAAAAATAAAAACCCGACTGATGCTGAAAAGATCGAAATAAGCTTTATAGCAGGCGGTAGGTACCTAATAATTTTCATCTGATTTGAGATTTGCAAATGGGTACCGCCTACTATAAAGCTTGTTTTCTTTTTGTTGTCTACTTTCCAGCATCAGTCGGTTTTTTATGTTTAATAATTTATTTTATGCTTTTTAGACATTCATTTTTTTGGTAATCGTCTTCTAATTTCCTTCATTTTGATACCCCACTTGATAGATTTGAGTGATTTTTCTTATTGACCACATACATTTTTGCCAAAGAACCAAAAATAGCTTTTGTTCATATTTTATGTACCCAAATATACTTCGGCAATAAATATCTTCCATTTCATGTGTGAATCATTAAAATCCGTACGGTGGTTCAGAAGATATGAGCTACTAAAGAATATAACAAACATACATACAAGATACGCGCGAAAAACATAACTCTTCTTGGCAGTTGGGTCAAAAGGATAGGAAAGAAGGTAGGTTACTACAAAATGCAGCATACAGTTAGACTTGCATAAGTGCACATTATTAGAAACATGCGCAAGCATCTTCCAACACACGTTCCAGTAGACTTGTGCAAGTCTGTATTTACACAAGTATACTGGAAAGTGTGAGGCTGTCATTAAATTCGATATTTAGGTACGCAAAACAAAATTTAGACTGTCAGTAACCTCCACCAACATATTCCGAACGAAAATTAATATTTTTTCTTTGTCAAATTATAATTTGCTTGGGCTTATTGTAAGAGGGGTTAGAGGCTCTAATCTACCACCGCAAAATATAACGCTAAACAAAAAGCATCAACTGGTATAACATCCGTAAATTATCCTGTTCTGATCAAATGAGCTGAATACTAGACGAAAAGTCTGTTGTTTAAAAAAAAGCAAAATATATTTTATTAAAAAAAAACTTCTAAATTTATCGTCATAATAATGTAAGAGAAAAGTCAAATAAAAAAGCATAAGCCCATCCTAGCGTATAGACCTTGTACAGCCGTTTGTGGAAAATCTTCTTCTAGATAAAAAAAATAGAGTAAATCTCTTAGCTCGTAGTTGAGATCAAATGATCTAACCAAACAATAAAGTTTGTTAAATGTAAATCTACTCATAGCCTTGAATATTTTACTACTATCACATGTTACAGAAATAAAAATATCGAAAAAAATAGTTATTAATAAAAAGTAAGAAACGCCGACATTTCTAGGTTAGGGCGGAATGGCGCGAACTGTAGCACTGTAGCGGCTGTAGTTTCCCGCGCTGTCAGAGGTCGATTATTGGCTGTTTGGCACAGTTTCCATGGCCTTGACCGAACTCTAGACCGCAGTTGGTCCGCATAGCTCGCGGCGTGCAAACGTGCTGCTCTATACATATCTTTAGGATAACGCGCCGGTTTTAAAGTAATAATGGTAAGTTTTATCAATATTTTTTTTTATTATTACCATTTGTGAGATTATGGATTTTGTTAGTGGCTGTCGGATAGAAGATTAGTGTATTATTTTTTTGTGTGTGGGAATAGAAGTTTTTACGTAATTTTCAACGGTTTCAGATAGAATGTTACGTCACGGTTTTAACAATAATAGAATGGAAAGGAGTGCGATCTCTATGTGTGGTGTGTTTAAGAATAAGATTGCGATAGTAGTGTGATAGTTGGAATGCTAGGTCACAGATATAATTAAAACTAATAGGTAGGTAATATATTCTATCGTACGAACTACTGTAAGTTTTCACGGCCCACTAGTCCTACTGACAAAGAAATGTTATTTAATCTGTACCGTATATGAATTACACTCTGTAGATATATATTTTAATAAGCAGCTGTTGCCCTTGGCTACGCCCGATTGGAAGTTGCATCCCGTTCTTCAACTCACGTGAACCTATCTCAGAATAAAAGTAGCCTATGTTATCCAAGACTATCCAGCCCTGTTCCTCATTTTAGTCAGATCAGTTCAACCGTAAGACAGTGATTGAAACAACTAAACAACTTCAAATGTAGGACCTAAGTGGAATAGGATACTTCCACTTGTATATCCTCGAAAGAGTACAATATAGAGGTTAGGTATAATAGGTAAATCCCTCATAATAGGGTGCGAGTCTATAGACCTCTATTGGTAGATATTTGGGTCAAGATTCTGTCCCATTGCTAAGAATATCTTTGAAATTAAATCTACGAAATCGAACCCAGGACGTCATGCTTAAGTCAATTCAAGTCGGTCAAGAGTATTTGGATTTGATAATAGTTATCATATCATAGCTTGCACTGGTTAGGAAAGTAGAGATAATGAAATGAAACCTACATTAATTTCATACATTATATTTACTTACATACATTTGCGTCTAGGCGATCTTTGGGGCCTAACTCGATTAACAACCAAATGGCGAAACTTTAATTAGTCCATTGAAATCTAAGGACCGAGTATTGCATTCTTTCGAGGACGCAATTTTATTTTTGGGACATGTGTGGGGGTCAATAGAAGCTTAACCTCAAGTTTGTAGTTCGTTTTAAATGAATGAATTTAAAAAAAAAGAGATTTTTTTCTCTCAAAAGATCATTTTCTAGATGATCTTGAGTTATTTTTTTTTGTAAAATGTATAAAAAAAAGAAATACAGGAATTAAAAAAAGCATATAAAAAAAACTCACTTTTTTGCTTATAACTTCTTTAATTTTTAATGGGCAAAAAAGTTGCATAAAACATATTTGTAGGCAAAACAATTTGCTACAAATTTTTGTAAGACGCATACAGTTTCTGAAATTTCGCAAAAAAGTGTTTTCACCCCTTTTTCAAGATGGCGGTCAGGGGACAAGGGTGGCGACAAACTTGAGGTTAAGGTTATTGACACAGGTCCCAATAATAAAAAAACGTCTCTTAAAAAAATGCATAGCTCATGTAAAATTTCAATGGAATAAATTTCGGGTTTAGGTAAGAGGTTCCATAGTAGTTACAACTGTAAAAGCCAACCAAAAAATCAAACTAAAGAAATAGTAGTAGAAGAAATGATTTTTATTTTTTATTCATTTACTCTTGAAGGCTCTGGAAGGCTTATAGACTAATAACATATTTTATTAACAACAATGTGTATCAATATTGCTAACAACAAGCCTCCATAGCTGAATAACTAATACGATGACAACGAATACGGTAGGTGGTAAAGTGCACTACAACGAAGGTGTTTACGCTATAGTGAGCTTAGAATCGTAGATTATCTTATATACAAATCTCAAGATTGACAAACGTTACACTGATACTCCAAAGTGCAAGTTTTGGATGCAATGATATATTTTTTTTTATTTTTTTTTTTATTTTAAGTAGGTAGGCATTGGCGCTAGAATTATAAAGAGCATTTTTAAAACTATTCCAACAGTACCTGATATTCCTTTTAAAGTAGGTCATCGTATTGTATTGTAAAAGTATTATGCAGTATTGCAGTCTTTTAAACAGGTAATAAAATTAGCGTATCGGCGTAGAATATCTGATAACCATAACGATTAAATACGATTATTGATAATGAGTTATACACATTCACCCATCCGTCCTTACAATCTTGCACTTCTATAATATCAGTGGGATATGTGTATAGTACTTATTATCTAATCAATAATAATAATTTTATTGTAATAAACACAGATCTATGCAAATATATACGGAAAGGGCATCGAACCAGCGACCTGACCTAAGTCAGGACGCTAGGCCACTTACAATAAATATACACAAACAAATTTGCTTCGAAAAGGTCACGAGTGTACTTCAAGCAAACCCCTCTAGTTTATGACTTAACAGGGCCCTAACCTGATTTAATACCTCAAATCGGACATTGTGATGATAAATATGATTTCCTCATGACAAGACGAAAAAACAAACTAATTAAGCATTTAATTGGACTTAGTACAAATACACTAGTTTGTTGACATGTGGAATATTGACTCAGTAATCACTGTACCGATATATTGTGTCAGTCAGTGAACTCAGCCCTTGATGAATACTTGAAGAGGGATTAAAGGCCTCAAACAGAATGCGAGCCTAAGGCTGTGGCGGGCGCGGGTGCAGAAATATCAAATGTATGAAAACGCACTTTACTGAAACAATGAGGGCGACGGGTGGAGCCGCCCATCATCCTAGCAGAAGCAGGCCACGGTGGCGGTGCGTATCGCGGGACAATGCGCGCCTCCCCATATCGAGGGCCAGTCGGGGACCGCGTGGTGCCCTCTCCCAAGGAGGGCCAGACCGAGAGGGATGGCCCTGAGTCAGCCGGGGTGCGAGGGATATGTCGCCTGACAACCTCACCTTCGGCCTAGCACTACGACCCACAGACGGCGTGCGGTTTATTCGGTTCGAGTTCGACATAAGCTCACCCTCCAGCTCCAGAGGGGGGGTGGAGTATCCGTGGGGACTTCCCGCTCGTAAACAAAAAACTTTGGCGGGTGCCAAGACATACAGCGACTGGTTTGAGCCTATAGGCAGCGAGCGTATTCATATTCTGTCCTCCGTGGCTATACTACAGTATGGAGCTGTTCAATTCCTGCACCGTAGCTTCGAGCACGGCGGTGCGACAGCCTTGAAAGAGATTGTCATTGGTGGATTTCCAGTGACGTGACCCGGTCCAGCCAATGACGAGCTCAATGCTTAGAGAATTGCACAGCCGGTTGCAATGTTTTTACAGCCCCTCTAGAAAAGTGGCAATTCGCTAGCCGGTGTTCGATGGAATAGAATGACGAATGTATAGGATTTGACGTAAATGACAGTCGTTAACGCATGTCAAATACGTCAAATCCTATACATTCGTCATTCTATTCCATCAAACGCTTACTAGCAAATTGCCACTTGTCTAGAGGGGCAGGTTGCAACTGTCAGCAAATAAATTCTATTACTATAAAAAAAATGTCGGTGGTAATGTTCTTTTTTCATACCTTTTATTTATAATTTTTATAATAAGCTTGATAATTATAAGCTAAATCAAGAGACAGAGTAGGATATACTGGGCTTTTCGATCTTCAAAGTAAGTACAAGTTTGTTTGTAGTTACGCTTTATCACGCCCCGCTTAAAGGACCTGAGCTCAGAGGTTTATTGCTCTGAGGACCTAAGACTAAGACTTTATTGCTCTGAGGTAGAAGGAAGTTAGAAATGTATTAGGAGTGGGTTCGCGCCGATAGCCTAATGGTCTGGATTTGAACCTCTAGATGCAAGACTCCTTAAACACAAAGGTACTGACGCTTTTTTTATATTTATATATTTACCTCCTTCACTCCCCCCTGTTAAACGTAATAATTTTTTAAATGAAAACCACTTTTTAACGGAGTCTATCTCGATTTATTTGATACACACACACACACACACACACACACACACACACCACACCCCACACACACACACACACACACGCACACGCACACGCACACGCACACGCACACGCACACGCACACGCACACGCACACGCACACGCACACGCACACGCACACGCACACGCACACGCACACGCACACGCACACGCACACGCACACGCACACGCACACGCACACGCACACGCACACGCACACGCACACGCACACGCACACGCACACGCACACGCACACGCACACGCACACGCACACGCACACGCACACGCACACGCACACGCACACGCACACGCACACGCACACGCACACGCACACGCACACGCACACGCACACGCACACGCACACGCACACGCACACGCACACGCACACGCACACGCACACGCACACGCACACGCACACGCACACGCACACGCACACGCACACGCACACGCACACGCACACGCACACGCACACGCACACGCACACGCACACGCACACGCACACGCACACGCACACGCACACGCACACGCACACGCACACGCACACGCACACGCACACGCACACGCACACGCACACGCACACGCACACGCACACGCACACGCACACGCACACACACACACACAC
Source organism: Eilema caniola (assembly GCA_949126895.1). Classification (NCBI taxonomy): domain Eukaryota; kingdom Metazoa; phylum Arthropoda; class Insecta; order Lepidoptera; family Erebidae; genus Eilema; species Eilema caniola. Next base: position 3,981,901 of record OX421464.1, on the reverse strand, counting down.
ACACACACTCTTTCCCATTTATAATAATAATAGTATGGATTATTTACTTACATTTAACCCGACGTTTTGGCCACTCTTCAGCAGCTATGGTCACGGGATGACTGAATGGGAATTGGCGGAAATTAAACGTCGGGCGAGGTGTAAATACAACACAAATATATCAAGATAGAATCGGTGGAATTATAATATTAGTATCATTGTAATCCAGCTACACTAAACATCCAACAAAGTTGCAATGAATCGAACTATCCGTGTGGGAACGCGTGTTTACAATAAAAACGTACACACTCAAAATTATATTTAGCTTATAAAATGAGACAAGAAGTATATATCTATCGCGTGCCCATAATACCGACGGTAGATAATAAATTTGGCAAGCCATCAAAACAAGTGCGAGGTTAATGTATTCTTGACTTTGGTAGTGGCGTGATATGGGACGGTAGTAGGTACTGCGGAAAACTGCATTCTATAGCGTGATAAACAGGAATTAACGAGTACATGGGATAGGTTTGTACGTATATGCCTGAAAAGTCCCGTTTTTACCGTTACCATTATTGTTTATATATTGCTTTTGCCCGTGATTCCACCCGCGTAGATATCGGTTATCGCGTCCAAGACCATAATACCAAAGACGATTTAATTGTATCTGCCTTTGTAATTACTTGCAATTATCTCATTGTCTTACCATAAATTTACATTTAGTGAGCGCTGGACACTTGTTAATAGTCTACAATGACCACAGAATTGTTTAAACAGCATAAGTACCTAACGGTTTATGGTTGTTTCATCAACTGCTAGTTATTTAAGTGTGCTAGCTTCGATCCCCACAAAAGACAAAATATGTGATTCACAAAGAATTATTCTCGGTCTTGGTGTGGTTTGGATTCGTAAAGTGCACATCTGTAATCCATCCTCAAATATTGGGATGCATTGCAAATGCATTGATATCTTTGAGGCCGAAACCAATCTCACTTGCAAGTCGATAAGAGGCTCTGAAGCAAGATTTCCTTGATTGCAATATCACTTAGCAGCTCATAAAAATGAATAACACATCGAATATCGGTCAAACCCGCAATTAGACTGGGAGAAACGGACGCCAGATTCCGAGGTGAACAGTTTCTGATGCGACTGGGATTACCGCTTGAATGAGGAAGAAGAAAAATGGAAACCATCACACTTGATAAATTTAATGCAAGACGGCCATTTTGGTCACCTAACATCAATGAATGAGGAGCTGTCTACTACTATTTGTTTAATTCAATTCATGATCTCTGAACTTGCGTCAAGCTTACACCACACGTAGGTGGAACACCAAAATAAACCGATTTATTCTCTTATAAGACACATTTCTCCAAATAATCCAGTTCACAGCCAGCTCGCCCGTTGGCGAGAGTTTGGCAATATCATCATGTTTATTTAAAGTCAAAATAGTTTTGTACGACATTATGTTAACGTAACTTTGGCGGCCACACTAAAACGTAGTGTGGTTTCGATACCACGACGAAATTGTGTACTTTTAGTGCTAGAATTGGTAGGAATATAACATAATTGGATATTTTGTGAAATAGTTTCGTGTTTTTGGGATTTTTGGGAATGAAACAGTCGTTAGGTGATCTTGGGTTTGTTAAATCACGGTTTCGATTTCTGATAGTTGTGGTATTTGGGTACTGGATGGATGTGAAGCAGTCTTCCTATAAGGAGTCAGGGGTTCAGGTAGGTACTTATCACCTTTCTGGATTTCCTATTATTTAACATTCATTCATTTAATTTGTTCACTTATAGGATAACGATTCTTCTTGATATAGGATTATTATTTTAATGGAATATTCATATTGTTATAACCGTTAGGCCTGATAAAGAATAATATACATATGTGACCTATAACTTATATGACTAGCTAGCTGTAAGTATAAGTTGGTTAAATAAATAAATAATTAAAAAATAAACAAATAAACAAATAGATTTCGTTTACAAAAAATATGTTGCAGGGTACTTCTTACTATAATATTAATATTAATAATTCTGTACTTATGATGATGATTTATGCAGAAAAGGACCATCCAATTTTCAGAATGGAACTTTGAGGCAACTTAGTTATTGCTTATTGTTTAATCATATAAATACAATATCTACATCAATTTGACATGACTTAAAATAGAAATGTAATGTATGTATGTAATAAAATACTGCCAAGGAAGCAACGTCTCTACGCATCTGCAGAGGCTAGAGGTTGCTCGTGAACTCGGGATTTTCAATAATGCTGAACGCACGTCGCTGCAACCTGTCGAGAGCATCTAATAAGTACTTTGCGGAGCTATCCCAGAGATGCGAGCAGTATTCCATGCAGGACCGAATTTGTGTCTTGTTTGGTAGACACAGCTGTTCCGGCGTGAAAAATCGTCTCACTCTGTTCAGGACTCCGAGTTTACGCGATACTCTCGTGATGATTTGATATTCTATCTCTGATTGTAACAATGACAAGGAATACTATTTCTTCTACAAATATATTCTTGTCAGAAAATACAGTTTCAAACGGCCATTCCACGCGAATAGTGATTATGTGTGTAATCATCTCTAAGATTGTTTCCGGTTGCATTCGAGGCTTTAACCTTGGAGCTCAGAGTCCACTCACTCGTCCTCCTTTAGTTTGGCTCTTTCGGTTTTTATAGAATGAATGGCTTATAGTAAATAATCATCATTAACTGACAAAGGGTCTCATCAAGAGATGGTCTCACTACAATATGAAGTGGACAAGTGAAACCGATCACCATTACAACTAAATAAATGTATCAAAATGTCATGATTTATGGGGACATCGGATCAATATTATATGTCAAGTATATGCCTTTAGGCCTTTGTCCAGCAGTGGACGTCTTTCGGCTGAAATGATGATGATGATGATGATATGCCTTTAATGGGGCAATGAACGTAGGTACTTAGATACGAAAAATGTAAAATTACGCAAGCTGAGCCGTAGCTGGTAATAAACAAAGTTAATAATGGGTGAAATCAAGGTTCTTATTCGCGTAAAAAGGAACTTCTATTTTTTGTACCACTTAGGAGGCAGACAAGCACACGGTCCATATTCGAAAATGGCGCCGTAGCCTATGTACGTGTGCAACACCAGGAGCGTCACATTCGCACTGCAGACCCTTTTAGACCAGAGAGTTTCTGTGCCGTCAGTGCAGAAGATAAAGCAGGAGAAGCCTTAGGTCTTCCCAGTGACAGCACAAAATCTCTCCAGTACCTAAGTTCTGACTACCCTACTCACCATATTTTTTTTACTCACCATTATTATGACGCGGTATTCTGTAGGGCGGAGGTACTTTTTCAGTCGGACTGCTCAATTAGACAGAAATACCGTCGTGTCCCACCTCCGTTCGCATTCTATACTTGAACTACCTATACTCTAATGAAGTCTTATGTAGTCAGACCCAATCCCGACAGGACAACCAGACGTTATCATCAAGAAGCCGCAATGAAATAAAACAGTAAAAAATGTTATCAAATTTTATACATTCAATTCAATATCTGCGGTCTATATCTAGTCTGTGGTCGAACATGATATTATACCTTAATAGACTCTTATCACATCCTATCATAGTAGGTTTATTTTTCATAGGACACATCAATATGACTATACCTCGCCTGATGAAGGTAAAGTAAAGTCTATGGAAGAGGAAGGTGAAAATTTGAGTTGACTCACGTTTGGTCATACCTATGCCTATTTATATTCTGTGATAGCGAATGTAGTTGCATGTCCGATTCACAGACAGTTTTCCAGATTTAGTAAAAAAAAAATAGTTATTCGATTAATAGTAAAATTCGGTAATTAGTAAAACGGTCCTGTAACCGCTGTACCTACGTTCCACGTTACAGTATACATCGTTACTGGAGCTAATATATCGATAGATGGACGGGACGGGGCCCTTTTTCTAGATCTAGAATCGATAGTAATATTATATGTATATACCTGAATATTGTTTATTTTATTGTTTGAGAGAAAGAAAGAAGACGTTTATTAAACACCAAACACACTTAAAAATTATCAATAAATTGAGTATTTGACTGACTAGTCAAATTAGTTACTTTTTTCTAAACGTCAAAACGATAAGTTATACGAAAAATTGTATGAAACATTTATTTGTGACGTCTTAATATTGAATAGACAAATCATTGACTATTAAAGCTTGGGTGGATAAATAAAAATAAATAAGAACGATAACATATTAACTGACGCAACTGCTTTCACTCTTTTATTATTTTTAATTTAATAATTTCAGTTACCTAAATAATTTATTTTAACTACAGGTTAATACCCAATTACCAATAAACAAAAAAAGATGAAGCAGTAATTATAAATTTCAACAAATCTGGCAGATTCCTATACATTATTACAATAAAATTATTATCGTATATCATGTACGCGAGAGTGTCTACGCATTATTTAAAAATTAGGTACCTAATAAAATGAAAATAAATAAATACGGTTGGATAGTAATCTATATGTCGCCGCCAATTAGCTTGATCAGCCGTTCAATTACCTGCCTAGGCAGTTCACTAAACGTCGCCATTCAATTAACGGCCTGAATGGTGTTCAGCTATTTAATTAAACGGCTAGGCAAATAGCTTGGATCGATGACGTTTAACTACTTGCCTAGCCATTTCGTTAAACAGTTACAGAAATGACTTATTTCTGCATGGTTATAACAAAAATTACCACGAAGGCTTAATAACCTAACCTAACCATGTCGGATTGCGCAGCTATCACAATAAACCTATCACTAATTTTCTGTGAATACACCTCTGTCTACCCCCTCTAGGATTTACAGGTGTAAGTATATGTATGTATGTAATTTTCTATCTTTTTTCGAGGTAGTGCCCCATTTTACGATTGGCCTAAGCATAAGCCAGTCAGGTTGGTAAATGATGTAATTAACGAGATGACTGATTATCATTCAGGCCGTTAATTGAATGGTAGCGTTTAGTTAACTGCCTAGGCAGTTAATTGGATGGCTGATTAAACTAGTTGTCGGCGACATATACAAAGCATTTAGAAAGTCTTTTATCAGTGATTTAGCTAAAGATGTTTATAAATGATATAATTAGTGTAACAACATTTGACATAAGGCCTTTGCCGTAAATGACAATGGCCTCAGTTCCAACGACATTATCGGCTCGTCTGTGTCACCGCAGCCCCGAAACGGCCAGTGTCAAGAGAGACTGAAAATAGATTTCCTGTTCGTGTGGTTTTTATTCGCCTCATTAACAATGGCGGGCGACGCACAGGTACCTTGGCATTCAAATCAATTTAAATATCACGGGACTATTTCTATATCTACTTATTTATTCTATAATATTATAAAGAGAAAGGTTTTCTTTTGTTGCAATGAATTAAATAAAAAACTACTCTATCGATTTCAACATTTTTATCACTATTTAAATGCTTCATTATTCCTGAGTAACATTATACAACATACAATTTTATTCCGATATACCCACGGGGTAGATGGAGTTATGCGTGTAGAACCGCGATGTAAAATCATTTTTGCTTTAAGTAGTAGCATCAATTTTTTTTAAACTAACTGCTCTCATTGGTTAACTCAACTCAAGTGGTTTTTAAAGAAGGTAGGACACGACGGTATCTCCCGTCCTAACTGAGCAGTCCGACTGGGGAAGTACCTTCGCCCTACAGAATACCGCGGTTATAATAACCTTGTGTTGTGTTCCCGACGGTGAGTAGGGTAGCCAGAGCTCACTGGAGAGGTTCTGTGTTGTCAGTGGGAAGACCAAAGGCTTTAGATGCCACCGCTGACTAGTGGGGATGTGAAATGTTGGCGCGGCGGTCAGGGAGACCCGGTGAAACGGTTATCCGTTGGCCGCCCGCAGGCTGTACGGTTCCCGAACCTGGGGATCACATAATCTCCGCCCCAGGAGGCTGAACCAGCAGCCTGTGTAAAGTTCCCGGTGCTGTAGTCGTGCCGGAGGAGGAAACCGGAGTGGACTCGGCTATAGTATCTGGGAGGGGACCGGGGGCCCTTCCGCCCGCCGCGCCAGCGAGTCACACAACCCTGGCTCGTCTGCGGTGGTGGGGAGCCTTGCTTTGTCTTCTGCGCTGACGGCACAGAGACTCTCTATACCTTCCCCCCCCCACCCTTCTTTATCATGGCATTAAAAAAAAAAAGGAATAGAGTGTATACAGCGGCACCTTCGTCCACACTGAAAGTGGACTTCTGTAACATCAGGGGCCTCCATTCCAATCTTAACGAGGTCCACCACCATCTTGAGACAGCAAAGCCGACCCTATTCTTTCTGACGGAGACCCAAATATCATGCCCGGCCGATACAGCCTACCTTATGTACCCCGGGTACAGACTCGAGCATAACTTCCTGAGTAAAGCCGGGGTATGCATGTACGTCCGGGATGACGTTTGTTGTCGCCGTCTAAACGGCCTTGAAGACAGGGACCTGTCCACACTATGGGTACGTATGGATTACGGTGGCCACACCCGTATCTATGCGTGCATCTACAGGTCTCATAGCGGTGACCTGGGCACGGCTCAACTGTTTGAGCACCTGCAGCGGTCGGCGGACAGAGTAATTGAGCAGTACCCTGCCGCGGACTTAGTATTCTTGGGGGACGTCAATGCTCACCACGTGGAGTGGCTGGGGTCTCACAGGACTGATTTTGCGGGAAGGGCTGCTCACAACTTTGCCCTGACCTATGGGTTCTCGCAACTGGTGCATTCTGTCACCAGAAAACCAGATGTCGGGACCCACAGAGAGTCTTTATTGGACCTTTTGCTGACTACGCGCCCGGATGAGTACTCCGTAACTGTGGAAGCACCTCTCGGTACTTCGGACCACAGCGTCATCCGGGCGCAAGTGACTCTCGCGCGGCCAGAACCACCGCGGCCACCTCAGTGGCGGCATGTCTGGCACTACAAGTCAGCAGACTGGGACGGACTGCGAGAATTCTTCTCGTCGTACCCGTGGAGGCGGCTTTGCTTCACTTCAAAGGATCCAAGCTCCTGTGCAACAGCAGTCGCTGAAACGATCCTATCGGGCATGGAATGCTATATTCCCAACCGTTGGATCGCAACAGGAGCGAGCAAACGGCCGTGGTTTAATAGGCCTTGCAGAGAAGCTAGAGACCGCAAGCAATCTGCATATAAGGCTTGGACCACGGCACTTGCCAACAAGGATCCTAACATTGCCGAAGTGAAGCGGAAATTGAATGCCGCCTCGAGGTCCAGTAAAAAAGCTACTGCCAGGGCGAAGTTTGAGTTCATCGGTGGAATTGGCGAGCGGCTTACTCGTTACCCATCCGGTAGTCGAGCATTTTGGTCGCTCGCCAAAGCTGCCGAGGGAAACTTCTGCCATTCCTGCCTTCCGCCGCTGCAAAAACCCGACGGTAGCCTAGCTCATGGCGCTAAGGAGAAAGCCGATCTTTTGGGTAATCTCTTTGCGTCAAACTCGACGATGAACGACGGGAATGCCGAGCCACCTATTATACCCAACTGTGGTACTTTCATGTCTGAAATTAAAATCACACAACGGGTGGTCCGGCGGGAACTCAAGTCCCTGGATGTTCGGAAGTCGAGTGGGCCGGATGGTATACCGGCGATGGTGCTCAGGCACTGTGCCCCCGAATTGTGCCCAGTACTTACACGGCTTTTCGCGCTCTCTTACTCCGCGAGACAAGTCCCAGCCTCGTGGAAGACTGCATTTGTGCATCCTGTGCCTAAGAAAGGCGACAGGACAGACCCGTCCAATTACAGGCCTATTGCTATAACCTCCCTTCTCTCGAAGGTAATGGAGCGTGTGATTAATGCACAGCTCCTGGGATACCTTGAGGGAAACGACCTACTGAGCGACCGACAGTATGGCTTTCGCCACCGTCGCTCCACTGGTGACCTTCTTGTGTATCTCACAAACCGATGGGCGCAAGCTATCGAGAGTCGGGGCGAGGTATTAGCGGTCAGCCTCGATATAGCAAAGGCCTTTGACCGGGTCTGGCACAGAGGTCTTCTTTCGAAGTTGCCACGCTACGGACTTCCCGAGGGACTTTGCGAATGGATTGCCAGCTTTTTGTCCAACAGAAGTATCCAAGCCGTCGTTGATGGCAGCTGCTCGGATCGCATGGACATAAACGCTGGTGTCCCACAAGGCTCCGTGTTGTCCCCGACGCTGTTTCTGCTGCATATCAATGACATGCTGTCTGATGGATCTATTCATTGTTATGCGGACGACAGTACCGGGGATACGTGTTACACGGGTCGTGCAAATATCCCTCAATTCGAGGTGGAGAAGAGACGCGAACAACTTGTGTCTGAAATCGAGACTACTCTCTCGGGAGTATCCGATTGGGGTCGACTTAACCTAGTCCAATTTAACCCCACTAAGACACAAGTATGTGTATTCACCGCTAAGAAAACCCCATTTATTGTAGCGCCGCAATTCCTGGGCACACCACTTTCCATCTCTTCGAGTATTGGGATCCTAGGTGTCGACATCTCAAGTGACGTTCAGTTCCGCAACCATTTGGAGGACAAGCTCAAGCTGGCCTCAAAGAAACTTGGAGTGCTCAACAGGGCGAAGCAGTACTTCACTGCGGGGCAACGACTTCTGCTTTATAAGGCACAAATTCGGCCCCACATGGAGTACTGCTGTCACCTTTTTGCCGGAGCGCCTGCATACCAGCTTGGCCCCTTCGACTCATTGCAAAGACGGGCGTTGAGGCTCGTCGACAATCCCATACTCACAGGTGATGTGGAACCTCTCAGCCTCAGAAGGGACTTTGCCTCGCTGTGTGTGTTCTACCGCCTATACAATGGTTTGTGCTCAGATGAATTGTTTGACATGATGCCCACCGCTGCATTCTATCATCGCACCACTCGCCATAGGCAGGGAATTCATCCTCACACACTGCGACCGGAAATGGTGCGCACCGTGCGTTTTGAAAGGAACTTCATCCCACGCACGCTCAGGTTGTGGAATGAACTTCCTGCCGTGGTTTTCCCAAGCGACTACAATATGGGGTTCTTCAAGAAGGGTATTAGAAGGTATCTACAGGGTCGGTAGCACGATTGTGATGCCCCTGGTGTTGCAAACGTCCATAGGCCACGGTAACCACTTCCCATCAGGTGGGCCGTGTGCTTGTCTACCACCTAAGTGGCATAAAAAAAAAAAAACTCCGGTATAGTCTTGTGCCTAATCGGACGTCTTTCGGTACGCACCGTACTAGCACAATTCATACGACGTACTAGTACACCTTAGTAGTACTATTAGTACTTTAGTACACCTAATCATAAGCGTATACCAATTAGATTTTCCTTCATACATTCAACAGGTTTAGGACTGTCACTCTAGAAATTCGTGATGAATTTATGCAAAATGAAGTTATAATCTTAGTTTTGAATTTTGATCAATGTAAATATCGTAAATTCACAATATGCATTACGTATTACTATTTCCGATTTCTCGTATTGAATTATAAATCTGATAGGTATATATAGGAAAAATTGCGTAAAGATATACCTAATACTTCCTTATTGCTTATATCTATTTACAGAATTTAAGGTAATTAAATAGATATTTTTGGTAGAATATTATCTTATTCAAAACGATTTTCATTAAGTCTGTGATTACTCGACACATTCAGCACTTCACTAAAAGGGCTATCGCTGTCGCATTCTATCGTATTTACTCACTCGTACACGCCAACGTAACGCTATCGCACTACCAAACAGCAAACTAACCAATAGACGTCCGACTGTCCGAATAGTACTAAATGTCCGATTAACAGCTGTGGTTGAGTAACGTTGCTTTTAGTACAGTGCTAAGTTACGTTACCTAATAGTACATCGGACGCGTACTACCCAACACTGCTCCGGTACAATTGCGCCTTACTATGTACAAGACGTTGTAACTCGGTTTATCTGTGCAGTCTAAACGACGCGTGCGACCGTTATGGTTTCTCGTTTCCTAGTTACGACCGTGAGGGGACGGCTCCGAACCGAATGTACCTAATAAATGACTCATTATTAAACTATTGAGATAAAGGGGTCTCCTTTCCACTCTGCCAAGCACCACAGCCCCTCTAGACAAGTGGCGATTCGCTAGCTGGCTTTGGTAGAATACAATGCCGAATATATGGGATTTGACGTATATGACAGTCGTTAACGCATGTCAAATCCCATACATTCGTCATTCTATTCCATCAGCCCCCTAAAATCCAACCACACGTCCTGATCGTCCACCTGAATCTCGTGGGGGGCGGACACACGGAAACAAATTTACTGGCGTGGCTAACGTGGCTCTGGTACACTCGACATTGGCGTGTCGCCATTAATAATATTATATATTACATTTTACTTGACATTAGCGAGTTGTAGCTATTTGCTGCAGAGGCCATTTTGAAGAAGTCGAAGTTGAAGTTCTCATTCCATCAAACGCCGGTTAGCGAACTGCCACTTGTCTAGAGGGGCAGTCGAGCGATCGTTTGACTGTACAAGTACCTAATATGAAAATAAGTCTAAACCATCTTTATGTGTCTTTTACAGACATACACGTCTTGCTTATTTCCTCTTTTTAGTAATTTTTTATTTTTGTCACATTGTCAGTTCTTCATACATGATTGTGCTTCTTAACATTATTCATATTCGCTCACATTACTTACGTATTTATTGATTCATCTGTAGATTGTTCCATCGTTACCCGCTTAACGGAATAGGCTTGTATGTAGAATCATAATCATAATTATTGAAATGTGGGTGTGAATGCATTAACCACACGTCTGTCTGCCCCTTCGGGAATGTACAGGCGTGAAAAGTTACCCATGGCGCCCATTACTAAAACACCTACTAAAATAAAGCCCTACTGTGTGGACTTCACGATCTACAGCACTCCAAAGTTGAATTCGTGCGGACTGCGCGGCCATGTTTAAACCCTTATAACTTTTTAAATGTTTGACTCTTCGAATTTGCGAATTTCACTGTTCGTCTTTTACAAATTCCTTCGAAATGCTGACATAAGTTTTTTTTTCTACGTAATAGTGGCCGATGCTGTCGAAACGGACACCAATACTCGCAGTTACAATTATTGAAAATTCACGGGATAATATGGGGTAATCCCGAGTGACCCCGGGTATGAACAGCTAGTCGGTCGTTAGGAGGAGTCGACCATACAATCGTGAGGTCTGATATTCGCATCCCAGCCATTAAAAAAAAAAGATTTATTGCCAAAAACTATACAATTAAAATGAATATATCCGTTGACCCCACACTAGGCAAGCCTGTCCTGTCGGTGCCATGACGCTTTTCTTTCAGAGTTTTGTACACCACTCAAGCAATTTAACTTGGCTTAGGAATTACACGAGGTATTTCCGTCCAATTGAGCAGTCCGACTGGGGAAGTACCTCCGCCCTACAAAATACCGCGGCCATAATAACCTTGTGTTGTGTTCCCGGCGGTGAGTAGGGTAGCCAGAGCTCACTGGAGAGTTTTTGTGCTGTCCGTGGGAAGAACAAAGGTCGTTCAAAAGTTGTCCTGCTTTATCTTCAACACTGACGGCACAGAAACTCTCTGTTTTATCAGGGTCGGCAGCGCGATTGTGACGCCCTTGGTGTTGCACACGTCCATAGGCCACGGTAACTACTTTCCATCAGATGGTTCCGTGTGCATGTTTGCCACCTAAGTAGTATAAAAATTAATCCTTTTTTTTCAAAGACAAAGAAGACTTCCACAATAATCGAAGGCTAGTGTTAAGTGAAACTAAATGACTGTCCTCGTATTATCGAGCTGAGTCGTACTCATCAATAGTTGTAACAAGGCACTTGGAAAATCAATATGCATACAGAATGACCTCTTTCTATGAACATTTTATACCACATTCTGTAGATAAGTTTAATGGCTAAAATAGGACCCAAGCATCTGCTAGCTGGTGTGACGAAACTGGTGACCGACGACGGTAAGTCTGGTATAACTATATTACCAGGAACTACCAGGTTCGCAGAAACTTCAAGTTAATTGACTTTATCTGGGTTGCGGAAACTGGACTTCTAGGTATCTCACACGGGCAGAGCCGTGGTGACCTAGGGAACAGTAAGTATAATATGTATCGTCTATTCAATTTTGTTTAACTGCATATATATGTATATGTTTCCCATAAAAAATAACAAAACTGGTCAAAAAAACCAAGTCTCGCCTCAGTCGTTCTACCGTAAAAAGTTGTGAGATCCATGTAATACCATGTCGGTTGTTATTTTATTAAGTTGCTACATAAGGGACATTCTGACTTAAGTTGTTACGTTATTATCTAACCTAGAATATCTTATAGTGACCATATCAACATGAAAAATCTTTAAAGTTTTAAATAAATATATTGACTCGGCCATGAAAATTACCTAGTCAATATATATGGCCTGAACTGCTTCGAGAAAAGGATTTTACGGCCGTGCCGCTTCTTTTAATCGACTTTTTTATATAGGTTAAGTCAATTCGACTTCACCTCGCCTGATGGTAAGCTGAAGGCTTGGCGGGGTAATACCATGCCCCCAGATAGTTGTATAGGAGATGGTTGTATAGGAGTATTTAAAATGCCCAAGGCGTGGCTCGATAGCTCAGTGGTCAGTGCAATCCCCCTGTACCTATTTAAATAGGTCGCGGGTTCAAGTTCAATCTTATCACCTTTTACCCCCTTTTACTATCTAAATTGATTTGAAACTAAATACCATAGATATAATATTAAATACAGTCAAATAGCGATTAAACTTTTTCGTCTTTGCCTCAAAATAAAAAACTCAAACTCCTTGAAACAACATAATAAAAAAAAATATTTTGACTATTACATAACCTGTCAATCGCCATCAATATTATTAAAATGTACATAGCAAGTTAAAATCAATATTCAAGTTATATCAGTATTGCTACAAAGATCAGTTCTTGATAATATCACACAATGTACTGCATGGTGGACGAGGATGGTTATTGTCAGCCTTGTACGATGAGATATAGCTGTTGCCCCAGGGTTAGAATGATTTTAGGTTTATTCTTTTCTGTTTCCCGCGGCATTGTCTAACTGGAATTTAGGATCTCATTCCGGCTATCTATGAGAACGTATTCCTGGTATTTAGGATTAGATTACAGTCGGGATTAACCACAGTCTATGTGTTATTCCAGACTAGTCTAACCCTGTACCGAATTTCTGCCAGATCCATTCAAGACATTCAAAAATCTTCATCTAATTTCACGTTAATATTAATTACTTAGTAGGATTGGTAGGATAAGATCACAGGATAGTAGGATGGGGTAGGATACCGCTTAGGTGGTAGACAAATGTAGGTAATTATATGTTATAAATGAATGAAAATCTCTTTATTGTACACTTGTGATCCGTCCCAGCTTCGCACAGGTGGTAAAAACGTTCCCGTGGAAATCCAATATAGCCTATGTTACTCAAGGTGAATGTAGTTTTCCAATGGTGAAAGAATTTTTGAAATCAGCACAGTAGTTTTTGAATTAATTCATTACAAACATACAAATCTTTCCTCTTTATAATAATAGTGTAGACTGTAGATAAGAACTCGGTATGGTACATAAAGAAAGAACATATTACAATATAATATGTTAGGTACAGTTTCGTAGCAAGCATGGGTCAAAGAGAATCTAACCACTAAGTTTTGAATCAAAGTAGAGAGAGAGTGTCTCATGTTCATAGAGTGAAATCAATTCATGGACTTAAGCAACTCCGGGTTAAATATGTGTGCATGTAGAAAGAAACACGAAATGACTGGAGCTGTATGATGACGTGGAATGACAGTAGAAGAACTTCGCAAAGTGTTTAAGAATTGAAAGCAAAAGGAAGACTGCTGACTTTATATTTTACAAATAATCTTAGGCCCTCGTTCTTGAATCTCGGTTTATTTGGAGACAGATTGTACATGTACAGAGAGATTGACAGATTTGACAGTTGTTCCAAACAATCTTTCCTCAAATAGATCGAGTATCAGAACTGAGTACCATTTTAGAATACAGGCCTAAATCTGTCTCTTGATGTTTCCAGCCACCAGTAAGCATTGTCGATAAACCTATCGTGTGGATCCTGGGAGGGCCTGGCTCCGGCAAAGGCACCCAGTGCGAGAAGATCATCGCCAAATATGGCTTCACGCACCTTTCCACCGGTGACCTACTGCGCGCGGAAGTGAAAAGTGGTTCCGACAGGGCGAAAAATCTCACTACTATTATGGAACAAGGTACTAAATGATTTAATTTATTACATTTTCATACAGTTATGGAATGTAGTCCGTGTATAAGAACAAAACGGATAAAGAATACAAGTATCGCCACCCCATCTCATCCGAAAGGAGTCGTAAGAAGAGGCGAGTAACGGAAATACATGCAAACGATATCACTACGAGAGTAGGAAATCTCGAAATGAAACTCAAGACTCCTAACATTGACAAAGGTTTATTTCAGCAGTGGACAGCGTGGAATGATTGATCATACAATCACCAATATGTTAGCGACCTAACACTTCAAACGAACCACGCTACTGCATTATATGTATCCCTTGCACGACTCAAGGGACATTACCTTTTATATACTATATTTCTGTACTGGTCATGTATCCCAAATTTATCCTCTTATTCCAGGTCAGCTCGTCCCCAATGATGTTGTGCTGGACCTGCTCAAGGAAGCAATGGAGGCCCGCGCAGATGAGGCCAATGGCTTCCTCATCGACGGCTATCCCCGTGAGAAGTCGCAAGGCATCGAGTTCGAGAAGGCTATCGCACCTGTCACAGTAAGTATCCAGAATAACGCATCCTAGTCAGTTTAGCAGAAGGTTACACGCAAATTTCAGGGGTACCGTGTCTCTTCCCCTGTTGATCGTACAAGAGGTGATAACTCACAAGTGCTTGTAAAATGAAGCAAGAAATGTGGACTAGAAAAAAATAATCTTAAGAGACCTCTCGATTCGTCTTGGAAATCAGTTCCTCATGTTCTCCATACAACCATATTTTCGCTGTCTTTCTACGTAAGAGAGTTTGTGGTTTTCGTTTCATCCAAATGTGTCTATATAGCTTGACTTGCTTACCCCACTGAACATGCTATAAGCCCTCTGGGGCTAGGGAAATAAGGAAATATAAGTATGAAGCTACTTCTTCATTTCGCTTTCCTCAATATTGTCAGTGCCCATCATTTTTTTTTGTGTTGCAAGCGCTCATTGCTCACCTAGTGAACCGTCTCTTTGTCTTTTTACGCGACTGCCAAGAACAGTTATGTTTTTCGCGCGTATCTTGTATGTATGTTTGTAATATTCTTTATTACCTCATATATTCTGAACTACTGTACGGATTTCAATGATTCATGTCTCAAATAAAAGGTATTTATTGTCCAAGTGTTCTTGGTTACATAAAATATGAACAAAGGCTAAGTACATGTTGGTATTTTGACGCCAAAATGTATATGGAAATAAAAAGTTTTGTCTCTAATTTATCGAATGGGGTACCAAAATTAAGGAAATTATAAGACAATTACAAAAATATATATGTCATAACTAAAAAGTAGAAAATTAAATACATTATCCTATAGAAATCGAATCCTCCAAAACACCTCATTCGCCGATATACGCCTAAAGAAGACCAAGTCCTCTCTTTCCATGCCAGATTACACACAGGTTCTTGTTTCCCGTCCCAGGTGATAATCTACTTCGAGGCGTCAAGCGACACGCTGACAAAGCGGCTACTGGGGCGCGCGCTGAGCTCGGGCCGCGCTGACGACAACGAGGAAACCATCAAGCTGCGCCTCAAGACTTTCCTCGACAACAACCAGCAGGTTCTAGACCAGTACCCCGAAAAACTGCGTAGGGTGAGTCACCAGTATATTGATAACTAGGTCTACTTGAGTTAGTTTCCGCAATTGAACCTTTTTTGCATGGTGAGTTCCATAACTTGAACCTATAAGGGTCATAGCGCACATATCAACATGAAAACAGATCTTAACCCTAGCACCTTAAATAAATAAAAAAATAAACAAGTGAACACGTGCTTATAGCTCTCGATCGCCGTAACAGCGCAAAAATGCCATACAGTTTTTCGAAGTGCATACGAATAAAGTTTTCGTTTCTAAAGTAAAAGGTCTAAAGTTTCTATCATTTCTGGTGACAGCTAGGTCAAACAGCGGCGAGACGCCTGTCACCCCAGCAGATGCAGGTCATGGCGGCGGCGCGCGTTGCGTTCCCCCCCCCCCCCCCCCCCCTCCTATACCGGGGCGAGTTGGGGACCCCTTGGTCCCCCCACCTGAAGAGGGCTAGATCGAGAGAGATTGCCATGGGTCAGCCGGGATGCGAGGGATATGCTCTATAGCTACCTCACTTTCAGCCTTGCACTGCTACCCACAAAGGCGTGCAGTTAAGTCGGTTCAAGTCCGACATAACCTCCTCCTCCGGCTCTGGTGGGGTGGTACGCGTGGGGATTTCCCACACGTTAAAAAATTTCAACCAGCGGTAAGCAAAGCGTGAGAGCGGGCTTCGTCGCCTAGCCGAAAGGCGATATGGTGACTATCCCTTATGTTGCCATGATATGCTTAAATCAGAGTAAGACTGATACCTAATTGGTGGTTTGGTTAGCCTCTGTGAGAAATCATCTCGTAGAAAAGCAACCTTTCCTTAATCCCTACACTAGATGAAGTTCTAACATTCAGCTATTCTTAACTTCCAGGTAAACGCGGAGAAGAGTGTTGACGCGATATTCGCGGAGGTGGAGAGCATCCTCGACCCCCTCACGGGCGGAGCCGTCGCCGCCGCGGCCAATTGAAGCACAACCTTTTATACAACCTGTACATAATCGATACTATACATTAATTTTAATGAAATCGTTACATAATTAAATGTTTTTTATTATATTGTTTAGTTTTCTTTGGTTCGTCCTATTTGGCATATACATTATATTGGTTAAACACATCGACATAATACATACATACATAGCATAAATCGACCATACCCTAGTACATATTCTGTCCTCCGTGGCTAGTACTACTATTGTATGTTAGGGGGGCCAGGTTGCTCAACGTCCGTAGGACTTACCACCTATTCCTAGGCCCACCCTACACGTGTCCCCTGGGTGGTGCTAATGGAGCAACAACGCCGAACAACGGGCGGCGGTTAACTAACCCGACCAGGCCACCACAGGCCAAGGGGCGCTAAACGCTAAATACCCCCTAAAAGCGTGGCTTTTTCTATCTATGTAATTGTCTATTTATTTATCTTTAAACAACTTATATATGTATCTATCATTATGTATTTATAATATAATGTGCCGAACCGTGGCGGCCTAAAACCACATCCCGGCAGACATTGCCGTGGGGCACTAAATTCCCCCAGAAAGCTGTACCACACTCACCTAGGGCAGGAAGTGTGAGTAAACCTCTGCCCCAAACAAAAATGAACGCACAGGACAAAAATTCACTACCCCAGGAGGGTACCGCTTGCGGAGAATCCCTCACTGAGCCTCGCTCAGTCTGCCCCTCGTATTCTGGGGGGGGGGCAACCTGTGTTCAGGACCGGGCTCAAGCCTGGACCTGTCCAGCCTCTCGGAGGCTATACCTGTAACGAACACCACGAGTGTCGTACAATGGACCGTTGTCGGTCACAAGCGCCCTTGCAAAAGGGATGCTCAGCCGACAGTGGCCGCTACCAAAAAAGGGCTCGGCCGAACGGAACGCAGTCGCCCCAACAGGCGCGCGAGAAGGGAGGCCTTGCAACCTACAAAAAAGACGACAGGGTTGGGTGCCGCAGCAGCGGAGACGCAGCGCGAACCCACACCATCCACCTCAAAGGGGACGGCAGTAGCCGCAGCCCCTCCACCACCACCGAGCAAGCAGAACAAGAGGAAACCCAGGGGTGCTCGGGGTCAACGGAACGCTGCGATGGCTCCCAATTTTCCTGAAAAGGAACAAAAGGGGGCGGGGCCCGTCCAGAACGAGCGTGTTTCTTCGAAGCGCGCTCGTCTGGACGATACCCGGTCCCCCAGAGGGGAAGCCAAACGCGCGAAAACTGACTCGCGAACCAAGCGGACGGTAAGCTACGCGGATGCCAGTCAGTCGCATCTGCGAGTAGCGGTCACTACCGTTCCGCCGAGGGACCTTACCAAACCCCAGGCAGACCAGCTGAGGGAGGCTATTGACGACAGCATCCTACAGTCGGTGTTGTCGTCAACAGTATCGGGTGCGCAAGCTCCATCTTTCCGCGGAAGACCCTTCCTATTGGAAGGGGTGCTGGCGATGTGGTGTGAAGACGTAAATGCTCTTACCTGGCTTGAAAAAGCTGTAAGAAGCATTACGTCCCCGATACCGGAAACCACCTTGGCCGTAGTCAAGCAGTGTGACCTGAAGAAGCGGCTGAAAGCCGGGCTTCTTCTACACACTCGCATTACCGAAGCCGTAACATTGCGCAGAGTGCTTTGTGCCCAAAATCCGTGGTACAAAGTGGATACCTGGCAGTGTTACGACATGACAGTGGATGACCAAACCACCGACCCGAACTCAAAAGAGAAGGTGGTACACCTAATTCTGGGAATTCCCGAAGACCAGAAAGATGTTATAACCACCAGGGACCGCCGAGTTGCTCACATGTCGGGAAGTGGGTACATTCGCTTCTTCTCCCAAGAAGAAGCACCGGCCGGGGAAGGAACAGCGCCAGGGACTCCAGCTCAAGAGCCAACAGAGGCTCCTCGAAAGAGCAAGAGCGAGATGGAGTCTAGCTCGCCGCTGCAAGATGGAGGACACGTCAACGATGACGATGACGTCCACACCAGCCCCTGACCCCATAAACGTCATCCAGACAAACCTCCAGCACAAACAAGCAGCAACGGCCACTCTACGCAGAGTGCTGGAGGTAAATAAAAAGACCGTAGCCCTAATCCAGGAGCCCTGGATCAATAAGAACGTAATCTGCGGTCGAAACAACATAGGCGGTAAGTTAATACGAGATACGACGGTTGAAAAACCGAGAACCTGCATCTTTGCACCTAACGCTATAAACACCACTCTGCTTAACCAATTCTGTTCTAAAGATCTCACTGCTGTGAAAATCCATTCAGATAATCCAACCACCCTAGTACTAGCTTCAGTGTATATGCCGGGCGAAGGTGAACCACCTCCAAAGGAGCTAGCCGACCTGGTACAACACTGCGAGGCTCACACCTGGGACTTAATCATCGGCACAGACTGCAATGCTCACCATCCTCTGTGGGGAAGTAAGGACGCGAACAAGAGAGGTGAGTTACTAACTGAATACTTATTCCAAACCAACCTAAACATCATGAATGTAGGCACGGAACCTACTTTCGTAACGTCATGGTGTCAAACCATCATTGATATCACGCTAGCAACACACTCGGCAGCCAACCTTATTAAGGGTTGGCACGTGTCAAAGGACCCATCCTTTGCAGACCATCGCCGAATTTGCTTTCAAATACAATGTAAACTAGCAGACCCTGTCCCATATCGTAACCCCCGTAAAACAGATATAACACGGTACACCAACGCACTAAACAAAAGACTAAGTGATTCACAACTACCCGACGCAACACTTAGTACGGATAACATTGAACACAATGTACAGTTTTTCACTGCAGCTCTACTGGAAAGTTATGAGCCAGCATGTCCATTCGTAACACCCAAAGGTCCAGAAAAGAGCTCCTGGTGGGGGCCAGAACTCGAACGACTACGTGGAGGTTTGAGAAAGCTCTACAACCGAGCAAAAAACACCAGAATCCCTGAGGACTGGGACAAATACAAAAACGCACAAAAGCACTACAAGAAACGCATCAGGTATCGAAGAACTGAGGCATGGCAGAGTTTCTGTAGTAGCATAAATTCGACAAACCAAGCTGCAAGAGTAAGGAAAGTCCTGGCCAAGGGGGAACTCAACCTCATGGGCTCAATTAAGAGAGAGGACGGCACTTACACCAAAACGGACAGTGAAACCAGCGCAGTACTGCTGGAAACCCACTTTCCTGGTTGTCAGGTAACACCATTCACCAACTCAATCGACTGGCCACCGGAACACTACAGTGTACCAACAACCCAAGAATGGGAAATCGCAAACCACGTAGTAGCTGCAGACAAAATAGAATGGGCTATAAAAAGCTTCAAACCTTTCAAGTCTGCAGGGCTGGATGGAATATTCCCAGCTCTACTACAATGGCAACTGACAAAGATAGCAAAATATCTACTTCCAATCTACAGGGCCTGCATTGCTTTCAAATATATACCCAGAGTATGGAGAGAAGCAAAAATAGTCTTCCTACCAAAACCAGGTAAGGAGGACTACACACATCCCAAATCATTCAGGCCCATTAGTCTCACATCATTCCTCCTCAAAACGCTGGAGAGACTAGTAGATCGATACCTAAGGGATGGAACACTAAAAGACAACCCACTTCATCCTCAGCAACATGCATACAGGAAAGGTAGATCAACAGAGTCTGCACTGCACATGGTATTGCATAAGATAGAATCGGCTATCACAAATAAAGCCTCAACACTAGCTACTTTCATAGACATAGAAGGGGCTTTCGACAAAACGGCACACAGCAGCATTAACGAAGCCCTGCGAAGGCGTAGGGTAGAATCAACTATAAGGGACTGGATCACTCAGCTAATAAGCAAAAGAGCGGTCCAGATAGTGATGAGCACTACCACAAGAGCAAAAGTAGTCAAAGGGTGCCCCCAGGGAGGCGTCCTATCACCACTTTTATGGAATATAGTAGTAGACAGCCTCCTAAAGAGACTAAATGAGAGAGGATACACCACCATCGGGTACGCGGATGATCTTGCAATACTGATAAGCGGAACGGCTGAGAACGTGCTATGCAAAATCATGCGCTCAGCCCTTCAGATTGTGGAACAATGGTGCGAAGAACACCGACTATCAGTAAACCCGAAAAAAACAGAACTTATCCTTTTCACCAACAAAAGAAAGCTACCAGAACTACAACTACCAAAACTATTTAACACCAAACTGGCTCTAACAACTCAAGTTAAATATCTGGGCATCATACTTGACAACAAGTTGAATTGGGCTAGCCACATAAATGCTAAGATGAAAAAGGCCTGTATAACTTTCTGGCAATGCAGAAGACTCGTTGGTAAGAACTGGGGTCTTAACACAAAGATTACACTTTGGCTGTATACGGCAATTATCAGACCTTCTCTAACCTATGGATCAGTTGTATGGTGGCCCAGAACAGAACTGATCACTGTGAAAGGAAAGCTCCAGAGTTTACAACGCCTAGCGAGTACAGCAGCCACTGGATGCATGAGAACCACCCCATCAGTCGCACTAGAGCACCTCCTAAACCTAAGACCGCTGCATCTCATCATACAGGAGGAGGCCAAAGCAACAGCCTTAAGACTGAAAAATAATGGGCTTTGGAAAGAGAATAATGGAACAAAGCACTCAAAAATTCTACAGGGAATCCTAAAGAAGATACCACTTCTCGAGGCTCCCATAGACAGAATACCATGTCACCACGTCTTCGAAAGGAAGTATCATATCCAACTTTCGGAAGAAAAAATAGATAGCTCTGGCGTCAAAGAAGTTAGGATATATACAGACGGCTCCAAAACCACGCATGGCACCGGAGCAGGCGTCTTCTCGAATGACTTAAATATCAAAATAACAACCACCGTGGACAAACTAAGCACAATATTTCAAGCCGAATGTATTGGCATAACGAGAGCAGCGGAGACGATTGCCGCCAGAGATGTCAGAGATCTAGATATAAAGATTATCTCAGACAGTGCATCCGTACTCCAAGCTCTCCAAAGCAACACCATAACCTCTGTCCTCATATTGGAATGTCATAACACACTCCAATCCATTGCAAACACGAACAGGGTCACGCTGCAATGGATCAAGGGACACAGCAACTCCCTCGGCAACGACGCAGCCGATGAATTGGCCAAGAGAGGATCAGGGTCGACAGTATATGGACCGGAACCAATACTACCCATACCTCAAGCACAGGTCAAAACTTGGCTACGAAAAAGTACAGAAGAAACCCATCAAACAGAATGGACAAACACTGAAGGATGCAGGCAAACGAAGAATGCAGTTCCGGTAGCATCAAAAACGTTTAGCCGAAACCTCATTAGGCTAAAAAGGGACCAAATCCGCAAGGTCACAGGCATCTTGACCGGTCACTGTCCCCTAAACAAGCATCTGTTTACAATAGGTGTGACGGACAGCCCCCTATGCAGAGGCTGCATGGGGGCAGAAGAAACGCCACAGCATGTGCTTACAGAGTGCACGAGTGTGGCCGCACAACGGGCGAAATTCCTCCAGTCACCAGCGTCACTCCGGGAAGCATGTGGAAACCTGAAAAGGCTGCTGGCTTTTTGGGAGGATCTGGGTTGGTTGGAATGAGAGGTAAGATGGTACGCACAATGGCCCAATCAAGAGGCTAAGTGCGGAACCGCCCAGACAAACTAACTAACTAACTAACTAACTACTATTGTGACCATAATATTATGTCCTACATATATGGGAGAGTTATATATTAAAAATAAAACCACTTTATCGGGTTCCATCGCGATTTATTTGTTATTATTTACTTTTTGACCGACGTCAAATATGGAAGCCGTTAAAATTGGGTTTTATTTCAATGAGTGATATTCGCGTAAATTTTAGAAAATATCAGAGTTATATTATGTTCCATGGTTATAAAGGTTGGAGTTATAAATTGGACGAGTGAAGGTCTGCGCCTTAGCATTTTTACCACTCCAAGCCCGCCCTCTCGTTGTTTTTCAGTTATTGTATTGTGTTTCACATTATAGAAATTAAATTACTAAAACCATCGTAACCAACACATCTTAGCAGAATAAGTTATGATTTGTTTGCGACTACCCAATTCCTGCCAGTATACGGATCTGTCGTAACAGAATCTTTCTTTAACCGAATTAAACGTCGCTCCCAAAATGTACAGGGGCGTTTGTTACCGTTTGTTGTATGCATCAGTAGCTCAGGAGGTATAATATCTATACCGTAGAAAACTTTAAAAAACAGGCTTGTAATTACGCACTCAATAGTAAATATTTTTTTCTGTAGAATAAATTAATTTTATCATAATAGTTAAAATACTATACGGAGCGAAAGCGAAGCGATGATGATGTCTCATCGATGCTACGAATAAGCTTCTTGAGTCATAGAAAGAAGTTCATTACAATACACGAATACATCAGTCTGTCTATGGCGGTTAACGGCAAGAAGCTAGTTTCTGCCATCTAAAGTCACAGAATCTTCCTGTGGAATCTTCACAGAACCTCACATAGATGTAGTATTTTTCATATCTATGGAACCTCACAGAACAGATTAATATCTAATGTATTACTCTACTCTATGAGATAATATAATCTATAGTCTACGGGATAAATAGTGACATTGACAAAATTGTGATAGTATTCCCATGAAAACTATAAACCAAAATTTAAAGCTAAACATGTAACTTCACGTAGTCCCATACTCAATAACATAACATCATGTCACAACCGAACAGAGCACCAGATTCAGAAGGAAAGTCCTGTACGCTGCCATGCGTGTTTAAGCACTTAGCATGCGCCAAGGTAAGCTGGAGAATTCTTATTTATGAGTTCTTATTTTAACTACAAGGGATGTCACACACGGGCCTCTGGCCACAACTACAAAAGCCGCCACTGGTATATTGCCTATAGTTATCATACATTTCCGCACATGATTGACTCCACTGTTGGACGCTACTCGCCAAAATCATCACTTCTAGGGTAGCCAGAGCTCACTGGAGAGTTTTTGTGCTAACAGTGAGAAGACTAAAGGCTATTTCTGCTTTGTCCTCTACACTGACGGCTCAGAAACTCTGTGTTTATAGGGTCGGCAGCACGAGTGTGACTCCCCTGGTGTTGCACACGTCCATAGGCCACGGTAACCACTTTCCATGAGGTGGGCCGTGTGATTATCTGCCACCTCAGTTGTATAAAAAAATCACTACTCCTTGTGGGCTGCACCAGCAACTAAATGCCGACAAAAAACAATCGGGAATTACGCGAGTGGCGTATCGAAGTTCAGCTGAGTCGCAATCAGATTATGCGGACCCTGGATACCGACGTGAAAGCTTCAAGTACGGCCGTAATTAACACAATGATGATGGACACTGGACTCGTTGAGACCCCGCCAGACTCAATAAGAAAGGAATCCAATTTGTTCCCGGTAGGCAAACATATTTGGCAAAGTACTTTCTAGAGATGTCCTTATTTGCATTTCTTCCGCAGCCACCTCTGCGTCTCGCTAATAAGCCCATAGTGTGGGTGCTCGGTGGACCAGGCTCAGGCAAAGGCACGCAGTGTGATAAGATCGTCGCCAAGTATGGATTCTGCCACCTCTCCAGCGGTGACTTGCTACGTGATGAAGTGAAGAGTGGCTCCGCAAGGGGCAAGAGTCTTAACGCTCTTATGAAAAACGGTATCGTAAGATTTGACTCCTAATTGGTGGCAGTTTGCGGTTGAAATGCAGTTATTGTACAGTGTGTGTGTGTGTGTGTGTGTGTGTTGAAAGAGAAGGTTGTAGCGAAAAGGGGACGTGCTTATATCACCTTAGCGTACCCTTTATCCTGGTGAATTGGACATATAGAATGAATGAGTACTGAAGGGGCAGGCAAGGTTGACCTGGCACAACGTGTTTACACAACTTGAAGGTGTATTGGAAAAAGGGTAATTCAAAAGCATTTGAAACAGGTGGGCTTGCTTCAACACTGTTGTTAAAAAAATAAAGTACATTTTAAAATAAGAAGGTAGTAATTCCCCTGTCAACCTCATTCATGATTTTCTAATCTTATATATATTTCTACAACTGAATTCATCTAAGTCCCTACTTCAGGTCAGCTAGTCTCTAACGATGTTGTACTGGAGCTACTGAAAGAAGCTATAGAGGCGCGCTTTTCCAAAGCCAATGGTTTTCTTATTGACGGTTACCCGCGTGAGAAATCCCAGGGTAGACAGTTCGAAATGACTATTGCACCTGTAACTGTGAGTATATTACACATGGAGTACTTTAATAGTTTTCCTGCTTGTCAAATAGTGTAATCGTTATGGTAGCACCATAGAACTCAGGGTTTACTTTAGTGTGACAAACCTAATATTTAATTAAAACACTCTCCAATGTACGTAGTGAAAGTGTTTATCCTGAAAAGAGTATTAACCCAATTCTAAGCATCTTCAATGAAATCACTTGTACTGTTCCACATTATTTATTGATTTCCTGACCGGTTTCGCCTTACGGCATTATCAAAGGTTGACACAAAAAAAAAACAAAAAAAAAAAAAACATGTATCAACCTTTGATAATGCCGTAAGGCGAAACCGGTCAGGAAATCAATAAATAATGTGGAACAGTACAAGTGATTTCATTGAAGATGTGTAGCAAGTTCCACCAAGTGCCATCAATCAACAGTATAAGCAATTCTAAGCACTTTCGCTACGGACTATTAACAACAAGATTCTACTAGGTATCCTACAAATATAATATTATGAAAATTTGTGAACGTGTTTGGGTGTTAGTCAGTCACACTTTAACGGTTGAACGAATCTGGCTGAAAGGTACAGGGATAGGAGAGAGAATAACATACGTAGGCTACTGAATATATATTCCTGGAAGAGGTTTTCATAGTTACGCGGCTGCAACCATGGGCATCAGCTAGTGTTTTGATAAGAATAACTAACATCACGAAAGGCAACTACGAAGCTGTGCTGAATAAGGTAATTTTATTGATTTGTGTAAATTACTCATTTATCTCCCACTTTTACCAGGTGATACTCTACTTCGAGGCTTCTTGTGACACTCTCACCAAGCGAATTTTAGGTCGCGCGTTGACTTCAGGCCGTACTGACGACAACGAGCAGACTATCAAGCTTCGCATGCAGACTTTCCTTGACAACAACCAGCAAGTCTTGGACCAGTACCCTAACAAACTGCGCAGGGTGAGTTGCGCATTATAGATGTAGGTGTATCCTGTCCAGGATATGTGGTAGGTATATAGGGACCACGATACGGTCCCCCTGACGGAAGAGTGTGCATTTATTCAGTGAGATTCAGCCTATTCGTGGGGTTATATGCACACGAAAAAGGCCTATGTGTTTTTTTTTAAATAGCCCACACGCTCACAGTTTTGTTAACGATTTTGTGGGCGCTTTAAAACCCCAATCATCTTTTTTGGGCTACCCTATCCGCCTGCAGTTTTTGATCTGTCCGGCGGCCTGCAGTCCTAAGCCTAACCCATAAACTAAAGCGATTTTGGCCTGCCGGCAATTCCCTGTTGTCAGTTTTGCGACCACACACTTGCAGTTGTCAGTCAACAGTTTCACGCCGTACGATCGCCTGCCGGTTTGTCCTCGTGAAGGCCTAGGACTGTCCGGCCTAGGTCTGTCTGGAATCGTTCGGCGGCCACACACTATCGGATCGTATTAGTCGGCAGTCCAAAATCGTTAACGAAACTGTGAGCGTGTGGGTTATTGCGATTAACTGACAGATTTACATCGTCCAGCCGTCGTCTGATAAGCTGATAGTGAGTGGACGCCTTAAGTCAACCCGGTATATTAGTTTCTGTTTGACGAGGAGACGATTGAAATAAGTTCTGGCATTGTGTTTCCTCTCGAGATTGGGACGTCAGACGGCACTGTAAATAAAGGAAAGACAAGGAGAGTTAACCCCGACAGGACTTACGCTGTGATGATGTTGTGTCGTGACTGTTCAAGACAGTGGGTAATTCATTAATTTATTTATACTATGACAGAAAAGAGTTTGTTTCATCAGTTTTGTGTGAGTAGAAGAAATATTATATCACAACCATAATGACCTAATATTTACAAGAGTATTCTCAAATTCTAGATAGACGCAGAGCGGGCAGTGGACGTGATTTTCGCCGACGTAAAGAAGATCCTTGACCCCATCGTCGCTCGCACCCGCCCTGCTATCACGTTAAGCTGAATACGTTTATATTAATATTCAATATTACCGATTAATCAATAAATTAAGTGTATTATTTGAATGTTAAATGTCATAAAGTAACTCCTATAAAATTGAAAAATGATTGTTTGCATAATCGCCAGGTTCACAAGGCAACAGTTAAAACACTTAAGGAAAAGAATAAGAATAATGTCCTGAATGACAACACCGTGTATAAGGTACAGTACTCGGAAACAAACGCGTCGATCTTCCCCAACAATTACGGGCTTAATGGTCCCACCGATTTGACTAAGACAGAACGAGCCATACCAAAACTTGGATACGGTAATTTATTGTCAGTTAGTGTGCGATGGAAATGTCTTTGGACTATCTAACAGCATATATAAGCCGCAATACCTATAGGATAGCATGCAGTTTTAGTCCGTTCGACATAACCGCCTCCACTGGCTGGCGGAAAGGTAATCGTGGCAATTCCCACAAGAAAAAAAAACGACTGCTTTGCAGTTTTTTTATCTCGGGACATCTTTCTATTTACTTGTATTACTTTATCTTAGTAGTAATATGTGGCAGTAAAATAACAATATATCCCCCCTTGTAGCTAAGAATAGAAAAAAATCCTTTCTTCCCTGTGGAACAGGTGGATAGGTTTCGGAATTGGCATTTCATTTCATGTGAGCGGTGAATCGGGTAGTATTAACTAAAAGGGAAAATAAACAGCATAAATAATAGAAACAAGTTATTTATATAAAATTGATTTTACTGTTTAATGGTAATTCTTACGTTACTGAAATGGTTATTCAAATCTGCTCAGTATGTATTAGTAGTACATTGAAATTATGTGTAGGGACAGATATAGTCGTATGCAATAGAATTTAAGAGGCCTTTTTTGATGCCTGTGCTGCTGCCTTTGCCATAGCCTGCTGTGCTTTTTCCACGATAGGGTTTAGAATTCTCTGTACTTCATTAAATACTGTATCGGCATTAGCTTCGGCGCTAATCTGTAAGATTGAACACAAAACGTTGAATGTTTCAAAGTCCTTGTTCGTACACAAAGGGTAAAAATGGAAAGCAAAAGTGAGTTTTTTTAATTTAATTTTAATTAATTATTTAATAATTATTATTTCTCTATATGGGATAGGTAAAACTATAAAAGAATATCACTATCCAGGGATGATTTTGACCTAAAATGAATTAAATTAATAATTTATTTTATTAAATTTATTTATAATTTATTTTAATTGAATTTATAAGTATAGATTTTAGCGATTCCCTTTCATTTAATTCATCATGATTTGATTCTAGTTTGACACTATTGATTGATGCCATAAAAATACAATACAAATTTTCGGGATTTCTTCGGTTCAAATACCAAGTGTGTCAAGTGAGTTCTCGAGAATCCCTGAATGTAGTTTTGTTATTTTTTTTTTAAATTGAGGAAAGTTTCCATTGTGTAAAATTCACTAAGGAAATTCACTTTAACGGAACCCATTACATGCACGCGTCGAATTTACTTTTACCTAAATTCTTTGTTCATATTTAAAATCGATTAAATAAATAAATAAATAATAAATATTCCACAACATTTCACACAACGCTATCCAGACCCATGGTAAGCATAGCTTAACTAGCTTGTGTTATGGAATCTAGAATGCGGATAAACATACTTAGATACGTTCTTTTTTTTTTTTGTAAATATATACATATTATACATAGAAACACCCAGACCAATGCAAATATACATATTCATGCATACAAATATTTGCACTGAGCGGGAATCGAACCCGCTTTTTTTTTTTTTTTTTTTTTTTTTTTTTTTTAAATAAATATTCCAAATAAAATATAAAATAATAATTAAAACAAATATTTGAAATTACATGTAGCAATTACATGTATCAAGCATGTTAATCATATTTGGGGTGAGGCTTTGGACCAGCACGGCGAGTCATTGGCAATTAGTCTTGACATCGCCAAAGCTTTCGATAGAGTTTGGTACAAATCGCTTCTTTCCAAGCTACCAGCCTTTGGTCTGCCTCCTAGACTGTGCGACTGGGTTGCCTGGCTTCTTGCAGGAGTGCCGTATTCGCGTCCTTTGTGATGGACGAGCCTCGGAGTTCTTGCAGGTAAATGCCGGCGTACCACAGGGATCTGATCTGTCCTATCGCAAACTCTCTTTCTTCTGCATATCAATGACATGCTGTCGACCGGCAGCATTCATTGCTAAGCGGATGATAGCACCTTACATGGGAGTTATCATGGACGTCCTGCGGATAAGCAGACGCATATCGCGGAAAAAAGGCAGCTTCTTGTCACTGAGCTTGACCGGATCCTGAACCACATTTCCCAATGGGGCTCTGAGAACTTGGTCGAGTTGAATGCCAAGAAGACGCAGGCATGTGCGTTTACAGCAAAGGTATCTTCTTTCCTTCCCCTTCCTACTCTTCAGAGCACGCCACTTCCACTGCAGGCCTACCTCAAGATCCTCGGTATGGATGTTCGCTGTAAACTAAATAACAAAAACTACATCGAGAGTATCATCAAAACAGCCTCTCGTAAACTCGGAGTCCTGAACAGAGTGAGACGGTTTTTCACGCCGGAGCAACGGTGTCTTCTATACAAGACACAAATTCGTTCCGCAAAGTACTTATTAGATGCTCTCGACAAGGTTGCAGCGACGTGCGGTCCGCATTATCGGAAATCCTGAGGTCACGAGTACCCTCGAGCCTTTGCAGTTGCGTAGAGATATTGCTTCCTTGGCAGTATTTTACGGTCTCTACCATGGTGAATGTTCTGAAGAGCTATTCCAATTAGTCCCACCCTCTCCTTCCCTATACAGGACGACACGTGCAGGACTTAGATGTCACCCGCATACGGTGCAGAACATTCCTTCAAGAACCAAGCGGTTCGGTGACTCTTTCCTTTGTCGCACAATTAAGACCTGGAATTCCTTGCCAGCTCACGTGTTTCCCTCTTCCTACAGTCCCGGGTCCTTTAAGCGGGGCATGAAAAAGCATCTGATGAGGCCGTCAAGCTGAGTGCCACCATTGTTAATATGGCACGTGTGTATAATGGTGGCCCTCTCTCCTGAGACTTTGCCTTCAGCTTACCATCAGGCAAGGTAAAGCCAAATTGACGTGTCCCAAATTAAAAAAAAAGCAACAATAGCTTTCGATTAAATTTCGATAATTAAACTTTTCCTATTTAATTTAATTTGAATAGTTAGCATACTAAATGCTGTAAAATTCAAAGGGTAGCTTTATAGTTCATTTTCAAAGCTTACCGTGTACATTTGTATATAATGTTTAGTCATGTACTGCTTTATAACCTCCCTGTTGTTATCCAAGAAGGTCTGAATTCGCGCTTTAATGGTCTCCTCCTTGTCATCAATGCGGTGGTCTGGTCCGGTCTGACCCATCAGTCGTTTCAAAAGTGTTTCTGGACTAACCTCGAAGTACATTATTGCCTAAGAAAAAAATCAATTAAAAAAGACTTCCTTTTTGAGATCTTGTGAAGCTTATGAATCAACTCTTTTTTCATCTCAGTATTGTTAAACGCTGTATCCAAAGCTTTGGAATGAGTAAATTAGAAGAGTAGTGCCATTCACAAAAAAAACTACGGGAAAATCAGTTTGTCCTAGTTGGAACATGAAATGCGTAGGGATGAAAATAATGCAATAAGGAAGTTATTAACTATGGTAGTGGGTGGCTACGAGGGGAGAGAAATACACTAAGACGAGATGGAAGGACTGTGTGAAAGATGATATGGCGTAAGCAGTTAATGTTGAGATGAGTGCAACCAGAGATGAATGGAAACAGCGTACAAGCTTACACAACCTTACCGTAGGAATACCAATATTTTCTTCAAAAGCAATGCCCTGCTCCTTCTCTCGTGGGTAGCCATCTACAAGATAACCCTTCGCGGTGTCCAGATGTTTCATCATCTCTTCTTTGATAATATTTAGGACGATATCACTAGGAACCAGTCCCCCTATGGATGAAAAACTGTTTTGTTATATTGTGAAATCCACTTATTTCGAGTCAGCCGGGTGCAAGGGAAATGCTCTACCAAATCTAAATGGTTACCTCACCTTCGGCCTTGCACTGCGACCCACAGACGGTGTGCGGTTCAGTTGGTTCGAGTCTGATATAACCTCCCCCTCCGGCTCCGGCGGAGGTGGTTTCCATAGAAAAAATCCACTTTTTCATTTTATTGATTTATTTATTATAGTTCACCCCACTAAGAGGGGTCGAATGATTTTACATTTTCTTTTATACCACTTAGTTGGCAGACAAGCACACGGTCAACCTGATGGAAAGTGGTTACCGTGCCCTAAGGACGTGTGCAACACCAGGGGAGTCACACTCGTGCTGCCGACCCTGTGTTTCTGTGCCGTCAGTGCCGAAGACAAAGCAGTACAAGCCTTTGATCTTTCCACTGACAGTTCAAAAACTCTCACGAGGTTCTCACACAACATACAACACGACACAAGCTCTCACACAAGACGAGGTTGTTATAGCCGCGGCATTCTGTAGGGCAGAGGTACTTCCCCAGGCGAACTGCTAAACTTCTAAAATGTTTAGTAACAGCGATATTTCAGTGCAGGAGTATTTCAATCTAATTGTTATTATTTGACAGGTTTAGCTCATGACTTTGCAGGATATAGGTTCCTGTGAATAGCCATTACAGACGTAGGGTATGATTTACTGATTGGGCGGCGATGTCTTCTAAAAATATAACCTGGGACCTGATATAAGTGGACTTAATCGGATACGCCATGGAGATCAGAAGTTGGACGGCGAATCGGTCCAGGAAACTTTAACAGCACAATATCGACTCCTTGGACTCAGATTGGTGGGATAAAGCAAAGAAGACAGAAAATGGTGTTGAGATTTCAAGGGAGGCATTTGCCTAGGTGTGGGACAAAATGGGCTCATCATTTTCTGAACCTTCTACTAAATTTGGTTTGAGGTCGGCTTCCCAGTCAACTATGATGTGGATGAACTTGATATTTTCCGTGAAGCGAGTGCCATCTGACCTCCACAATCAATGTGCGATATCGAAATTTTGTAGTCAGATTAGTGGGCTTCAGTTACCAATGGCTTATCCTACTCTCCCACGCATGATCAGACTAATGCAAATAGCCATAATCATGCACACAAATATTTGCACTGAGCGAGTATTGAACCTGCACTTCCTGTGGTGCAGTTGCGTTTACTAACACCACACCATAGAGGCTATACAAAATTACAAAAATAACGTTACCTCTCGTCATGACATTAGCGAGGCACTTGGCTCTGTCAGAGCCGCTGACAGCCTCAGCGCGCAGCAGATCACCGGGTGAGATATGTGTGTATCCGTATTTATCCACTATCTTCTTACATTGTGTGCCTTTGCCAGCGCCAGGCCCTCCTAGCATCCAAATGATAGGCTTCTGTTTGACGTTTATTACTATCTGAAATGGAAGCCTCAATATATAAATACCATGTTGATTCGCCGTGGAATAGAATAGGGTCATCCCGTGGATGTCGAAGTCGTCGAAGAAGGCGAAGGGCTGGTCTCGGATAGTAAAAGTACCCTCTATAAAAAACTGCGCGCGATAGACCCGCACTATAATATGGATCCAAAAGCTAAATTTGGCCAAATTTGGATGTTAATATAGCTCTGTCTACCCCTTCTGACATTTACAGGAGTGAGTATATGAGTAAATGAATGTATGAATGAAATATTAAGTTGATTGACTGTATGGGTGCTCGTGAAGTTTATGAGGACAGAATCAAATGGGCTGTTGTTTTTGAATACTCCGAAAGATGCTAGGCCTTATGTACGTATTTACAAAGAATTATGTGTACCTATTTCCAATAATAATAATAGTGGATCTTACTGAAATCATTCTAAAAGACTGAAGATCGGAAGAGCGTAGATGGTGTTCTCTTCGTCTATAAGACTTATGACAAAAAAATATAATCACTTTCAAAATCCTAGTTTTTTTATATATTAGGGTCGGAAAAGTTCGTTCGTTTCATGGCAGAATTATTGTTTTACAATTACTCACCTCTTTTTGATAAGCCTTACACTTTGGAGACATGCATTGTAATGGACACGGAGGCATTTTATCTATCACGGGCTCTTCACAACCCGGACACAATCTTTGATTCTCCATTTTGTTTTTATAACGGCTACCACTATGTTACTTTCGCTGAATGTGTGAATTTTTTGGAGGTTTGAAGTTGTATAAGCAATACGGAAAAGAAAATTTTATGATTCACATCATTTTGAAATTTGTAATGTCTGCTAATGTCATAACAGCACAGAGTAAAGTCAAAAAGCTGGAAAACATAAAACAAGAAAAATATGCAGATTATCCTTTTTAGGGTTCCGTAGCCAAATGGCACAAAAACGGATTCCTTATGTCTATCTGTCCGTCCGTATGCACAGCCACTTTCTTCCGAAGGTATAAAACAAGGCTGTTGAAATTTAGTAAGTAGATGTATTCTGTAAACCGCATTTTAATTTTCACACAAAAATAGAAAAAACATACAATTATAATCCGCACGCTGAATGATGATCCCTATGACAGTTCGTTAGCGCTTAACATTGTACTGACGTCCTATCACATCAAATCCTTTAGAGGTCCATTAAAAAGACGAAAAAATCATAATTGTGTACAATTGTAAATTATAAAAATGAATATTAAGAAATTATTACGTAATGTTCGGAAATAATAGAAAAAAACTCAATGCAAATGTACATGGTACGTACTGCAAAAGTTACGTCGTCAAGCTGTTATCGACTAAGAAGGGACACATCGATAAACAAAATATCGATAATTTGTTGTAAATATAAAACAAATGCTTTGAGTTTGTATTTTATTTATATCAATCTGAATCTGATACAGGGTGAATCGGATCTTCAAAATCTGAGTCTGAACTGCAGCTATCCGTGACGTTTATTATTAACGGTTGGTCAATGATATTGTCGTATTGTACATCTCGATCCCAGTCTTGTAAGCAAATTTTCTTCGTTCTTTCGACCACTTTTCGCCAATCGTCAGCTGTCACTTGAGCGCAAGCTTCTTCCAATAAAACCATTATTTTATTTGCCGTGAATGGCGGAGTTGTGTTATGCCTAGCTGCATGACCTGAAAATATTTGTACATTTAGTAATTATTTTTAGAAATATATGCATATACATAATATTATATAAATAAAAAATATAGATACCTTTGATCTGCGCCCATATCAACTCGATTGCATTATATTGGCAGTGATAGGGCGGTAACCGAATTACCGTGTGTCCATTTGATTTGGCCAATTCATCCAAAAAATATGATGGGTGCGTCTGTTGTTTGTGAAAGTTCAACAGTCTAACCAACTCTTTTTTTAACATCTGACTGTCAGTTTCCACACCATTGCCGTCTAACCACTCTATAATTTCAGCTTTTTTGTTATTGCTGCTGGGGGGTTTGTTAATTTGAACTGAGTGATATGAAGCATTGTCCATTAAAATATAGTGAGGCTCATTCGAATTTTCTAATAGTTTTATAAACCATGTCTTAAAGTTTTCGAAATTCATTTCCTCGTGGTACTCCGTTGTTTTCACTGACTTAAAAGCCCACAGGCAATTCGGCACAAAACCTGTAGCTGTGCCAGCGTGGCAAATGATTAAGCGCTGGCCCTTTCCTTCAGGAGTTTTTGTGCTGGATTTGGCTGTGTCATCCGTCCATGCCTTACCTACAGTATGATTGGCGTTCAGCCATGTCTCATCAAGGTATACTACCTTCTCCCAGTTATCGTAGTAAAGCTATGTCAGTACGCTCCATTAATATTTTTCTCTTGTCACATTTCTTATAGCGGAATCCACATTTTTTCAAAACAATTCTAAGAGAAGTAGCACCGCCTTTGAAGAGTTCTGCAGCTTTTAATGAAGATAATAACTTCTGGCAGGTCGGTAGTTCACCTCGTAGGTAGTAACCATAAATATGATTGCGTATAGCATCTAAATCAAATTCATCAGGTTCTGTTATATGACATAACCTTTTCTTTTTCTTCTTTGGTGTTAATAGTTTATTGTCCTCCATGGACGACTCCCCAAATTTTTCCTTTGTTATTCGAGAAACAGTAGCCTTTCCGATTCCTAGAGCATCGGCTACACGATCGCGAACATTGTCAAGCGGTAACAAGGGTCCGCCATTTTGTTGTTCACGAGCAAAATAGTCTCGCAAACGAACTACAAACTCGCGAACTTCACTGTTGAGAACAGTTTTCCGCTGTCTTTTCGGCATTTTGCAAAACCGAAAATCAACAAACAGGTAACAGAAAATCAACAAATAACACAAAACAGCGAAGACAGAAACAAAACTCAGCTAACAAAGAAAGACGTGGCCGCATACAAGACGTTAGAGCACTCGTATGACGCGATGTGATGCGGTGTGACAAGAAGACAAAACAGACTGACAAGACATGACATGACTGAATTTAAAAAATACGGTAGGTCTATGGCCTCCTTTTAAATACTTTTCCATGTAATCCATAATTGCCAGCTAATTATGAATTCTTTAAAATTCAATTCAAAAAGAATTTTAAATTCTTTAAATTACGCAATTTGAATAAAAATTAAAGTATAGTAAAATAAAATATAATAAGGCTGTTACTTTTTTATCTAGTGTTTTATGTCCATCAATGCGCGTAGTCTTTTTTTCAAAATAAATAAATATTGCTTATTATGTTGAATGACCTGGCTGAATGACATGACATTTGTCTGAAAAAACAGTATTTTATCGAAATTGTTTCGCATAACTAATACAACTGTCAGTTGAAACGTCATAGGATCATCATTCGGCGTGCGGAGTATAATTTTGTAATACATTTTTTTTCCACAACATTTCACACAACGCTATCTAGATCCATGGCAAGCATAGCTTAACTAGCTTGTGTTATGTAATCCAGAATGCGGAAAAACATACTTAGATACATTTTTTTTCGTAAATACATACATATTATACATAGAAACACCCAGACTAATGTAAATATATATATTCATGCATACAAATATTTGCACTGAGCGGGAATCGAACCCGCGCCACCTGCGCAGCAGCCGCGTTCACTACCGCTACGCCACGGTGTCAGATAACCTGTTTTTGACAATATGTGTATACAATCTTTTCGCAGATAAATTGAGGTTCAGCTGAGTGGCATGCTAGAATACGGGCTTTAGAAATAAAATTTAAAAAAAAACATCGAATCTGTTGGAGATAACAGCCCCTGTTCCCTACTCCAACTGGCTGCAAGTAACGCAGCGCTGTTCTTATGGCTAAACCTAATAGGAACAAGCAATGTTCACTTAGGGCGCCCACTCACTAACGGTTTACCGGACGACGGCGGGACGATATAAACCTGTCAGTTAATCGCAATAACCCACACACTAACAGTTTCGTTAACGATTTTAGACTGACGACTAATACGATCCGACAGTGTGTGGCCGCCGAACGATTCCGGACAGTTCTTAGCCGGACAGTCCTAGGCCGTCAGGGCGACCGAGCACACGTCGGCCGGCGGCCTGTCGATCGACGTTTCGTGTCAGCTTTATTTACGTAATAAACTTAGAATAACACAGTGAATTAATTTTATTCTTTTGTCTGTAGTAATAACATCATGATGACATGTACCTACATCACTAGTTTTTACTTAGATTTTATTCATTTTTTGTACATAATCGTCTATATTTCTTATGCACATAGTCCATAAGATTCAAAATAGCTAACACCTATTTCTCACAATGATTAGCACGTACTTGTATAAGAATAACATAGTGCAAGCTATTTTCAACCTTTTGACATCACAACAAATCTAGTTTTTTTTTTCTTATATTCGTGATCAGAAGCATTTATTTATGCGAAAAAACATGTAATTAAGAAAATGTCAATAAGGTCGAGAATCGCTTGCACTGTTTCGTAGTCTCTATGTAACTGATATCAGACCATGACCGGCAGCCGATCGTACGACCTAAAACTGAAGACTCATAACTGCTAGTGTGTGGTCGCAAAACTGACAACAGGGAATTGCCGGCGGGCCAGAATCGCTTTAGTGTGTGGGCGCTATCGGCTTAGGACTGCAGGCCGCCGGACAGATCAGGAACTGCAGGCGGACTGCAGGCGAACTGTTAGTGAGTGGGCGCCTTTACCCATTGTGATGTCTCCAGCACCTGCAGAACCCTCCAAGGCGTGTCTGTACTGTGAGGTCTGTACTTGTTTTGTATAATGCGTCTGTTT
Organism: Eilema caniola; assembly: GCA_949126895.1. Lineage (NCBI taxonomy): Eukaryota > Metazoa > Arthropoda > Insecta > Lepidoptera > Erebidae > Eilema > Eilema caniola. The sequence continues at coordinate 3,944,641 of OX421464.1, read as the reverse complement.
GTGTTACTTGCCCTGGTGACTGGTTCTGCGCAGTCGCTCACGGTGCTGATCTGCTCCAAGCGTGCCAGCAATCTATAGTAGGTACACCACACACGTGCTTCGCGAATTAACGTCTCTGGACGTAATTCCACCCGAAATTATTCGTTATACACTCCGTGCTCCCGGATATGTATATATTTCACAGATTTATTAGATATATCCCAAAATATTCCCACAAATATACAATCCTCCCAAGATCAGTATTCTGCTCCGACGCAGACCGATTCGACCCAGAGTTTAAAGAATTTAAAGTGACACCTGTCACTCACTGTTTGGACTCTAATCCTTTTAGCTCAAACAGAATCTTCGTCGTCGAACATCGAATTTTACACGTACCTATAGGTCTTCAATAATAATATTGCGGTTTCTAATATCATTGTTAGTTTGCACGAAAGACCCTTCCCAACTTGTAAAATGTGTTCCCGTCCCCCCGTAACTTCTAAAATAAGAGGAAAACTGAAAACGAGAACTATTAAGTAGTTTTTTTTTTGATACGTCATAGATCGTAACCCTAGAAGAACTTTTAGGTATATATTATGTTTCTTGCTGCTACGGAACCCTTCATGGGCGAGTCCGACTCGCACTTGGCCGCTTTTTACTATTCTTTTTACCTTTCATTATAGAGGTTTATCTATGTCTCGTGTCACAGTGTTTAAAACAAAATACCTTGGAAACTGCTTGACCAATTTTTATCTTTTTTTTTTGTTTATTCAATAAGCCCAACTCAATTTCTGTTTAAGTCACCGTGGTAACAGTACACTAGAGACTTCTGAAAAAAAAACAATTACTTTTACAATGTTTTTTTAAACAGTTACGATTAAAAGCCACATAGGGCTAAGATTTAAAACTTTTTTAAGCAAATTAACTTGGCCCAAGTCACTGCGACGCAGCTTTAGTTCGCTGGTTTCCGCGAAGCGACTGCATCCGACCTTCACAAACATTCACAACCCATTGGCGTTATTAGGAAATTATTTAAGAATGATACTTTAAATGATATTCAGTCTCTAGTCTCTTGTCTACCAATGAAATGCGTCATTATCGTCTCCTGATAGTATCCTGTGATTTTATGATCTAAGACTAAGAGATTCGAGACACCCTTGCCAATGATCCATTATCCGTTAACCGGACAACGGCCATACGAACCGATAGTATGTAGCCGTGGCCGCCGAACGATTCCGAGTCCTACGCCGTCTGGGCGAACGAGTACAAGCCGGCAGGCGATCGTACGGCGTGAAACTGTCGACTCACAACTGCTAGTGTGCGGTCGCAAAACTGACAACAAGGAATTGCCGGCAGGCCAAAATCATTTTAGTGTGTGGGCGCTATCGGCTAAGGACTGCAGGCCGATGCCAGGCAGATCAGAAACTGCAGGCGGACTGTTAATGAGTGGGCACCTTAAGTCTGGTGATCTTGCATAGGTACTTATTCTGCCCGTATGGTAGACACTGTAAATCTTATTCTAGAGTTAAATATTTTGAACAAGTCTCAGTCATTTTAAATCCGTAATCCCTAATGGACTTGGCAACATTAGCCATTAAATTAAAATGAATAATGCTAATTATGATATCCAATTTATTTACGATTAATAGTTAACAAAACATTCGATCTTATTCTAAAGAGAGTACAAACCATTAGTAGGTACTTAGTAAAAATAATATGCTTATCTTCTAGTTTATTAAACAGAAACAACTCTTACAACAAAGAAAATTGATATTAGAATAAAATATTTACCACCCCCATTTTAATCACAATCCCTAGAGTCACTATTTCTCCACGGACCCACTAGTAGGTATCCACAACTATTTGTGTGATGAGGAATACCAATCAAATTTCCTTCTACATAGTTTCAGTTAAAAGACCTACCTGAAAAGACCTCATTACCCTACAAGCCCTACAAGTATTGTTAAAAACCCCTCAAAACAAATTAGTATCACTGCATCGGCTAAACAAAACGAGCAACGGTAAAAACAATCTCCACAAAGAAATCCTACTTTTTAGTAATATAAGATCTCTCAAAGATACTGAAGATATTTCGATGCTTTTTAGTCAATCGCACTAACGGCTGAACAGATCTGCCAGAAATATGAAAAGGGACATTGATTAAGAATGGAAAATTGAATCGCTCAGGCTGGACTTGAACTCAGTCCCTTACAGGGGGAAGCTGTAACCATTAAGCTACCGAACCTAGTGTGAAGCGTTCCAAATTGTTCTATACAACCATCTTGGGCGACGGTAAGAGCCGTCTACCGATATTCGTACGCCTAGTAGTCGAACTCACCCAAATCAAACTCACCCAAAAATATCTCACCCAAATATAACGCACCAAAACAACTCACCCAAAAATTATCATCAAATAAATGTGTTTTATTCTAATATTTGCTTTTATAAAAAGCTGTACAATCCGATTTGGATAGTTTAGGTTAGAAAGCTAATGCGGGAGCGGAGCGTAGCGAGGCTCCCGCATTAGCAATATGATAATAGAATGTTATGATATTTGGTAGTAACAGTATTAGAAATTTTGGATGAGTTTGATTTTGGGTGAGTTCGATTTGGGTGAGTTATTTTGGGTGAGTTCGACTACACCCATTCGTACCCACTGTTGCGATAGAATATAAGAAACAGTTTTATCATTAACTAGGTTTGAAGTCAATAAAGTAAAAATAAACCGGCTAAGTGCGAGTTGGACTACCAGAAAAAAAGGCTAAAAGTAAATAAATAATTTGTAATTATTTTTAGCGTCTACGTGTGTTATTAATATCGAGCAAAAACGGTAAAAATATACTTTTTTTGTATGGAAGCCCCCCTCAAATATTATTTTTATTTTATTTTTTGTATTTGTTGTTGTAGCCACAGTAAAAATACATAATCTATGCAAATTTCAACTGTCTAGCTATTACGGTTCTTGAGATCTAGCTCGGCGACTGAAAATGGGCATGAAAAAGGGCTAAAATATCACATTTTTTGTATGGGAGCCCCCCTTAATTATCATTAATATTTTGTTTTTTAGTATCTTGTGTTTAGAAATACACAATCTGTGAAAATTTCAACTGTCTAGCTATTACAGTTCTTGAGATACAGCCTGGTGACAGACGGACGGAGGGAAGGACAGCGAAGTCTTAGTAATAGGGTTCCGTTTTTACCATGGAGAAGGAAATGATAGCGGAGATGTTACAAGGGAATCGAGTCGCGAGCCTTCCATATGTCAAAACGACTCAATTGGTCTGTGACGTCACCATCCAGTTCTAGTGAAACGTCCTTGCGTTCGGTTGTCATTTTTGGTCAAAAGTTCAAGGATAAAAATAGCTTTAACCTGGTTTAAGACTGAAGTGTACAGTACAAGGATGTACAAAGTGTAAAAATAAACAATTTCAACATTTTAAGGGTATAACATTTCATCAGTAAGTCCACTATATTTAAATTTTAATTTTTCCGAAAAAAATGTCTTAACAGAACCATCTAGCGTAGAGAAGAAATAAGTAACCTAGTCTGGCATGTATACTAGTTGTAATAATAACTCAATTCATTTTATGAAAATGATCACAATAATCTCGCCCGACTTCATTAGCAATTTCAAAAATGTTATATTATTTATTAAATGGAATATTTTGCTAAAATTGAAAATTAAAGTAAAAAAAATTAGGCCATCTGTCGGTATAAGGCCAAATCATTTAGCCCCCTAAATGATTTTGCTATAATCCAAAAGATGGCCTTATTTTTGAAAATTATTTCCTTAAAATAGGTTATTCTAGAATTCTGTGTAGCGCTTAGTGGCGAATAGTCAAACTATATAACAAAAATGACAAGGTCTGTTTCTGTTCGGTTTCGCTATGACGCACTAGATGGCGATAACGTCATGCCCCCCGCGTCTCCCTTCCCACCCGCATTTGGTCACGCGTTTTTCTTAAGAGAAATTTGACTGTGGCATCTCCGCTACTTAATCATATTCTGTCCTCCGTGGTTTTTACCCTTTGGGTACGGAACTCTAAAAACGACTTTCGTAATATCTGTATGACGGTCCATATAAAACAGAATTAGCCTTTATTCTCAGCGTTCCTTATTTGGTTTTACCATTGCTCAATTTGTTTTACCGATGTGGACTTGTTTTAGGTACTTAAGAACGTTTTTTTTTAAATAGAAAACTGCATAACGGGTTACATCAAGCGGAAGAATATTCGATTGGCATTCTACTCGTAGATTAAGACGAGATCTCAGGCATTTGATTTAGTAATATTAGTAATTAGCTAGTGTTTTTTGCATTTATGTCTATACGTATCAGGTTTATGTGTTCGTATAGACAGAATATGATCTGTAGGTAGGTATACTATGTGAACGATGGTTAATTATCAGAAATCTAGGCAGTCTTATAAATGCAGTTATAAAAACTGCTCCTATAAGACGTCTTACAGTTAACTATCGGGTCAGAATCATGAAACTAGATTTGCAAATATTATAAAACATAACACAGATATGAAAGTTACATTCAATAACAGGACCAAAACTTTGATTCAATTTATCTAAACTTAACAATATAGACCTGACCCGAACCGATTAGGAGCATTATTCTGAGTGACAAAGTCTCAAACGCAATGACGTGATAAGATAGTGGATTATAATTGGTTAGCATAGTAGAGAAAACCGATGTAAAACTTAACAATATAAATGTGTCAGCTTTTACGAATGTATAGTTACGAAACGATTTGTCACTCAGAATAAGGGGCCAGAGAGTTTGTAAAACAACAGCTATAGTGGAAGCAGATTCTCTTCCTGTTCCTTCTCTCTTTGACGAACAGCCACAGCTGTCTCCACTAGGAGATACAGACACTTGAACTTGTCGTGGTCTCCCTCCAGCCCACGCGGCACCACCTGAAGTTATGACCCCATGTCAAACACCAAACAATTTCGACAAAGCAATATATAAAGCTAGGAATTTTGAAGGGTATTTGATAATATTTAGGCTAAAGTAAGAAGTAAAATATACAATGAAAGTGGAAAATAACTGTCAGGTGATGCCGGCATTAAAACAGTAGACGCCCAAAGCTCAACTACAATAGCAAACTATAATGAAAATCATTTTTATTTGATATAAAATTTATTTACACAACAAACAGAAACTCGTCTCTAGCTAAAAACAAACAAAAATACTAGTTCTCTTAGCAATATAAAAAGTAGGTTGATTTTATATAACTATGTTTTAACACCGACCTCGCCTACAGTTAACTTATGGAACACAGAGGGATTGGGTGTTTTCAAATTTTTTGTAGTAGATGCTCGGTAAAACTTTGAAACAGTACTTCATACTATTTAACTAAAGATATTGAATATAATTGCCAAAAAGAAACTCATTGTGTATCGATTTTTTTAACGCTCGCGTCCAAAAATCCAATCTTAGCAAAATATGTAGTAATTCATTGATGAATTCTTCATTTACTTCACCAATCCAATAAAGAAATTGCACCATACAACAGTAACGTTCATTGATCAATGAACCACCCTGCTAAAATATCTGGTAAAAAAGCGGAACTTTTCGAAGACCAAAGACCTCACTCTAGAAAGTAACTACAGACTATAGAGGTCGCGCATAAAACATCCACTAGTAACACTCTTGCCACTTGTGACGTGACACTTGACACAAATGTCATGAAAATGAAGTACAGTGTTAAGTATGGCACCACATGTCAGTGGTGGCAACTTCGAGTTCTACGGCGACTGGTGGCGGCGGCGGTGGCTGTCGAGGCGGGCTCACCTGCATGCGTCGACGCAACGGATGTGGCAACTGAGGCAAATGTGCCAACTGAGGGTGGCCGAGAGACTGCCACTCTTCACTACTCGAAACCACCTCGGCAGGCTGGTCACCCATGTCTTCTGTTGTAGTGACAGTTACTACTGACGCTGTGCTGCTATAAGGAAGAAGGAAAAGTTGGAAAGATAGTGATGATAGAGAAAATCTGGTATGGAATACTATTTATGTTAAGCTGGAAGTTACAATTGAAGGTTTTAAATATGGGAGTATTGTGGATTTAGTAGTTACGATTATGCCAGTATCAGAAGATAAATTACCAAAATTCTCAACGTTAAGCTGCTTACTATATTATAGTAAGTTAATAGACGATGGGAAGACGATACTGAGAACTTCAGGAGCTTGATGCCTATTTGACCCTTGCGGACCCGCAGCTTAACTAAAATTCAAGTTCTCGTAAGTTGTACCATAGGAATATTGTTTTTCCCAATAAATCAAGCAGTTGTGTGGTCGGGAATCAAAAGTGCCCATGACACAACCAGATAGATACGCAAATGGAATACAACAGATATAAAAAGAAGTATCGGGATCAGGACAAGTAATATTCACATCTTTTTATCTATCTTTAACTAAATGTCTATGTATCTAAATGACCATAGTATTAATACGTCTATTTATTGTAAAAGACCAAAACTTAAACTTGGCGTTACATTATGGAGGATTGACGGTGGATCCCCAGGGACCTCGAGGCGGGGCCACGTTGCCGTAATTAAATTAATTTGCTTTCAATAGTGAAGAACCAAAATTTTTTTTTTTTCGAAATCTATCAATTCGCGGTTGAAATTCAGCCGCATCGCACATTTCCGGTCTTTCCGGTTGGTTGGTTGGTTGGCATGGTTGACAATGGGAGAGTTCTGCATACCGATGGCTTTAAAGTGGCGCACCTTGATCTATGAGTGGTCGCCGGCCCTGTTAAAATTCTATCTTAACGCCTTTCAGATGACCCTTCCAGACCAGAGTAATCTGGTAAGGTGGGGGAAAGCCACAGAAAAACAATGTTATACGTGTGGTGAGGCAATAGGGACGGCTAGGCACATATTAGTAGGATGTAGGGTGCTTCTTGATAGAGGCCAATACTCACGCCGCCACGATAAAGTGCTTTTCATCATACGCGAAGCAATGAGTCTGGCAGTAGCTAGAGCCCAAAAAGGATTGACTACTAACAGACGTCATATCAACTTTGTGTCTGAAGGTTCATCCATAAAATCCAGGAACAAACCTTATTCAATCTTAGATACTGCCCCAGATTGGACTCTCCTAATCGACACGTATGAAAAGCACTATAAAATTGCGGAGGATGTTGGGGTTTCGTCATCTAGACCGCACATATTTCTCTACTCAAAAACGACTAAATATGTGGTCCTTGTGGAACTTACTGTACCGTGGGAAACAAATATACCGAAGGACCACACACTTAAGAAAAATAAATACTATGATCTCACAAACGAATTAATCAAAAACGGTTACGTGGTTAATTTGTATGCAGTAGAAGTGGGAGCGAGAGGTATACCAGCTAAATCTCTCTATAACCTACTTAAAGATCTAGGCCTATCGAGAGCTACAATAAGCTCATTACTAGGACGAATGTCTAAAGCGGCACTAGTAGGTTCGTATCAAATTTGGTTAGGCAGGGAGGGGAACTTGGGTAGTGAAGGTGAGTGCTGATGTACATCAACAAAAGGGGCCCCTTCTAAACCTACACTTGGGTCGCAAGTCCCAGGCACTGTCCTGAGTTCCCAACTCAGCAACGCGATGGACCCGGCACCCGCACGGAGAATCCATGGATTGCTAAGAATATCGTCTCTCTGTAGAGGGTCCGCAAGCCATCAGGGTCATCAGGGGGTAACACGCATGATCTCATTCAATGTGGCGATTCACCTTGCCGGAACTCCACATCGGAATCAGGAAGGGCCCACGAATGGAACGCATCGCAGCGGAGGCGACTCAGATTTCAAAGGAAGCTGAACAGCTTTCGTCCTTCATGAGCGTTGGCCTGGTGGTAACCAGGTGGAGCAACTTGTCACCCTAGCAGAAGTAGGCGCTACCCCTTTCCGGGGGCAAGGGGATAGGGAAACGAAACCGGAGATGGCCCTGAGTCAGCCGATGTTGCTTAGGATTGTCTTAGGCACCATCATCATACACCATCTTTTTCTTACACAAACTGAACACCCAAAACGGCGTGCGGTTTTAAACAGTCCGGCAGAGTAGGAAGGCACTTTGTACCGCCTTTTAACTTCATCTCTATCTATCTCCTTCATTGTTGAATTATAGACATTATAATAATTTTAGACCTAAAGAATAAATGGACATTTTGATGCTTTAGACAGTTGATACTATGGACATTTTGATACTTTAGACCTTAAAGCTTTTTATACAGTTCACTAGTGTTTTATCGATTCATAAAAATGGAACGTGAAATTGGATGGCCATCCCAACCACGTAATGATAGAACATATCTACTAAGGACAAAAAAGCCGTGGTAAATTTTAGTTTACTTACTCTCTAGCAGCCGGATGTAGATCATGGTCCTCCGGCCCGTATCGTATAACAGACTGCCACACTGAAGGGTCGTACTTCACCTCTTCTTCGCTGATAGTGCTAGAGTAGCCCTCTTCTCCATCCCCAAGCTCATCCCCATCACTTCGGTAGACTAGCAGACCGTCTCCGTAGTCATGAGCTCGACTGTCCGCACCATTCTGTGGATACAACTTAACTTGATGTGCAGTCGACAAAGGTGATAGGGTTGCACTTTATTATATTAAGTTGCATGTAAAGCTGCAAACGTATCTTTTTTGTCAGATGTACCAACCCGCAGTGAGTGTGCAGTGAATTGCAGCGCAAAAGAGAAGAATAAAGTTTATTAGAAGTATATTTTGGTATAAACTCTTTGGTATAAATTCTCCAAAACCAATCTGGCCACTTATTCCGATCCGGCCATCTTCTCACGTTACAACTACGTTTGAAACCCCATGCCACTCAGAATAATGAAATTTTCATTATGGTAATGAGTCAGTACAAGAATGTGTCATCTTGAATATTACCTAAACAGGCCACTGATTTGAATACAAAAATCAAAAGCGCTCATTTTAAAGTGTTAAATAAAGAGCAGAGTTTGACCTCACACAAACCCCAAGACCAATATCTAAAAGTTTTAATTTCTCAGAAAACTGGTCTTGGTTTGATATTCAACAAGCAGCGTAACATTTATCACACTCCAAACCAACTAACCTCAACCACAATTCCGTCCCAGGCCGTCATAGTGACGCTGTCAGGCGCTACTCCCAGTCCTGACGTGGACGCTCCTAAACCGACCATTGGACCCACTCCAGCCATGGCGCCAGGCTGCTTCCTACCACGCCGGGAGATGGTGTAATGGAGAGGGTCGTGACCTTCCCGTCTAATCATCTCGGGAAGAATCCGTCGGCGAGCATTTATGAACCAATTGCAAACCTAGATATAAATCAAAGAAAATTCAAAATTATATAACCTTGTAGCACAATGTGTAGCGAGGTTCAGGTGCAGGGTTTCCTCTAGAGGTTGGTAGAAACGGCAGTAACTAAAGAAGGATCAGGAGTGAGTCGACCTCGAGGTCAAAAGTTAAAACTTTCTATGCAACCGTCAACAGAACCAAGAATATGATGACATTTCCTTGCAGCAAAGATTCACAGTGGACTAAATACTTACTACGAACTTAAATAATCGTTCTTTCAAATATCCTAATATTTATCAATACTTCGATAACCAATCAAATAAACAGGAAGGCAACTCTCACCTGCAAAACGGTAAGGTTAGCTTCTTGACTGAGCGCTAGTTTCTCTGCGTCACTAGGGTATGCATTATAGCGGTGATCGTACAACCATCGTTTTAGAATCTTAACAGAGTGCTTCGGTAAGTTCCCACGTCGCTTGCGGACTGATCCCACGATCACCGTCTGCAAGAGTGTTTAAGAAAAATAAGCTCGGGAATTAAACTAGCCAGACAGGCCTTAGGATGGGTGATAGCAGCGCTCCATGCCTCCGAAAGCACGCTAAGCTGTTAATCCTGGTTGCCCTACGGACACCTCTGGTAGTCGTTACGGATACCATACCGGATGACGGATTCAACTTCTCGTCTAATTATAAAATCTCGATATATAGCCTCTGGATTGTAGAGGTCAAATGCAAAAGCGACTACGCTTCACGGAAAAAATCGAAAGTACTCCTAAAGTAGTGAACTAAAACGAAAATGTTTTTAGTTTAGGTTTATTGTGATAGCTGCGCAATCCGACTTGGTTAGGTTAGGTTAGAAGGTTAATTTATTTTTTGATTCAATTACATTAAGCCTTCGTGGTTATTTTTTTTATAACCATGCAGTCAGTCATTCGGGGAAGAGAGTGGGGATCCGTAGAGAATTCTTTTCCCAACGGACCCCACGTACTTGGCAAGGGAGTCCATGATATTATCTTCAGTTCCCAACGGACCCCGTGAGGGGACAGATACCCGGGGTCCATTGGGATATAACCAAGATTATGATGATACGACTATTAAAAAAATGCTGTAACTATACTACTGTCAAGATCTATAATCATACACCACCATCACAATTCCAACCAAAGACTATAGAACCACGCAAACCAATTCACCTGAGTATGCGGAGGTGGTGGTGGATGCCTCGGATGCGCCATAACAGGATGCCTCCCCTCCGGGTCCCAGGTCGGCCCGGGCTCGTTACTGCGCCGGTGGTGGGCCATGTACAGCTGGTGGTCCCTGACCTGCGGCGGCGGCGGGTGTCTGGGCTGCGTCAGGGCGTTGTGACGGCCTTCCGCATCCCAGTCCGTGCCGCTCTCATTGTCGTCCGTCGATGAGGTCGACGGGAAACGATCACGCGCTGGATACATTTGAAGTTCCATATAAAATTATAGTTGGTGGGAAAACAAAATCAGGTGGTACCCAAGGCTTACCATCTCTTGGACCTAAAATATCTTTTGAGAATAGCATGGGGTACTACGCTGGTGGACGAGCTCACATACTAAACAATCCGCGCGTGCCAGGTCTTCATTTATCACACGACTTAGGTTCAAGTATCCCAAAGTATACCCCTTGTTAAGCATGAAAAAGCAGTTATCAAACCCACAGTTATTTCTATCATCGTATCCTCACACATTATGAGTGAAAATTGTGCGCTCATAAAAAGAACTTCAACCCACGTACGCTCAACAAGCTGTAGAATCAACTCCTTGCTGTGGTTAAGCCAACCGACTATAATATGGGGTTCTTCAAGAAAGGCATTAGAACGCTCCTATAGGGTCGGCAGCACGAGCATGCCGCCTCTGTATTGCACACGTTTATAGGCAACAGTAACCACTTTCCATAAGGTGGGCTGTGTGCTTTTGTGCTACCTAACTCATACCTTAGTACCACCGACAAAGAACATACGGTGTTCCAACGTAAAGGTTGATTTAGACCGAACGAAGATAGAGCTAGAGCTAGAACAAGGGCATTTTAAGAGCATCCTTTCTTAATTAGACCTTGTTTTCAAAGAAAGAACAATGAAAGAATATTCTGTCACTGTTTACTTATAGTAGAATTTGACGAAGAACGGATAATATGAGCATTCACTTTACTGATGGAAATCAACCTCAAAATGAAACTAGCCACCAAACATTCATAGCCACTATTACTTCTGATTACACATTTCCTGTCCCTTTGGAGGAAAGCTAATTCCTAATTATAATTCTATAATAGCTACATTTTTTAATGAATCATGAAAAAAAATATTTTTTTTACACTGCTAACACTAAAGCTCGCCATTGACTAGACAAATTTTAAAAAGAAAATCGGTTGAAAACGGGCGAAAAAGGTAACAAATTTTGTTTCCTTAAACAATTTTGCAAAAAAAAAAGTCATTAATAAAACGCCTGTTTTAGATTTACGAAACAAAATGAACTATAAAATCATTACAGATAAATATGTATTGTTTTTTATTATTTCTTGACTCTACTTATGCAATCCTTAAAACGCCTGTTTTAGATTTACGAAACAAAATGAACTGTAAAATCATTACAGATAAATATGTATTGTTTTTTATTATTTCTTGACTCAACTTATGCAATCCTGTGCCATTTTACCAGATTGCTAGGAAACTTTGGTAAATTGTTGAAGTTGTAAATTGTTACCTTCAATTTTTGTGCATGCATTTCATGTAAGTAAATCTTTTTCACTTACATAGGTGCTGCAGAAGCATTGCAGTGCAACGCTTGTAATTTAGAAATTGAAAACTTTTATAGTCACGTGATGACGCTTTTAATATTTTCTGTCACAGACTTGTAAACAAATTTTCTACTTAACCTAGGTACATTAGTGGAATGCTGTAGATACCCTAATGGAAGTATTAGCATATAATTACTTACGCAGTTTGATCTTCATAACTTTGATCACGGATCTAGGCAGCGTGGCGAATTTACCAAATAATCAACAAAGTGGAATTCCCGCCACCAAACTTCACGCTTTTGACATTAGCTGCCAATAATTATTATTTACAATTGACATCACAGAAATATCTGAAAAATTATGTTACAAATATAAACAAAATAATTATATGATGATTAGTCAAAGACTGCTCTGTTGGGAATGAATTCGTTTTATTCTTATTTTGTTTCGAAAATCGATGCGCTTTTGTGACAATTGACAACGACATGCATTGTCACTTGTCATTTTGATCAATTTTTGAAATTTGGAAAAAAAGAATTGATTTCGAGCCAGTTGTATGGTATGCAAACTTTTTGAATGATTTTCATTTCCGTAAGGTCTTATGTGTTTATATCAATTTAGGCTCAATTCTTATTGAGTCCGTAAAAGAGAACAACTTATCTGGTGCCTATGTGTCTAATATATTTATTTAATGCCTTGCATATTATTCTTAACATTTCCTCAATAACACCCTGAGTTAGAAAATGTAGGGCGAAGTAAATTCTACGCAATAAACGAGTTAGTTTTTAATCATCAGGCGGTGTGATAATACGCAGTCTGGTGTCGATTTTCAAGATTTAGTTTTATACCTTTGGCATTTGGATATCATTAAATATTTACGATTACAGTTTTATTTCGTACTTCAAGCCGAGAGAGGGCTTTGCTATCCTCTAAATAGAAGTTCTTTGTACTATCAAGATAATGTAGGTTTTTTTTACGTGCGGGCAATCCCCACGTATACCCCCCCCCCCCCCCCCCTCCGATGTCGAACTCGAACCGACTAAACCGAACGCTGTCTGTGGGTCGATGTGCTAGGCCAAAGGTGAGGTTGTCTGGCGACATATCCCTCGCACCCCGGCTGACCCAGGGCCATTCCTCACGGTCTCCCGGAGGAGGGCTTCCTCGGGAGGGGGGAAGATAATGTAGGTATACACAAATATACACATAGACAGTACAGTTTGCACTCTTGTTGGGAAACGACTGCCATAGCCTAATGTCACACCAAATTTTCACCTAAGTACTTGCAGAAGGGCAGAGAGAAGAAAAACGAAGAAAATTGATGAGCCACGATCAATCAGCAAGATGTATCCTGTGGCTAAGTGTTAACCGAGTACCTAGGTTTATACATTGTAAGGTTGAATAATACTAGCCAGGTCGGTTTTAGGATGGGTGATCATTCTTAACACAATGTAATCGTGTCGTCGAAATGAAGTCGTGCATCGGGGAGCACGTGAAGCTGTTGGCATTATGGGTACCTAGTTGATGTCCTATAGTTCGAGCTGTAGACCTGTTCTATTGCCACTGGACCTGTCCAATGTACCTAATCCCAACCGAATCGAACCCGGGACCTATCAATCGACTCCTTAACCGTTAAGTTATCGACCCTTCGTTGAACCAAGCAAAATGTGGGTCTTAATACTCTTAATACACCTCCTGATGCCTATCTCTTCGGGGATTAACAGGCGTGAATATACTCAATAAATCCATAATAAAGATATTTAGTATGTAAACGAAATGAGGAATAAGAGAGCTGGGCCAGGATTTAGGTATCCTGGAGGCATCCAAGTTTTGGATGCTTCCAGGATTGACGCTCGGATCAAGAAGACTTATTGAATTCCAGACTGCGTTCAAAGTTTACACTTTGAAACCCTGAGATTCAAACAAAAACAAAGAAACTAGTGTAAAGTGATAAGAATTTGGTTTGTTAAACTTTTATGAGAGACTCTACCGTCTGACTTCTCCATCCAGAGAGAAAAGCTTCAGTCGAAAACGTCAGAGCCTTGACTGTTATTTACCTGCAGTCTACGAATTACATTATTCGTAGCCTACAGTCGAATCATTTTTAAAAGCCACAAATGACAGTACTTCATAGTGAGGTGACATGCTTAGAAGTCCAATTAAATTGAATAAATCGATAAGGATTTCATACATCTCTAAATCGAATGTTCTGAATTGAATGCATTTGTTCTTAAAAAAGATTTATAGATTATATACTAAAATTTTAACTGTATTTTTTTGAAAATCAAATTAGAAAATCATGTCTTATTATTTTTTCTATCTTTCAAATTCACCACTTGTTCACGAGCTTGAATCTTTAGAGTTCTCCCTAGTTTTGACATGTTAAAATAAGAACAATAGTACAAATCGTTAAGCAATCGGAGTCCAAATCATAACCAGGTCATATATATAATCATAACCATCAGAGCAAGATCAGTTCAATAAAAGAAGCCGGGCCGGAAGAAAATAACAGAGAACACACAAAAACGCAATCTTTTTTTTGTATGGCGATACCAACGATTCCGTCAACAACTCAGAAACGCACAGTCACTTCAACTTCAACTTCTTCAAAATGGCCTCTGCAGCAAATCACCACAATTCGCCAAAGTCAAGTAAAATGTATTATAAAATGCACAACGACAAAAGATTGCGTCATGTAATGACGGCGACATGTTGTCATGACAGTGGCAGATCTACTAATAAGGCTGGTTTGGTAGATACTAAGAAGGAGGCAGTCCGAAAAGCTGAGCTTGCGTGACAAACAATGCGGGCTCCTTTTTCCAGTGGTAGGTACTTTAGAGGTGGAGGCCCCTGTATCATTGGTATTGAAAAAGCATCTAATGAGGCCGTCAAGCTCAATGCTGTCATTGTAACATGGTAGGCACGTGTCTGTAATGGTGCCCCTCTTTTCTGAAACTTTGCCGTCAGCTCACCTTCAGGCAAGGTAAAGTCACATTAACGTGACCTATATAAAAATACGTGCTTCCTCGACTATAGACCTGTACACAGCCCAGCAACGCCAACACGGCATGTTTTTTTAATAAGTTGTGTGGTTCCCGGCATAGAATAGGACCACTCCATCTCTTCTCGTGGATGTCGTAAGAGGCGACTAAGGGAACACCAAAAGATGGGCAGCGGCGTATTTTGTGATGCATCCTTATAAATACCGCGCTCGCCAACCCGTTTGCCAAGCGTGGCGAGTATGGCAAGAAACCTCCCAATGAACGGACAAAAAAAGACCAGGCCCCTAGTCCCCGGCAGCCCCGCTATTCCTGGCTCCGGTAGCGGTCATGGTAACGGCGGGGCAGGGGGTGCGAAGAATCCCCGGCAGAGATTCGGCTACCACCCCAAACGGAAACTGGCCCTGGTAACACACAACGTCAGCACGATGAGGACTGACGAGAGGCTCCTCGAGGTGGAAGAGGAAATGAGTAGGTTGCACTGGGACATTGTTGGGTTGTCCGAAGTGCGAAGAGCGGGGGAGGGCACGACAACCCTGAAGTCTGGTCACCTACTCTACCACCGGGAGGGTGACAGAAAGTCACTGCATGGTGTCGGGTTCCTCGTCCACAGGTCCCTTATTAACAACGTCATATCCATCGAGAGTATCTCGAGTCGGGTGGTATACCTGATACTCAGAGTATCCAAAAGATACTCGTTGAAGGTCATCCAGGTGTACATGCCCACCAAGTCATACTCCGATGAAGAGGTCGAGGAAGTGTATGAGGACATAAGTAGGGCCATACATGCTTCCAAAACCTATCTCACTGTTGTTATGGGGGACTTCAACGCGAGACTGGGCGAACGAGGCGATGGGGAGTTGAGGGTGGGGCCTTTTGGATATGGGTAGCGGAATGACCGGGGCCACATGCTGGCGGACTTTATGGAGAAGGAGGGTCTCTACGCAATGAACTCTTTCTTCAGAAAGCCACCCCAGAGAAAGTGGACTTGGCTAAGCCCCGCTAACATGGCGTATGAGATTGACTACATCTTGACGTCAAAGAGGCAAGTATTCAATGATGTCTCTGTGATCAGCCGTGTAAAAACCGGTAGCGATCACCGTATCGTAAGAGGCACATTGAATATTAGCCCTAGACTTGAAAGGTCACGTCTGATGAAGTCAACACTCAGACCGTCATATGCCGATGTCCGGGACTCTGAGAGCTTTCAGCTCGAACTATCCAATCGTTTCGATGGTCTACAGGATTGCGTTTCAGTGGACGAGGTAAACAACGTGCTGGTAGAAGCTGTCCAAACGGTGGGATCTAAATTCTTTAGGTCTCGCCCTAAACAAAAACCTCAGAAAATTTCGACCCAGACCCTTGATCTCATGACCAAACGTCGATCTATGCCACTACAGACCTCCGACGACGCTGAGGCATATAGGCAGCTCAACAGACGCATACAGAAATCTTTGCGACACGACATTCGCTCCTATAATACAAAAACTATTAAGGAGACGATAGAGCGAAATAAAGGGTCCAAAGTGTTTGCGAGGAATGCGTCCGTTGGACAAAGCCGGTTGACGAAGCTGAAGACGGAGGATGGCGGCATGGCAACGACAACGGCAGAGGTACTTAGGGAGGTCGAAAGGTTTTATGGACAGTTATATACGTCTGTAACGCAGCCCGTTGGCATGGCTAAAGATCCAAGAGCCAAGCTTACCCGACATTATACCGAAGACATCCCGGACATCAGCCTGTACGAGATTAGGATGGCCCTCAAACAGCTAAAGAATAACAAAGCGGCGGGTGAGGACGGAATTACAGCAGAGCTTTTGAAAGCGGGCGGAACGCTGGTACTGAAGGTCCTTCAGAAGCTCTTCAATTCCGTCCTACACGAAGGCATAACGCCGGAAGCGTGGAGCGGGGGTAAGGTGGTCCTTTTCTTTAAGAAAGGTGATAATACTTTGTTGAAGAATTATAGGCCCATCACGCTCCTGAGCCACATTTACAAGTTGTTTTCGAGGGTTATTACGAACCGTCTCGCCAACAGGCTCGATGACTTCCAACCTCCCGAACAAGCCGGATTCCGAAAAGGCTACAGTACCATGGACCACATCCACACGCTGCGGCAGGTTATACAGAAGACCAAAGAGTATAACCAGCCTCTCTGCTTAGGATTCGTGGACTATGAGAAAGCCTTCGATTCGATCGAAATATGGGCCGTGCTACAGTCTCTCCAGCGGTGCCGGATAGATCACCGGTATATCGAAGTGTTGAAGTGTTTATACCAGAACGCCACTATGTCGGTCCGAGTACAGGAACAGAGCACGAAACCAATTCAACTGAAAAGGGGCGTTAGACAGGGAGACGTGATCTCTCCGAAACTGTTTACGGCTGCCTTGGAAGACGTCTTCAAGCTACTGAACTGGAAAGGACGTGGCATCAACATAAACGGCGAGTATATCACTCACCTTCGGTTTGCCGACGAAATTGTCATTATGGCAGAATCGCTGGAAGACTTGAACACCATGCTCGAAGACCTCAACAGAGTATCCCAACAGGTGGGCCTTAAGATGAACATGGACAAGACAAAGGTTATGTCAAATGTCCATGTTGCGCCTCTACCGGTTCATGTTGGGGACTCAGTCTTAGAAGCTGTTGACGAGTACGTCTACTTGGGTCAACTGATCCAGGTAGGCAATTCCAGCTTCGAAGACGAGGTAAATCGACGAATCCGACTCGGCTGGGCAGCGTTCGGGAAGCTACGAGATGTCTTCTCGTCCGACATACCTCAGTGCCTGAAGACGAAGGTCTTTAACCAATGTGTGTTACCAGTGATGACTTACGGATCTGAAACGTGGTCCCTCACTATGGGTCTCTTAAACAAACTCAAAGTCGCTCAACGAGCTATGGAAAGGGCTATGCTCGGTATTTCCCTACGTGATCGCGTCAGAAATGATGATATCCGTAGGAGAACAAGTGTAACCGACATAGCCCAGCGGATTAGCTCGTTGAAGTGGCAGTGGGCGGGACACATAGCGCGCAGAACAGATGGCCGATGGAGTAAAAGAGTTCTGGAATGGCGACCGCGTACGGGCAAACGTAGTGTAGGACGCCCAACGGCCAGGTGGAAGGACGACCTCATCAAGGTCGCCGGGAAGCGCTGGATGCGGGCTGCGTTAGATCGGTCATTCTGGAAGTCTATGGGAGAGGCCTATGTTCAGCAGTGGACTGCGTATGGCTGATATGATATGATGACCTTTTATTTAATCACAAATTGCAGTTATTATTTATGGGTAATTTAATATTCCTTTGCAAGTAATCATTTAAATTAACGACTCATCAAACTTCTTCTGTGTTGCCAATATATATAAATACTTAGTTTTTATACATACAGTATTGCGTAACATCCCTAGTGTTTATAAGGAAAAAGGATTCCCTGAGGTTAGCTAGTACTGACGTTCAGTTTTTTGGAACAAGAATATTTGTCATATGCAATTTGAACTATAAAATGCCCCCTAAAATCCAACCACACGTCCTGATCGTCCACCTTGGTCCACCAGATCTCGTGGGGGACGGACACACGGAAATAAATTGACTTGCGTGGCTAACATGGCTCTGATACACTCGACTTTGGCGTGTCGCCGTTAATAATTTTATAATACATTCTACTTGAAATTGGCGAATTGAAGCGATTAGCTGCAGGGGCCATTTTGAAGAAGTTGAAGTTAAACTATAAAATGTTAAGGAATTTTGCATTTCTAACTTTCAAAAATGGTTATTTCTCTGTAACAAGGTTACGTCGCCGAATTTTGATGAAACTTCAAATGTGGCTTATTACAATGATTTGACTATAGTGCACAGTTGCACACAGTACTATCTGTGATTAACACCAATAGAGACGCCATTGACCGGACGCATGATCGCTATGGTGTGTGGGCCTTTTACCCATTTCCCATATATAACCACTCTATTTTCTTACGTGCGGGAAATCCCCACTCACACATTTCCCCTTTTTTTATATACAACTGAGGTGGCAGACCAGCACACATCCCACCTGATGGTAAGTGGTTACCGTGGCCTATGGACCTGTGCAGCGTGTGCAACACCAGGGGAGTCACACTCGTGCTGCCGACCTTGTAAGCGCAGAGTTTCTGTCCCGTCAGTGTAGAAGACAAAGCAGGAATAGCCTTTGGTCTTCCCATTGACAGCACAAAACCTCTCTAGTGAGCTCTGGCTACCCTACTCACCGCCGGGAACACGGAGGTTATGGCCACGGTATTCTGTAGGGCAGAGGTATAGCTACTGTCATACATGTTTGTATGGCAACCGGGACCGGCGGCATAACGTGTATTCAGAGTCACTACCAGACCAGACCAATGTAAATACCCATATTAATGCACACAAATATTTTCACCGAGCGGGGATCGAACCCGCGCCTAATGCGTAGCGGCCGGGTAACGCCACAGAGGCTATCTAGTGCACAGACTGTTTGGGCCCCAAAGATGTTAAGGGCCATGTAGAATTGCTCTTCCTTATCCAGGATAAAATCAATAAAATAGAAATTTCAGCTCGTAAGGATATAACCATTTAATTAATAATATTAAGTAAGTACTTCAATAAAGCAAAACTATTGAAACAGCCACATAAAAATAGTAACGTTGTATCATAGCAAAATTCAATATTCCTCAGCTGCGATCTCTGTGGGGGCTTTCGTGGAAGGGGTCGAGAGGGGGGCTACGGCGGGGGCTGACACGGCGGTTGGGGGCCCGGGGTCCGCCATTGGGGACTCCGGCCTCTTTTGACATTTCTCTATCGTATCTGACAAGATTTCCTTCAGAGTTGTCGCTAAAGCTTTCGGGTTGCCGCTGCTGTCCAACTGCGGAAGATAATTTTGTGATCAAATTTATATTGAAGACCTTCGATGCAAGTTCCCGAAGGGGCAGACAAGAGGTATTAACACCCACATTTGATTTCGTTCCCATGTAAGAGGGAAGCGGGCCTATTGCCGCTTCTAAATGATACAAAATTTGTAGGTTTGGGTTGAATTTATTCACTAACGTGGGCGACGGTTTTAGGCATTAAGAATACACACTACTTCATGGTCACTCGAACCAAGATACGTCTATTCATGGTGTTCTCTATATAAGAAAGTAGAGTCCCCACTTTTTCTAGATTTGTACGTAAATTCACGAGACTATAGAAAAACTTAATAAGTATATTATAAGAACCTAAGGAAGATGTTACATGGAAAATATCGAAGATCAGCCAAACTCAGTACACACCTATAACACTGTAAAAATCTTACCCCAGACTCAGACTCTTAGCGCTAAGATGAAGAAGACAAGAACCGAAGGAAGGGTTTTGTCACAATCTATTAACTCACCTTTTCTTTTTAATTTATCGTGCGCAAAGTCCCCAAGGATACGGGTACTTACGTTGGACTTGACTGACCGACTAAAATGCACGCCATCTGTGGATTGTAGCATCGCAAGTTGCCGGAGTAGAGATTGGCTGAGACATATCTGGCCCTCATCGGCTATGAGGAAGGAGTGACGGAGTCCTCATCTAGCCCCCAGGTATAGGTAATCTATTCACTTACCGTGATAACATGGCCGGCAAATCGCTTGTGAACATTCTTGACTTTGTGAGCGGCTTCCCTGACGATCTGCCGCGCCGCGTTGATCTCCGACTCTGGTCGGCCCAGTTCCGATAGTTTATTCTGCAGTCTGGTCGCGGCAACCTGATAGCAAGACAGAAACCAATTAACAAGGCAAAGAACATAAGATGACCAGATCAGTACTATACATGTACAGTAGTAAACAATAGCAAGCCTTCCTGCCAAAGTTTGGTATAAGAATAAAGATTGTATAAAGTGAATTCTGGATAATTAGTTGAATTTTATGTTTGTTTGCATTGGGCAGTGGTATATAAATCCTATCTGAATTCGTAAGAAGTTATATTAAGCGTTTCAATTCTTAGTTTCTGAGAGACGTTACGTATTTTATTTGAGATTAAAACATAGGTTATTGTTATTGTACGTTTGACCTACAACCAGGGTCATAAATCTAGAGTTTCTCTCTGCCTCACGATGTACCCGGCAATCATACGGTGAATCCATGGATTGCTACGAATTTCGTCTCTAGCTGACCGTTTTCACAATAAATTTCATCACAATAGTTCTTAATAAAAAAAAACGGTATGCTTATTCGGAAAATGGACTGTGATTATGTGCCGTGGATGAAGCTAAAATCTGTATTGCAAAACGAAATAGTAGAAATGCGAGTATAAAAGTAAGTTCTTGCCTCATTGTCAACTTCGAGCGCCACAATCTTCTCGGGCCACTTGACCTGTCTGTTGAATATGTTGGACATCCGTGGGTTCTTAGGGAACCCTACTAAAATGAAGCCTTTCGCCTCCGCCTGTTGAAGCATAGCCTCCTTTATGAGATCCACAGTCATTTGCTGAAAAAAAATGCCATTGAAGAGATTAATGTACCTATTGTTAGAAAATACGTTTCATATGGTGATTTATGTTGAACATTAGAGTTGTCCAACTTCTGTTGTAATTCAGTACCTGAAGGAGACGTTTTGGTGCGAAAAGATAAGCAGCTTGCGCTAGAACCTCATCCGTCAATCAGCAGGTGTAGTTGCTTGCTGCAGGTGAGGTTAGCTTAGACCCCAAGATCTTAAAAGGACCTGAAATACCCCTAGTTATCGCAAGTTGCAGCGACGTGCGATCCGCATTATTGGAAATCATGAGGTCACGAGTACCCTCGAGCCTCTGCAGATGGGTATAGATATTGTTTCCTTGGCAGTATTTTACCGTCTCTACCGTTATGAATGTTCTGATGAGCTATTCCAATTAGTCCCACCCTCTCCTTTCCTATACAGGACAACACGTGCTGGGCTTAGATGTCACTCACAGACGGTGCAGAACATTCCTTCTAGAACCAAGCGATTCAGTGACTTAATAGCACCATTAAGACCTGGAATTCCTTGCCAGCTCACGTGTTTCCTTCTTCCTACAGTCCTGGGTCCTTTAAGAGGGGTGTGAATAAACATCTGATGAAGCCGTCAAGCTGAGCGCCACCATTGTTAACATGGTACGTGTATATAATGGTGGCCCTCTTTCCCGAGACTTTGCCTTCAGCTTACCATCAGGCGAGGTCAAGTCAAATTAACGTGTCCTATATAAAAAATATAGCTATCTTATTAATTAGGTACTCCATAAAAAAACCGTAAGTTTCTATAAGACAGTGCACGGCAAAAGGCCTTCCTATTTTTGAAGTTGTAATGTACAGATGGTCAAGAATCAGAAGCAGGTATACTTTTGGCCTGTGTGTGTA
Source organism: Eilema caniola (assembly GCA_949126895.1). Taxonomy (NCBI): domain Eukaryota; kingdom Metazoa; phylum Arthropoda; class Insecta; order Lepidoptera; family Erebidae; genus Eilema; species Eilema caniola. The sequence goes on along the minus strand of OX421464.1, from coordinate 3,922,288 downwards.
ACCTTACCTCAGGTATATCCTCTAGTGCCTGCAATTTGTCGGCGATCATTCGTCCCCTGGCAGTATCCTTCTGCGCCTCAGCCCGCACCAGCTCCCCAGGCCTGATCATCGTGTACCCTGTGATGTTTGACATCGTCTGCGCGACAGTCTGATTGCCGGCGCCCGGCACGCCATTCACAAAGATCACAGGCAGGTGCCGAATTGGCGTCATATCATATATCGTGTCCTCCTGGATAAATAATAGAAACAGTTAAAAGAATATTGCTTTTATTATTATTTATGTCACCTCATTCAAGTCGGCAATTGTACGTGTATAGGGACACAGCGGGCATAACAGGAGGTGGTACATCAACTGCAGAGATACACCGTAGTCACCTTCACCGCAACAGTCTCCACCCCCAGCATCCATGTATCCCCATTACACCCAATTCGCCTTGCCAACCTCCAACTTGTGCTGCCCACCCTGAAGAAAACTTTTAATGCCCTTGTCCACTTGCAATCGACATACAAGCCGATATACTAATCAGCAGTACTTAAGCGGATCTGAGGCTAAGCGTAAACATTGGGCGCAGCTGGGAAATAGCTTTGATCTCGCTGGATAATCGCTAAAAAGTCCCAACTAATCTAGACTAAACGTCGATATCGCCAATTGGTTGTAGAGGTCAGATAGCAGTCGCTTAACAGAAAATATCAAAGTTCAGCCACATCACAGACTGGAAAGCCGACCAACTGATTTGCGATAAGGCTCGAGAGAATGACGATTGCCGGATAATAGCTATTAGGCATTTAGGAGAGAAATCTACATGAGTGTGTTTGCCTTTAACATTCTCAATATTTTATTTTTTAGTTCAAGTCGTGTTTTTGCACTAATTTGAATGTAGATGGATACTGCAAAGACCAGAAAAGGTAACAGGAATGTAGGAAAGAATACGATAGCTGCAAATATTTCGTACAAGAGGCGGCAGATGGTGATAAATGCGGTGAATTCATAGGAAATGATAAAAACTGTTCATTAAGTTTCGAGATTTCTCGCCGGTTCCTAATGTTATCAAACATTTAGTCTACCACAGTCCACTGTTGGACATGGGCCTCTCTAAATGGCAGACTTAGGCCTACTGTCTCCACGCTGTTCAGACGGGTGCGCACAGACTTTCATTTCCGGTTTTCTTTCTTTTACAGTGATATCGTCTGAGCATTTTTCCATCAATTGCCTCTTACGACACCTTTCAGATGAGATCAACTTGTCTTCTTTCTCCGTCACCACATGGATATTAACCATCTAAAGCGTCTTGTATTTTATCTGCGAAGCACTGATGATGACGAATAATAAAATTATGTAATTACAACCAATTTAATATCTGAAGTACTTGTCACGGCTTCAACTAAAATAAATTCAAAATTCATTTAAGGTGAATAGCTTTTTTTAACAGACAAATAGCAGACAGTGGTGTCGTTTCATAAGTCTTCGGAAGCTCAGACCACAGCAAGAAAATTGAGTGGTCGTCACTGCTAACGTCATTCATCTTCCTTCAGACCCTGAATCTTAAACTTCCTCAGTCACTTACCTCCGCAGTACGTCTGGAGTAAAAACAACCCATTGTGTTGCCACACAACTTTACTTTTTGTTTGAAACGATGTAAAATTAATTATTATAATCCTCAACAAAATTCAAGTAAAATGACATTTCCAAATAAATGACAGTTTTTTGAATGCACCCCTAGATTATTGACGGTTTTCGAATTATCTTTTGTTGTGGACAGCATCATGGCATTCTTACTGTTAGTGAAAAATATACAAAAAAGGTTTTATGTCATAAAATTTATCACCGCCACCGTGTTAACAATATCTCTACTTGGTAAGTAATTAATGCTATTAGTAAAAAAACAAAAGCATCTGATGTAAAGTGGTCTTCGTGGCCCCAGGAAGATTACAGGAGTTAATTTCATTGAAAAGACAATAATAAAAATAAAATATGTTTATTGCACAAAACACAGTAAACACAATAATAATTAAGTAAAAACAGCAACAACTGGACAAGGGTTCGAAGGGGGAACATAAGTGTGTTTTCTGAGAATGGTCTGGAGTACATAGAGCTGAACAGTTAGGACCTTACAATCGTTGTATAATTGGGTAGTAGGGTAACGGTTACTCTTCCGCGGCATAATTTTAACTAAAGACAAATAGCAATACTAGATTAAGGTAGATTGAATGGTCGTAGATCATACTCAAAAGAGTATAATTATTGAATCTTCCTTTCTTTTCTCTACCCATATACCACATAATTGTTTAATTATTAGGCATACAATTCTTATTGTATGCCTTGAGGTGGAGAATGGAAAAAGCACATTTTATCACAGCAACACTATGTACCCATTTTTACAATAAAATGATTTGAATTTGAATTTTTCCTTCTTAGAATCTCGTATTCGCTAATCATTCTAAGCATCTGAATTGATGGTCCATATCTGTGAGACTTCAATCTCACAATCAGCGCAGTGCAGTCAATTTAAAACCTAAATATATTTACTACCTGTGCACCTCTATTGTATGATACATCATCAGCTGGTAATGAATTAGCATTTCCTCTACCTAGCAGAATTCAGGGTCGCACACATCACAACACATAACAGGAAGACCGGAAACATAATGTCCTTTCATATTAACATTTTAACTCGTCATGTAGACGGTGACGCCGGTGACATTGATTACCTGCCATGAATAGAGAAACTAGTAATTTTTAGGTACTTGATTTGTGGAGCAGTGGTTCCCAAAATTAAAAAAAATCCATTTCCATACTAATCCGTACTAATATTATAAATGCAAAAGTAGCTCTGTCTCATGTCCGTCTGTCTATGTTACGCTTAAACCACTAAACCGATTTAGATGAAATTTGGAACAAAGATTAAGCCTAGATAAATGCATAGGCTATTTTTGGTCGCAATAACCGACATCCAAGCAAGCGGAGCCGCGAGCAACAGCTAGTTGATTTATATTTTGCGAAACATCGTATTCGTCTCCGTTCAGTGTGAATTCATCATACCTATCTACTTTTAGCGGTCACAGGGTCAGCAGCACAAGTGTGACTTCCCTGGTGTTGCACACATCCATAGGCCACGGTAACCATTTTCCATCAGGTGGGCCGTGTGCTTGTCTGCCATCTCAGTTGTATACATAAAAAAGTGGTTTTCCAGTTGCGACAAAAGTTTAAAACTCATTTATTTTTATTGGCATGTTGGCTGTTACGAGAGAAGAAAATCTGACCTAAAGACCGTCCATTCGCCCATCATCTGACCTCTAAAACTTACTAACAATATCCAAGTTCGGTAATTGAACGATTGTCGGACTTTCAAAATTCCAACTACACGTAACGTCAATACCACAGATACGAATGGCAACTGGGACGGACAGCTTAATCTACTCTCCGAGGCACTCCGAGGAGTCTATTTTTATAGCTCTCCGGTGGTTTTTTTTTTATGTAGTACACGTCAATTTGACTTCACTTCGCCTGATGGTAAGCTGAAGACAAAGTCCCAGAAAAGAGGGTCACCATTACATACGCGTACCATGTTAACAATGGTGGCACTCAGCTTGACGGCCTCATCAGATTCCTTTTCACACCCCACTTAAAAGACCCGGGACTGTAGAAAGAAGGCCTACTCAATGGAATTTGGTTACCGTGGCCTATGCAACATCTGGAGAGTCACACTTGACCCTGTAAGAATAGAGAGTTTCTGTGCTGTCAGTGCAGAGAATAAAGTAGTACAAGCCTGGTCTTCCTACCCTCTGGCTACCCTAATCACCGCCGGGAACACAACACGAGGTTATTGGTATTCTTTAGGCCGGAGGTACTTCCACAGTCGCACTAGTCAATTCTTTTACACCTTCCAATGTGTTTGTCACTAAGCCACGGGCTCCTCAAAATATAAAATCTATACGTTTTTGGGAACCGCTGATCTAGTGTGATTAAATAAACTGACATAAAGGTTGCTATATGTTTCATAAATCGTTAGTTTCAATAATTTCAGTTGTGAAGTTGGTGTATTTTAAATACTTAAACGCTCACGTCAATCTATCCACGGGGACTTGAGCAGCAGTGAACATTCTGAAAGGATATCGTTCAGGTCCTACTTTTTTTTTTGAAGTGAAAACTTCTTTAGCGGCGTTGGATGGGTAAAAACTGTTAAACTCGCGTCAGGATCACGTGTTAAACTCGCGTCAGGATCACGTGTTAAACTCGCGTCAGGATCACGTGTTAAACTCGCGTCAGGATCACTTGACCTACTCGCGTCAGGATCACGTGTTAAATTCGCGTGAGGATCACGTGACCTTTAACCTGTAACCGACGACTTTGTAGGATGACATGACGTCATACAACATAGCTACAGAGTGTTTATTTTGCTCATTACGCTAAGAAGCTTCGTAGCATAGCGGTAAGCGCTTCGACTGTAAGTCCTTATGGTTTCAGATAGTACCGGTTTCGAATCTGGGCTTCTGACACTTTTTGTGATTATTTTTTCATTTGTAATTTATTGCTTTTTGTGATTATTTTTTCTGTTTGTAATTTATTAATTTCTTCTGACAGAAAATTAGTAAATATAGGTTCTATGATTGGCGCTATATTATAGGTATGGTATGGTATGTTCTTTTTATCTTTTTCTATGTATATAACGAAGAAAGAAAGTCAGAAAAGTTTTCACTTCTGCCAGCACTCCCAGGGTGCAACCCGCCTTCTTTTTTCTATATTGTTTCATTTTGTCTGTGAACTAGTTCACAAAATCTTGAAAAAAAGCACATCTGAAATTTGAAAAGGGGAGCCGTCGGGAATCTTGTTGTACGGACACACTGGTTTCGAACGTCCATGATATTTTTTATAAGATAAATATACCTACATAGGTAATAAGTGCTTATTTGCGAGCTTGACCAAAACCCACGGCGGGATCAAAATGAAGTCTTTGCTTACCTACCTATCCACCATTTTTCTGTTCTGTGTCTACCACCACCCATTTCTGCAAGAAGGTATAATGATAAACTGGATGATGATAAACCTCAGGCGTATATTATAAAAAACACTGCTCCAAATATAGGTACGTCCTTACCCACGCCCGTAATCACCATCACGGCTTTAGACCCAGTGGAATCTAAAGTTGATAAACAGACGAGCCTCTGTGCCAGAATTTCCACTTTGGGTTAGGGGATCAGATGGCAGTTGCTTCTGCAAAAACCAAGGTAGATAGGTACGCTATATGAAGAAAAAGAATAGGAAAGGGGCCTCCGGGTTCCAAATTACGAGCTTTGGATGCAGCCGGAAGTACCTAACGCAGTGATTATAAAGATGACAATTTTTTTTATTGTGAGGGTTAATTTTCTTGCCAGTTTATATTTTATAGAGTACCGAGTATTAATTAAACCCCGGATAATAAACAGAACGGACACCACGAGCTATCTTCAATAATGTCTGCAATACAATATTATTTTATGGCAATCCTATTAGTAGGTCTTCTAAGGCCGGTATCTCCAAACTCAGTCTGTTCCGTTGATTCACCATCAGTCCCTCCAAAATACTATCTTATGGAGAAGTGCTACAGGTCGAAGCTTGGCATCGCTGCCAAAGAGAATACCACCACATTAACCAAATGCCTAAGTCTAGGCCTCAAGAAGAGAGGCTTGGCTATCAATTTCAGTCCTCCAGAAGCCTGGGAAGATAGCAATGGGACTCTGCAGTACACTTGTGAAGTACTGAAGTGTGCTGAAGCTGATGATGGATTGGCCTTGGTGAATGATACAAGATATGATTATTATAGTCTTTATGCCAAGTCACTGCGTAAGTACCTAATTTTGGTTGATTTTTTTCTGTCCCCATTACACAGTGACCAGTGATTGACGGACCATGGTCTATTCTGCCCACAGTAGGCGTAGTAGCGTAGTAGGGGATCACTCAATGGCGCATCTTTTAGCAGGGCCGTCTTAAGGCTATATAGCGCCAGGGTGCGAAACTCAGACTGCGCCCCCTCCCCCCCTCCGCTCCCCCCCGGTCAACAAAAAAAAAACGCAATAAATTTTTGATGTTTCATTTATTTTTCTCTAAGATCTGTAATCTATCTGTAAAAAGATCTCTAATACAATGTTTTATTTTAAGTGCGTTTCCTTTTTCTGTTTTGGGCACCCGATGGTTTCTTTTTACCATCCCCTAAATCGGCCATCTGCAATCAAATAGATCATAAAAGAAATTATATGAAAGTAAACTTACTTAAATAGCAGCGTTTTCCCTGAAAGAAAACGCATATTAAAATACTTACCTAATTCGAAGCTTATAATGAGATAGGCATATCCGTTTCCCGTAGTCTTTACCTCTTTTAGTTCCTTTTGATGACGTATTTCCGTCGCCTCAACAGGCCGTGGCGCCATCTGTGAACTTATAAAACCTAACTGGCGACATTTTATCCTCATTGGCTTTTATTCGCCAGGCAGTTATAAAGTAAGCTTCGAATTAGGTAAGTATTTTAATATGCGTTTTCTTTCAGGGAAAACGCTGCTATTAAAAGTACTTGACCGTAATTCGAAGCTTATAATGAGATGTGTCTGTTTTCGCCTGGTGAGGAACGGAAAGTTTAAAAAAAGAACGCCAATGTGATATAAATTATATTTAGTTTCAAACACATTGACCATATACGGTCTAGGCAATTAACTGGAAATGTTATATAATCAGAATATAATTAATAATCAAGAAAAAATATACCTCCTAAACATTAATTGATTGGGTTAAACAGTCGAGTTATAGTAGTCGAGTTATTAGTAGCTGGCATTATTTCGCGCCTATAATACCTTTGAAAGGTATTGGCGGACCGCCAATTTCCTCGTGCAAGAATATCATCCAGAGGGTAGTTTAACCAATTTTTTGAAGCCACTGCTGACCGGATGCTGCCAGGGCTAAATTGAATATTTGCTTTTTTAAAAAGGTGTTTTATCCAACCCGCTATGACCGTTCGTGAAGCGGGTTTAGGATGTCCCCTAACAGTCATAAACAAACTGTAGGACTTAGCAGCCTCGCGCCGAGCATTCAACATTGATACCATGGTTTCAATCCAAAAGACAAGATTCAGTTGAGAATTATCATTATTAATTATTAGCTTCCAACCAGACTGTCTATAGTCGGAATTATCCGTTTTAGAGCCAAACACGGGCCACAAAATTATGGAGTCATGAGATTTGATACAATGTTCAGGATCAACCTTGAGTAAGTTAAATCATGGACACGTCGACCAGAACATAACAGCAACAAAATGGCAGTATGAGACGATATTTGGAAAATATTAGTCATATCTATTGAATATGTGGATATATAATGCACTAGGTCATCGATATCCCAAATTGGAGGTTTAATGCTTTTTATGGTTCTCAAGGAAATTGCTTTTAAAATATGTTTAACTAAGACATGAGAACTTAGATGGCTTGCCGTCTCTGCATTACAGAGTGTCGATACCACAGATTTATGTAGAAGAACAGTATTGTATGATAATCCATGAATCAGGTGTAAATCAGCTAAGAATTGCGCAAGTTGAGATCCTGAAGGTTTTCTAAAATCTATATTTTTTGATTTTGTCCATAAAAGCCAACGCTCCCATGCTACCTTATAAGTTTTTAAGGTGGATGGTCTCCAAGAACTTTTTAACAACATTTTCTGACCGTCATTCCAGCTATTTATCTCCTCGGTCCACCCCCACATTTCCAGACTTCTCGTGTCAGGTCCTCTATGTTGGGGGGTGGAAGACCTGTCGAGGTATCTATCAGGTTGACCCTCAGGTTCTGCAGAACGAATGGAGCTTCGAGAGCTCTCGCTTTGAGGTCTGCTCGCCAGAATACCTTGTTCCACCGTGGCACTACTAACAGGAACACGCCTGTCGATTGATTGAGATGTGCTAGAACTTTGGGTATTAGGCACGGAGGAGGAAACAACCACGCCAGAGGGTAATGCCATGTTATGCTGAACGCGTCGTGAAAAAGTGCTTTCGAGTCTTTCAGGTCTAGAGATACGTAATTGTGAACCACGTGGGCTCTCTCCGACGCAAAAAGATCTATCACAGGTGTGCCCCATTTCAGAAATATTACATCCAGGCAATTTGATCTTGGATGCCATTCGGGAGGCAGTCGATACCTTGATAGGTGATCTGCATGGTTGTTGTACCGTCCCGGGATGTAATGGATGGAAAAGCTGATTCGATGTTGGTCGAACAGTTCTATAAGTTGCCGAGTTATGTCCATCAATGCGGCTGATTTGGTCCCCCCCTCTTTGCGAAGGTGGGCTACAACAGTTTTGTTGTCGCACTGTATTAGCACAGAGCTGTGACTCAGTAGGTGGATATGACTCTGAATAACGTGGAAGATGGCCAGCATTTCCTTCTGATTGCAGTGCAATTTCAGTTCTTTTAGTGACCAAGAACCTCTCAGTGGAATGTTGTCCAATTGAGCACCCCAAGCAAGGTCCGACGCGTCTGTGGTGAGAAAGTGTGTTGGTGGAGGCGGATGTAGAATCGTTGGAAGTTGGCAATTGTAAATTCACCATTTTAATTCCGTTCGAACCGATTCGGGCAGCATGGCTTTTGCTGGTTTGTCCAGTAATGTGTTCATGAATTTCAACACGTGGCGATGATGTAAACGGCCTCGTGGGACAACAAAACTGAAGAAATTCAGTAGACCTACCAGGCTCTGAATTTCTTTTAGCGTAACATGTTTTTGCCTTAAAATTTGTTGAACCTTTGATGTTAAGGTGAGGACCTTTTCTTTCGGTAATGATTTTAGATTGTCCCATGTCCTCCATTGTATACCTAAATACGTAAGGGTCTTTTGTGGAATTATTACAGATTTTTCCAGATTCACCAACCATCCCAGAGTGCAGAGAGTATCTAAGGTTATTTGTACGTGCTTGTGAAGAGTCGTAGGATCTTGGTGTACGATCAAGAAATCGTCTAGATACACTAGAATACGTATATTTCTCTGACGTAATATTTGAGCCACCCAATTTGTGAGGATTGAAAATGTTTTCGGGGCCGTGCTCAATCCGAACGGAAGACAAGTCATTTCCAATAGTTCCTTGTTGAATAGCACCCTGAGAAAGCATCTGTGTGTTTTTGAGACCTTCAGATGAAAGTAAGCTTGACTGAGGTCTACTTTGCACATCCAATCCCGTGGTTGAAGGAACTCTGGCACCCGAAACATGTTCAAGAGATGGAATTGCTCGGTCTTCACAAACTCGTTCAATGCCTTTAGGTTGAAGATAGGACGGTATGATCCGTCGTTTTTCGGCACCAGAAAGAGTGGGGAGATGAAACTTGGAGACCGATGTACTGATTTTAGAATGCCTTGAGCTTTCATTTTTTGGATCAATGCGGTCATTTCTTGTGAAACCGGTGTTTGGAATGGGCATTTTATGCTTGGAATAGACAGAGGAGGTCTCTGGATAAATGGAATGTGATAGCCCTTTATCAATTTTAAAACAATTTCTGGAGCTCCCATTTCTTGCCAGCGTGTGTAGTACTGTACTAGCTGACCGGCTTGGAATGTCTCCGAGTCATTGCTCATGACGTTTCGACTTACCTTTGGGAGCATGGACAAAAGAGGATCGCCCTCTTCCACCCCTTTGGGGACCGCGAGGCTTCGAGCTTCGGTGCTGAAACGACCCCCTTGCGCTATTATCAAAATAATTATTTTGATAATTGTCGTAAGGCAGATATTTAGGATGGTAAGTACCCTTCGAGGGTGGTAAAATCTGTGCAGGTACATAGCAAGGAATTTGGGCTCCATTCGATGGACCCGTAAATTTTTTGTGGCCTGTACCTTTCGAAGGCTGGCCGTGCACTTTACTTGATTTTTCGTCTTTTAATGGCCAAAAGGTTTTGCGTACCCCACCTGCTTTTTCTAGTGCGGCTGAAAAAGCGTCGGCCTCAAAAATGTGGGTAGCCGACGGCGGTATTTTATTAAGTGAAATTTTCACCGCAGCATCCTTCACATTCTTGAGGATAAGGTCTCTCTTGACCTGGATAACCTCAGACCTATGACCACAGACCATTTGCAAAAGATCCCCAGATATTTTATGGAAATCACCTTTTAAAAATAGCCCTCCTATTTTTTCATTGAAATTCTCAAAACTAGTTTCAGATTTTGACCACGATAGTAGCTTTCGGATATTGTCTTCCAGGGACTCTTTTTGCTTTCAAATGCAAAAGGTCATTGCAGCAAAGGCCTTATCAGCCTTTGCTAAGTGGGACAAGGTGTCATATTGCCGAATTTCAGTGTTTGTCTCGAGGTCCGTGAACCCCGGGCTGTGATTATACAGTTTCTGAGCATCCGCATACCTAACCTCGGTCCAGTTACGGTTGCCCAAATGCTGCACATTTTCAAGCATCTTAATGAAATGCTCAGGGGCCTTGGGAACAGAAGGTTCTTTTAGTTTAGTCTCTAAATCAAACATGAAATGAGGCTCTGTATCAGTGACGGATATGTTATCATAGAGCTCACCACTGACTCTCGAGCAAATTGACACCTGGTCAGCATTCATATCGGTATAATGAGGTTGACAAATAGCGCTGCGTAACTCACTAACCTCCCTCCTTAGTTGTTTCACTGCATGTCGGCTCCTCTTGCTCTTCCGATGACGGCGTGATCGCCTGCGAGAGCCAGAGCTGCATGAGCTCGAGCTCGAGCTGCTCGATGAGCTGCTGCTCGTACTGCGAATGCGTTTTCTAGATACTCCACTCGGTCCAGCAACTGGCTCTTCCTCAAGAGGAGGGGGGTTAACTTCACTCATTCTGAAAAGGACAGGTATTAATAGGTGTTCTAGGTATAGCAAGTGTTACAATTATAGTACACCATGAAAGTAGTCGTATTGGAATAACATTTTAATATATTAAGTATTAAATGTTCAATTATACTATTAAGAAATTATCAAAGTCGAAATTACAATTTAGCTTGTGGGTACTTATAAGTGCATTGCATAGCAGTATAAAATAAAGAATCAGTCTTTTTTTTTTTTTGTTTGATATCGATACATGAGGGTACTTATTCCTGACAATATTTTTTAATTTGAACATAAAATGAGACATTCATTTTAGAACTAAATCGAACGGGAAACCCGTTTAATATTATACTTATAAACATGTCAGGCCACACAACGTGTAGTTTAATAGGTATAGTAATTGATATACTCACTTTTAAAAACTTCAGTAGTTGATTCACTTGTTACACAAATAAATGCAATTTTCACTTTGAATTTTTAAATTTAAATCGATATAAGTATACAGGTTATAGTATTTTATGTAATTTATCAGTTTATTCGCTTAGGTTAGAACCTTATGCTACGGGAATGAAAACGCCAATGAGGATAAAATGTCGCCAGTAAGGTTTTATAAGTTCACAGATGGCGCCACGGCCTGTTGAGGCGACGGAAATACGTCATCAAAAGGAACTAAAAGAGGTAAAGACTACGGGAAACGGATATGCCTATCTCATTATAAGCTTCGAATTACGGTCAAGTACTTTTAATAAAATGTTATATGTTATAGGTATAAATTATTATTTATAAATATATTTATGTAATAAAATTTAAATGACCAATATCAAGCCCAAGTAAAGTAGTTATCATAAATTATAAACTCACTCATACTTATTGTGTGTGATTATGATTAATGATTACAAATACCACGATATGGCATCAATTAGGTATGTAAGTTTATTTTTTATTAATTAATTAGTAGGTAGGTATATCAGTATTGTAACTATGTTCTAATGTAACAGTAGTTATATCTCAATGATTGTAAGTAATTGTAACCGTAACAAAAATAGGTAACTCTGTAAAAATAAAATTTACTTACCTTAACAGTATTAATTTCCGTTGTTTATGATTTAAGTAGGTACGCACTGAAAAAACTCCATCCATTTGCACATTATTTTTTTACGAAAACACAACACAATCAATTAAATCGATATTGGTGGGCCTAACTGAATTTCCACTTGCTAGAATCAATCACAGTCTAAACTGCTAGAATTTTTAGTCCTCACTCGGCGGCTATCGCAAATAGGTATAATGAAAAAAAAAATAATTCAAAAATTAAGGAAAAGAAATGGATTTAATATTTCTTTAACGTTTCACAGCATTAAACAAAAATCAAACTTTAATGTTCATGCAATAAGATTCAATTGTCATAGGTCGTCTAATGACATCAATCAGTAATCGACACTCAGAGCCGCATCGCGAACTTACATTACAATATACACCGTAAAATCCTAATTATAGAGGCCATTTTGCTTAAAGTGCGGACGCCAGGCGGCTAGGTCAAAGGGCCTCTTTGAATGGAGATATTGCCGCGTGCGTGTTAAATTAATTTAATTTTTATGAGTATCCAAATAAGAGCCATTTTACCTTGCATATCGTGAGCGGGATGACACTTGCCGAAAGGCAAAAGTGACAATAATAGGTACAATGGTAAATTTTAATATTGGTATGCCTATATTTTTATGCATGTAGGGGTTTAATTGACGTAAGTGTACGAAACATGGGAATGGCGTTATTATTGTACTTATGAGTTAAAGGTTAAATTAGGAAATATCGAAATGCTTAGAGCTCGGACTGCGCCCCCTCGGGCTACGCGCCCGGGTGCGGCCGCACCCTTGAACCCCCGGTTAAGACGGCCCTGTCTTTTAGCTCCATTTTATATTATCTCTGGCTCCATGCTACGCCACGATTCCTTGTAAGTGTGTATCAAAAAATTAACAAGATTCTCGTTGCGCGGCATAATGGTTCCTCGTTCTTCATTATATACTTTTGCTCCCTATACACAATGGTTATGGCCAGCCGTGGCTCATCATGCGCTATTGTGTACCGGACCGTTAAGATTTGAGACATTCACGAATTAAAAAAATAATAAAAACTTCTCTCCATAAAGTACTTATCCTATATAATCCTATCCGATTCAGTCTACCATCCATATTTTGCCACCTTTGTTTTCGATTTGATGGAGGATGAGTCTTGATTGATGTCCAACACGGAGTCTACGTACACAGTAGGTACGTAAGCCTAAACGTAGGAACTCAGTACAGATTCACTGGCAAAGGGTGAATAATTATATTCAAAGGGGAAAGAACCTTACCATAAAAACGACCATAGCCATTTTATATGGAGTTCTGGTACCCCTCGTGGCCGTCGTCACTGCTCCGTGTTGCATGGTAGGTACCTACTGAGAATTTTTACTTTATACTTATTTTTATAGCTCACGTGAACTCCACCTGCGTCCCATCAATAGGCATGTTCTACCTTCTCGAAAAGAAACTAAACTACACGCTGGCAGCCCAAGAGTGTAGGAACATAACAGCAGTTCCCGCTGACATTACTAGTGAACAGCGGACGGATGCGCTTGCTCAGCTGCTGGCAGGCGCGAGCGTTGACGCCGCGTTTGTGGGGCTCAGGAGCACAAACGGGAGTGCTTTTATTAGTTCTAATGGTGAGTTGACTTATTTTATTGATCTCTACTTTCTCTGAGAAGGCATTTGTGTGAACTGTTACTGGTGGTAGATATTTGATAGCACAAATTTGTCACAAATTTTGGCCGGGGCGGTACCACCGTGCACGATTGCACAAAACCTTCCATAGTAATCCAAACTCGGTTGGATTGCGTTCAGGGGTCAGCAAGTGCATAGCCGAGCTGAGGGGATTGTAATCACAGAACTAGCAGGACCGGTAGGAGTCACGCGGTGCTGCGACGACAATCCTCTTAAGACGAGGCCGTCAAGCTGAGTGCCACTTTTGTTAACATGGTACGTATATGTAATGGTGACCCTCTTTCCTGAGACTTTGCTTTCAGCTTACCATCAGGCTAGAAGAATTCAAATTGACTGTCCTATATAAAAAAACTAAGAATCCGTTAGTAGTTACGATCTCACGTTGAACATTGATTAGTTGATTGCCATGAGCTCTGACAGTCTGAAGCGCTGCAGTCCTTAATGTTTTCTCACAAGTCACCCTTCTTGTGTGTACATGTAATAGTAAATTCCGATTATGCTTCTTTGTTATGAAGGGCACGTCAATATGGCTTCACCTCACGTGATGGTGGAGAGGTGAAGTTTGAGGAATGAGGGTCACTATTGCAGACATAAATTATGTCATAATGGTGGCCCACAGTTTGATGCTTTTCCATAGACCGCTTAAAAGACTCGGTTACGGTGCGGGAAAGAAAATAGTACATTATGGTACAAGTGTGTTTTAAACTTGGTGATTACCGCTGAGGCGCAATTGAGACCCAAGTCGTAAGGTGAGGGTCTTAAGAGAGCCGAGGATGATTAATCATCAATACACACATCTATCATACGATGTTTGTCAACACTCTTGTAAATAAAATAATACTAAAATATATATTTACTCCTGTAGTTTTTTGGTAGTAAACTTTCCAGAACGTTAAGGGCTTCACATCAATCACATCATATTTTGGACGTTGTACAACACAAATCATTTTCTTAATAATTAGTACTTGGAACCGAGGTGGGATTTCTTTTTACAATGTGGGTTTTTTTTCTTCGTCACGCGGATCTCGATCTGCCATAGGCTAAATGAGGATACTTTTTTTTTTATTTGTCGCGGACCGAATAGGAAATTTAAGTTTTTACACAGAAAACAAAAGTTATTCGTTATTTAAGAGAAAGTTTTATTTATTAAACACGTACAAGTTGAAATTATCAATTTAAATACGAAGTTGCATGAAATGAGCAAGTATATTAATTTATTTTAATTACTGAACACAACCTTATTTATATCAAAACTTTTTTAAGAAGAAATCAACTCAACCATTGAATTTAATAAAAGTCTAAGTATACCTAGTTAACTCACTGGTGAAATAAAGCAATGAAAAGTCACAAATTGATTACAGGCGTCATTACGGTGAAATTATAGCCAGTTTATGACCAAGTGTGTTGAAAAAGAGATTACCTATCATGCATCAATAATTGATCAATTTTAAACAGTGATACCTACTTAATTCATTTTGCAGGTGATGCATTGGACTGTTCAAATTACCGAGCCTGGGCTCCTGGCCATCCCAGGAGATACCGTAAGAAGTTTGATTGTGTCCTCATCACACGACGTCGCACATGGCAATCCACTCCGTGTAAGAAAAACTATCCTATGCTGTGTGAGATCATTCCTGGCGGTCCATATAAGAAAGGTTCAATATTCGTCTCGAGATATGAAAATAATAATGGTTAGTTTTAAATGTAAATGTGTAGGTACATATTAAAATTAATATGATCTGTAAAGGGCAATAATTGGTTTAAATATTAAGTTGGATATTAAATTATATTCCGTAGATTTGACGAAAAGTTCAAAATTATCATAAGTTTTTCTTTACAGAAACCAATGCGGAAAAACATGACGAACAATAGTCTTAGGAACTTAAAATAAAGCATTAATATCAGAATTTGAAACACAATAGGTACTCATTTATTTACACTCAGCGGATTAAGTATTTTATATTTTCCATTTTATTGTAGGTTTTCACAAAAGATTTGAAATCTCTTCATTTTTCAATGGAATAACAACACGCAAACGTCAATTTGACATCTAACGATTTCCCCTTCCTCTCTGTGACCTCATTCCCCTCTCCTTTCCCTGTGTTCCTCAAGTTTCAGCCCTCTTGACGACCGCCTTGATCATTTTATATTTGTTTACATGTACATATTTTTAAATTAAAGGAAAAAGCTAATTGCTCTATTATAATGGGTCAAGGTAAAAGTCAATTTACTGAGGAGGAGCTTCAAGACTACGAGGTAACTGGGGAAAGTTTATAGCAGATAGATTTTTTGCTGTTTGACGATGACTGTTATATCTGTTAATTTTTCATTATTACAGGATCTCACATATTTTACGAAGAAGGAAGTGTTGTAGTAAGTAATTTTAATTGTTTTATTTATTGTGGTACATGATTTAAGTAATAAAGGAATGTTTAGAAAGTACAAAGGATAAAAATTGTGTCAAGCCCAGCCTTTGTTTATAAACATTTTTCTTATTTGTCCTTCCTATAATATGAATATGTAAATGCTAGCAACCAGAGACTGCCATAGTGAATCGCATTAATAACCAAAATTATGTAAATTTGTAAACTCATATTTTTATTTTAGTGTGTCTGTTGATTTAAGTTAGGGTTCATTTTCTTTTTCTTAACATTATTTTCACTAAATTCTAAACACTGTACACTTTTACTAAACTCATAGTAATGTAGTGAAAATTTCAGTTGCTAATATTCTTTTGTGAAAAGAATTTAAAAAAATATCTGATAAAATTTAAGGTGCATCTCATCTGCATCTTAGAATCAATCATTCTCATTATATTCTTCCTCCTAGTGTTAAACCCAATGGCATCCAACCCTTCTACCTAGGAGCCTGGGGTCCGTTTTTTTGCTCTTATTGTATAATTTTTTATTAATTTTCAGCGCACACCAGAAGTTCAAAGCCTTAGCACCAGAGAAAGTAGGCCATAATAAAAACGCAAAGTTGCCCATGACTAAGATTCTACAGTACCCAGAATTAAGAGTGAACCCCTTCAGAGACAGGATCTGTAAAGTGTTCAGTTCAAGTAATGACGGAGACTGCACCTTTGAAGACTTCCTGGATATGATGTCTGTCTTTAGTGAGATGGCACCAAAAGCTGTGAAAGCGGAACATGCTTTTAGGATATTTGGTAAGAACTATATAGAATATTCATTTATTTATTATTCGTTTATCATGGGATATTGCCACGAGGATATAGCAATTTATACACAGTTGGGAACTTATTACCATCATTCTACTAGTGATTATGTGATTGCATGCATAGTTTGTAATTTGGTGCCTGGGGTCTGTTTATTGGTGTTTTGGGCTTCTGGTAATGACTGATGTCTGATGTCCCAACTCTAAGAGAAATACATGTCTTGTTAGTTGTTTCACAAGAGAGGTTGACTAGGGAACTAAATATATTGGTAGGGCCATGTAATGTACACCAAATAAGTATGCTACTTATGAATGACAAGACGAACCTACGAGTCATAATACTGTTTAGGCGCCAAAGTAAGGCATGGCTTATACTGAAGGGATGTGGCGGGGATGTATGGCGGTGGCGAATAATTAAATACTGGCAGACAATTAAAGGAACACAATATAAACTTCATATAGTGTACAATGACGTTACGTGCGCCACTACGTCACTTTAGAGGTGGGACATCACCATCAGGCACGAGCGCAATTCTCCTCTAAGAAAAAAACGACGTTATTATGCAATATACAGGGTGGAAGATTTTAACCTTACCTGGAGGTAAAGTATTCCAAACACTGGAGATAGAGAATTCTGCTCAAAGGAAACATTCCTGTTTTTTTAAAAGTAAATAAAAAGTAATTCAAAAATTTTCGAAAATTCGCTTGCCACATCTGGTAGTCGAACCAACTTAAATCAGAAAAATAAATTTATATTTTTATATCATCCATCAGACATCAGACAGAGTCAATCATAAGTATCAAATCCCTCTAACAAACATGGTAAATTAAATAAAAGGAAATCCTTGAAATCTCAACTTATAAATTAAATTTGACAAATAAAGCACTTTAACACAAAGACTCATCTGATATCATCCTAACAATGAAATTCGATATTTAAATAAAATTACTTTTTCGTGCGGATACCCCCGCTGGTGGATTCAAACCGACTAAAACCGCATGCCGTCTCAGGGCTCAATTAACATCTTCTGTGGTGTGGCGGTAGTGAGCGCGGCCGCTATGCAGAAGGCGCAGGTTCGATCTCCACTCTGTGCAAATATTTGTATGTATGAATATGGGTATTTGCATTGGTCTGGATGTGCCTCAAAGAAGTCGGAGAGCATGTTAAGCCGGTCTCGGTTGCGATACGAATATCTATGGCAGTCGTTACTGGTAGTTGAGAGCCCTAAAAAGTCCTACATCTGGTCTAACTATAATGGTTTGATATCACCCTTGGGTTGTGGAGCTTAGATGGCAGTAGCTTCACGGAAAATATCAAAACTAAGCCAAACCCGCAGTTATACTAGTAAAGTGAATCCCAGTTTCCGTGAAAGCGCTAAGATTAAAAAAAAGAAGAAAGTCACCACCAGTACGGCAGTTCTCTCGCTATCCCTGTTGCCCAGGGTACACCGCGTGAAGGTTTCCAATCTAGCATCCTAAATTACTACCAACCCTACCTACATACGTCATGCAGTTACAAAATAAAGTTACTTTCTAAACTGGAAACAAAGTTCAGTCATTTAGTATCTACTTATTTTAAGAAATATTTGGCGTCAAGGGTAACTTTATTGTTGATAAGATTTTTGAAGACTCTTTGAGTAAAAATGCTGTATCTGCTGACACTGAGTTCATAAGTTTTTATGGACCTTTTTTTCATTTAATTTACCATGTTTGCTAGACAGATTTTATCCTTTTGATTGACACTATCGATTGATGCCATAAAAATACAGGTTGTTACTTTTTGGGAATTTTGTCGGTTCGATTACCAGGTGTGGCGAGTTTACAAAAATCCGTGAATGCAGTTTTGTTCTTTTTAAAAATTAAGGACTGTTTCCTTTGTGTGAAATTCGCTGTCTCCAGTATTTAGAGTACTTCCCCTCCAGGTAAGGTTTAAATCTTCCACCCTGTATTGTGTTACTTAAATTGTCCACCACCGCCATACGTCCCCGTTACGTCTCTTCTGTATAAACCGCGCCTAAAATAATGAGTGTGACTCATAATGGTCTGATTTGTTAATAATTTGATTAGCATATGGAGGCAAATCAAATCAAATATGACCCACTTTATGGCAGAGTAGGCACCCTGGCGTTGAGTCTTTACTCTGTGCTTATACATTAATTTTACAACACATTGATGTTACTTAATACATAGATAATATTGGTTACTCAATACATAGATAATATTGGTTACTCAATACATAGATAATATTGGTTACTCAATAGAACACACACTATTAGTGTGAATGACCATTTTTGTTTAACGTGTGGAAACCCCCACGGGCTTCACCCCATCGGTGCCGTCGATGGGGTGGGCGTATCGGAATCGGACCGACTAAAACCACACGGTGTCCTTTGCCGGGCACCCCGGGTAAGCCCTCGTAAGGATAACCCCAGGGTTACCGGCGGACATTGGCCGCCACCTCGGCCTCGCCTGGTGGGGATGTGAATGACCATGTCAATCGCAAATCTATACATCTTATACATACATACATATAAATAAAGTTGAAGTGTCTGTTTGTAATATTGAAATAACCGTTTTTTACTACATGTATATGAATATAATACCAATTTTTTACAATTTTTGTCTGTCTGTCCGTTTGTTCCGGCTAATCTCTGAAATGGCTGGACCAATTTTGATGGGACGTTTATTGGCAGGTAGCTGATGTAATAAGGAGTATTATTTCAATTTGGGGACGCCGGACGGCCGGACGGATGATCCATCCGCGGAGTAACTTAGGCTACTTTTATTTTGGAAAAGTGGCGTTGACTCAAAACTAAGCGATAACCGACATCCACTACATAGATTAACTTATAGTTCCTTCTAGTCCAGGGAATAGGGTCCTGGGAGTTATGGACATGTGATCAACAGGTGTAGCCACAGAGCAGAGCTGTTCTGTGGCACGCTATTAGGCTATTGACGAATCTATCACATTGGGGAGGTCCATAAAAAAAGTTTGTCTAGATACTTTTACAACATTGCTCTTAATCTATATTTCAGATTTTGATGGAGATGACATGATCGGTGTCTCAGATTTGCGAGAGGTTATCGAAAGACTTTGTGGGCCTGAACTGAAGCTCCTTGAGTCCGAGATCCAGCAGTTGGTACAGAATGTACTCGAAGAAGCTGATCTTGATGATGACGGAGCTCTTTCCTTTGCAGAATTCGAACATATTATTGATAAAAGCTCTGATTTTTGCCAGTAAGTATATTGTGTTACTTATTTTTGCGGCTATACCTCACGGGATCTTATTAACGTCCTGCTAAATGCTGAATAAGTGACTACTTATGAGAGAAACTGTAAACCACAGTGTCTCCAAAGCAGGCCCCCGATTCTGCAAATTTTTTGACATTACAAAACCACACACTTTATGTAAGATTAAGTCCAAAACGAAAAGAGAAAGGTTTATATAACATCTTTCATCCACTCTACAAGATTGTTATTTAATTTCAGACTTTTAACAGTACAGTAAACTTAAAGTTAGATGGCATTGGTTACAGTGTCTGTGGTACCGCTGCCGCTGTGGTTTTGCCATGAGAAAATAATAGCAGAATCAGTGCCCAGACCATTTGCTGGAAAGGAACAGGATACGAGGGTCAAACTGAAAGTTCTTAGAACTGGCCACTTATAAACAATATAATAAAAAAATAATTCTAAAATTTGAAAATAGAACTCTTTGCCAATATTACTGAGTATATATTTCATTCATTTGTCATTTGTTTTACGATTTGGCGGCAAATTGAAAATTGTCTGTGTCACGTCAACATGAATTTAACACAAGAAAATTTTCGTGCAATGATTTTTATGACTTTCGATGTCATTTAAGTCAACAAGAAAGTTATGATAGACTACGATTGGCCTTTCACGATGAAGCCCCATCTCGTGCGACTGTTTACAACTGGTTTAATGAGTTTAAACGTGGACGCACTAATCTCACTGATGATTTACGTGAGGGACGGCCTTCTACGGCGACGACTGAAGATAACATCTGTGTTGTGCGGCGTATGATAGAGACTGACAAAAGAGTGACCTATCAACAGATTCGGACAAGCTTAGGCATCGGTATGAGTCAAGTGCACAAAATCCTCCACGAACATTTAGCGGTCAGGAAGCTTTGCGCCCGGTGGATACTTCATAATTTGACTGAGGCTCAAAAACTCCATCGTGTGGATTGGTGCCGTAAAATGATTGAAAGATTTAACGGAGGTGACTCAAATGCTGTGTTCGACATACTAACAGGTGACGAAAACTGGATTTACTGTTATGATCCTGAAACCAAAAGACAATCTGCTCAGTGGGTGTTTCCTTTCGAGGAGTTGCCAACTAAAGTGAAGAGAGATCGAAGTGCGGGAAAAAAATGGTGGCCTCGTTCTTTGGAAGGATAGGTCATTTCGCAACAATTGTGTTAGAGGATCAAAAAACAGTTTCTGCAGAATGGTACACTACCAATTTTATATGCCACTTGTCTTGGAAAAAGTTCGAGAGAAACGACCTCGCAGTAGGATCCTCCTTCACCACGACAACGCCTCGTCGCACACCGCCAAGCGAACGATCGACTATTTGGCGACATCAAACGTTGAATTACTGGGTCACCCACCGTATAGCCCCGACCTCGCGCCTTGTGATTTTTATTTATTTCCAAAAATTAAAGAAAAACTTAAAGGAAAGCGGTTTATGAATGCTGAAGAAGCGGTGGCTGCGTATCGCGATGCCATTGAAGAGACCCCTAAGGACGAGTGGGCAAAGTGCTTTTCCCAGTGGTTCCACCGCATGCAGCGGTGTATTGACGTGAATGGACAATATTTTGAAAAGATATAATAAAACTAATAACTGGCTAATGTAATCAGTTTTTGATTTTCTAAGAACTTTCAGTTTGACCCTCGTACATATCTACTACCTGTAGTTTTAGCTCCTCTCAATGCTGAAGAATCTGTTTTTTTTAACGTGCGGGAAATCCCCACGGATACCCCCCCCCCCCCCCCCTTCGGAGCCGAAGGGGGAGGTTATGTCGGACTCGAACCGACTAAACCGCACGCCGTCTGTGGGTCGATGTGCTAGGCCGAAGGTGAGGTTGTCTCGTGACATATCCCTCGCACCCCGGCTGACCCAAGGCCATTCCTCTCGGTCTGGCCCGCCTCGGGAGGGGGGAACACGCGGTCCCCGACTCGCCCCTGGTACGGGGGGGAAGAATCTGTAGCTGCTTGGCAGTTACGTTTATGAATTAGCTTCATAGAGAGTCCAGTGAATTGGTTGGTCTTTGTTGCATTAACGTTAACGTTAAAATTATCCCCATCAAACATTCAAAATCATACTTGAAAGAACTAAAAGAAAAAGATTTTTGTTAAACATGATAATATTTTTTCTTTTCAGGGCATTTAGAATACGACTATGAAAATCTGAAATTTAACAGAGTACTCAACACCGAGTCTCAAATTAATAGAAATAATCTCTAAACAATTAGAGTAAACTTTAAATATATGTACTACTTTTGACTTTTAGTAGTAGTAAGTAACTAAGTGAAACTTTTTATATGATGTAATGAACACAGGTAGTTTTAGCAAATCTCGTTATCATATTCCTATAGGCAATAATGTTCTTATATAAGTTATAATATAATAGGATGTTTTTTAAACAAACTTTGTTATGATAAGACATGATATTATATCGTTTGCTTCCTAAAACAAACTTGTTCAACTGAACATTTTAAGAAATGACCTATGAATTGATGAATAAATGATATTATTGTATCCTAAATAAATTAGCGCCGCCAATTAGCGTAATCAGCCATTCAACTAACTGCCTAAGCAGTTAACTAAACGGCGCCATTCAATTAACGGCCTGAATGGTGTTCAGCCATTTAATTAAACTGCTAGGCAAATAGCTTGGGTCGATGACGTTTAATTACTTGCCTAGCCATTTAATTAAACAGTTAGAAAAATGACTTATTTCTGTATGGTTATAAAAAAAATGACCACGAAGGCTGAATGCGGGCGCTACGCTTCGCTCCGCTCCCGAGCCTTCTAACCTAACCTAACCAAGTCGGATTGCACAGCTATTACAATAAAACTATCACTAATTTTCTGTGAATACACCTCTGACTACCCCCTGGGGGATTTACAGTTATAAGTACATGTATGTATGTATGTAATTTTCTATCTCATTTCGATGTAGTGCCCCATCTAACGATTGGCCTAAGCATTAGCCAGCCAGGTTATTAAATGATGTAATAAACGAGACGGCTGAATATCATTCAGGCAGTTAATTGAATGGCGCCGTTTAGTTGACTGCCTAGGCAGTTAATTGGACGATTAAGCTAGTTGGCGGCGACATTTACATTGGGGTTGGTAGGTCAGACAACAGTCGCTTCTGAAAAAGACTTACCAATAAGAAGTAATACATGTACCCCGGGCTCCTAAGTGCAAACTATGGACGTAACTGGGAATAATAATGATGATTATAAGTGTATCTGTTGACATTACGCACACAGTTGTATGTGTACCGTCGACAAAGGAGATACAGTTGCACTTTTTCGTATAAAGTTATATATTATAAAGGTGCCACCATCAGTGACGAAGGGTGAAAATTTTCAAAAAGGAAGCCGGTGTAAATTTTGAAGTTGAATATAAGACATCTCTACCACGGCTTCCCGTTGCAGAGCATACCGGCAGGAATCGTGTGGTAGGAACCCCTCGCCACTGGAAATCATATCTCCGTACAATGATATAAGTGTAAGAAATCTCCATAGTGTAAAAGAATGTAATCTAGCCTTTAGTTTTATATTTACAATGCATTTTATTGTCTTCCAGATCTTTTATGTGAATTTCATACATAGTAATTATTTAATTTAAGAAAAGTTTTTATGTATATACATACACATTATTTGTTTACAATGAGATGGGTTGCCCGAGTTTTAGGTTTAGTGATTAAGGAGATAAAATCGAGAGGTTCTGGGTTCTAATCCTGGCCATTGCCTACCGACATGAATCTACTCTTAATATAAGCAATTTAGCTCAACTGGAGGGGTTAGATAAGAGGGAATATTAGTAATGCCGTTTGCTAATATTTCTTCCCTTTCACAAAAGTTTACTACTTGCGCAGTTAAGCCCTACATTATTGTCTTCCATGTTTGCTTTGCAGTGCTGTACCATATTTGTTTCTGATGCTTGCAGCGTCTACCATTATTTGTTTTTTTTTAGGAAGCTTCTAAAAAAACAGCTTTCATATGGTTTCACTTTAAAACTGTACTTGCATATCTTATCGTGTAATACTCTGCTGGCGTGTATTCCAGCTAGGGTTGTCAATACTATTACAACCAAATAAAAAAAAAAATAACATTTCAATTTTTTATATAAGATCAAGAAGTTGGGATGGATCAACAGCACATTTTTTTTGAAGATACTGGATTCTCGCGTCTCGCCAATATTTTTCATCATACTTTTAATTTATCTTTATACTAGCTTTTGCCCGCGGCTCCGCCTGCGTGGATGTCGGTTATCGCGACCAAACAAAGCCTATGTCCTTTCTCGAGGTCTAATCTACCCCTATGCCAAATTTCATCAAAATCGGTTCAATGGTTTAGGCGTGAAAGTCTAACATACAGACAGACAGACAGAGTTACTTTCGCATTTATAATATTAGTATGGATATGTAAATGCTGAAATATTGCTCGTTTCATATTATCTTGGACTTAAAATGTGCTCTATACGCGCAGTACACGTTTCTTGGTTGTATTTTGAGGATATCACGGGGTGTAACAGCGGTGGTCGAGCTCAGATTCACCAATCATAGGGTAGGTACTATAAAACAAACCGCGTACGTCAGGGCGTTTTATATATCGCGATTTAGGTCCGAGATATATGAACGAGCGATAACTGTTCTGTATTCAAAGAAAATATGCAGATAGCGATTTATTACTTTACCTATTATATAAAAATGATTGAAAAGTATGTTTAATTCGGGTACCTACCTATTTATTTCCTAAACAGTATTATAAATAAAGACTTCACAAATTATACATATTTGTCCATGGAACAGTCATAAAGACCATATGAAACTATGGATGGACTTACATACCTACAATATGTTACAATACTATGAATTGTACTATGGTTGACAACCCTAGCCTAGCACAGATAAAATTAAATAAACTCGGCAAACAGTCCTTGTTTTGCTTCTCAGGCTTCTAGCATTTGTATCGGAATTGTCGGATAGATCCAGTGCAATCTTTGTTAGTGAATGTTTATTTATTTCATGTGATATCTTCCGTGAACATTTTCTGGAATGCCAAATATTGAAATAAGTATATACATTTCTTCTGAACATAGTGTTTTATTTTTATGCATCCTTTATCAACATTCTCAGCAATTTCCCAGTTGTATCCAAGGTTTGTACTTTTGACCTAGAGATAAAGTTATTTTGACTGGTATCTAGGTCTGCTGGTCTGCGAGGGACTTATCCAACTTCTCAACTCTGAGAGGAACTTTTACTTACCATTTTATGGATGACTAAATGGTGTAACTAAAAAGTTAATATACTTCTATTTCTTATCAACTGCGTGACATATTTAAACAATTATTAAAATATGATTGTCAATGTTTATACTTGATTTGACATAACATCTTGGTAGGTAGTGGTCTTAAGAATAATAAATCCCATATTACATAAGTTATATTATATAAAACCAAATGTTGCATGAATGTCTGTTAAGTTCTATAATAATTACGAGATTGTATGTGAATATGTTCTCCACAGTTACGGCATAATACAGTGCCTTTTTGTATATAATAAGAATAGCTATGTGCTATAATACATACAATTTGGTTAAATGAAACAACACAAATGGTAAGGAATATAAAAATATTTATTACATTAAATTATCAAAAACAGTGATTGCTTACACTAGGTATACAAAAATCAATTCTGTAGGTAACCCGGCAGCTTCATCCTCATGAATATCCAAGTCGTAAAGAAAGATACAATGATACAAAGGAAAGCTACTGATATGAGTAAGATTCTGTTCAATTTAGGCGTTGAAGGGTTATGTGTACGGTCCAGAATGATGAAGCCAACGCCCCCGAGAGAGAAGAGGAAGCTAGAGGCCAAACCTTCCATGATATACTGGCCATTAACACGATTGGGCATAAACGCGACCGGCCTGCTGTGGCCATGTTCGTCGGTTGTTGAACCCACGCTCGGCGGTTCCACTATCACGTCGTATATAATTCCTAGGACAAAAAACATGTGTTGCATTACTCCAAACAAAAATCCAATAAGAAATGTATTGATATTTATTGAAAACAAGGTTCTAACCTCCGGTGACCAAGAAGTATGAAAGTAGCACCAATGAGAATGTTGTCATAGCGGACGGAGCTTGCAGCCATGTCGGTTTTTTAATTTTTATATTAGGAATTTCAAGAATTGTAAATGGGAATGTAAATAGAGCTTCCATTATTTCCAATATAATCTAGTAGGAAGAACCGACAAATTACAAATTTGATAGAGCGCCTGTGTGTGTTGACGTCAATGACAGTTGTTCTTATTTCTGTTCTGTGTAGAGAATTCAATAAGCGTTTTATTATTAAGTCGACTGCATTATGAATCAAAATGAAACATACATCACTTCACGTACTTTTACGATACAGTAACCCCATAGTAAGGATTTCGTATACAACTGTTATAAAAAACACTACATTATGCAATAAAAAGTGTTAACACTTTGAGTTTTATTTTCATGAACATGAAATAAAACGCAACTAGTATTTTAACACGTTTCATTCCATCGTTTTTTATTTTTATCGTCTTCGTCGTATTGATGACTATAATATTTTAATTTCAATTGTTTCTTTTTTAATATAATTTCTATTTTTAAAATAATATATTCTATAGCATAATATAATTAGTGCATAGGCAAGGCAAGAACTTGTGAGACCAATTTAATTATGAAATTGTTAAAAAATTGTCATTACGCTCTTCTGCTTGAAATGGAACGTAGAAAGTATGCGCCAATCACCATGATGCTTTTGCATTAAATGTCTGTACTTGATTGGTGGAATTTTAGTAATCGATTGCGGACATTATTTACAGCCAATAAGATTTTTGAACTCACAATCCAACTGACTGCAATGACAACTAAATTTTGGCAATCAACTGTCAAATCACACGATTCGATTTGTCATAAAATTGAGCAAAAGTTCGTTCCCACATTTTTAATCTTTTGGCGACGACAGTAATTTTTTTCATCATAATTCAATTCTCAAAATGTGTTAATGTGCTTGTGTTGTGATCAGTGGCATTTGCTAGTGCTATTCTTTTTATATCGGTTACATTGGAGGAATCGTAAAAATGTATTAATTTTACCCACAAAATGATATGGACTGTGGATATTTCACTAATATTACGATGAAGGGTGGTTTGTGTATCATCTACACGTCTTTGCTGACAATTTCAGTGCTTTCAAGGTAAGTTTCAGCTATGTTTTCATACACTTTGAATAGATTTTGTATCCGCCCATTCTTATAAGAGTACGTATTGTTTTCCACAGCTGTGCTCTCTTCATTTTGGTAGTATCGGAAGCTCTCCATGGCGAGGGTGATTCGAAGGTCGACCTGTCTGGTCTGCATAATGTCAGTCAGAAAACAGAGATCAATGATCAAGGAATTGACCCTGGGAATACCCCTGAACCATTGGCTGAGGATTCGAAGACGGTTGAAAATCAAGAGGTGATTTTTCCGGAGGCATTGTCACTGAACTCTGTGACTACAGATGGGTAAGTGCTTTTGTTTTTATTTGAAATGTTATTGAAAGTGATCTGTTGAGTTCCACTGAATGATCCAGTGGCCTTCAGTGGCTTTTAATTTAAACTTGTTACCATTCAATTCAGTGATTTGCTTTGTTTTTATTGTGTTGTAGCTGCAATTACTTACAATATTTAATACTCTTGTATTTTATTTGAATTAAATCTAAACTATTAGATATTTAAATAAGTAAAATGACTTAACTTTATCATAGTAATTGAATCTTAAAGTTATAAAATAAACTTAATAATATTAATTTCATAAAAGTAGGTTATCCTCATTAATAAAATGTACTTAGATCTAAAATAATGATAACTTTTATAATCAATATTTACTCTACCACTCAGTATGATTGTAATGCTTTTAAAAAGATTAAACACTCAGGCAAAGATAACACTTTCATTCATTATAACTATTATCACTTCATGCATTATTACCTCACTATTTTGTAGTAAAAGTTAAATGTCCATTATTATTTTTTAGCTACCACTACTATTTTCCTAATGTCAGCTATGTGAAAGTACTACAGTCAGCCAAGTGAAACTCAGCATGACAGTTTTTTATGTGATTAGGGTTTTTATGTACTAGTTTTATGAACTAACATTGCTATATTATTGCACATTATGAATGTTATGACATCTTATGAGTGTACATTTTTATCAATACCTATTGTAATTCTATAGGTAACTTTGATGTCATTGAACTTTAATTTTTATAATGCAACTATACTTTTTTATTTGAAAACTTCAATTACTTCAGCACTTAATGCACCTAATTACATAGTATTATTTTCTAATAATTATAATTATGAGAAACTTAATCTGCAGATGAAGTTTTTATGATTATTCCTACTAATAGTAGATGAAACAGGTTTTATTTTCGTAAATTTAAAATAAATTCAGGTATATGAGAACTCTCTATTCCAAATGGTTTTCAGTTTCAGATATATGAGAACTCTATTCCAATTCGTTTGCATTTTGCATGTTGTTTTTACATCATAGTTTCAAGAACTGCCCACGTCATAATACTAGAGCGCCATTATCTGTGGCGACGACTGTTATGTCGATGTCAGTAGTGGTACCGTTCAACAAAATGTCAAATATTTAGGGTTGTCGCAAGCAGGGAATAATTTTTTTGACTCAAAAGTGGTGCGGTATTATAGTTGGATCGATTGTCGTAGTAAACATGCGAAATTATCGGTATATTACACGACCAATCGTGCCATAAATACGAGTTTATGAAAATGATCATAATCTTAGTATTAGACGTATCAATTTTGATTTTTACGAGTCCCCTTAGCGTCAAGTACACTCAGCGAAACGAAAAGGAGTCTGACTAGGGTAGGGTGAACTTAAACCCTGTTTTATTGTTCATCTATGGCGTTTGTGAGCTATCTTAACAGTTCAAAGAAACAACGCTATGCACTCACAATTTTACATCACTCAATAAACCTTACATGACCAGATTTTACGTCCCCTTTTCGTCAGACATATTTTTGTCCCAAATTACAAAGGACAAATCTATCGAGCCTCGTATCAGATTCCTATCTGATCTTATGAGCTAATGATTATTTTTGACACAAAGCTAATGAAATTGTCAGAAAAATTTGCCATTTGCTTTTCGTATCCGAAAGTTTCTGGCGTCAGACTTTGAAACCGGTTCGAGAAACTAACAACCGACATAGTCGCTAACTTTTGTCACGGGACTAATGACTAATTCATTAAAATACCAGTTTTCGTTGTCCTCATTACTTTACCACAATATTTGTACCACTAACAAGGAAAAGAGTTTTCTATTCGTCAAGCAATAGCTAGCCTTGAATAATTTCCTACGTTTCTAAATCACTATATGCCCGTATGTGCACCAGTAAGTAGCTGGTTTTCGCAAACATCGTTAAAGGATAATTCTTTACCCTATACCACATTTCGCCAGGCATAATATTTCTATCTCACATTATAGTCGCTTAACGACATATCGCCAAAAATATGCCAAAATTTGCGCGCATTGGGAGAGGCAATTATGTCCAGCAGTGGACGGCAGTCGGCTAATTGATTGATTAATTGATAACAAGTTTGACAATATTAATTAGTGACACTCCTAGTTTTACTAATGTGGTTTAGAAAAACGAGGGGTGTCACCAAGCATAATATTTCTCTCGTACATTATAGTCGCATTGTTATGTTTATAATGTATGTGCTAAAATTATGCCAAAATGTAACAAATTCGACCAAATTTATTTACTGACAGCCCTAGTTGTAATAGCGTGGCTAAAAACCCGTATAGATTTAGATGTAATCTTTGTTCGTTGACCTTGTGTACTGAGTTCTGTCGTTCATACACTATCTGGATGATATCTTTACTGCGCATATAGAAGAAGCAGTTAGTAGATATTGTCATTGATATAATATATTGTGCTTATAGGTACCATGATTATGGTTTCATGTTTCAAGTGCACCAGTAATAATATTTTTAGGTAGCTAGCACTACGATCGGTACTTTTCGACCTTGAAAGTTAGCACATTGAAACGTTTTTTTTTCATGGATAAAAATAATACACAGTTTACTATGACGCAGCTACTAGTGTTCAATTGGAATTAAACATGCCCTTGAGCCTTACTGGACCCTTTTTATCTATTTATAATTGAAATATGTAAAATTTGCGGCCGTATGCCATATAACAATTAGGTACTTACCATCATTTAAGCCCATTAAATTCCCTAAGCAGGGACCTGGTTGACAACAATAAGTCTCTCCTCTTTTACGTAATATGGGTTGATTAAATACAAGACAAAAAGTATAACCTTTGAATTGAGGTTGTATTAAACACCGCTAGATTATAAGCGTGAGTAAACAATGCCAGCAAACGATCTACATATTTAGTAATATAAATCGCTATTTAATCAGTGACTTAAACAAATCACAAACTCGTAATGATTACAACGGAAAGCTTTGTACATTTTTAAGTTAAATATCCCGCCATGTTGATAGATGTCTTCCTTCCTACTTCGACTACTTAGACAGCCCTACATTGAAATGAAGTCAATGAGCCCGTTGCTACTTTAGGAACAAAGGTCATTAACCATTTTCTTTTATGCTATTTTTAACGGATTGGTTTTGATCACCCACTTATTTTTCATAACGGTTCTTTGAGAAGAATGCGCCAACATAAATAAGTTTAATAATGAAAAATAATCGATACGATACGTCGAAAATTAACGCGAATGCTACACATAGAAATAAAATTATTTATCGCAATTTATTTAGTGTTATTGTATTATTAAGACCTTATATTGATCATACTCTGTTTTGTATGTATGACTATATATATATATATATATATATATATATATATATATATATATATATATATATATATATATATATATATATATATATATATAACAATCCATCAGCATAACGCTGGCGTATTTAAAGGGTATGATAAGTAATTTAGCAGTTGTATCGTATCAGAATGCTAAAGTAATATAAAGTGTAGGTGTTATAATTAAATTTTTCTATGAATGAACACGTGACACCTATGAAAGAATGCGTGATGAAGACGTTAATCCACTGCTGAACATAGACCTCAAAGATTATGGCGTTAGAATTGCATTACTTAATAATAATTGACAAGTGATGGATGACATTCGGAAGTTGTCAAACTTGACATAGATCCACATTGAGCATGATATCTTATCGAAGGATTGCGAGACAGATTGATTATTAATTTTATTAGTCATTAATCATCTGTCTATAGTGAGAGTGGAACGTGAAAGTTGATTTGATAATTTTTTGATTATTTTTTGTTTGAGTACTGTACAAAAGTGGTGAATGATACAGCAACAATTTTCGGTAGAATGTACAGGCGTGAATCCTGTCTAATTTTATAAAAGCAAAAGTGAGTATGTTTATTTGTTACTTAAGCACACAAAAACGGCTGATTTGATTTCGTAGATATTGCAGCTACATATCCGTACGGTCGTAAATTTGGACCCTTTTTTATATTTGATCCAGAAGAAGGTTCAGTCCAGAAGATACGGACCACCATTTCTGATGCTATTGGCCATAAAATAGTGGTCCCTAATTTCACGCCCCCCTTGCAGAACCCGGGACTGAAGTAAAAGGGAAACACGTGCACAGGCAGGGTCCCGTACGACCGCATTTTATGACCCATTTATGGATGAGGTTCAAATTTTGAGGGTCTCCGGGTACGTAGCCGAAATTTCGCATATAGGTTCTTATTCCAGGAGTAGAACGCGGAATGTGGAACAGTATATCATGCAGACAAAGCCGCGTGTGTATACTAGTAGGTACCTATAAAATAAATGAGTGGTACTTACTTGTAATAATTATTTCTTGTCGAGTGTTCTTCACGCCCTAATTATTTTGGTGACAGTCAGGCAAGTACGAATTTCTTTTTATTTTTTAATGACAAATATTCTTAATGCCACACACGATAGATTCTATGCACTGTATAATATTAAGTTCACAGCCAAGTAGAACAAACATAAGAAAGAAAAAAAAAGGACATTCGTTTCGACTTTCCCATTCTGAAGTCTGTCGTGTTTGTGTTGAGTTTTAGCTGTAGATAACCATATCTTGAATATAAGTCGCGAGACGAACGAGACCCTGGCTCGCGCGGATTGTCTTGTAGTAATCAAAACTTGGTGTTTTTGAGCTAATCTACCGCTGTAGCACCTCGTGATATCCTCAAGAGACACCCAAGAAACATGTATGTGTACTGAGCATATTTTAGGTCTAAGTTATATGTCCCGAAGCCTGTCGAGGTCTCTGGAATATACTTTATACGGTGGGTTTGACATACCCAGTGTCCAAACCGCATTTTTAGCTCCGATAACGTGAAGGGTTACCGTAGGCAAAAAGATGTAAAACTGAGTTTATTTTATGTAATTAGTAGTAAATCATTTTGCCGTTGTCCTTGAAGTATTAACCCAAAGCCTGTCGAGGTCTCTGGAATATACTCTATAGGGTGGGTTTGACATATCCAGTGTCCACACCTCATTTTTAGCTCCGATAACGTGAAGGGTTACCGTAGGCAAAAAGATGTAAAACTGAGTTTATTTTATGTAATTAGTTGTAAATCATTTTGCCGTTGTCCTTGAAGTATCATAGCGTTGTGTGTAATGAGTGTTACAGATCGGTAACTAGTTCCTCAACCTTGTCAGCTTCCTCTTTCGAAATGATCACCTTCATCAGTTGTTCAAACGAGATGTAGCCGATGGATAAAGATTTTTTTTTTAAATATAAAGTTTACAATAATCTTATGCACTAATGGTGAACAAAAACCAGAAAGATTTGCTCGTACAATACGTTCGTCACTTAGTCGCTGTGTTCGAACATGATACTTACAATACATTTTTCACTTCTCATGCTCTTAAAGTGTTACTTTATTCTCTGCATATCGGGACTAAAGTTCCTTATTAATCTATAGGGACTAAAGTATTTTTTTTAAATTTACTTTGAAAACTCCGAAACAGCCAATCACGGTGTTTCCACCCGGATCTTTTTAGTGATTGTGTTTAAAAATAACCTCAAAATTACATTTGAAAAAATCTAAAAAACCCATTTAGTTTCGTGAAACACTATTAATGATAATAATTTAATTAATTATTATGTAAGTATTAAGCATTAATTCATTTTATTATGCATTTCCAATTAGTTTTAAATTATTTTTCAAGTTTGAATCTGTTGGCTAAATATGCAAGCATTTAAAGCGCACGTCACTTATCAAAAAAAAAACCGTGGGACAAATTTCTTTGTAATTTGAATTTTGTATAGATTACATATTCGTATTAAGCTTGCGTTGTAATCACCAAATCCCTACACCAATTAATTGTGCATCTTAGCAACTTTGTTATTATAAATATTATAATTTTGTATAGAATGTCGTATTTTTTCCTCGCATTCAAAGTGAAAAGTAGAGTGTTTAACGTAGGACTAAACAACCATAATGACACTCGAACTATTAGCTAAAACATCTCGTGTCATTATGGCTTGTTTTAGTCCCTTGTTGAACAATCTGCTATTATATACATATTTTAATATGCAATAAACAAACGGAATATTTTGAAAGAAAGGTTTTGTAATAATAAAAATTGTTTTGAAACTTTCTTTCATCTGTTTACCTTCCGTCCTTACATTTTTCTCGTAAACATAGTAACATTATTGTGCTAACAATACTTGGTAACATTTAACAAATAAATTATTATAAAAAGTTTTTTCGACAAAAACCACGCGTTTTTTATTCTATTTCCATTCCAACGTAGTTCAATAGTTAGGTATACACGAATAAATTACATTTTGTATACACCCACGATTTTTGATATAAATAAAACCAATTCGCATACCTAACACCGGTCGTGTTTTTGTTGAAAAATTTACACGTGTGATGTAATTGATGTAATAAAAAAAGTTAGTGTAAAAAGTAATGTAATTTATATTTACATTCATAAATTTGCGTTAACGGAACGCAATGGAAATTGAAAGTTGGGTCTACAGATAACCATTTCGAGTTTATAATGCTTATTACAGTTTCATATTTAATTTAATATCAAATTTAAGCCAAATTCGCAGTTATACTGGTAAAGAGACCTCCAGATTCCAAATTG
This sequence comes from Eilema caniola, assembly GCA_949126895.1. NCBI lineage: Eukaryota > Metazoa > Arthropoda > Insecta > Lepidoptera > Erebidae > Eilema > Eilema caniola. Next base: position 3,888,107 of record OX421464.1, on the reverse strand, counting down.
AGAGCTTCGGATGCGACTGGAATTAACGTTAGGACGAAGAAGACAGTTTGATATTTTCCTATTTCGTAGTCATGACTACATAATTATACCGAGAGGAATGGCCCTGGGTCAGCCGGGGTGCGAGGGACATGTCACGAGACAAACTCACCTTCGGCCTAGCACATCGACCCACAGACGGCGTGCGGTTTAGTCGGTTCGTGTCCGACATAACCTCCCCCTTCGGCTCCGAATGGGGGTTTATCCGCGGGGATGCCCCGCACGAAAAAAATAAATAAAACATAATTATCTCCTTGGCAGAGGTAGTTATTTATTAACGTCCACATTTTTTATTACCCGCCCTTCCGCAATGAAAAAAGACAATGTCTTCGGTCTCAGACGATAGGGGAGGGAGTCTATTACCATTGTCGTGGACTGTATGACTTTTATCTCCCTATCAGGATTCACTTGAATAAAACTCCAATTTGCAGACATGCAGCTTTATTCTTATTATTTCTATTGTTCTGGACCGTTATTTCCAAATTGTACCGAAGACTGTACTGTACCGCTAAGCGGGCGTAACATGCTCGCTTAAGTACTAAATTTTTCGTTAGCCCGCATAGGCACTTAAGGAGCAACCTAAATGACGCGGTTTGCTATCGTGTCTTACAATAAAATTGTACTTATACACTAATATATACATTATAGACAGTTCTTTTCTCCACTACCCGTAAAACAGGTTCACGCCTAGCACGGGAGTGGAGATCTTATCTCTGTTGTGCAGGCAGTCATATTTATTACACTATTTTGTCAGTTGTAGTAATTTTTGTCACTTTTTACTGAAATAAAGTTATCTTATCTTATCTTATCTTATCTCTTCATGCGCCATGGCTCGGCGTACTGGACAACCATAAATCGGTCGCTTTCGGGCTACCAGGCTACAATTACTACCCTCAGTCCCGGGACCTTATCCAACAGCCACACACGCAACCGAAATTGAATTTTAAACTTATTTAAAAAAAGGAGCTTACGAATTTCTAATTTGGAAAATCATAGCGCAAGTTTTTGTGATTTCGACAGTTTAGGGAGTAGAGCGTTATTGCTGGTCAAGTAAAGGTCTTTCGTGATACATTTTTTTTAGTATTTGCACAGTCTAGTAATTGAAGTCATTGCATAGACGTTGATGATGTTGCAAAACGTCCACATCTCAAAACGTACAAATTTCAAAATTTACTTTAAAAAGTTCAAATTGCAGAATGTTCACCTCTTAAAAACATCGTAATATTCAAATTCAATTTATATTTTTTTAGTGCTACAATACAGAGGATGATAGTATATAATAAACTAATATCTAAATATACACACGTATGTGTTAATATTTAGTCACGTTTCAGTCTACAAACACTTGTTTCTAGCAAATAGAAGTTTTTATTTCTAGACGTAATTACAGTGCAAAAAGTCTTATCACTGTACAAATATGCATGCTTATGTGGGATGTATCAGCGTTGTTTATTGTAATAATGATGGTGTCAAGGTATTTGTAGGTACTTGTGGATCCTTTATGTCAGGGATCTTTAGTGGAACTGTCAAGTCAGCGGGGAACGCGTGTCATTCTTATGAGGTGTTACGCAAAAGTCCACAAATTTGCTTCGCTCATCCTAATAGTATCCCATAACCTCAGCATTTTTGTGGTACATTTTAGTTAAGAACCATTACGACTATAGATTTTGTGCGCTACTTTAGACTCCCGTGTTCCATGATTTACAATAATCTCAGGCCATTTAAAGGTATGTATGTACGTATACCATGATTGCATTAATTCGCGTTAACATAGTTGTATAGTAACTTTTAACTCTCGCGTTCCATCCATACTAATATTATAAATGCGAAAGTAACTCTGTCTGTCTGTACGTTTTCACGCCTAAACCACTGAACCGATTTTGATGAAATTTGGTATAGTGGTAGAAGATTAGACCTTGAGAAAGGACATAGGCTATGTTTGGTCGCGATAACCGACATCCACGCGGGCGGAGCCGCGGGCAACAGCTAGTATATATATATATATATAAATAAGAGAACGGGAATTAACGCGATCATGGTATAGGTACTTACATACCTACTTACAACCTACTACCTCACGGATTCGAAGACGGTGGGCGTGCACCGCTGGGTCAGTCAGCCTGTGACCACGGCCGGTGTAACCTGGTCGAAATGTCAGGCCATCAAAGGTATGTAAGTACCTACGAGTATACCATGATCGCGTTAATTCCCGTTCTATTATCTTCAATGAAAACACTTGTACTATTCCACATTATTTATTGAATTCCTGACCGGTTTCGCCTTACAGCATTATCAAAGGTTGATACATGTTTTTTTAGTCGTTACTTGCTTTATTCTAAAATTTTTGTATTAATTTGACATTTAATTATAATAATACTTCAAACATGACTTGATTTATGGTAATGGTCTCATATTGTGATTCTGCCTAAATTTTGGGAAAATTTATAAAGTGGTATCCCACTATTTTTGTCTACCCCCACAGTCAATATATTACTCTAATTGACATCTGATACCCAAAAAACATGTATCAACCCTTGATAATGCCGTAAGGCGAAACCGGTCAGGAATTCAATAAATAATGTGGAATAGTACAAGTGTTTTCATTGAAGATGTGTAGCAAGTTCCACCAAGTGCCATCAATCAATAGTATAAGCCGTTCTATTAATTATATATTATTGTATTGTAATTTAACTTCTTACCTAAATATGTTTTATTTGTACAAAAAGTTCAGCTTTTTGCTAGTTTTACTTATAATATGGTGCCTGTCTAAAATGTAGATCTATCTGCAGATTCATAACTGCAATTCTTGGCAAATTAATGAACGTTATGAATTCCGGTGCTAAACGAATGCAAACAAACAAACGTGTTAATTGGTGATTATTGTGTTATTAGCAACTGACTGATTACAGTTCGTACCTGCTGTTAATGACGAATTTTGATTAGTAGATTGCAGCGTACTCCATATAAAGTGCAGAAATACATATACATATACGTAATATACCGTCTCTACCATGGTGAATGTTCTGATGAGCTCTTCCAATTAGTCGCACACTCTCCTTTCCTACACAGGACAACACGTTCAGGGCTTAGATGTCACCCGCATTCGGTGCAGAATTCCTTCAATAACCAAGCGGTTGGGTGACTCTTTCCTTTATCGCACAATTAGGACCTGGAACTCCTTGCCAGTTCACGTGTATCCTTCTTCCTACAGTCCCGGGCCCTTTAAGCGGGGCGTGAAAAAGCATCTGTAGAAGCAGTCAAGCTGAGTGCCACCGTTATTAACATGGTACGTGTTTGTAATGGTGACCCTCTATTCTGAGACTTGAGACTTCAGGCGAGGTGAAGCTAAATTGACGTGTCCTTTATTATACGTTCACACGTGACAACTTTTATTTTCTTTTTTCCTCATCCTTTTGTGGGAGCGACTACCGTATGTTCTCCCAATTGGCTTGGACCCTGGAGGCTTGGAGGTAAGATTGACTTGGACTCCGAAGATTTGCCCACCCAAATATTCGCGGCCCGAAAACCCAAATTGTGAACACTCAGAACATCCTCGGTCACACCTGTAAATTCTCGAAGGGATAGGCAGAGATGGGAGATAGGCAACTATAATTTTCAGTTCTAATTAGTAGGGGGCGAGCCTATTGCCGTTAATCGGCCACTTTGTGTGCAGTGGGAAGTATACTTATAATTACCGTGTCGGGCTGCAGTAAGTTCTTAGCCGTTAGCCGAAAACCTGCTGCATAACGAATGTGGACCCTAGCGCAGGTTTTACTTTCAAAGTTGGAAAGACAGACATGACAGTCAATATCATCAAGCGAAAGAGTAATAGGTCATCGTGCTCCAAAGGGCTCAACTCATAATTACCAGCATAGCATCACACATTCCGAAGAATGACGCTTGTCTATGACACGTAAACTTGACATAGTTCTGTGTAGTTATAACATGTGGGGGGTTTAAAAATAGATTTGTACGCGTTTAGATAGTACTAATGAACTTTAGGATTTGTTTTGTATAAATATTATGTAATCTCCGGATCTAATCTTGGATATTTTTTTTAATTTTTAACCTGAGTTCATTACTTTGTAACTAAGAATGTTCGAAGTTAGATTTAATGAGATTACTTGATGGTTCGTATTGATTTCAAACTTTGTAAGGTAAGGCTACCTACTTGTCCTACTGTAAATCTGTACAATAAAGAATTATCTATCTAGGCGTGATTAGTAGAAACGTAAAATAAAAAAAAAATAGTAAAATGAGATATCGAATTCTTAAAATGCCAGAATTGCAACCTGACCAATTCTAAAAATGCCAAATCGCAACCTAATTCTCAAAATGTCAGAAACATTGAAAGAAAAATGTATGGATGGTTACGTATGGAATGTATGGATGATTATAAATCTATCAGAATACCTATAGTAGAGAACCCTATAACGACTTCTGTGTACAAATTAACCAGACAAAATTCTAAATTATAATTCATACAATAAACATATAATTAATATTATTTCTTACGAGCGTACTTATTAGTGCTTAATAATCTTTAATTTTATACAGAAGATAAAAAATGACATCTAAAATATTATTAGGCAGACTTGCACTGTTATCTAAATAAGTATCTTGTTCTGCCTAATAGAGGTGTCAATAAAAGTAACAGCTCGGCCAATCTTTCCTGTCACCTATGTGTTAAAGTCTTTTAAAAAAGGTATCATACATTGCCTATGCATAATTGCAAAATGGCGTCCATCATAATACCTAGCAGGCAGATGAAAAGAAATCATGCATGTGCGAATCGAATCGCAAGCTGGGTTCCGTAGCCTAACCAATTTCCATTTACAATGCAACTTTATTGTTGTTTCAAGATAGCCTCTTGGCGCCCAAGGTCCTTTTCATAACCCATATTTGAAGTAGTACTTACAGCCCATAACACTTTCAGACTTATTTTGACTAACAACCCAATGGCCTTTTAAAAGGTCATATCCCAAAAACCGATCTGGCTGTTTTAAATTACGCGGGTTTCCGAACTAATGTAGCCAAAGTTATACTCTGAACGTTAAAGATCGATTATCTGAACGATTTTATTGTCTATGACAAATTGTCAAACATCATATTCACCAAAATGGAAGGCGACATGGCTGACTCGCTCGGACGTGGTAAGTTAATCGCTTATAATTGTATGAATCTTTGCTTTTCTTTAATATTCCAATGTGAATTATTACTAAATAAAGATGGCTTATTAATAATATAAAGTTATTTAGTGTTTTAAATTAGAATAACAAGAGTTTTTCGTAACAGAAATATTATGTTCTTTGTAAAGCACCTTGGGTTGTAATGTAATAAAAAAATTATATTGTACGGTATTACTGTAGAAACTCTTCTTGAATAAATAAAGTTATTTTGATGCTACGAGCATAGTTATTACTTTGTTATCATTGATGTTAGGGTATTTATTGCTTCTTCAATTATAAAATCAATTGATTTCTCATCTTTTATTGCCACTTTATTGAAAATTTGTTAGCAGTATTGCGAGACAAAGAAATAGAGCAGGCGATTTTAAATACGCTTGGTGACTCCGAATAGAAGATGAAGGGGATTATGATGCAGACTTCTCAGGAAACTTTGGTGTTCAGGCACGCAATATCACATCCGATAAATAAAAATGATAAATTGTGAAATAAGATAAATAATAATAAATGTAGAGAATTATGGAGAAAATTTGAATGTAATAAAAAGTTAAGTAAAAATGGTAAACTGTAAAAGAAGATAAATTATAATAAATATAAAGAATCAAGACTGATGATGGAGAAAATGTGATTGCAATAGAAAGTTAAGTAAACATTTTAAATTAGACTGATTGAATAAAAAAATGAGATTAATAAAAATGGTGAGAAAAATGTGATTTTAAGAGAAAGTTATGTTAAAATATTAGATTGTAAAAGACGATAAATAATAATGAATGTAGAGAATTAACACTGATGTTAAAAGTGATTGTAAAGATAAGTAAAAATGATAAATTGTGAAAAAAGATAAATAATAATAAATGTTGAGAATTAAGATTGATGATGGAGAAAATTTGAATGTCATAAAAAGTTAAGTAAAAATGTTAAATTGTAAAAGAAGATGAATTATGATAAATATAAAGAATCAAGACTGATGATGGAGAAAATGTGATTGCAATATAAAGTTATGTAAACATGTTAAATTGTAAAAGAAGATAAATAAGGATAAATATAGAGAATAAAACCTTTTGGGAAAAGTGTGATTGCAAAAGAAATTTAAGTAAAAATGTTAAATTGTAAAAGAAGATAAATAATTATAAATGTAGAAAATGAAGACTGATGATGGGGAAAGTGTGATTGTAATAGAAAGTTAAGTAAACACGTTAAATTGTGAAAAAATATATGTAATAATGACGAAAATTAAGTTTTTATTTTATTTATTAGCCCATTAGTATTGGCCCAGTGTCCTTTTAAAAGAACAAAAGATACGTATATTTAGTAAGTTAAAATCTCAACCTATTATATTCACTATTATACCCCAAAAGATTCATTTCATACCGAATACTACAACATGTAAAATTTTCGACTTGAATCTCTGGGCTGTTATGGGTCCAGTAATTATGTCCTATGAAAAGGACACTCGGGTCGCAATCAAGAATGTGTCAAATAATCCATGGGCGCCACGAGGATAGAATAGAATTATGAGTTTTGTAGGTATTATTTTTATCTTATCATGTGGAGCTGTCGGATTTGTTATGAAAAGGTTGGAGTTTCAATCCGTACGAAGTAGTTAGGTACGTAAACCTTTACAGTTTACATTTTTCATTCATTATTTTATTTCATATAGAAGGATGAACCGAATACATACTAAAAAAATATAAGATTGTTTTTGAAAGAAAGTACAGCGGGAATTCAATAAGTTGAAATTCTATGAGTTTGACGCATGGTTTGACTTGTCATCATAAAATAAATGAAAATTACAGCTGACTACAATTACGACAATTGTCATAACGTAAACTTGGTGTGTGTAAAGATTTGGAGAACTATTTATATTATTAACCGTCAGGCTCTTTGTCCACTGAACCCTAGATAATGATTAACGAATAACGATAAGCAAATTTTAAACTGTTGCTCTCAGTAATAGGCATGTTAAGTGAACAAGTGATCAATCCAACCACAGTTATTTGTTACATAAACTATTATATAATCAGTTTTAGAACTGTAATTATAGAATCTATATTAGTATCGGGTTTTGTCTGGGGGCCATTGGCCAGACATTATGTATCAGGCTCTGGCCAATAACTTATTAGAATGTTTATAATCTGTTATCTAACTAAATTTCTTTTTCTAACTGGCCACGGCTCCAAAGAGAAAAGCCTTTTTTTTTTAATTCTGAGTCTTAAATTTTGACTATGCCAGCTAATTAAGCTAAGTTGCATAAGTGTTAGATATAATTTTCATTAGGGTTGCCATTGTTAAGTATTATTAATTTAATTCGAAATACAAATTGAATATTTGATTCTGTTTGTCTAGATACAATATGAATTCTCTATTCATCAATTCTCTGAATTAAATTTTGAAAATTCAATTGCTGGATGTTGTTTACCATGATTGATATTTATTTATGAATATTTATTTATAATTAATACTTATATATATCGAATCTATATGAATATATTGAATATTTATATATTAACTTATGAGAAAATATACCGTTAATGGATGCGTGTTAGCGTGGTTACGCTTTATTGAATAGATAATTATGAATGCACCCTTAAGGCCGACATACACGTTTAAATAATTTGATGAAACTGATAGGCAAACAGTTTGATCAAATTACTTGTACGTGTATGGCGGCCTTTATATATTTTTTTATAGGTAAAAAGACATTGAAACTGAATTAATAAAAGCTTGTCAAAACGAACTGAAATCTGAAACATCACGATATTTGAATTCTTAGACTTGGGTCCGTATTTATTTCAACTCACTCTTTAATTCAATTTCGATTTCAATTTGTTGAAATTGGAAGTGATTCATAAACATAAAACTAAGTAATAACTCGTCTTTAGGGACCAGTGTACGGATGGTTTTTCAGTATAGAGTGATGTGATGACTGATGATTATTTTTTTTTTTTAAATAAAGAGTTTTTTGTTTATTTTAATATTTTTTTGCTTTTCTCTGAGGATTTATTTAACTCGTTCGGAATTTTGTCTTATTATTTAATGAATTGTTTACAGTTAAGGTAAACTGTTTATTGGAATACTAGCGATCCGCCCCGGCTTCGCAAGAGTGGTAAAAACGTTCCCGTGGAAAGCCAATAGAGTCTATGTTAATCAGCGTGAATGTAGCTTTCAAATGGTGAAATTTCTTTTTAAATCGGCACAGTAGGTTTTGAGTTTATTCATTACAAACATACAAATCTTTCCTCTTTTTATAAGCAGTGAAGACGACGTTAACCACGATTAGCAAAGCTATTAACTAGTAGTACCAATCTTGTGACTTCAACTTCTTCAAAATGGCCTCTGCAGCAAATCGCCACAAATCGCCAATGTCAAGTAAAATGTAATATAAAATTATTAATGGCGACACGCCAATGTCGAGTGTACCAGAGCCACGTTAGCCACGCCACACCAACCTTCTGAATTATCTTACGTGTGTCAAACTAGTACTGAACGCTCATTGGTTCCCTGTTTGTTACCGTTTATCATCAACCAATGAGCGTACAGTATTTTGAAATATTTAAACTCATTCTTTGATTCCATTTCAAAAAAAAAAAAAAAAAAACGATTTCAATCAGATGTCATTGAGATCGAGAGTGACTCGTAAAACGAGCTCACTTTTTGTTTGTTGTATGATGATGTACGCAAAACTGTAAAACCAATTTAATTGTATGTTTGTAATGTTCGTTATGTTAGTTGATCTTTCTAAACATTATTATGTTATAAGAAAATATTTTATACTTTTTTTTTTTTTTTTTTTTTTTTATAAATAGGACACGTCAATTTGACTTTACCTCGCCTGATGGTAAGCTGAAGGTAAAGTCTCAAGAAAGAGGGTCACCATTATGTACACGTGCCATGTTAACAATGGTGGCACTCAGCTTGACGGCCTCATCAGATGCTTTTTCACGCCCCGCTTAAAGGACCCGGGACTGTAGGAAGAGGGAAACACGTGAGCTGGCAAGGAATTCCAGGTCTTAATGGTGCGACAAAGGAAAGAGTCACCGAACCGCTTGGTTCTTGAAGGAATGTTCTGCACCGTATAGGGGTGACATCTAAGTCCTGCACGTGTCGTCCTGTATAGGAAGGGGGAGGGTGGGACTAATTGGAATAGCTCTTCAGAACATTCACCATGGTAGAGACGGTAAAAAACTGCCAAAGAAGCAACATCTCTACGCATCTGCAGAGACTCGAGGGTACTCGTGACCTCAGGATTTCCGATAATGCGGATCGCACGTCGCTGCAACCTGTCGAGAGCATCTAATAAGTACTTTGCGGATCCATCCCAGAGATGTGAGCAGTACTCCACGCAGGAACGAATTTGTGTCTTGTAAAGAAGACACCGTTGCTCCGGCGTGAAAAACCGTCTCACTCTGTTCAGGACTCCGAGTTTACGCGAGGCTGCTTTGATGATACTCTCGATGTAGTTTTTGTTGTTCAGTTTGCAGCGAACATCCATACCTAGGATATTGAGGTTGTCCTGCAGTGGCAGTGGCGTGCTCTGAAGAGTGGGAAGGGGAAGGAAAGAAGATACCTTTGCTGTAAACGCACATGCCTGCGTCTTCTTGGCATTGAACTCGACCAGGTTCTCAGAGCCCCATTGGGAAATGTGATTCAGGATCCGGTCAAGCTCAGTGACAAGAAGCTGCCTTTTTTCCGCGATATGCGTCTGCTTATCCGCAGGACGTCCATGATAACTCTCGTGTAGGGTGCTATCATCCGCATAGCAATGAATGCTGCCGGTCGACAGCATGTCATTGATATGCAGAAGAAAGAGAGTTGGCGATAGGACAGATCCCTGCGGTACGCCGGCATTTACCTGCAAGAACTCCGAGGCTCGTCCATCACAAAGGACGCGAATACGGCGCTCCTGCAAGAAGCCGGCAACCCAGTCGCACAGTCTAGGAGGCAGACCAAAGGCTGGTAACTTGGAAAGAAGCGACTTGTGCCAAACTCTATCGAAAGCTTTGGCGATGTCAAGGCTAATTGCCAATGACTCGCCGTGCTTGTCCATAGCCTCACCCCAAATATGGCTAACATACGCCAGAAGATCACCCGCTGACCGTTTCGGCCTGAAGCCATATTGCCGGTCATTAATTAGGGAGTGATCTTCAAGGTGACGCATGAGCTGTTTGTTGATAATGTGCTCGAACACCTTGCACAGCACTGAGGTGACGGCTATGGGTCGATAGTTGTTTGGGTCTGAGCGATCCCCCTTCTTGGGGATCGGCTGTACATTCGCCTCTTTCCAAGCCGAAGGCACTGTACCAGAGCTGTAGGACAGCCGGTACAGCCGCGCAAGCATTGGAGACAACTCCGCTGCACATTTTTGCAGAACCACCGCTGGAATACCGTCCGGACCACTGGCTTTCCGGACATCGAGTGATTGCAACACCGCTCGGATATCGCGTTGCCTGATACGAATATCAGGCATTGCATGGTCACTGACGGGCAGTGTCGGCGGCTCCATACCACAATCATCGACTCGGGAGTTGGCCGCAAAGAGATTAACCAGCAAATTTGCTTTCTCTTGCGGCTCATGGGCCAGGGATCCATCGGGATTGCGCAGCGGGGGCAGCGAAGGCTGGCAGAAGTTGGCTTGCACGGCTTTGGCCAGTCGCCAATAGCCACGGCTACCCGTGGGATGCTCTACTAGCTCCTGACCAAGCCGCGCTATGCGCTGGGCATCCGACCTCGGAACGGACCAGACAATGGTCGGATTCACCTAAAGCGGCGCTCACCGAAACACTGTACTGGTCCGGGCGACTCGTCAGCAGAAGGTCTAGCAGAGAGGGCTCATGGTCCGACCTTTTTGGTATCCTAGTGACCTCGTGTACCAATTGGGTCAGGCCATGCGCCAGAGCAAATGCATGGGCGGCTCTTCCCGCGTGGGTTGTTTTGGCGGAGCCCAACCAGATCTCGTGGTGGGCGTTAAAATCCCCCAAAAACACCAGTTCAGCGTTCGGAAACCGCTCCTGCGCATCATCTGCCGCCTGACTAAGGTATTCAAAGAGTCGAGTTGTCTCGGCATCTCCTGTATGGGAGCGGTAGAGGCACACATAGATCTGACTCGTAGAGCCATGGTCTATGTGTACCCAAAGGGTGGAAAAGGATGGGTCCTCTAGGCAGCGCAAACGGCGACAACAAACATCCGCCCTAACAAACACGCACACCCCGGCTTTTGCGCGGAAATTCTCCTCAAGGACATAGCCGGGGTAGAGTAAGTAGGTCGTGTCATCAGGGCGGCGTATTTGTGTCTCCGTAAGAAACAGCATTGCTGGTTTCGCCGTCTCCAGGTGTTGGTGGACGGCGTTGAGGTTTGTATGGAGCCCACAGATGTTCGTGGACTCCACCTCAAATAGCGAGCTCGAGGGAGAGTTTCTTGCCGCTGTGTAGACCAATCTACTGTTATTATGCGCCGCCATGAGGATGAAGAGGAGGGAAGGCGTGAAAAAGAGGCGATTGTTGTCGCAGCACAGCGTGACAAAGCGTGGGATATTGGTTTTATCTATGAATGTGAGGTATGGCGAGAGCCGACGCGCCGAACGGAAGGGCCCCCGTACCCCCCCGAGTATGGTCGCCGGGCTCCCTCGTCCGGTCACCAACCGGCACGACGAGCCATATCGGGATTATGCGCGACCTGGTGGGGCAGCCTCCCAGGGTGGTTAGTCCCGGTTGGGCCCCTGTACTATGCCGCGGGCGGCCAGCGGCACCACCGTTTCTACAGGTCTCCCTGTTCGGCGCGTCGCCCCGCGCCACCCCCCACTAGACTACGCCAAGACCCACCGGTCCCACTCGTGCTGCGACCTCAATCCCCCCTGCCCGGCTATGCACTTGCTGACCCCTGAACGCAATCCAACCGAGATTGGATTACTATGGAGGATTTTTCGCAAAAGTGCACGGTGGTACTAACCCGGTCGAAATTTGTGACAAATTTGTGCCATCAAATTTCTACCACCCTCAAAACTATAATAATTTTGCAACATAGTGGTTTTGCAATCTACTATTTATACAATTCCGGGCGTGAAAAAAATTCTGTCGAGGTAGTCAAGTCACCATTCTAGCCACCATGGGACAGCATCTGAAACGGTGACCATTATTCATTGGACTGCAACTCAGCTTCTCATTAGGCCAGTGAATTTGACGATCGAAATTTTGTTACGTAGTCTGTCTGCAATCTTATCATTTCGCTACATAGTTATTATTGGAACTAAAGATTTTGCGACGTAGTCATTTCGCAACCACGTTTTACCAGTTATTTTGTTATTTACTACACTCTATTTTCTTCTCACTTTCTCTCTCTTCCTAATACACCGCTGCCTACCCCTGCAATTTACAGGCATGAATGTATAATCTTCTTTCTAAAATTTCAGTCACATGCAAAGCAATGCCAATGCACAAATGCGTCATTACTATTGACCGCATAGACCCAATATATCATTGTCACCAGTACAGTCAGCGTCAGAAATATCTTGACTATAAAGTTCCAATATGGTCTTAACACAAAAGTTTTAAGAGCAAATCAAACTGTTTTATTATGCGGTACCGACACCAAGAAAATATCTTTAGTAATATTCAAAAATGAATAGATGGCACTAGTAGACTCATTTAAAGAAATAAAAAAGTTAAACTGCTGACTTACAATCACGTAAGTTATTTCAGAACTTAAACACATGATAATGTTAGCATTAGATGCATATAAAATTCATTGGTAATGTAATAAATAAAGATTTTGTGACAATCTTGCTATTTATTTGTTTTAGTGCCATCTAGCGGCATGGTGCATTATGTCTGTAACTTTTACAATTACTGCAGAATCTGACAGAATCAATATAAATAAGAATATTTAGAGTTTTATTCAGTCATACTCAATAATGTGTTAAATGTGTGTTTCATCTTTGATAAATTAATTTTAATTCTAAAAAAATTACCAAGGCAATGTCGCCGTCTAGTTATAACTCCTGAACTAAAAAACGCTAGCTAACCATTTTTTAGTTCCTGATTGTGCATCTATATAAGAATTATATTATATTATCTGTGGTTTTATAGATTTCAATTGAATTATTGTCCGAACTTAAGGTGTGGACCATATATCAGAACAATCGACAGAAACGGGGGCAAATGAAGGCATTTAAGATCATTTAGAGCACTTTGTTCATAAAGATCGATTTGATGCTGACTGTACATTGTAGTACGCGACAGGTGTAAGCTAACCAATGTTGTCTGTCAAAAATATTATGACTGCGGCATTGGCAATGTGCGTTCCGAGGCCGAGTAGATAATATTAGCACGTGTTTGTTACTTTTTTGCAATAGGTGTGTATGATATTTCGACTTCCAGCTAGTGAATATTTATTAGTCTTCACGTCTGTTATCGAGCTTTATTTAGTCTAGTGCAAATTATACACATGTCATCGCTTATATTCATAACTTAATGATCAAAGTCTGCGTGAAACTTTTTTTTTATATACTTCAATTTGACTTCACTTCGTTTGATGGTAATTTGTCGGCAATGACCCAGGAAAGAGGGTCACCAATTTTTCTTTCGTTTTTCATAAGACCATGATTTTACGTTTATTATTTTCCTGAAAAAATCTTAGTAAGCAAAATTAAACCTGACAGCCGATAAATTTCATCAAAATCAGTCAGACACAGATTGTTTTTTTTTTTGTGTGTGTATAGATTCACAATGTAGATCTCATGCTTCCATCCCCTGCCCTGGAGGATCGATTTGGAATTTTCGTCCAAACATTACTAACAGACACTAAAGTTCTATTTACTTGCTTAGGTATATTTGAAGTAACAGATACAAATTAATTAATATTATTTTTGTTATTAAAATTAAAATAAATTCCGACTGCTATTTAAAATATCGAAAAAGGTTTGATAACAGGCGGTACCCATTTACCAAGCATAAACCAAAATCAAATTAATGGCTACTGCCTGCTCTCAAACTTCTTTCGATTTTTTAAACAGCAGTCGGGTTTTTAATTTTATTTTTAAAATTTATTTTATTTAATCCTTTGACTTATGATATGACATATATAAATATTTTTGGTTTCGCCTTCTGATTCCCTTCATTTTGATACCCCACTCGATAAGCTTGAGTAAAAGTTTTTATTTGTCAACACATATTTCCGCACCTAAAAATCCACTGTAAGTATTATTTTATTGACATTTTATGTACCTACCCTACTCGGGAGATGAATACCTTTCATTTGCGATCCCACTTATCGAAATCCGTCCGGCCGTTGGGCCTGTAGAGGGTAACAAAGAAAACTACATAAATACATACAAGCTAAAAAAAACAAGTGCCCATGTATTTAACAGTCCCTCATATGGAATATAGGTTCAGTGTACCGATATTGGCACAGTGCTGATAAACCGCTTCTAATAGAATTTTGCAATAAGACAAGACTCCAACTATTATGGCATCTTGCAATACCTTTTTGACATTAAGCTTTAGCTTAACAATAAAATTCAAATTCAATTCTAAGCTGACATCTTGAGATGTCAAACTGACATTTAGAGATTACAATCTGACGTCCAGAGATGTCGGATTAGATGGTATTTTTACAATTATGTCATAATATTCATTATGAAGTCCATTGCATGTCGGTCGATTTTTCTAATCCCGGGATTTCGGGATTATCAACAGTTAATTTCGGGATTCCGGGATAGCCCTGGGATTGTATTAGATAAACTATTATGAAACTAACTATGAAACTAATGATATCAGCCGTGTGAACAAGATAAATAATAATAATAAATAAATATTCCACAACATTTCACACAACGCTATCTAGATCCACGGTAAGCATAGCCTAACTAGCTTGTGTTATGGAATCTAGAATGCGGATAAACATACTTAGATACTTTTTTTTTTTGTAAATGCATACATATTATACATAGAAACAGCCAGACCAATGCAAATACCCATATTTATGCATACAAATATTTGCACTGAGCGGGGATCGAACCCGCGCCCCTTGCGTAGCGGCCGCGTTCACTACCGCCAAAATGACAAATCAAGGTAAGTGCGTTTCGTTTCACGCACATTTTTATTGAATTATTTGAAAACTGTATCTATCCCAAAAATCCCGGGATTCATTAAGTTTGATCCCGAAAATTTCGGGACTAAAATATCGGGATCGAATCCGCTAATTGTTTCTTGAGTGATTTTATGACATTCTTGATGTCATCATCATCTCGCCATGCCAAAACACCCTCGGAGCTCAGGGTCAGTCCCAGGGATTCTTGATGTGTCTGTAGTTAAATAATCGTTAAGTTGTTCCAGGGAACATCCGAGGCTTTCACATCGAAACGCAGGGTCCGTTTACTGAGCCTCCTCAGTGACTTCCGCCTGCCCTCCCAACCTGTGAGGAAAACCTTCGCCAGGGCCTCTTTCGTCAATCATCAAGCGTAAAGTCCTGTAGGTGAAATTGGCATGACCCTAACGGTTTTAGTGAAACCCAATAGCACACCTCGGAAGCTCTCGGAAAAATGTATGAAACAATCGCGTTGTAATTACTACAAACATAGCTCGTGTACATGCACGGTAGTGTTGATGTGTGTGAAAATTAGAAATGTCATGGATGGCACTATTTGAAATTTAAGCTAATTTTCGAGTGAGATAGCGTGATTTTTCTCACTCTATCCGTTGGTGTCATGATTTACGTCACATCCGACGGAGGCGACAATCCTGCTGTTACAAAAAGTCATATCAGTGATTTTGACATTAAAACGTATTTCCATCTTTTTCTTCGCTTCGGAAGAAAAGAATATGGCGATACATTTTGGTCCTGTCAAACAACAGAATTGGCACAAATAACAAAACAATACTACAATACGACTTTGATATGTTTATAGAGTAATTAAAACCGATTGTGTTTATAAAACTAGCTGTTGCTTACGGTTTTGCCCGCGTGAAATTTTTCATTAATTATAAATAGTGTCCGTTCCGTTCTGTCTATAGGGCACATTTCTAAACCGATTGTCACCAAACTTGGCATACATGTTCTTTGATTTAAAACATAATTTTTGCCTAGAGCTTTTTTAATCGGCGGAGAAAAGTGGTGCCTTTTCTGTCGCGTTATTTATGAACGGATATTGATGATTTTGGGCTGAAATATCCGAACATGATTCCTTACAGGTAGTTGTGGGAAAAAAAAACATGAAAAAAGGGGGAGACGTTCCTTGTGGCTTTTTTAAGAACGGGTTGTCATTTTTTTATTTATTGGTAAAATATCCAGAGGACTATAAAATAAAGATACGTATCGTATAAAATAAATATAAATGAGGATACCAGATTTGATCTCCAGATGCCAAAAAATGATCTGGAAATCTTTACAGAACTTCTAGTATTTATCCCTTAGTAATTAATGCTCCATTGCCAAGGGTGAGGTAAAACATTTCTTTATAAATGGTGTTTTTATTACTTACCAAGGTTTCTGAACCTCAACTGATCGAACGGATCTTATGCCCGGTTTTGTAATAACTATCCTAATAGTATACTTTGTAATAACTAATATTTTTGTATATTATTTAGAATTGTCAACGGCGAGTAGGAAATTAGAAAAATGGCAGTTGAGCACATTTTAATTAAATAGTGTTAATTTATTTAAGTATCAATTATAATTTATACTAAACGGAAGTTCATGGAAAGATATCTATTTAAAATTTATAGAAACAAATGGTTTTAACCGCTCTATACTTTATAAAATTTAAGAATGATAATTTTGACAGCTCACTCCTATGAAGTATGGCTTTTTTCCGATTTGAATGTATCACATTTAATGTCGTCCATCATGGATTCCGTCATTGCCAGGTACCGCCCATTTTTTAACCCTAGAATGAATACTAATCTAAATCTGCATCATATGCTTTTGAGTTATAATCTTTATAATGTTATAAAAATAATAATTAAGAACTGGGTATTCTATCCTTTATTTTATAGCCCGTTTTAATTTTCAATGATGGCGCACCTTTTGGGTGAAATTTAATTCCGGTTTACAACTATCCAATGTAAGTAAATACTCACTTAAATAAGTAAATAAAATCATAGTGTTCGAATAGTAATAAAGTAATAAGAAAAAAATATGTTAATATTTTAATATTTACTTATTTAATGCCGCTAAAATGCAGTTCCTACATAATTAACCTATAATCAATATCGGTCCACTATAATGTCACTTAACACGCTAGTTCTAAAGTTATTTTCTAAAGAACCCGGACCATATGAAAATTATTATAATTTATAAGATGTTTCACCCATTTATTCCTGGGCGAACCTGGCATCCAGTTCATTAGTTTTTTTTTATACTGTTCATTGATGACCCTTGGTGGAACTTGTTGTTACATATATTGAGAACACTTCATTACTTATTTATACAAAAAGGCAAGATGCATTTGAGGGTTAAATTTCACTATAGTCATGTGTGAAAGAGAGGACGCCTTAAAAACCGAAGCAAGCCGAACTTTTCACTCTTCTTCCCGAAGTGCCGTTCCTATACAATTTACTAGCGACAACCTTTGTTTTAGGCGCCCATGAAAGCGCCCATGATTTTGACGTGCGGGGAGAGGAAATGAAATCGGTGGGAGGGGGTGAGCTTCAATTCTGTACGCTAGTACTATTATCTATTCTGTGCCAATAGTTATCTTTAATCCAATAGAATATTGAAGTGTGGTCTGTTAGTATAAGTACTACATTTCGAACGGCGTGTGATATAATCTATACTATACTAATATAATAAATGGGATAGTGTATGTGTGTGTCTGTTTGTTTGTCCGTCTTTCACGCATAAATCTCGGAACCGATTTTGATGAAATTTGGTATAAGGGTAGATTAGACCTTGAGAAAGGACATAGGCTTGGTTTGGTCGCGATAACTTAAATCCTCGCGGGCAAACGCGAGTATTAAAATTATAATGGGTTAAATATAATTGTATCCAGTCTTTCATTAGTCCATTTTAGTCTTTTCCCAAGAGTGAACTTGAAAACGTTCATAGGCCACGGCAACTCCTTGACACGTGCTTGATTACCTTACTAGCTTTGAAAACAATCTTCCATTACATTAACATAATGTTTTAAGTGTTAACCCTGTATTTTTTCATATGTCGCCCCATTTATTATTCCGATCTATATGCAACTTTTGGTCTTATCTTCCTATCTTCACTTTAGTCCACTCGTTCTCCTTGCATGTACGCACATTTTCTAGCTTTTTTCTTGCATGTAAGTACTGGCATGTACAAGTACATTGTGTTAAATTTCCACAGTTTATAGAAGGTAACTCAATGTCTACGACGCGACGTCGCAATCGGTCATTCAACTTCTTGCTCGTTAGGATTACTATTGGATAATTATCGTGCGAGATTTTGAAGCGAGTTATTTGTGACTTTAATTGTAAGGTTTTTTTTTTTAATTTATATTATATGTATTTAATTTTAGTAATTGTTGTGAACATGAATTCTGATAAGGCCGTGCCGAACTGAACTTGTGACCCTGGCTGGTAAAAAACAGTCATTTTTTGAATTTATAATAGTATATTTTTTTTTAAAGCAATTAGCATGCTAACTATTCAAATCGATTAAGAAAAAAAGATGAAACGACTTAGGCGGGTCTAGAACCCGCGGCCATTCCCTGGACAGGGGGAATGCTCTGACCACTGAGCTCCAAGAGTGCTCCTTTTTATCCTCTCCTAATCGATTATAATATTATGTAAAAAAAAATCATCGTCTCAATCTACATACCTACATTATACTCACGTCTTCATGCCTTCGTGGCAGCGACAACAGCTCACCATCTGCTTCTATCCGTAAACACTTCACAACTTTTGTCTACTGCCATTAAATCTTTCATGGATCTTAAAAGTCTATTAAAATCCTGATCTAAGGCCATACGACTGAAGTCAGGGGTATTGAACTAATATGTATAATATTATGAATAATGCCTTCCCTTGCTTTTAATCATGGTTATTGCTTTTTCAAGTTCTAAAGCTATTCCAAGAAATGGGCGCGGGTTTTATTGCACACGGAACGAATTACTTCAGATAGGTGTCATATAGTGCCTAAACCAGAAATCTATTAAGCGTATTTCATTGTGATATTTCAGTTATATTCCTTATTTGACATCAGTGGAGCTTTAAGTTTGAAACAATATATTTCTGAGTGGTTTTCTCTCGTAGGTGCAAGAAAATATTTGACCTTGATAGAAAAAACATCACGTTATACTGCAAAATTGTAAGATTTGATGACTTCTTTACTAACGAGTGTCTTGGTCCCTTTCCCGAATTAACGATAGCATTATTTTTCGGGTTAAGAACGTCGGAAGTAGCAGTAAGGAATCAAGAAGTCTATGGATAAGTTCGTACTAGATGTGTACCTTTGTACTCAACGATTTTCATAAAGTAAAGCGAGAAATCTCAGTTAAGATAAACGGCAAAGCTCAATATTTAACAGGTGTGTACGTAATGAAATTTTTATCATAATTTATTTAATAGGTAATTTCGAATAATATGTCGGAATTTAAAAAATAAATTCGAGTTTAGTTAGTAACGCTATGTGAATAAATATAATAACAGCCGTTAGTCCTGCTCAGCAGGAATTCGAACAAGGAAAGTGATAAGTACAATGTTAAACAATCATCTAGCTACAGTTTTTACTACCATTATCGCCAAACCTCTTTATACCACTGTACAATGAGAATAGACCACTAACGCAATTTATTTAAGGCTTATTTTGTATTACGTTATGTTTTTTTTCACAATAAAACATCGATAAGTTTATTGAAACACAGATTGCCAATTTTGCACGGTTCTCGTTCAAAAAGTAAATTTTCTCGTGCTATCAAGATCTCAGACCGTGATCCGGACATAATTGCTAAGTTTCTCCACAGAAATTTCGTTCCGAATTCAACAATAGAAATAATAAACAAATAGGTTTTATCTAGTTTCGAATCTAACTTTAAATAATTGCCTAAACGATTGCAAATGACATCGCGGCAATAACATAAAGCGCAGTCTTTCTCTCTAACTAGAACAATCTCTATTCAAGTTTATAGTGGCAATGAAAATCTAATCTCAACTACACCACAATAAAACAACTAAACGGTTATGTTATTCATAATGAATTCGTTATTTACGATTGCTATAGGGAAAGCCGATTCAACGTTCAATGTTTCTTAGACACGGCCGTCTACCACTTGTTCTCGTTTTCTCGAACACGACTCCGAAAGTGAAATGAGAATGTTTACCTCAATAAATCTCTGACTACTTAGTAATTGTCGGTTTGTTTCGTCCATATTCTCACGATTGCCCACTGTAAGATGTGACGCCGACGTTAAAGTATCTAATTATAGTGTCACATGGTAGTCGCCTAACTATTCTGATATGTCTATTTTATTTTTGAAATTGTTTACTTTGAATTGCTTTTGTGTAATTCAATTTTTGTTACAAGACTTATATTTTGAGAATAGCCAATATGAATTTTAGGTAGTAAGCAACCCATAAAATACTTATAATATAGGCTAGATCACACATTAAGGCCTGTATTCTTGTAAGCCCGTACAGGTTGTATAGACAGATTGACAAATTGTCTATAGTATACAATCTGCCGTCAGATAAATCGAAATTCAGAACTGAGGAACATTCTAGAATACGGGCGTAAGTTACCTACTGTTTTTGTTAATAATACATTACATACATACATACATACATACACACTATGCATATAAACATCCAAAGCAAAATAAGCTTATTATTATTCATGCATATAATACAAATCGAACCCGCGACCTTTGAGCACTCTTCAGCACCTATTGTAATAAATGAAGAAGTTAAAATCATAACGTACATTTTTTTATTACATGCAGCTTTTCTGACACAGGTCTCGTGTCGTTGATTGATCAGTTCTTTTATTGTGTTTGCGCCACTCATTGTGGGCAGTCCTATATATTTTGGTCTATTACTACCCTCTTATTTTTAATATTTCGGACGACTGTCTCTGTCACTCATACTGCGTATACGCTAGAAACTGCTTGTCATTGTAAGCAGTCTGCGATCGGCCCTCGCCTATCCGTGTGTGATTGACCCTCGTCTTTCGTGGACACCGCCTTTCTTGCACTTAGCAAGTTTCTGAAGTTGTGCACTAACGGCTTCACTCCCGTCGTGAATACAGTTCACTTTCTATACGAATATTGAAGACAGAACTACCTGAAGAAGCCGAGTAGAGCGCTTAATGGCTGGACCTTCCTATCTGAAGAACGAGCTACTAAAGGAACACGAGTCGAGGTCTCCGCAGCTTGTCTAGTGAAGTACCAGTTAGGAGACCAAGTTAGTCGTCATCATCTTTCGTATACCTGCTATCCTCTCCCCGCATTTTGAGACGCGCTCGCCAAAAAAAATTAGCTGCCGCGTTAACATATTTTTTGGTCCTTCGAGCCGGATTTCTTCCTTGTGATCCGCTACTCATTATCATTGTAGTAAATTACTACCTACTTCTTTCACGTTATTTTCCTATAAATAATGGGCCCCCACTTCGCTATTTACGCTAATTTGGTACCCTAGCGTGACCTTTTTATGAGATTATCATTATACTTTGTGTATTCCATTTCTAAATAACGTAAATTACGATTTTCTAAAGTTTATAATTTTTATTAAAAGTGAAGATATTCTTGCGACCCGCGTCCACGAACCTTATCGCTCCGCTATTGTTACCAACCCCGCTCCGTGCATGTTACGGTGACTAAATTCGTCACTTGACATTCGTTCCAGTTCATATTAATTTATTCTGAAAATGACGTCCCGTTCTAGCACAAAGGACGTGATTGAGGAGGCGAAGTCTCTCGATAACTTGCAAGTCAATCGTTTAACTTTGATAGGTAAAAGAGATGCTATATTTTCCCGCTTACAAGAACTTTATAATCGATCTTTAAAAGCTTTCACCGATGGAACTGAGAATGATTTATTTCTATGTGTAAAGATCTCGATAGATCGCTTACATATCACTTTCAATGACATTATAAACGATTTAAATGTCACTGAATTAACGATCAACCCGTCGTATAAGGTAAATTACCAATTAATAAACGCATTCGAAGATATGTATTGCCGCTAAGTAAGTTTGTTGATGATATATTAATTCCTCCCGCAAAAAAAACGTAGAAACCGTTGATTCTCAATTTTCTCCACAATCTCTATCCAAATTCCTGAACTAGATTTATTGGTGTATAATGGGGATCCAATGACCTGGAGAATATTTTATGCGTCTTTTAAACGGACAATCCATCAAAATCCTGATCTCACTAATCACGACCGCGTTCAGTACTTAATAAAATTGTCAGGCCGGGCACTTGCAGTTTGTTCTGGAATCGTGCCAAACGGCGACAATTATCCAGTCATATGGCAGACGCTCGTACGAACTTAGCCTCCGCGTATTTAGATAAAAAAAATAATCTTTTAATACAGCGACAACTAGGAACTTAGAATTCTTTCTCGATAAATTCTGTACGGCAGTCTCAAGTTTGAATTCTCTCAAGCTCGATAATTTGACGGATTTCATTCTTTTGCAACTCGCGTTAAAAAAGATAGATTCAAGTATCGCTCGCTCATTTGAAATGCATATGCGTGGTAAATCTATGCCTACGTATACAGAATTGATAAAGTTCATCCGCGAGCAAAGTGAAATATTAGAACGTACAACGCCCGTTTCTAATAGTCGTGGCTACGATAACAAACCGGTTTCTGCAAAATGAACGCATTATTTGGCCACATCGTGTGAGGCTTACTGTCCGCTTTGGAAACAAACAGATCACGTTAATTTATATAGATGCCCTGCATTTAACAAATTATCTATTGATGACAGATTTTCATTTATAAAACAAAACAAAGGTTGCACCAATTGCTTGAGCGTTTTTCATAATAATATTTCTGGGTGTAACTCAAAATATGTATGCCGTCATTGCCAGTGCAAACATCGCTTTAGTCGCATTATGTCCAATTCGCAAAATGTCCAGCGGGCTCAAATTGTCCAATTCTCACAACGTCCAATTCGCAAATTGTCCAATTCTCACTATGTCCAATTCGCAAATTGTCCAATTCTCACTATGTCCAATCCGCAAATACTGTGTTATTAAGCATAAATATTGTATATCCTAATGTTTTTATTGATAACATTGATATGCATAGCTAGCAAGGATCTGGATGCAATCTGGACTTTAGGGCACCCCGACTCGGATAGGTTAGGTTAGAAGGCTAATGCGGGAGCGGAGCGTAGCGAAGCTCCCGCATTAGGCCGTTGTGGTTATTTTTTTATAAATCACCCAGAAGTAGGAGCTCCGTGTAGCGGGGCTCCGTCGACCAATTAGGTCAAAAGAACATTAGGTTAAATGAACTTTGGGATCCCTAATACGCTTCTCGTAATCAAGGAGGATCCATATTTACGAACTGGACCAATTGCGAACTGGACTAATTGCGAATTGGACCAATTGCGAACAGGACTAATTGCGAACTGGACCTATTGAGAATTGGACAGTTGGACATTTTGCAAATTGGACATAATGCGACTAAAGGCAAACATCATTCAATGTTGTGTCGTAAAGTGCCTTCCCCGCGTGAGGGTTCAGCGCGCCCTCTACCCCTGCGACTGGTACTCGTGCACAGCCTCCGCGTGCACGAGCTGGCAACGCCGCCCCTACTCACGTGTCACCTTCGACACTGCCACAGTCCGTCTCCCGATCAGCGACCGCCGTCGATCAGCTGACTAACTCATCCAACGCTCATCAGTCTTCACAACAAAACGTATCGCTCTGCAATAATATACGTCTTCATAATACGGATACAACTTGTTTATTAGGAACCGTGCAAGTTTATGCGACCGATTCGAGTGGTAATCGACATGTTGTACGCGCTTAAATTGACTCTGCTTCTCAAAAGTAACTTTGTAACTTCAAAGTGTTGTTCGAGACTCAATTTAAAATGTAATAAAGTGTCTAATACTGTTGTCAAGGCGATAGGTTCTGCATCTAACCCGATTAAGGGCGCAGTTTCAACAATTTATTTTCGCAAATAAATGATAATTTTATTTCTATTGACGCCTACGTCATCGATCCCATCACGGACAACTTACCTTCAGTGAAGGTCGATGTATCGTGTCTTTCATACCTAAACTGTTTACCTCTGACAGATAACAGTTTCTCCGCACCTTCGAAGATTGATATCCTTGTTGGGGCACCGCTCTTTTCTGAAATTTTGTTATCAGACCGCCCCGCCGGCCCTCCTGGTACGCCTACCGCGTTTGAAACCATTTTTGGTTATATCGTAATCGGAACCGCTCCCGTTATGTCCGCTAATGTAAATGGTTCCGCTTCATATGATAATACCTATATTGTCGTCGACAGACCTCGCTCTCAAATATCCCTCTGTACCTTTACGGAAGGACCGCGACTAGACAATATTCTTCAAAATTTCTGGCAACTGGAAGAGGTACAATACACTCCGTCTTTGATTCCAGACGCTCTTGAACAAATTTGCAAAAATAATTATTCTCGAGATTCTACGGGACGCTATTCTGTAGCGTTACCTTTCTCATATGATCCTACAGCCGCTCTCGGCAATTCTTATTCGACCGCTAAGAAACGCTTTATGTTTCTCGAACGTAAACTTATCGCTGCACCTCCGCTGCGAGTGGAGTATGATTCTATAATTAAAGAGTACATTCAAAAGGGGTACGTTTCCTTGATGGATAACGATGACTATTTAAATGGATATAATACACCGCACCATGCTATTGCCAGGTTGGATAAAACGTCTACCAAATGGCGCATGGTTATGGACGCAAGCTCTAAATCAGAATCGAATTTGTCATTAAATGCATTTTATATATAGGTGACAATTTGCAAAATGACCTTTTCATAATTCTTTTAGATTTCCGTCTCTACGCGATTGCTTTTACATCAGATATCAAACAGATGTACTTACCTACAGATTCTGGTTAATAATGGAGACCGCAAGTTTCAAAAGTTTTTATATCGATTTGATTCCGCTTTGCCGCTTAAAACCTACAAATTTAAACGAGTTTGTTTTGGTCTGCGCAGCAGTCCCTTTCTCGCTATGAGAGTGCTGCGTCAGCTTTGCGCTTCCCGCACGCTTCAGCTGTAATTGAAAACAACACTTACATGGATGACGTGTGCTACTCTGTGCCGTCTGTGTCTGGTTGTTTACAGCTCAGAGATGATCGCGAGTTGCTCAAAGCTGGGGGCTTCGACCTTATCAAGTGGGCTAGCAACACACCTGAGCTCCTTGAATCACTTCTGATCTCTGATCGTCACAGCGCTGATATAAATTTCAAAGATCCAGACACTAATTTAAAGGTACAGTGGTCACCCACCAGTGATGCATTCATGTTCATCGTGAACATTGACAATCGTCCAGCGACTAAGCGTAATATATTGTCATTTTTTTATTCTTGGACTCATAGCTCCAGTACTATTATACGCTAAATAGATTTTACACAAACTACATATATTAAAACTTAAAATGACCTTTTCATAATTCTTTTAGATTTCCGTCTTTTTTTTTTAAACTTGACTGGGATAAGCAGCCTCCGTCTAATATAGTAAATATTTGGAAAAATTATTATATCCACAAACTACCTTGTATTCAACAATTGTGCTTTCCACGCCATCTTGGTATAGAAGAAAACTCAAAAAATTTCATAATAGCATTTTCTGATGCTAGTGAAAATGGATTCTGGTCTTGTGTTTACATAAGAACTCAATCCTGCCCAGACTCGCCTCCAGTCACACGTTTAGTTTTCGCCAAATCAAAAGTAGCTCCTCTTAAAACTATTTTCATTGCCAGACTAGAACTCTGCACGTGCTTACTTATGGCTAAACTAGTCCGACGCGTTATCACTACTTTTGAAAAACGTCATCCCATTGATAAAATGTTATGTTTATCTGACTCCATGGTAGCCTTACAATGGATCTCCGCTTCTCCGCATAGGTTCAAAACTTTTGTCGCTACTCGCATTACTAAAATTGTTTCTATGATTCCCGCTGACAGTTTCCGTCACGTTTCAGGATTACAAAATATCAGTGACGTTTTGTCTCGCGGACTGTCACCCGCTCAACTACTGGACCACCCGTTGTGGTTCACTGGTCTCGCTTGGTTAGGCCAAGACCCTACTGAATGACCCGTTACATCAGTAGTTCCCGCTAAAGTTGACTCAGATTTACCCGAGTTAAAGAAAATTATTTCACTCCCTGTGACTCATCCTAATGATAAGATTTCTAACCCGCTGTTAGACCTCCCCTCCCGGGTTGCCTCATGGCTAATGCTCCTACGCATAGTCGTTTTAGTCGTCATCATCCTTCGTATACCAGCTACCCTCTCCCCGCATTTGGAGACGCGCTCGCCTATAAAAATTAGCTGCCGCGTTAACATATTGCGTTTTTGGTTGATTTGTTCAAGATTTTTGCCGGCCCGTTTACTGATAAACAGAGCGCCTTTTTGTGTGACACACAACTGACAACCATCACACATTTATTGCTAAAGTTGTACACAGAGACGCTTATTACGCCCACGTTTCGCCAGTCACTTCGTTAACCCTACATCATAGGTGGAGAGCCTATTGCCGTTTCCGGGGCCTGAGTTATGTAAAGATTATAATATAAACTTTACTCTCCTAAAGCAGCAGCTGTTTTAATAATTTAGCCACGTAGGCGGTACACGCCCACTTACGAAATGCGCTCTTTCCCTAACCCCGCTGAATTATTGAGGTGAGTCGATCGAACCGTAAATATTTCACTGATAAATATATTGAGGTTACATTACTGAAAGCGTATCGGAGTGCTTCGATATCGCGATAGTGTAATGCGAAATGTGTGGGAACGTTTGTCTGGTTAAAACATAATCCAGGCTTCATGAACACACCCTAGCAGAAGTAGGCTAAGGCGGCGGTACAATACGCGCTTCCTCATATCCGGGGGCCAGATAGGGACACCACGGCCCACACACCCGAAGAGGCCCAGGTCGAAAAAGATGACCCTGGGGCGGCCGGGGTGCGAGAGATATGTCTCCCGCAGTCTACGACTCACAGACGACAGTTTTAGTTGGAGGTGTCCTTGGGGATTTGATGCACTTTAGTAGAAAAGGGTTCATGAACACACAGAGTTGGTGTCGGACTTGCGGTAGAAGTTGCAGGTTGGAATGTCCTCTGTCCTCAATTAGCGCACGCCTGAGGGTGACAGGTGGTGCCGCATGTCACCCTAGCAGATGGGAACATAGTGGTTCCTACCTCCCAAGTCATCATCCCATAATCATACAGACAGTAATCCCGGTTGCATCCAAAGCCAGGAGTCCGGAACTCGCTCTTCTTTTCCTTTTTGATGGTTGGGCCCCAATAGACCACAATCCCTATTATAGCTATAAGTGACACCTGTAACTAGGAAGTTAAGCAAAACATTCCGGATACTATCCCACAATACTAGAATGTGAGGTTAATTGGTACTTGTTTGACTTATGGCATAGAAGGGTGTTAAATAAGAGATAATCGTATATTATATTGCTCTACCGACTGTTATTGCGTGGACCTAGTACCTTGTAGTGATTAAACGTATTTTACTTGGCCATAAGAATAATTACTATACACATAAAATAAATTATTATAAATAAAAAGCCCGACAGATTGTGATAAATTATTATAAATAAAAAACCCGACAGATTCTGAAAAGATCGAAACAAGCTTTATAGCAGGCGGTACCCATTTATTTTTATCTGGTTTGAGATTTGCAAATGGGTACCGCCTGCTATAAAGCTTGTTTCGATCTTTTCAGAATCTGTCGGTTTTTTTATTTATAATAATTTATTTTATTTAATACTTTTTAGTTATGACATATATAAATATATATTTGTAATCGCCTTCTGATTTCCTTCATTTTGATACCCCACTCGATAAATTTGAGTGAAAATATTTTATTGACAACATACATTTTGACCCCTAAAGTCTAACATATAGCTTTCGTTTACATTTTAAGTACCTAAGAATTATTGGGAGACGAATACCTTTCATTTGAGAAATCAATCAATGAAATCTATATGGTTCAGAAGATATGAGGTAATAAAAAATATTACAAACATACATACACGATACGCGCGAAAAACATAACCCATCGCCCCCCCCCCCGCTGCCGTTGTAGCGTACGGACGTATCAAAAAGTGCTCTGAGATTTTAAATCGATTTAAGTGACTATAAAAGTTGTATTACTGTGGTTTACTGTTTAGCCCGCGCAAAAAGTAACTTACACAACTATAAACACTTAGACGCATACTTCAGTTACAGTGTTGTTCGTGTTTTTAAGTGAAATGATTTGGATTTAAGTACACGGATCCGTTGTAAACATTTACATCTACCTGTATTAAAATAATAAACGAGTGACTGTGCTTATTATTAAAGTATCATTATTGTAGGACTTTGATCACGAATGACACAATAAAACCATCGTGAAGAAACCAGACATTTATTTCGTCATACAAATGAAATTCTAAGTGGCGCGGTTGGTTACGATTCCGCCTGCATTTTTGTAGTCACAGGTTCGAATCTCGGCGGCTGCGATATTACTTTTCACTTTTTTATTTTTTTATTATATTTTTTATAAACTTTGCTGAATTTATTTTGGACCAATTAAGGTACTTTAGTTGCAAAATAGTACCAAAATGCCATTAATGAAATCTCCTACACCTACTGAGCCGGCGGCGTCGGAATCTGCGCCTACGCTTGGAAATAGGCAACAGGACTCGCTTCGGGCTATTGCTGTGAAAGCAGCCATAATGCAACACAGCGAATCGACCCCGAACCTTCACGCTCTTACGGAGCGTAAAAAGAGGAAATGCGATGTGGAAGATAACAACATCTCAGACATGATTGAGGAGATGTTCATGACTTTTTCTCGCGATCAGGAAAAGCGTTTCCACGAACTTCAATCCACAATTAAGAAACTTTCGGACCAAAATACTGAACTAAAACAAAGCGTTATTATGATGTCCGACAAATACGACGAATTCCTACAAAAAATTGCTATCCTGGAATCTGAACGCGTAGACGACAGGAAGACTATCAGGCGGCTGGAAGACAAGCTTGAGGCGCTGGAGCGGAAATCCCGCTCGTCGGGACTTGAAATCAGGAACGTGCCTTTAGTAAGCGGCGAAACTAAGGAAGTATTGTGTGGTATGGTCATGAACCTGGGTAGGACTTTGGAAGTCAATTTAAATGAATCAGGAATACGTGATGTCTACAGAATTAATTCTAAGGACAATACAGGACCTATCATAGTGGAATTTTCTACCACGTTTCTGAGAGACAGTTTTATCAGGGGCACGAAAGGATACAACAAGGCCCGAAGTAAGACAGAAAAACTGAACACTACTCTACTCAATCAAAAATATCCACATAAGCCGATTTATGTATCAGAATGTCTAACTCAAAGGGCCAGCAGACTTTATTACTTAGCAAGAGCATACCAAAAGAGCCATGGATATATGTTCTGTTGGACTGCGAACGGAATTATATATTTGAAGAAAAACACGGAGTCAACCCATATACGAATATCCTCAGAAATAGATATAGATAACCTTAAGAATGCTAAATGACTATTTATTTATATTAAGGATTTTGCTTTGAATCCTTTACTAAATGTGATTGTCGTTTATCCTGTATTAAATTTGTATTTAACGCTGCATGTAAACTTACCACTTAATAATTGTACATTATACTCAAACATTATTACACTTAACAAAACACACAGAAAACACTGCAAATTACGGATATATAATCTAACTTTATTTCCACAGCCTTACGAAATGCAATATAACTCACCTTCATTTACGAACACTACAATAAGTACACTTTCTGAACTCACACACAAACTATACACCAAACATTCTGCCTCACCCCACAAAAGCCCTTCCACACCAACAATTGATTATATATATTTGTCATTCCATGTACTAAAAGTTATCATTACTCTAATTATTTCTAAAGGTTTGCATACTATTAGAGTCCTACATTTAATTCAAAATTTTCTCTCTTGCAAATCGCAAAAATTCAATACCATTTTGAAATCAGATGCACCCCAGAGACATATACAAATAACAAATAGACTAAAAACTAAAATTCGATTTTAATGCTCATTTAACTATAAATGATGACTTGGATAACTTAACTGTGGCCGAGTTCAGTACATGTGATGTAGATAGTTGTCGCAAGTTAATGTACACCGATAACTCTTCCATAAATATATTTATTCAAAATATAAGAAGCGTAAATCGTAATTTCACAGGACTGAACTCGATGATTACAAGAACCGGAATCGATTGGGACATGTTCATATTGACCGAAAGTTGGCTTTTCGAGAACCCCTTTATACCGACAATGAGGGGTTACCGGTCCATAGGTACGAACTTTGTCAACACACAAAACGAAGGAGTGGTGGTATATTATAAAAATACACACACATATAACGTATATGAGCCAGTATTAATAGGTGCAAACTGCTTGATAGTTATAATTGACGTCCAAACTGCTTTGCTTGGTATATATCGCCCTCCAGGTGAAAAAGACATACCTGCGTTCCTGGAGTCATTGAACAAAGTTTTACAAACACTATCAACCTACAAAAACATATTCCTCACGGGTGATATAAATCTAGATATAGTCAAATCCCCCTTAGAAAAACATGTCGCTACTTACCTAGATATCTTGGCTTCGCATGGAATGTTGCCCGCGTACTGTATACCCACTCATTACAAAACGTGCCTTGACCATGTAATGGTTAAAACAAAATTACCTATCAAAAGTCTAGTTGTACTCACTACCCTTACGGACCACTACAGTCAAATTATAAGTCTCTCTAATATGCCTGCCCCTCGCCAACCAATTAAAACGATTAAAATAATAGACTACACATTATTCGAAAACAAAACTCAAATACTAGATTTCACCAAAATGTATACATTAGAAACTCCAGATGAAGCATTAACTTTCTTTCTTAACAATCTTACCACCGTATTATTGAGTTGTACTAAACTCACTACTGTCCCTAGACGCAGGAGAATTATAAAACGGTGG
This sequence comes from Eilema caniola, assembly GCA_949126895.1. Classification (NCBI taxonomy): domain Eukaryota; kingdom Metazoa; phylum Arthropoda; class Insecta; order Lepidoptera; family Erebidae; genus Eilema; species Eilema caniola. The sequence continues at coordinate 3,856,733 of OX421464.1, read as the reverse complement.
ATAACGCCTGGTTTATTACGATGCATGCGAAATCGGGACCAATTACACCTCAAGTGTAAAAAATATCCCAATAATGATGTTGTCAAATTAACTTACACCCGATATCGCAATTTCTGCAATGCAATACTCAGAAAAGCCAAGCAAGATTTTGACCGGGCCGATTTTGCTGAATGTCGGGGCAATACAAGGAAAATGTGGGATAAAATCAAAACAATCACCTACACCAAAAATGAAAGAACCCCATCCACAGAACTAATTGATTTAAAAAATCCTATAAAATCTGTTAATGATATTAATGACTTCTTTGTTAACATAGGTGGATCACTAGCTAGATCTGCCACACGGTTGGATTCTACCACACCTACTAACCTCTCGGCCCAGGCGCTACCTTGTTTATCCTCATTTGTCCTATTGCCAACCGATGTCGATGAGATAAGAAGCATCATTTCCTCTCTCAAAACCAACTGTGCAGTAGGACGTGATAATATTTCAGTATATCTTATAAAGAAATACGCCAGTATACTAGCAGACCCTATTACATATATCTGTAACCTCAGCCTTTCCTCAGGGGTCTTTCCAAAAGATTTCAAAAAGTCCCTCATCCATCCAATCCACAAGAGTGGTAGCAGAGATTGTGTCGGAAACTACCGTCCAATATCAATTCTACCTACAACATCAAAAATTTTAGAAAAGGTAATTAACAAGCAACTTACCAAATACCTAGAAACAAAAAAACTGCTATCTGAAAATCAATTTGGATTCAGAAACGGTAAATCAACAAATGATGCGGTACTTCATCTCACCGACACCATAGTGACAAAGCTTGATGAAAAAAAGAAGGTCCTTACAATATTCCTTGATTTGGCGAAAGCTTTTGACACGGTCTCTGTGCCACTTCTGTTGGAGAAGATGGAGAGGATCGGAATTCGTGACACACAGCTGAAGCTGTTCCATAGCTATCTTGAAAATAGATTCCAACGAGTGAAAGTGGAAGAATGGCTGAGTGATGACCTCCAGGTCAGTGCTGGGGTACCTCAGGGGAGTATTTTGGGCCCTACTTTATTTTTAATATTTATTAACGACCTTTGCCAGTTGAAGATGACAAATGGAAAAATTGTTGCATTTGCGGATGACACAGCGCTTCTCTTCTATGGAGATAACTGGGAGGAAGTCTACAACTTTGCTCAAACTGGGTTCTCTACGGTGATAAGGTGGTTAACAAACAACTCCCTCACACTCAACACGGATAAAACCAAATACATGCAGTTTTCCCTAAGCAATCACCAGCACATACACAGACATCCATTAAATATAGCCGCCCACACATGTAACAATCACTCATCCGCCTCATGCTTATGCCCTCAGCTCCAAAAAGTAGACTCAATAAAGTATTTGGGAATAATCATTGATAAAAACCTGAACTTCCATTCACACATAGATCTTCTGTCTAAAAGAATTAGGAAACTCATCTATATTTTTAAAAATTTAAGACATGTTGTTGATAATGGAACCCTAAAAACTGTCTACTTTGCATTATGCCAGTCCTTACTAAATTATTGCATTACAACATGGGGAGGAGCCGGTAAGACAGCTATGATGAAAGTGGAGCGAGCGCAAAGAAGAGTACTCAAGGTAGCCTATTCGTTACCATTCTTCCATCCAACCTCGGAAGTCTACTTGAGGTGTCAAGTTCTCACAGTTCGTCAACTTTTTATCCTGCGAACTGTCTTACAGAAACACTCCACCCTCACATATAACTCATCCTCTTTGTCCCATAAAAGGAGAGGTGCTAAGGTATGCCCGGCTACATTATTTAGAAGCAGTCTTTCACACCACAGCTACTGTTTTCTTGGTGGTTATTTGTATAATAAACTAAATTCGATTTTAAACTTATATCCTTTAACTACAAAGAAATGTAAGCAAATTGTCACCTCGTATCTGTGCGGTCTCGACTATGATTCTACTGAAAATTTGTTAGTTGTTCCAGACTAAGCTGCCTAGCAAACACACATACACACACACAAACACACACACACAGACACGAACACACACACACACACACACACACACACACACACACACAAACACACAAACAAACACACACACACACATACACACACACGCTCCCACGCACACGCACGCACACAGATATACGCATGCATGCACACACACACCTTATTTGTGCTCAGTTCTATTGTATTTTTTATTTTATTTTTTATTTTTGTTTGTACTTTCTCCTTGCACTGAATTATTGTCTTATACGGCGCTAATTTAAGTATAATACTCACTTATCTTGTAGGGGGCCTGGTAATCTGTGTGACAGGGTTTCCTAGTTCAGATACCAGTCTCCCACAAAGGATTGGAATGTTTTAATGTGAAGTGCTTAAATGTATCTAAATACCTTTGTGGAAGAGAATAAATAAACAAATATTATTATTATTATTATAACCCTTCTTAGCAGTCGGGTAATAAAATTACTGTTAAGTTAGAACTGGGGCTGATCGGCGTTAGTTTGCAAAATAGGTATATCGGACCTCATCAAGATCTTTGGGGACCAGGAAACCTGATCTTCAAGTCGATAAACCTGCTGGTTAAGGACGAAGTTCAGGTGCAGACATTCATATCGAAGTCGAGGAATGAGACTCGTTTCCATAAAAGTCACGGTGATCAATGTTATAGAAAGGAGTAGTGGAAGCGGATCCTAGACTATACGTGTACGCTTTGGACGCAAATTGAATTTGGGCTAGGATGATAATCATTAAAATGAAAGTAATCCTGTTTGTATCATGAGTTGTGTAGGATAGATTTCTTAACGGAATATACTGAAGCTCAACTGCGAGGCAGTTACACTGGAAATAGCGAACCCCGGTGTATCCTACGACTGGGATTAACGCCGGGATGATGATGACATACAAAAATTTACACAGTGGGAATCGAACCTACAACTTTTGACGTAACTCCTAAGGCACCAGACTAACCGTCACAATTCAAAACGTATTCATATCTGAAACACGACTTTAGTTTAACCACGTATTACTAAAATCAGATTTAAGCAATCAATATTCCCACAATACCTTTATCTGTACCAAGCTCGGTCTAACGGTCCGCGCACAATCCGCGATACCAATTCAGTTTTCCCCCATAAATTATAATATCACATCAGGTAAGAACCACATTAACCAGTGCTGTACACCAACACAGACATATCGCGGCACCTTGGCTCGCCTGGTTGGAATCTATTACGCATTGGCTGAATTATAAGCATTATTACCGCGGCCCTGCACTGAGATAAATGGTTGCTTTCTCTCCGCCTACGCATCCAGTGACAAATGTGTATAAATGTGTATTGTAGTCTAGATACAACGTGTATACTAGCTATCGGTCTGCTTGGAATGTGTTTTTAAATATGTTTTTTGAAGTGAAAACTTCTTTAGCGGCGTTGGGTGGGTGAAAAGTGTTATGGATTACTTGACCTTCGCACCGTAACCGACGACTGACGTCATTACAACATTACAAAAGCTACAGATTGTTAATTTTGTTAGGAGCGTTAAGAAGCTTCGTGGCTTAACGGTAAGCGCTGCGACTGTAAGTTCTTATGGTTTCAGATAGAGTACCGGGTTCAAACCTGGCCTTCTGACACTTTTTGTGATTGGTTTTTCTTTTTGTAATTTATTACTTTTTGTGATTATTTTTTCTTTTTGTAATTTGTTAATTTTTGTGATTATTTTTTCTTTTTGTAATTTATTAATTTCTTCTCACGGAAAATTAGTGATAGGTTCTATGATTGGCTATATTATAGGTATGGTGTGGTATGGTATGGTATGTTTTTTTTTATCTTTTTCTATGTATATAACGAAAAAAGAAAGAAAGAAAATGTTTTCACTTCTGCCGGCACTCCCAGAGTGCAACCCGTCTTTTTTTTCAATCATTTTCGATGCGTCCATTGGGCTAAATTTAAAGGATGGAACATATAAGTAGGTGTAAAAAATAATACGAGATGGGCGTTTTGCGTATTTCGATATACATTGCGCGTGTATGTAATATCTGAAATTATCCAGGTTGTAGTTAGCTAATCAAATTCGTCGAGTCATCAAATTGTAGTGAGCAGCCATTCACTAAGTACTGACATATATTTTTTTAAATGTAGATAAGTTTATCAAGTAAGATAGGTAAGGAAGTACGACACGATGGTATTTCCGGCCAAATGAGCAGTCCGACTGGGGAAGTACCGCCGCCCTACAGAATACGGCCACCGCAATAACCTCGTGTTGTGTTCCCGACGGTGATGAGCCCTGGCCTCACTGGAGGGTTTTTGTGCTGTCAGTGAAAAGATCACAGGCTATTCCTGCTTTGTCTTCTGCACTGACGGCACAGAAACTCTGTGTTTGCAGGGTCGGCAGCACGAGTGTGACTCCCCTGGTGTTGCACACGTCCATAGACCACGGTAACCACTTTCCATCAGGTGGGCTGTGTGCTTGCCTGCCACCTCAGTTTTATAAATAAGTACAAATAAATAAAATCAAATGTGACATAGTAGTTATATAAATGATATTTCCTTTTGAATAATAGAATGTAATGTAATTGTACATTACTTAAAGAGGAAAGATTTGTATGTTTGTAATGAATAAACTTAAATACTACTGTGCCGATTTCGAAAATTCTTTCACCATTGGAAAGCTACATTCACCCTGAGTAACAGGCTATATTGAATTTCCACAGGAACGTTTTTACCACCTGTGCGAAGCCAGCGCGGATCGCTAGTGTTTTTATATAATTACATCTGTATTTCACAGAAGTGGACAGATATGCAGTTGTTACCGTCCTCATTTCGTCAAGTAAGTTTTCGGTCCCACTTATTAGAGGATATCATTGCCGTCAACCGGAGACCTTTATTAGATTACCTTTTTTTAAACTCTTTGTTACTTCGATCTGTCTCCTGTGCAGGCACAATGAAAAATATGTTTAGCTGTTGCAATATTATTGGTTTGAACCTCTGTCCTAATTCTCTCTATTTAAACTGTTTTAGTCAGTTGTTACGGCACACAGTTGATCCTGGGTATTCTACGTTTGAGTCTGCGTCTTTCGTGGCTATTGTTCATTAGCGTCTTTTCTAGAATGTTTGGATGCTTTTGAATCCTGTCTCTGTATGCTTTTGTGAGGTTGGCAATTTCTTGCTTCACAGTAGCAACCTTTAGGTCGTGGTGAAGTAAATCATTGGAAACATACCAAGGAGCATTAGTTAAAAAGATTACCTAACTAATGATTTCAATAAGATATTACTAAGCTGAGTTATAAATAAATCACAGGTACTGCCGTTACGTGGATTTAGTGATATAGCTATTGCCCGCGGCTCCACCTGCGTGAATTTCGGTTATCGCTATAATATCGTTCGGGGCTGCACACGCTCACCGAGTGCCCGGCGTTTGAGACGCCGAGGCGGGAGCTTGTGGCGGCCCTGGGGGTGAGAGTGCTCACGCTCTCCACCCTGCTCGCGGCGATGGTCCGCTGCGCGGATACGTGGGCGGCCAGCGCCTCCTTCTGCGAGCAGGTCATGCTCGCGAAGGAGACAGCAGAGCGGGCGCGGCGCGATGAGCGAGAAAGGCTCGCTGACATCGCTGCACGCGCTCGAAGGCGGCTCGGGCGTCGGAGGGCGCCCCCCATGAGCGCGGGCCTGAGGGTGACGGGTGGAGCCGCCCGTCACCCTAGCAGAAGCAGGCCACGGCGGCGGCGCGCATCGTAGGACGATGCGCGCCTCCCCACACCGGGGTTGAGGCGGGGACCGCGTGGTCCCCCCCCTTCCCGAGGAGGGCCAGACCGAGAGGGATGGCCCTGGGTCAGCCGGGGTGCGAGGGATATGTCGCATGACAACCTCACCTTCGGCCTAGCACTACGACCCAGAGACGGCGTGCGGTTTAGTCGGTTCGAGTCCGACATAACCTCCCCCTTCGGCTCCGGAGGGGTGGGTATCCGTGGGGACTTCCCGCACGTAAAAAAAAAAGCTATAATATCGCTTATAGTTAAAAAATGTAGCCTGTGTGTTATTCTAATGTGCAAGCTATATTATTGTGAAGTTAATTAAAATCCATTCTGTAGTTTTTATGTGAAAGAGTAACAAACATTCATCCATCCATACAATATTTCGCGTTAATAGTATTATTAGGATAAATATTAATAATCTATCCGGTTAAATCCGGTTAAATCATAAAACTTGATATATTCCTCTACTGGCAATCGTTATGATCTCCATTAACCATATGATTTTATGATCAAAATCGTCTGAATCGTAAATTCATGGAGACAATGTTGGTCATAAAACAAAAGCAAAACTGTCAAATTCGCCAGACATAACTACCAAATGGCATTTTATCGCAAATAAATTGGTAAAATGCTGAGTTATTCGTGGCCAATTCCGATTAGAGTCAGACAAATTTTTATCAGTACTCTTTAACGATTTTTATTGGGACGGCTTCAGACTATTTAACTCCTATATACCGGGATTACTAAAGATAACTCATACAACATCGAGCAACAGATGGTAAGCTGTGATAAGGCACAGACCTCTGAGAAGTTAAGTTGTCGAGTTCAGTTAACAAAGGTAAGATAGCAATGACATATCTCTCGCACCCCGACCGACTGGTGTTTGAATCACAATGTCCCCATCCTGTCCCCGGATAGGGCGAGGCCCGCCTGCGCCGCCGCCCCCGAATGCTCCTGCTAGGGTGACACGCGCGCGGCTCCACCTGGCACCTCGAGCCTCGCGCTTTGGTATGGAGGAAGAAGGTCGAAGCTCGAAACGTAGGTAGCTTGGTAATTAAGGGATCTCGAAAGGTCTCCAATCCTGGTCATCATTACATTACCGTTGTGAACTCAAAAAAAAATTCGCAAGCGAACTCTGACGCCCGAGTCGCCTCCGAATCAAACTGACCCTGAAAATTCCTTCTAATAACCTTATTTCTTACTTCAAAAGTAAAATACCTAAAGCTGGTAACTTTCTCAACTAAAACAAGATAGGCAACTTCTCAATCCTTTACAAAGACTGCAATTCTCGACAAAGAGAAATTGTTGTCGAGTCCAATGTTTCATACGTACGGTAAAAAGTTTTCCGAATGGTGATTGACAACACTTGAAAGTAACAATCGTTGTTAAGCACTTCGCACATATATCTTGTGCATTACTGTGAGTAATAAATATAATGTGCAGTCAATAGCTAGAAGTTTCTCGGCCGCGTTTGTCTTCAAAAGCTTGTAAGTATTGCTTTTCTTGTTGGACTGTTACTTTAGTTGCCTGCTTTTCATTAAAGGTGTAATGATTTGAGGTGATTTTGTAATTGGCTCGCGATGTTTGAGCTAGATGGACGAAGTGAGAATGAATGTTGTGGTGCGGTAGAAAATGTAGTGACTAAGATATAGAAAGGGATGCTTAAGTGATTCGGTAAAGAGGAAGGGCGAAAATAGGTTTATTAGACATATTCAGGAAGCAATGAATAGGCTATCTGATAATGAGAAAGAGGACATAAGCAAGGCTGGGGCCTATAAAAGTAGAAGAAACAAAATTGCTGCTAAAGGTAATGTGATCTTTGTCTACCCAGTTAGTAAAGATACATGACTGTGTGTATGTACTTATGGCAAGCTTAGAAGACAGACCTATTTGCCATCCATACATACTTCTAACAGCAAAGTTTTGAGCTGTTTCACTAGTCCTGTGACTTTCTTCTCCCACAAGTGTCATTTTTCAGCTTCGCTTAACGATCACATCACACAATACAGTCCGTCAGCAGCCAATAGCGTAACGAATTATGTTCAACATAGTATAAAGAGCATCGTGATGCCTAAGCAATAGCTGGGGGGTAATTCCTCTCGATTTTACATTCATGCTGTAATCACTGTGCTCTATTGACCTTTGGTAAAATGTTAAGCTAGGATTACTGTGTCTCGATCGCAGATCATAATATTCATGAAGTATCTGTGGACCGTGGGTACGGGCAGAAAACGCAATAACAGGGTCGGCAGCACGAGTGTGACTCCCCTGGTGTTTCACGGGTTCATGACAACTTGTCGACATATTATTGTTCGACATTATAATTAGTTGTAACATTTCTGGTCGACATGAGCTTAGGTCGACAACAATGTGAGCTTCTGGCTACCCTAGTTACCGCCGGGAACACAACACGAGGTTATTATGACCGCGGTATTCTGTAGGGCTACTTTCCCAGTCGGACTGCTTAATTGGACGGAAATACCGTCGTGTCCTATAAACAGCCAAATCTACCAAACTTTTAATAAACCAGACTATAAATAGCCTATTAGTAAATTCTAAAATTAAATGGTATTTTTTCCAGTGTCTATGGTATAACAGTGGTTGACAATTAGCAGAATCATACTCCAATATTAATGTGTCAGAATAGCTAATCTGAATGTACAAAAATACTCAAATCGATTTAAATAGAAAAAATTAAATCGGTCTAGGCAGGATTGAACCCGCGATCTTTGCCTTACAGGGGCAATGCTTTGACCACTATGCTACCAGACCTCGCGCTAACCAATTCAAATTTCTCCTTATATATCTGTCTTTGAGGCGACAATGGAGTGTGTCACCGATAGTCTATCGGATTTTTTACTACTCCGCCCATAAACCATATATACCATGTAGAATATATAGCATGAAAAATGCTTAAAAATTTAAAATCAAATCTAAAAGTACTAATAAACTTAATTGAATTATTGATATTCAATTACGTTTGGAGATTAAGTACAGTTAATTGAATATTAAACCGCTACTATTATTGGTATAAAAGTAACTGCACATAAAACTTACTCGCAATAAAATATTAATTACACAATAAAATTGACAGACTTGTACGCAAACATCATTATCGCACGTGTAAATTACACTCATAGTTAGACTTAGAAATCCGACACCCAGGCCACTAAACTAAAACCAATTTCACGTGTATTACCGTATTCTGTTATAAATGTCAATATTGAAATATGGGTAACTCCATCACTCATTATACTTAAAATGAGAATGGGGAAAGTCTGTTGCTTTATATGTATAAATTATAAGGTTTACTGTTTAGAGACTGTCGTTTTAGTGAACCAATATACACTTAGCCGTTATTCTCACAATTCTGAGAATATTGGTATCGATTTCTGTGCTGACGGGTGTTGTCCTTCGGAAGTAGAGAGTAGGTCGTCAAATCAATGCAAGTGGTCTATATAATAAATTGAGTTTGTTTTTAACACTGACTTAACAAATTTTCTTCTTGTAACCTTCACAAATAAGCAAGCTGACGTGGCAATGGGCTGACCACGTCTGTCGAAGGACCGCTGGCCGTTGGAGCAGACGAGTCCTAGAGTGAAGACCGCGAGAATGCAAACGAAGGGTGTGACGCCCCTAGCCAGATGAACCGATGACCTGAAAAAGGTGCCTATTACGGACTGGATGCTGCAGGCGGAAGATCGTACGAAATGGCGCACATTGGGAGAGGCCTATGTCCAGCAGTGGGCTGCAGTGGGCTAATTAATTGATTGATTGAACCGTGACAAATTTTTTGTGCAGTATAGCTTGTCTAGTAGGGGTAGGTACAATTCGTGATTGTGCAAGCGCTGCAACAACTATAATGTTTTAGGATGTTGTGGCACATGATGAGGGGTAGCTCCTAGAAGTCCAGGCTTGTAGAGGGTGACATGCGTGTCAATGGTCTTACCACCACGGTGAAGACCGTGCGAAGTTGAGAAGGAAAAACTGGAATGTCCTAGTACATTCACCACGGCCTTGGTTTCAATCAGGTACTATTGTTTAGAAATTATTGTCTAGTACACAGGGAAATCATTGCTAATAACTGTACTCACCAAAAGACTAGCCGGCACCATCACAGATCAAGAATAGGTACGCTTGATAGTACTAGTACTACACTATACTACTACTACACTACACTAGTAGTACTACTATACGCCATGTGTAGGTAATAACGCGTTATAATTTGATATTTTAACTAAATTGTCACTACAACTTCTACCAGTTTCGATCATCGTCATCCTCAGCGATTTCTCAGTTATTTTCTAACACTTTGTATCTGTGAATCCAATTGTTTTTAATTGATATGACAGCAATAACCCCATGAGGAAAGTCTGCGCTAGGGCCTGGAGACTGATTCTACTAATTGTCAACCACTCATAGTGGTATGAGTGGTTGACAAATAATAGAATCAGTCTCCAGGCAAAAGTGAATGCCCAGGTGGGACTCGAACCCACGATCTTTCCCTTACAGGGGAATGCTCTGACCACTGAGCCACCGGGTCACACCTGAAGCTATCCAAATTCTCCTGCCATCCAAATCCTCAGTGGTCAGAGCATTCCCCCTGTAAGGGAAAGATCGTGGGTTCGAGTCCCACGTGGGCATTCACTTTTTCCTATCTTAATCGATTTGAAAAGTTAGCATAGTAAATGCTTCAAAATTTCATGAAATGAATTATTTTTTAGTTAATTTTTGACTTCAAGTCTATAGGAGTAAAGTCAAATCGGGGTCCTGCAGGTGTACATGCTGTAAAAGCGTTTCGAGCGATCGAACGGACTCGACACCTGAATCCGCGGTGTGTTTTTTAATAATTAGTAATTTCGCATGCTGTAAATTTGGTGAGGTCACGTCGTTGTCAAGCACAAGTCGACAGTGATGTATATTTATGAGCTCCACAACGTGACGATACCAAATTTACAGCAAGCGAAATTGTAATCTCACCGCGGATTCAGCTGTCGAGTCCGTCCGAGACTTTCTTACAGCATGTGCTTGCTGGTTTATTATTTAGTGGGTGCACCGACTACACTCACCAGGTGTGAGGATGACTAAGACCTTTAAAGCGTTGGTAGTTTTACTATCAGCAAGTCTAATGGGACAATACATATTCCCAATAGTACTACTGGTAAATCTAGACGGTAGTACTATTGGAAATAGGCCGTATACACTTTACGATATGGACTCTAAAATTTATTCATGAATCATTTGTTAAATGTTCTACGTAAGCATCGCAGTTATTTTATCTTTATGACCCGAGATTTATAATCGATCTAATCATGTTTCATTCATGGCTGTTAACATCTATTGTGGGTTTTAGATTCTGATTGGTAAGTAGATACAGAAATATATATATACATACATTCTTTATAATCTTAGCACCTTTGCACTTCAAGCACACACAATAATACATACATTGTCATAATGATCATCATCATTACAACTTTCGTCCCAGTTATTTACAAAAACAAACTAATACAAAGTCAGTAGTCAATCCGCAGCAGGTCAGCTCTCCTTACGGAACACCTGAGGCGTTACAATCGTGCTGCTGGCCCTGTAAGCAAAGAGAGTTTCTGTGCCTTCAGTGTAGAAGACAAATAACGACAAGCCTTTGGTCTTCCCAATAACAGCACAGAGGCTCTCCAGTGAGCTCTGGCTAACTTACACACCGCCGGGAACACAACAGTCAACACGAGGTTAATAAGGCCCGCGGTATTCTTTCCTATTCCTCACATGCATTCCTCATCAAAATGGAACGGTAGTTTATCAATATGAATATGTCATTCATTTCATTGATAATAAGTCAAACCGTGAATTAATCGATTTTCATTCAACGATTGTCTAATCGATTTTACCCTCATGTTTGCGTAATCGATAAATCCTAATTATAAATTACGGGATCTTGTGTGTCGTGAAAAAGCATCTATTTAGAATCGACAGCATCTGGAATTTTGGACTCCATCCAAGCTTTCCAGCGGGGTCATGTCAACTGGGTCAATCATAAAAATGAAATGTGAATAGATTTTTTAACTAGTGTTTGATGTTTTCAACAATATTTATGATGATAAAAAATGTTATTGACTTGGAGATTGGGTGTATAAGATCTTCAGGGCCCAAGTCCTCACCTGCAAGCATTTAACGGAAGACGCCCTGGCGTAGGCTTTCTACTTGGTGTGGGGAAGAGGGGAGATGCTACCAATATTATCAATTTGGGAAGCCATTCAAAAAAGTATAGAATTAAGTCAGTAAATCAGTTCAATGAATAGATATAATGCTCAGCTCACCGAATGTTATATATATCGCCTGTTTTAAAAACATCTCTACACATTTCTATAAACAGTATTGATGAGCATGCTATTGTCTCTAGTTTATTTATAAACTAACAAATAACGGCTTCTAGTTCCTCTTCCTACTTCCGTAATGCCCGGTTGACACTATTCCAGTAGTATTCCAGTCCAGCGAGCGAATCCAGTCTTGAAATGCTACCGTAATAATGTGAACCACCGGATTAATTTGCTGGACTATTGGACTGAAATAATGCGAATCGAACATTAAACGACTTCTGAAATGTCTCGGTGGATTTGAAACCACATGGGTATCAAGATCTTCGAAACCCACGCACCTACTAGCTAATACACTTACTGATTTAAAAACATGGCTTTTTCCACCAAAGCTTGGCCTTTTTCTCAGCTTTGGCAAGTCTAAATCGCTACCGTAAATAAATTATAGGAGGTGGAGAGAGAGTAGGTGTGCTATAAAATGCAAGCTTTATATATCACCGGAGTTTACCCCGCTATTAGATTAGGTCATAGCGGGGTAAATTCCGGGTAAACTTTCTTACGTTTAGCATTTAGCGTTTAGTTTCTTACGCTAGTACCTACTATTAATTATTCTGTGCGTTTAGGCCATAAACGTTCTTACTTGTATTGGAATCATACAGATTTTATAAAATGACGAAGTTCACGGGCTCTCAGTCTTATTAGTATATCACGCGGGCGCATCGGTAACAACTAGGGCCATTCTGCTAATTTCATTTCATACCAAAACCACTGTCATTCCTCTGACAATGCAAAAGTTGTTATTTAATTTTACCTATTATGATGCTAAGGTCTAAAATTAAATACAGTCAAGGACGACGCAAACATGGTTCAAAATCAACGGACTGCGATTCCGCGAGCACTCTGCAAATAAACTGCCTTCTCTGGGAAAACATTACACAGTCCACTCATCTTGTTATCTACACTATACTGACATTATAAAGAGGAAAGGAGTGTTTGTTCATAATCGATAAATACAAAAACTACTGGGTACCTTTTAAAAAATCTTTTACCAATAAAATTATAGATTATCTGTTTATCCAGAACAACGCTCAGTTGTAAGTCGACTCTCACAATGACAGTAGAATTGCCATCTAGAACACGATCAGTCCTCTAATCTAGTTATAAATCGAAATTCAGGGCTGAGTATAGTTCTGAACACGGGCCTTAGTAACATAAAGTTCTTATACCCATATTCCCACGGGATCAGGACTTAAGCAAGCGAAACTGCTGGACGAAGCTAGTCATGAATATAGTTTGTTGAATCTTGTATGTGTAACATTGACACGAGTCAATGCGGTTTCTAAATATTTGCCTGTCAAACAGCCAAAGAGAAAATATTTGAATTCTTTTGTACTGTTGATAACAAGAATTATGTAATAGGCAAAAACTGTTTGTATTTAAACAAAGTCTAGAATAGTCTTACGAGAATATGCGCAATTTTGATGTGCGAAAATTATAGAAATATTTGTCTACTCAGTGACAAGTACAACTTCACACGCATTTGCTAATGTTTTGATATGGTTCACCTTTTGTAACCTTGGCCTGAAAAACAATGGGTAAGTATTTAAATTCAAGATCAAAACTAAGGCACAATTATGTCACATTATCAAAAACAGCGGAGGCGGCCTCATATATCTCACTCCTGGCCTGCGCTCGGAGAACCCGTCCACACCCATGCCAGCTTTCCACTGTGGCATCTGCTAATCAGCTTTGCATTTCTCTAAACCTAATGCGTCGACAGCCTTGATACGAGATTGTCATTGGTTGGACTGGGTGACATAAATTGCACAACTGAGAGACACATGGAAAGCTTTCGAGGAACCCTTCTTTTCGTGTGATGGCAAAACTAGCCCCGTCGGCCATCGGGTGGATATGTTGGATTCGGACTGACTAAAACCGTTCACTGTTGCCGGGCTGCAAGATTGACTAGAGCATATCCCTCGCACCGTCTTGTATTTACCATAGGCGGCAGCATTTACCTTGAAAGAGGTGCTCTGCCGTCTTAGTTACTGAGAACGCACCGTGTGGAGGTTCCGGAAGCTTCCGAACAACTCTAACAGTGGCCGCTCCCTCTCATTTGGACTTGGTTTGCCATACCTATTGTAATACAGTCCTACCTACTATTCGTGGGAACGGCTGCTCCCCTTCCATAAAGCAATAGCGAATGGATATGGCACAGATAATATTACTATCCGTGTTATTTATCGATTAAATCGTAGCCATAAATTGATATATCGTAAAGTCAATGTGGCCGTTATTTTTCATTGACGTTTAAGTGCATTTTCACCACTTCCCGCTCGGTGGTCATGATACTGTAAATATAGACTTAATTTTCTTGTTTTCTTTTTAGAAACACTTTGTTACATATGGATGGTGGCAACAACATAGACATCACTCTCGTGCTGCCGACCCTGTACCGCCCTTTAGGAACCTTCTTGACGAACTCCATATTAAAATCGCTTGGCAATTATGTAATTTCATACCTGATTGATCTTAGCTTTCAGTTCCCACGACCTTCTAATGTCTCGATAATATATATCAAGAGAAACATTATAGTACCTGTATTATTATATTTCTAACTAGCTGACCAGGCAAACTTCGTACCGCCTCAGAATCAATAAAAAAAAGTTTGCAATTTCCCATATTTTCTCACCGTTTAAACCTTCCTTAGACCTCCACGAACATTTCAAGACAAATATAGGAAAAATCCGTTCAGCCGTTCTCGAGTTTTAGCGAGACTAACGAACAGCAATTCATTTTTATAAATAAGATTAAAATTATCCCACCAAAAACATTTTCATGTAAAAATGTTGCCAAGACGAGTTTACGTAGCTTACCCTGTGAAAAAAATCTCGTATAAAGTCAAGCTCTAAAGACTACACGCTCTAAACCTAAGGTGTAGTGTAGAGCTTGTAGGTTCATAATTCATTTACTTTTGTAAGTTGGTTAAAAATTATGAAGTGCGTATTTTTTATTTGTCATAAGGAATATTTTAATTAATTTTGACTTATGTAGCACAAACTGTCGTGCAAGTCTCATATACAAACTTCCACCGTAGTAGGTACTCTGTGCTTCCACCTCCTATTCCTAGGGGATAGGTTAGGTTAGGTTTTTAATTTTTGAAGTGAAAACTTCTTTAGCGGCGTTGGATGGGTGTAAAATGTTAAGAAAGCGTCAGGATTAGTTGACCTTTGAACCGTAACCGACGACTAACGTCATACTAGTTTAAGTACAGACTATCTATTTTGTAAGTTATTATAGATAACGTCGTAGCTTAAACGGTAAGCACTTCGACTGATAGTAACGGGTTCAAACCACCTGGCCTTCTGAAACTTTTTGTGATTATTTTTTCTTTTTGTAATTTATTACTTTTTATGATTATTTATTCTTTCTGTAATTTATTACTTTTTGTGATTATTTTTTCTTTTCGTAATTTATTAATTTCTTCTGGCAGAAAATTAGCAGGAAATAAGTGATAGGTTCTATGATTAGCGCTTTATTATAGGTATGGTATGGTATGTTCTTCTTTATCTTTTTCTATGTATATAACGAAGAAAGAAAAAAAGAAAATGTTTTCACTTCTGCCGGCACTCCCAGAGTGCAACCCGTCTTTTTTTTTTGTTGTCTTTGTAGTAAAATTAGCTTTCATACCAAATTTCAGCTTTCTAGGACTTCAGGAAGTACCCTAACAAGTTTGATGATCAGTGAGTGATGAGTCAGTGACCAAATTATAGGTTTTGAGACGTTAATAAAATCTAAAGTATAATAGCTACTACATTTAAACTTTGTATGTTTTTGGATTGTACCGATGGCATTCTTGAAAATTATAACTATTTAGCATCATTCAAAGCAAAGTAATAAGAAATAAAAAAAACGACGAAGCGTTTCGAGAAAAGGTAGGTAGTGCCCTTGCGCTTCGCTTGGCTCGTCTTGGCGGGGGCATTGCCGTGCCCCCAGATCTTGTACAGATATAACGAGGTGATGTTTAACTTGAAGGTTAGTTTATAAATCATAATAAGAATTGTCAACTATCTTCAGTTCATTTATAGCTGAAAGCAGCACTTCGGTGATATTCCATATAATTGCGCTTTTCATCTAGTCTAAGCCTCGAGACACGATAACTCTTCAGGCCATTAATCAGAAGTATATAGAGCGTTATGCCGCTGGCTATTGGACTATCCAACGCAAAACACATATCTTTGACGACTGAAAGCAATTTGTGTGAGCAATACTCTCAATAACGTGAAATTTATTGTTTAGGTCGTGACCTTTTCGTAAAGAAAACTTGCATTCAAGAAATGAAAGCATGTTTACTATCTAAAACGAGGAAAACGAGCATACAAAATTATGTAGATATGTGAAAAAGGAGTCTGTAGGTATAGGTGTCGAAGAATTTCCGCCCCTTGATGTCGACTGGTAGCGTGCCCAGAAAGCTGACGGCTACCCACCGCCTAGAATGGTAATGCCAGTTTTCTGAGCTAAATAAGTAATGGCCAGCCCTATAGCCACGGGAAGCGCCAATCATCCATTTCTCAAGAGAGCTTGATTAGCGAGTATGGCAAGGTTTCAAATCAATGCGCCGGTTTATTAACATAACTCATCAGTAGATATTAATAAAATCATGTATAAAATAATTAGAATATGTCTAAGATACATATATTATTATGGTACAGTCTTTACGCACTCACTAATCAATGCTTTGGCATAGATTTCTCTCCGTAGGTACATACGCAATGGCGTTCTATTGAGTTGATTTCTGCTGCTCACATCCAAAAACCGTAAACTGGCGGTTTAATGTTCGTTAGCATACATTTTGATCGTCTGAGATGTTTGTGGCAAGAAACGTTTGTAATAACTTACTCATATAAAATAAAAATGTATGTTGCATATTTCCCCCTGCAAACGTTTGCTATATTTATACTCGAGGCTTGCGCCCATGAATTGGGCAATTTTTCCAGAGTTTATGCTGGATGTTGAGCTACGAGTATATTAGCTATTATACGCTTTACCCTCACTCGTATTCCTCCCTTCATACAATCCCAGGTTCTGTATGGACCACCATTCTTGGGATACCATCTGTAATGGCGGTTACAAGGTACGTTGTAGCTGTATTCTGTATCATCCAGTTACCCATGTACCGTTTACTATCCAGCAATTATAACGTACTATCAGAAATTCAAATTAAAAACAAAAATTTCTTCTTTTGCTTTTACGTTCAATAGTAGATACTGGATATAAAAGCTCTTGTTAGGTTATACACCACTCCAGTTACATAGATTGAATGATATCAAACGCCGATCTCAATTTCGTCGCCATACCACTTCGTTAGAAGAAAAAACATGTGGAGAAAACGATATCGCAGTTATCACTTGACACTTAAACCATTTCTAATGTTAATTTGAGTGGACAGTTCTTAGGAAACGGGCACTTAATACCATTTATTGATGCCTTATATAGAGAGGAAATTGTAACACAAAAGCTGTCCTACGTTAATGATTGTATTATCGAGAAACTGGGTACAGTTTTATCCAAATATGGACAATACGCACTGTATCTGTTGTTGTGTAGTGATACCGTTTGAAGAAATTCTGCCATTAATTTGCGGAGCAACTTTCGTTTTGAATTATATCCAAAAACTAGAACGAAATATGCTGCGGGACTGCGATTTATAGGTAGCAGTACACTGGGAAAACATAATTTGAGTGTAGAAGTGCCGTGGAAAGAAGAAGTAGCAAAACGTCCGTCTATCCGAAAACTTTGAGCTAACTTTGAGAATTAATACATCTTATGAGGAGGAATCTTTAATCCAATAAATAATAATCGCCTCTGCACAGAAGAAAAGTGACGTTACTATTTCCATTGCCCGAAGTGTTAACCCTCTAAATAAAGTATATTAATTCTTCATCCGAGCAGCAATCCATACTGTCAAACCACGGATACTTACTGCAAAAGAAGTACCTACATAAAATTTAAAACTTTTAAGTAATGCTGTTAAAGTCTAACATTAAATTGCTTTTTGTAGAGTAAATGATAAACTGTAATGAAACTCTATAAATTTAATATTCGACTTTTAGTATATAGAAATAAAATATAAAATGTGGTTTTGGTTTAGCAAAATCGAGGGCCTGTAAGCATTATAGAGCAAGTTTTGCATGCACCAGAGCATTGAAGTCACTTTGAAGTCCCGGGTTAGCTCTTCGCTTTTCTCTTTTCAGTAATTTGATTTAATTAGGCCAATGGGGATGCCGCCTGCGCTTTTATCCCTACAGAGGGCGCCTCGTAGTGGCCAATGTTAGCTGTCATCTACGTAGATTTCATTGTTTGTCTCTTCAAATCTGACAGCTATGAGTTTGTTATTGTCACAGAACAGGGACACAACAAAACCACTGCGGCACCACAGACACTGTAACCAATGCCATTTAACTTTAGACTTTACTGTTATACTGCTTATACTGTTGATTGATGGCACTTGGTGGAACTTGCTACACATCTTCAATGAAATCACTTGTACTGTTCCACATTATTTATTGATTTCCTGACCGGTTTCGCCTTACGGCATTATCAAAGGTTGATACATGTTTTTATTACTCTAATTGACATCTGATACCCCAAAAAACATGTATCAACCTTTGATAATGCCGTAAGGCGAAACCGGTCAGGAAATCAATAAATAATGTGGAACAGTACAAGTGATTTCATTGAAGATTTACTGTTATACCATTAAAGCCTAAAATTAAATGACAATCTTGTAGAGCGAATGAAAAATGTTATAAACTCTATTTTACTTTTTTTAACTTTATATTATTAATGGTAACTCTTTCTGTGTACTGGGATTTGAATACAGGCTTCCTCGATACAGGCTTTGCCTAGTGAGGAAGCCATCGGATAGTTAAACCATACCAAATCTAGTCTGCAGCATTTATGCATAACGTCTTACATAAACTAATGTTATACCTATTATACCTTGTAAGTCTTCTAGTTAATAAGTGTGAGCATTTTTGTATTTTCATTGTGTATTGCTGCTGTAATAAATACATTTTCAATTTCAATTAAAAAAAACTTTAACACTCAGCTATAAAGTCTAAAATTTAATATAATTTTGTGCAATGTCAGCGGTGTGACAGTGGTTTTGAAATCGGGGGCCAGATGGTTATTGTTGTAGGTCATATGCTGCTGCCATCTACAATTAATTTTGTGTCGGCATCCCCATTCCAAGAAGAAAGCTTGCACCAGAGCCTTGTTCATCAATCTGCAAATGTACCGGCTTGCTATTAGGGTTAAATGGAGCCCGAGGATATTGTTGAGGCTTGACCTCGATCCCTCCAGTATATAAACTATATTAATAGCCAGTATTAATGGAGTCAAGACTATAAATAACAGTGTATAAAACGATATTAACTAAGATAATGATCAAAGTAATAAAAATAATTATATTACCATCAAGTACGGTGTGAAGAACATATTTAATTAAATTCATTTGCTGATGGGTCATTGATAGTTATTTATGGTGCAATAACATTTAGTTTAGAGCAACTGCAATGTATATTTAATGTGCGAAAGTTTATTAGCCGTTTTCTCGGAAACTACTGGATTTAATGTCTTTGAATTTTCAAATAATAAATGTACCTACTAAGCACGGGTACGGTCGAAAAAAGAGATACGGGTACACCTTGGCAAACAACTTATATGAAAAAAATGCGACCGTATCTAATTTGTCGACTGTACATTAATGTTTTTTATGGTTGTGTGTAACATTGAATTATGATGGAAGTCAGATGGTAGTCGCTTCGGTAAAATGAGAAAGATCTGGTGTTTCGTTGTAAGACTGAAAGGTGACCTCAACTGAGATGGGGAAATGCTGGAAGGAAAATTAAATTAAAGAACTTAATTCTCCTTCCAGAAATCACTGCAACATAAAGATGTTGCATGTTGATTTCTAAATAGCCAATGTTCTTATCATTGAAATCATGGAACTAATTCAAGGCCTACAGAAATGCTATAGAAACGAGAAGCGAACATCTTTCTAAACTCCACATAATTAGGTTTATGAAATATACGATTTTACTTGTTAAAGAGAATACGCAGTGTAGGTAGAAGAAGAATATACTGGCTAAAGAACCCACTTCAGTGGTATAATAATAGCACCTATTCTTTGTTTAGAACTTCAGACACAGGATAATTAATAGTACTAACGTACAGAAGAATCACTGCGCAAGAAGATTTAATTAATTCCAGTCTTGCTTCGACGCAATACGGTGGAATTCAGCTCGCACAACATTAAGTACTTATAATTTTATTCACCTAAACTTGCTTCTCTTTCTATCGCGTGCCTCTTATCTCTTCTTACGCTGTTAGGGTTGTCTTCTTGTGAAGGATTGAATATTTGATTACCATTCCAGTTAAGAACCTGCTACTATTTTTCTACTTATGTGAAAAATGACAAGTCGTTTAAAAAGAAGGAACTTGGAACTGCAGAAATTACGTAGGGTAGGTATCGTCACTGGTACCTATCTACCTATAGTCAGCGCGCGATGCACGTCAAGGACACTCGAAACTAGAAATATACGGCACGGCGGGTGACGACGGAGTACGTTGACCCCGATGGGTCCGATCCAATAACCCTCCCAATTCAAAAATCTAGCTGGCTAGGCATCTCAATAGGTACTTCGTGGTCAATCTTTAAAATAAGTAGTTTTTGTCTAGATACGCATTCTGAGCAGTAGTAGTGGTAGGTTGGGTTATGGGTAGGTAGGTACCTTAAAATTTTAAGATTTATTAATTTGGCAAACTTACTTTTCAGCATCTATGGGAAGCGAGAAAAAAGATAAATCCGGTATATTTATATTCGAATTCAAACAGCCGAACGCCACACAATTTCGTCTGTCATTATTTTCTTTTCTTGTCCATTCTTAGGTAGGTACCTACTTTAAGTAGGCAGTAGGCACGATCAAGAGAGAAAAAGATAATGTTTTTATAAAATCCCAGCAGCGTTCACACGAGCGCGCGCGTGACACTCGACTAATTTTAAATTCGGTTGGCCGGATACTTCGCTGTAGGTATATAACGGATGTACTGCGCGGAGTGAACCACGCCTGCTTCAGATAATGTCCGTAAAGGGACGCTGTACAAATGACAACACACATCAGAACTTAAGCTCCATTCACATTATCCGACTGAGTAGGCATATTCTCAGTTTTAATGATTGTGAAGTGAAGCGAAAATGTTCTCTCTCTACGCACGTTAAATTGCCGCTAATTTGCGAAAAGGAATGACAAATGAGCTAATTACACATGTGCAACTTTCCAAAGAAATTTTGAATGAATTACGCGTTTGCGTATTTGCAGGCTAGATAGTTCTAGGTAATTTCTTAAACCAGTTAGGTGGTAGAAAAGCACACCGTCAACCTGATGGAAAGTGATTACCATGGCCTACGGACGTGTGCAACACCACCAACCAACACACTCGTACTACAGACCCTGCAAGAACAGCTAGTTTTCATATAAAGTTGTACGGAAAGGTGTAACTGTATCTCCTTACCGTATATCTTAGATGGTATTTCAATATAATGTAAGTCTGAGACATTTTAATTCTAAACTATTATGACATTGTGATTATGATTCTTTTTTTAAATTTAATTTATATGCCCAATTGGCAAAACATAGTGAACCTACAATTTATAACATATAAGATCTTTGTATACTTACCTATGTTTCACTACATAGTACCTATAAAACAAAGTCGCTTTCTCAGTCCCTATATCCCTTTATATGCTTAAATCATTAAAACTACGCAACGGATTTTGATGCGGTTTTTTTAATAGATAGAGTGATTCAAGAGGAAGGTTTATATATGTATAATAAACGTTTAATATAGTAGCGGGTGCAGCGGGAACGGGATTTGACGCCACGCGGGTGGAAAAATATTGGCGGAATGAAGTTCGCCGGGTCAGCTAGTTACAAATAAAATTTGATTTGATTTGATTTGACAGAGAGTTTTTGTACTGTCACTGTAGAAGATAAAGCAGGATAAGCCTTCGGTCTTTCCACTGACAGTATCAGTGAGCTCTGGCTACCCTGTTCACCGTCGGGAACATAACACGAGGTTATTATGATCGCCGTATTCTGTAGGGCGGAGGTACTTCCGTGTCGGACTGCTCAAATGGACGGAAATACCGTCGCGCCCTACCTCCATACCATAGGTATATATGTTGTTATGACTGGCCTGGAGTAATCTTCGTTGTCAGATGAATACCTGCTTGCTTGTATGAATGGTTTGATGACAGTAAAGCTGGTCGTGAACTATGAAGGACATAAGTAGATAATGGGCTATTTTCTGTCTCCCTCGGAAGGAGATTGGTGTGAATATAAGTATGTATTTACTAGCAGCTTCTCCAGGGTCTGTTCAGAAACATTTGTAAAATGTCCTTTTTTAGTGAATGGTTACATCTTTCAGGCATCAACTGGCAAATATCAAATTTGTAGTTATGTAGTATTGGTGGTACCTAAATAGGCTTTGCGTTGGTGAATCAGTCAAACAGAATAAGTAATTATAACTATGTATTAACTGTTTCTGTACTATTCATAGAAAACTATAAAGAGAAGGTAGTCTTACTATTTTGATAAAATAATAACCAGGAAGAAGAAGAAGAGAATGATGACCAGGAAATAGTCATAAAAACCCTACAGAACTTTGTTACGTTGAACATAAATAATCTACACATCAAAATTGATTACATAACACTCTTAACGATCTTCGAATCAAATTGCATTACCACGATCATAATATATCATAAATCAATAATATGGAAGCATTTCCGTTGCTCAAGTGGCAAAATTTGAGTGTAACCGTCCATTACAGATTCGTGTACGGCTCAGCGGCATCTAAGTGTCAGTCGTTTACCATAATGGTGTGTTATGTTGATGATCCCGATGTATGGGTGATTGGAGATGAAAGTCAGCTTTCACACAGGAAGGCCGGATCACCGAACAATTTGCTCGACAGGAAACCCTGTAAACTTTACTAGTGTTAATATTTTTAAAGTAGATACATATTGTATTGTTGAGGCTTAAGACATTTACAATCTTTTATTGTGTCATTTTATGGTCTAGCTGTTAACTACGGCTCCTGAGATACTGATCCCGTATCCGCAAACAACGAGAGTCCATACCTATGCTCCAGATTATAATGGTGCTAAATCATCAGGTTCGATCAGCAGTTATGACTGAGGAACAACATTCACTCATCCACTTACGCACATAGCGAGAGTATGGGTGACTGTTTATGGTATATAAATTTTAATAAGCAGATCTGTCCGTTTGATAAGACATCAAATATAATAAGCATCTAGTTAGGGTGATACAAGTAGAACATTCTTCATTATCGGGTGCTATCGAAGGACATGACAATACGTGGTCACTGGTCACGAAAAACGTGTCTCTAATAATAAGCCACAAACTGACCAATTTTCGCGTTTTCTCTATTCTGTGAGATATTTTACATACCTGTAACCACCACGCCTGCGCTCAGCGACTAGCCCGCCCTTTGCTTGCTCCTCCACTGTGTGCTCTGCTAGTCACGGACTCTTGCTGCGACTGGTATTTACCGTAGGTGGCAGGGTCTCCTATGGGAGCGAGAAAAGTGTTACCGTTTCTCTAGCCCAGGGTACATCACGTGGAGGTGTATCCCCACAATTATTATTACATTACCCAAATGACAGAATTACATTTTGAAAGGAAGAAAGAAAATTGATTTTTATTGCGGATAAAACACATGCACATTCATCAGTATTAAAGGAAAATTGAAATAACAAAAAGTAAAAGATATATGTAGTACATTACTGCCGCGGCCGCCAAAAATAGTGTTGCCGGACGATCGTGAAGTAGGCATGCGGGTTGAGGCACGCATTACGGAGTCCGGCAACGCTCAGTTGTGGCCAAGGTTTGTATAGTGATTTTCTCAAACAATGCGCGGAAATTAAAATACAATTAGTTACCTACTTTTCAAAATCAATGACGAACAACGAAGAACAGTAATTTTTCACGCGGCAAAATGTTCATTTATTTTTTACTTTTCTTAATAAACAGCTTTCTATTTGCAAGCCAATTCTGTATTTAAATAATGCCTTGGATAAGTTACCTACTTGGTTGCCATGGTTCGGAGTAAAGGATGGTTTCATTTTTAAATTACACGACAGATATGAGTTTACATAGTAATTTATTTGGCCGCTAAAACACGACAAATATGGATTTTCATACTACTTTTGCCGGCCGCTGTTCGCATGTACAGCAATTTCGATTTATCTCGAAGAAGGTTATCAAAATAATGTTCAAATTTCCAATTATGTTTGAGAAAATAATAATAACAATATCACACTCAAAAATACACATATTAAAAATATCGGTGGACCTGTTAATGTTATATACCTATCTATTGTCAGTAGTCCAATCGATATGTCATAGTAATAGTCGATTCACGGCAATTTTTTGCATGAGTTTCAATCAGATCTTCCTTACACCAAACAAATTATATTGCCTGAATCTTCTGATCGACCACTCCTAGTAAATAAGAGAACGGTGTATCTAAGACCACACCTAAAGAATCAGTTTTCCAGACTGATACACTTTTACCTGTCAACTGTATAAAATGGATTCCACCACCACGTAAAAGTGTATCAAAGAAAACAAGTTTCGCCAAAGGAAAAATGGCTAGGTACCTACCGTTTCCAAGACCGAACATTATTCTGTCGCTAGATTAATAACTCTCTCTTCACTCAACAAATATAGGTAACGTTAAACTGGTAATTATATTAACTATTAACTGTCTGTCATTAATTACATTGGTTTTATACGATAACTAGACGACTTGCTTCGACTTCGCCCGTGGCATAGTTCGAAACTCCGTATCAACATAAGCCAGATATCTCACATTTTATTAATTTTCAAATAATGTAGGGAATTCTGCCGTATTTTTTGACATTTATGATCACTGCTCCGCTCCCTTAAGTAGTAGCATGATGATATATAGCCTATTCTACGATAAACGGGGTATTAAAAAGAAAAAGATTTTTTGAAATCTAACTGTAGTTCCAAAGATTAGCGCTTTCAATCAAACAAACAAACTTTTCAGCTTGGTAATATTAGTATAGATTAACTCTCAAACAGTAATTATGTTGGTTTTATATAATAATCAAGTGTGGTCTTCACGAAGCACTTCCTCATCATCAATCTTAGACGGATAAAGCGGGATGCATTGATCAGCTTTCACTTGTCTAATAGATTATGCGACGCTGTGTTGTTTATTTAAATAAGATTGATTTTGCAGTCTTTATTGTACTCATTACCTATTCAGTCATTTATGCTATCGATTGATGTGCCGTCAGTCCTGTGTATTAATTTGCCTACAGTTAATGAATGACATGGCCGCGAAGAGTGTATTTTGGTTGTGAAATGACTGCAAGCAGAAATAAATGAAAAGGACGCATTTTTTGCAGCAACTCTAAATGAATACGGAATCAGAGCAGAAACATAATTATAATGATCTTATTCTTCTTATTTTTATCAATGACTTCTGCTTCTGATAATAATAAGAGCGCATTTTATCAATAAACCTTCTGATTTAATTCAAATATTTTCATCCATGTGGGTTATTAACTTACAAACGTCAAGGTGAGTGCTTTTGCTTTTAGAAGTTACGTTAAATAATTGGTAAAACCTGTGAGAACAAACATAATACCTATAGACTTTGACTATGAATCTTGTATCTTACACCGTGTAGACCGTCAATAAATGTGGACGGTATTGATAGGGTGTTAGGGGACCGCTCCCGAAGCCGAAAGCCCGTGGTAGTACTCTGGGTGGGTTATACTACATTTTCAATATGGAATAAAAAAAATTTTTTTCAAGAAATTTTACATTTTTAAAATATTTTTTTAGCTTTATTTATTCTCCATCCTATTAGGAAAGTTCAATGAAACGACAATTTAATAAAAAAACATCGCAATAAAAAAGCACGCGCTTGGCGCCATTTGCTTTTTCTGTACTTAGTTATGTTTTTTTATGAAATTGAAAAAAAAATCTCCAATACGAAAAAAAAAAATATTTTAGAATATTCCTTGCAGTACGTGGATAGTTCTTACGTAGAGAAAAATTAAGAAAAGGGTTAAACAGTCACGGGAACGGGAACAGAATTCCACGCGGGTGAAGCACCTGGCATCAGCTAGTATTGATATATTTTTGGATTATAATACTGAATCGCAATATATTGACTGCCTACACGCTCAAAAGCTTCAATGTGTAATATAAATCCTCTGAAAGGCCAAATGAATGCGAAATAAATTCATTGTGTGAATAATAGACACTGTTTTTCTCATCCTTGATGTAAAGGATTAACAAATAACAATGTAGTTTGTTATTCTCGCTGCCAGCTATGCAAACGAATTGCTTGGAGGAGTTGTGGGCCATTGAAATTTAGTTTCGTTACTACTATACCTAATGGTGAATACTCCTCACTTCAAGTCGCTCACTTAACGCACTCAAGTTGTCAATTTATTTGCCTGTCTCTGTCCACTGCTGGACATAGGACTCGCCCAATATTTGGAGGCTCTGGCGTACTGTTTCTACGCTGGCCAGACGGGTCGGTACAGGGTTTTATTTCGATTTTCCCTTCTCTCGCAGTGATATCGACTGCCAAATTTTTCGCTAGTCGCCTCTAACGACATCCTTCTGATGAGAAGAGGTGATAATACATGTTTTTTTTCTCCAGCACCACACGGATACAGGGGAACGCGTGGTCCCGTCTCCCAAAGAGGGCCAGAACGAGAGGAATGGCCCTGGGTCAGCCGGGGTGCGAGGGATATGTCGCGAGACAACCTCACCTTCGGCCTAGCACATCGACCCACAGACGGCGTGCGGTTTAGTCGGTTCGAGTCCGACATAACCTCCCCCTCTGGCCCTGGACGGGGTATCCGTGGGGATTTCCCGCACGTAAAAAAAAAACCACACGGATATATAACCACGGAACAAACCAAACGTTACAAGCTGTGGTATGAACTCCCTGCTGTGGTTTTCCCAAGCGACTACAATATGGGGTTCTTCAAGAAGGGCATTAGAAGGTTTCTTCAGGGTCGGCAGCGCGAGTGTGACGCCCTTGGTGTTGCACACGTCCAATAGGTCACCGCAACCATTTTCCATCAGGTGGGCCGTGTGCTTGTCTGCCACCTAAGTAAAAAAAAACAGGTTACCCACTTTAATAAATGAGGGCTTCATTTTGTTGGTTGTTGTGTTATTGGCTGATCCTCGGCCATCTCCGGTTCTGCAATGGACCCTCCTTGATAATAAATTGCTCTATAATATCCAGGGCTTAGAAATATATTTTTTTATCATATGAAATAACATTCATGGGAAAGCCATTAAACTTAATTACAATTATGAGAGAAACGATCACTTAGACTCATTGTAGTCAGATTTTTTATACAAATGATGTTGCAGGTTCATTTTATTTCATTTAAACATTGAAATCACACTGTTCTGTTATTACAGTTGGTCCTCTATAGGTACGTAATATGGCGCGGACAACCTGTAAAAACAATATTCTACAATATTATAATAATCATTATTATGTGCTTTAGTTATTATTGAATATCTATACTAATATTATAAATATGAAAGTAAGTCTGTCTGTCAGAATCACAGAACAGAAAAAAAATGGACTGAATAGACATAGTTAACAACATACATAGCAAAAAAACGACGTTACGTGTGAGTAAGCAAATGTTAGGGTAGGACGCGCCTTGGTCAGATAAACCGATGACCTGAAAAAGGTGGCTGGGACGGACTGGATGCGGAAGACGGAGCATCGAACGAAATGACGCACATTAGGAAATGAAATGAAATGAAGGTCTATGTCCAGCAGTAGACTGCAGTGGGCTAATTGATTAATTGAAGATTTTTTTTAACGTGTGGAAACCGCCACGGGCTTCTCCCCATCGGTGCCGACGATGGGGTGGGCGTGTCGGAATCGGATCGACTAAAACCACACGGTGTCCTTCTCAAGTGTCCATTGCCGGGCACCCCGGGTAAGCCCTCGAAAGGATAACCCCAGAGGGTTATGGATTGATTAAAGCTAATGATGTGCATCTGGATTGAGTGATCTTTTCTTATATTTCAACGAAACCAAAGCGTACATTTAGTCAAAAATTGTCAAAACTTATAACCGATATCCAAAAATTTGTCACTCACAAGATAATGAAGATATTGACCAATATGTCGATCACTCAATACAGACATTTTGCAAAATGGCTTCAAGCTGAATCTTAGCCAATTCTTACTCTGTGGACAAAATTTTCGTATCAAAAATTTGTACCTAATTTGTCACATTGTTTTACAAAAAATCTAGGAACTAAAAGGTAAATCCAGGATTCTATGACAGTTTCATTGGATCACTCAATTCAGAAAAATTTAGATTGAGTGATTCTAGAAATAGGGTATTATGTAGACATAATAAGTATTTTTTATTTTCGCCATAAATTTAAGACTCGAAAACATTTTTACAAATTGCAATCACAACGCCAATATTTATAGTTAAATAGTTATGAGAAATTAAACCTTTTTGAATTTGCTGAACTGAGTGATCGTTAGAAACGCATGCAGGTAACTATCCCTTTTGTTTAAATGTACACTAACTGCGTTGAAAATTTGTACTACTTTGTGACTAAAATTTGGCATAAAATTCATTTGTCTATGTCATTTCATTTACGAGATTTAATTTTTTATTTTTATTAAAGAATAGAGTGTTGTAGGGTAGATATAAATTTTTACTGTTGATGGACTATTTTATCATCTACTATCTATTGAATTCCTGCCATTGAATCTAAATATAATAACCGTATTTGGTAGAGATGCGCCGAGTAGCACTTTTGCCGAGTAACGAGTACCGAGTTTTACTCGGTTCAATTTTTTTCCAACCGAGTACTCGGCCGAGTAACTCTGTTCAATCAAATCCCCGTTTCGGGCGCGTAATCAAGTACAAACAGGTTCGTGCGGCACGAGCGGCCGGCTCGCGTTGATACACCCCTCACCCCGCCCCGCCTTTCATCTATCAGTCGCTTGCTAGTTTACAAATAAATACGTCAACCTATTATATACTCTTTGACGTCACGTTGCACGTCATAGTAGATAAATAATTGAAAAAGTTTGTTAATTAACAATTTGACTGTGATGATTTCATGTAAAAGATTCCGAATTTGGCCGTTTTACGACGAAATTGAAGAAGATAAAACGAAAGTGAAATGCACCTTATGCAATTCTCAGATTTTTTTTTTTGATTATTTTTTTTATTATTTTTTTTTTTTGACGGAAGGCTTCTACGACAGCAATGTTTAACTATTTTAAAATAAAACACACAGAAGAGTTTAAAGGTTTGGAAAATGAAACTTTGAAAGAAGAAAGAAAGTAAAACCTTTTATTTTAGTGCAGCACCGATTACACAGTTAATTATGTACTACTAACACACGCAAACAAGTTAATCAGGCACAATTGTTCTTCGCGCTACACCAAAAAAGGAGCCAGTTCATCATGGTATTAGGCTCCAACTGGCTCCTATGTGGAGGACATGCGACATGAATAATAAATAGAAAGATATTAAATCTACAAAAATCGAAAAAATAGAAAAAGAGAAGGAACACAAAACAAAAAAATAAAAACACTAAATATCGGAAAATCGTGAGCCATTTGCGTTAACGTCAACAACCTAAATATATTTCTTTATCTAAACCGAGTATACTCGGCATTTAAACCGAGTTATTCGGCCGAGTACGAGTATCAAAAAACCCGCCGAGTACGCCGAGTACCGAGTAACAACCGAGTACTCGGCCCATCTCTAGTATTTGGTATTCACGCTCTAGAAGATGCAATTTCTTTTAGCGACGAAAAGGGAACTTGTTCTTTTTGTAATGGTACTGCTGCCTATAATTACGAACTTTCAAATGTTATTTCGATGGAGTTAAATGGAACAGAAAAAGTCAATTCACATGATGTGCCCGAAATGATGTTAATAAAAAAGAAGTCCTACAGATTACTGGGAGGTATAGAATTCATCGCTTCTATGCATCCTGGTGGAATGGGTCATTATAGAGCACACGGGTATATAAATGGACGCATGGTTTGCTATGATGATAATATGCAAAAAATGTATGATAGTAAAAATGAATCACTTATTTTTTTGCATGTACTTCCTTACGTAATTTGCGATGTAAAAGAGTAGTTTGCTTTCTAAATAAAAATTGACAAAAATTTTATGTAGTCTTTCATTCTCTTATGATCTCATATTATTATGGTCACCCTACTGCACTTTTCTCTGAAAATTAATTGTGAAACGAAGATCTCGTAAACGAAATGACATAAACAAATGAATTTTATGCCAAATTTTAGTCACAAAGTAGTACAAATTTTCAACGCAGTTAGTGTACATTTAAACAAAAGGGATAGTTACCTGCATGCGTTTCTAACGATCACTCAGTTCAGCAAATTCAAAAATGTTTAATTTCTCATAACTATTTAACTATAAATATTGGCGTTGTGATTGCAATTTGTAAAAATGTTTTCGAGTCTTAAATTTATGGCGAAAATAAAAAATACTTATTATGTCTACATAATACCCTATTTCTAGAATCACTCAATCTAAATTTTTCTGAATTGAGTGATCCAATGAAACTGTCATAGAATCCTGGATTTACCTTTTAGTTCCTAGATTTTTTGTAAAACAATGTGACAAATTAGGTACAAATTTTTGATACGAAAATTTTGTCCACAGAGTAAGAATTGGCTAAGATTCAGCTTGAAGCCATTTTGCAAAATGTCTGTATTGAGTGATCGACATATTGGTCAATATCTTCATTATCTTGTGAGTGACAAATTTTTGGATATCGGTTATAAGTTTTGACAATTTTTGACTAAATGTACGCTTTGGTTTCGTTGAAATATAAGAAAAGATCACTCAATCCAGATGCACATAAGCTAATGTTAATATTGTTCTTTAAACTGTCAATGTGTGCATGTTATGGGATGTAAGTAATGTATATGTAACTTGTGAACATATTAAATAGTATATCACAAATAATGGATATCTTTTGTTGTTCATTCGCGGAAATTTGAGCGGTTGTTACTTCAATGTTTAGAGTTAAGAAACTTCTAATGTTATTAAAAAGGTAATTATAGTCTAATATTTATGTACTACATTGTTTTCTTGAATGAATTCTGTTAAAACAATGCATGATTCGAACTAAATAAATAAATAAAACTCTTACCTACCAAAGTATGTGGGTGTTTTAACACCTATGGGTACCCCTTCGGGGATTATAGGCGTGAGCGAATGTATGTACCAAAGTAGTAGATATTTTTTACCCCGCGTTAGAGTGCATTTTGCTGTTTCTATAGAGTTTGTATATAATATAAGGGAATATTGTATAAGTATGTACAAACGCGGACCGCGGGCACATGAACAGAATCCCACGCAGGCAGTCGCGGTCATCGATGGTTTTTATTATAAATAGAAATATGATCTTATTTTTGTATCAAAATGCTGTAATATAATATAGATATTGTGTTCTTCTTTTAATCTGAGGTATTGTATCGAACGGGTAGCAAGTAGCAATCAATTAGTACCTACTGTTTTTATACCTTCCCTTTGTTTCTGTCAGATGTTATTTTTTATTTAGTCATATCGATTGCATATGTATTTTCTTTGAAAGATACTTTGTATTCCAGTCCACTGCTAGGCAAAGCCCCCCCCCCCCCCCCCCCATATGCGCCATTACTCTCGATCCTCCACCTTCCGCATTCAGTCCACCCAAGCAAAGTTTCAGGTCAACAGTCCATTCTGACTAAGACCTTTCGTTTACCCTCTCGTGGTTTCTACTTCATTCAGCATTTATTATAACTTTGAGAAATTATTTTATGCCGATACTCGTAGCAATTAACTGCCCATATGAGTACATCTAACATACGACATAACTAGAACAGGTGTCACCCGTCCCAACCCACCTTCTTATATAATTTTATATTGCAGCCATGTAAGGGCTCAACTAGCTTTATTGAGGAAGGAAAACTTCTAACTTTCCTTGTCTAAGTGCAATAATATCGAACAATGGAACAACAATAAGATGTAATAACAGTTGAAAAGAAAATTACTACTACTATTCGATCAAGTGTTTATGATGTCGTTTGGGACCTTTTTCATTGAATTTTCGATGTAATTATGACCTTTTGTATTTTAACCCGTCAGCATAAATGTGACTTTTTTGCACAAATTATGTACCTACCTTAAAGTACATTTTTGTTTGTGAAACATTTGAAGAGCAACGTTTCTGAAGCGGAATGATAGACCAATACATTTAATATAGCCGGCTCATGAAGTTAAAACATTACATATTCCACCTGTGTCTGTGAGTAATAATTATTATCGCATTTAATTAATTATTCAAATTTGCATAATTATACGCTGTTAGCGACACCATCTAACACTAGTAAAGACATGAACATCACTCAGTTATTGTTTTATGCCCTTTTGTCTCTCATTTAAAGCATGAACGACCTATTAAACTATGCAATATCCACAGAAACATAACATGCTTCATTTTTTCCAATACTCTCATTTCCCCCTTTTCTATGTTTCGATGAAAATACCGTGCTCACATCCAAGGAGGCCATAAAACCGTAGGTGGTCCAAGATCAGCCGTGGTGCGAGGAAAACGTCTAAATGGTAACTATATCACCCCTGGTAATTGAGACCTGCGACGACGTACAGTATTAGTCGGTCCAAGTTCGATATAACCACCCCCATAGCCTATGGGGGTGGTATCCGAGGGAATTTCCGCACGAAAAACGGGAGTTTTTCTGGACGCTGACAGTAACATGAGCAATGAGCATCACTCAACACTTTTTTACGCCTTTATACTATTACTTTATTTGCTGACGGTGCGCACTGATGAGAATTCAAGTACTTCATGAACAAATGCGTAGCCACAATACAACGGGAGAGAAATTGGAAAAACCTTGCAGGTTGTAGAAAATATAATTCTTTTAACTTGTGGATATAGTTTTGTGGGTGTGGAACGGCAATCGTCTTTTAACTTACTATCTGTCATCTACAGCATGAATTACCTAATACCTACACTATGTAATACCCACCGAACTTGCGTCATTTATCCACATATTGTTGTTGATGTCTGCCTAGAGACCAGTTTCAGCTGTACCTACGTTTTTCATTAGACTTGTATGAACAGATGCTCATGAGTTATATACTGTGCGAACAATATGTTGGAGTACTTTGAAAGAGTCAATAATAATTTCACGAGTACATGAATGGATACTGTGTAATTAGAGATTTATTATACATACTCGTAGTTTCCATTTCTAAATCTACTAATGGTAATTAGCGTCAACTAAGTAGATACTGTACAAAATTATATTATAAAATCGTATTTTAATAAAAGACGAAATATTTTATTGGGGCTCCCTAAGTCGTGAAACAACATTTTCATTTTCATTTCATGAAATATAAATTAATTGGCTCAATAAATATATTTTATGTTTTTAATGGTCATCTACTTTTGATACTGACTTTTAATATTTGCCAAAGTGTCAACTTCTGCTACAAGAAAAGGTTTTCGCAAACTATTGGTTTCCGCAAGGTCACAAGATCAACGAAGGTAGCTTATTCTTCTCTATCCGCACCTTTCCTAGTTGTTCACATTACCAACAGTGCTATATCTAATTAAAATTACCATGAATCGTCCCCCTCTTGAATCTCAGTATTTATTTATAGACCTCACGTTTCTAATTGCCAAGTTTCCAGTGCTGGTTTCGCACGGGTAATTATAGTAAAAGAAACATTTTTATAACCCGATTGCAGCGCCACCTATTGAGCAAATTGTACACCAATGCAGTATTTGCTGCACACGCACACCAAATTGCCAAGAAAAATGTTTCTTGATAAGAGATATGAAGAATTTCCTACGTAAATGTAGGTAAATTTGATGGTTTTGGTGCCTGTACTGCTTTGGTGTCTGGCCTCCCTTAGTTTGCAAAATTTGTCAGATAGTAAACAAATTCACTTTGCTTCAATGTTGTCGAAGCGTTTTTATTTTCGCCCAAACTTTCGCTCACTAGAGCGAGGTTCTTGAAGGGGCGACAATTGACGATGCTATAATATTCCGAGTTGCTTATTAATAAATTTCGCTCTTATTATGTTAGTCACTTTCATGTTCTATATTCAAGGTAAATATACTATACAATACAATTATATACTATACAATTAGTCAACGGCAAGAGTGGCCATTCCAGTTCAAACATTACTTCAACTCTAAAAATCTTTCATCCTACTGCATTATAAAGCACATTAGTACGACTTAAAGGACCTGAATAAAACTTTATATAAAAATAGATTCCAGGTCTAAAAAAGCACGTAGGCCACCTTTCCCTCAATCGAGACCTATGATGTCATAGACAGACAGCCACCCTCTTTTTGAGTGTTGGAAATAGTACTACACAACGTGTCAATTATTACTATTTTCGTACGTTAAGTGTCCTTCAAATAACAC
Organism: Eilema caniola; assembly: GCA_949126895.1. NCBI lineage: Eukaryota > Metazoa > Arthropoda > Insecta > Lepidoptera > Erebidae > Eilema > Eilema caniola. Next base: position 3,822,029 of record OX421464.1, on the reverse strand, counting down.
ATCGCCTGTCAGGTCAGCTGATCAATACTGGCGACTGGCCAGACGAAACAGCCTTCACGGTCACACTTATTGATTTTGTCCACCGAATTCAACAATAGGTAACCTGATATTTGCCTACGTATTGTATGTATGTACCTATGTAGATGAAATGAAACACATAGTCAAGGTCTTCCATAAAACGCACATATAAATTTTCGGACAATTGGTACGGACTACCTTTTCTTTCGAGCGGTAAAACCCATGAATAACACCCCTGTTTGCCATCGGACTCAGACCGACAAGACCGTATGCCGCCTCGGGTCTCAATTAACGGAGTGTAAGGTTAGGATATTTTCTTCGTATACTTCAGGACACGTATTTTGGACCTGAATCGCAAATCAAACTAGGCGCTGGTGCGCGCGAATTGTTGTGTAATAATCTATGCTTGATGGATTTGAGTTCGTCCACCGCCGAACACTCTGCGCTATTCTCAAAAGCCACACAAGAAACGTGTACTGCGCGCTTAGAGCACATTTTAGGTCCAAGATTACGTCCCGAGAAATACCCCGGCTGACCCCGAGTGTAGGAAGCTCTGCACCTCTCTACTGAAGCTTTAACAACATCACGAAAGCCAGATCAAGCGTGTTTAAAAAAAACACCGAAATAATGTGAACACTACAATCCAGTCCAAAACTGGACTGGATTGATTCGCTGGATTACTATACTGGAATAATGTTTCTTATTCTTTCTAATCGAATTTACAACACGAATTTTGAAAACATGGCAATACTGAATCGGGCCCTGCTGCGTCTATTTGTGTGCTTCTAACAATGCAATGCTAGGCACTGTGTCGAGATATAAAACTTAATTAACTTACGTATTATCATCTATTCAATTGTCAAGCTTTATAGGATTTGTTAGAAAATACATTTTCCCCTTGACAGGTCAATGTTAAAGGTTCTATGGGAACGTTGGTAGTGGGACTGTGGGAATGGAAGGAAAAATGACCTACAAACCTTGTAGAATTTATATCAGCTAGAACAGGACTAAGCAGAGGCGAAAGAGTTGATATTAACGAAGTATTAAATCACTTTATTTTATTTTATCATTTTAGGAAAACTTACAGCTAAGAGATAACAATAGGTAAATTCATATGACATAGTGAAGGCCATTTACAAGTTTTCCCCAATAACATTTTTTATAAAATTATAAAAGATTTTACGGCAACACAATCTTAAGGGCAGTTTTACATTTAGGTAAAGTGGATAGTTATATTAAGTAATGACAATAGTACATTACTACAGAGGCCGGAAAGAAAGGGGTTGCCGACCGAAAAGTCTGAGGCAGGCAACCCCATATTTCCAGCCGAGGTATGTATAGTGCTTTTCTCAAACAGGCAATGAAATAAATAACAAAAAAATTAAAGATTTAATTAGATAAATTAAAGAAATTAAAAATAGATTTAATTTATTTTTAATTTCTTTGAAAATACTTTAAAGAAATTAAAATTAAACAAGATACAAACTAAAACTCACGTGTATATTACTATTTCGTCTATTTTAGCTTGGTTTTAACAGAAAACATTTACATTTATGTTTATTATCATGTCACTTCAAAAAATAATAGAATTGACATTGACACTTGTCATTGTAATGAATGGCAATTTGTTGCAACTAAATTAAATATTAATATTTCAATGTTTATATGTATAGTTAAGAAAAAATTGATAATAATGTGTTATTCGTTATGTTAATGTGGATTTTTTATGTAAACAAAACTGCTCTAAGTACATACCAAGTCGTTTATTGTTTTGTTTTTTATACGCGTAGTGGCAGAGTGTCGATGCCTTTGCCACAAATTTATGTGAAATCGAAATAAAAAAGAGGACTTTGCCGGCCTAGGCTTGCAAGGTTTGTATGAAATTCCATTAACGACCTCTGGTCCTAGCCGCGCCTGAAACGTCATACTTCGCAGCCTATTATGAGGAACATAACGTCAATATTTCATTGCCTGTTAGAGAAAAAGTAATTTACTACTTATGCACAAAGTAGTGATCGCATAATGCTTTCTTTACTTTAGAAACACTAGTGAAGAAAATATTCATATCAACATCCCGACATGCCGCATTGTACGTACGGCAGGCTCGTAACAGATACGAATTTCGATTTAGAGTATACTTAACAGACATTCCATATCATGTGTGTGTTGTAGAGGCCTGATGGCAGTCGCCTTACGGAAAATATAGATTTTCTACAACTTCTTAGTTGTACTGAAATGAAAACTGACTGAGTAATATGGAATTGCATTTATTAAAAGCCTTTTTATTACCTACACCTGTAACTGTGTACGTAAACTATAAGGGCTGGATATAGAAGATAGTTCTTATGGACATCGCACTTATAGTGAGGAAGTTCCAGCCTCTGGAGCCCTAGCCAGCCGGTAGCTTGATCCCTGTACCCAATAGGCCAATATCGATGGGGCACTAATTACTAGGTACTAGAAAAAAACTTGAAAGTAGAATCTTACCAACTTTTACGTTAAGTATTTTTTTTATTTTTAACCGACTTCAAATAAAGAGGGAGGTGCTTTGGTCAGTCAATTAGGACGAATTCATTTTTAGTAGCGATGTTTTATTAATTTTTAAACTATAATAATAATAGTTTCGTAGCTAGAATGTTCCGAGTAACTCATAATATATTATCATCTGTTTCGTTGATTATTTACAAATAAATTAATGGGATTTGATATATCTCGTTACAGTGTCTGCACCTTATGATATAATTTATCATCACGTAATCTGACTTATATGAATTAATAACCAGCTTAATGTCTGCAGTACGTAAACAAAACTTTTGTAGCAAGCAAATTGTAAGATTTGGAATTTTATGAAATATCTAAATAGTAACAAAAAACATTCACACAAAATATTTCTTTGGATATAATACACTTGTGTATTCCTTAGAAATTACCATTAACTTGGCATTTATTCATGACTTCGAACTTATACAGATAAATTCCTAAAGCCCGTATTCTAGAATGGTACTCAGTTCCGAATCTCTATTTATCTGAGGACAGATTGCATAAACAATCAGTTAAATCTGTCTTCAGATAAATCGAGATTCAGAACTGTATCGTTAGTATCGTTCTCGAATACGGGCCTAAAAGCATATTTCTATCTGTGAACAGATTTCGCAATCACCTTCTTCATCCTAGCGTTAATCCCAGTCGCATCCGAAGCTATCAACTTGGAGTCTGGGGTCCGCTTTTACCTAATCAACTGCAGATTTGGTTAAAATTCGATATTTTCAATAAAGCGACTGCCATCTCATCTCCACAACCCAAATGCGATATCGAAACATTGTAGTTTTGGACTGATCTAACTACAATGCTTCTTCTTAGATCAGTTGGGCTCCAACTACCTGTAACGACTGCCATAGATGTTCGTATGGCAACCGGGACCGACGGCTTAACGTGCTCTCTGAGGCAATCAACAACAGCTGAAATTGCAATTGAATTATTTGCACATTGTACGTATGTCCTTACAATATTATTTGATCATCATAAGAGGTGATCAATATTTACTTTTCTTCACAATTTCAACTTTGAAATTTTTTTATGAATACAATTCGTATTTGAACATATCGCAATTCAAGTTTCTAAATAACTCAATTGTGATTCGTGATTTTTGCTAGATGATAAAACAAATATTACTTTGAACAATTAAGTAATCTAATATTGAGAAATGTGTATGCACTTTACGCTTGCAAATTAATTTTACATGCATCATGTAGAGATAAGTTGAAACCTAATGTTGAAACTGAGCGTCAGAACAATCACGCGAATTAGTACCTACTTGCATCATACCTAAATCATGCCTGTATGTACCTATTGTTATTTATTTAACTATTCATAAAACAACACTGCGGGGGTTCGTCAAGCTTAAGTGTAACTGTCGACTGTCGAGCTAACCTTTTACCAGCAATAGATCTCATAATAGATTTCATACGAAGCTTTGGCGCAAGAACTTGCAAATTTCAAGCGTAGAATAAGGAGCATGACGGTTTATTTAGTGTAATGTGAATTCCCATGGTAGCGTCGTTCCGGTGTCATGAGATAAAAGTAAAACAATGGTATTTGAAGAATTGGTTATATAATCTAAATCTTGATTTTTTAACTCCCGTATACCTACCAGAACAACGCTTAGTGAATCGACTCTCACAATAACATTAGAACTGTCATCTAGAATACAATCTGCTCTCAGATCTTGTTACAAATCGAGTTACATGACGGGATATCGCTCTGGAATACGTTCTTTAGAATCCAGGTTAATCTAGTCATTTTCAAAAAGCCTAAATTCCAATATAACGATAACATCAAAATCTACTTTACACCTTAAAGGCACGTCGCCAAATAAAGGGTTGCCAAACGAAACGCATGAATGAACAATGATCGAAATACCTATAGTCTGATAAATTGATCAAGACGTGACTTATGGCCGTGGCATTTAAATATGGCCGACTGTTTAGAGTTTTAGACCAATAATTGTAATGACAATCTGTCAAATCGGTCTACCATAGCATGGCGGCGTAGATATTTCTCTTCGCTTCTCTTCCAACAATGAAGTTGACGAGATATGTCTACACGTTGACGTTATCGTCATGAGACACCTTTTTCAGCGTTTTCTTTGGTCGGAGACATGTCTCGATTAGTTGGTATCCGCCATACTGAGGGTGCTGTGCTCAGACAAATCGACATTCAGGATGTCGTTTCAGAATAGGAACCTTAGAATGAGATTAATTTATTAATTTTAATGTACCTAACTTGTCAGTAACAAAATTACTCGGAATTAAATTCTAAATATTGTTACGAGCGTGGGGGTTGGTTTAAATAGAAAATGCGATTACAACCGTTTAAGACAGATTTTATTCAGCTGCACTTAAATAACAGCAAAGCGCGTAGAAATTCAAAAAACTCTTCCTTACACAATACACAGTCACTTGTATAATCGCACTGTATCGCTTCGCACAGTTTATCGCAGTGATCGCTTCGAATACTAGTCGTAGACTAACTTGAGCGGAGGCTGTTAGCTCGCCTTTTATATCGGGCGCGGCCGAGTAGCGAAAGATCTGGAAAAGACAGGAACGTTCTGAAAAAGACAGGAACGTTCTGGAAGGTTCTATAAGGTCTTGTGTCTCTTTCTAGCCTGACGTCTCGTTCTATTCATTCGATTCCTTCTAGAACAGTGACGTCAAGGCATGCTGTCTCTTTCTATAGTGCCGTCTCGCTCACTGCTATGGGAATTTGGCCATATATTGAAGTTGCCAAGCGCCGGGCGTAGCAATATAATACAGTAGGTATCATTATTAGCATTTAGTAATGGATGAAATTGAAACCGGTTTGCACTGAATAAAATGATTATTTAATCATTCAAATTCAAGGCCACTTTTCATTACTTTCCACGTAATAAACATCTGTAGTATTATAATTATAGTTGCTATATTAAGATAAGATCATGATATTACACTATAGACCTATCGCGGACACGCACGATATAATTTTTAATTTGATAACACTAAACTTTTCTTTTATCATTCAGGTATGTTTAACACTGTAATCAGCAGAACTGATAACAATTTAATTGACTTATAAAATTCTTATGAGAGATTTACAAATATGATAGGGATAACTGGTAGGTATCTTTCTTCAATGCGAAACTCTTTTTGAACACTCCTTTTCAATGATACCATCTATTTATTTAAAATGGTTTTTATGTATTTGAGTTTTTGACAGAATTTAGAGACAGTATCAAATTCTATAATAGTCCTTGACGGCCATTGTAGAATTTTGTGCGAGACACGGACACTAATTAATTATGAGGCGTAATAAAACGTTTAATCTGAAACATACCACTTTTGTATGGACAAAGACGCTGTGTACAAAGAGTTGAAAGTCATCTTACAGTAATTCTTTGTTTCTACAAAGAGATACTGAGCCCATTTGACGCACTCTCGATATAAATATTCCAGAAAACGCTGTGAGTCACGGTTCCTGAAGAATTTATAGGCAGCCACACGGTTAAGTGTACTCGGCTTTCTTCAGGAAGAGTGGCGAATGGTTCATTAAGCTCATGGTTTGTGGCGGAGAGTTTGCCAGTCGCCGAAATATTATTTTACATCAAAAGTTCGCAATTTTCTTTTCTTTAGTGCTGTAAATTCTATGATAGTAGAATAGACTAAATACTTTAAGCTGTCCATCCCAGTGTGTCCTAAATCTTTTACTTTAATCAACGGAACGATAGTCAACAAAAAAAAGTCGTTAAATGTGACGATTGACGTGTTGCAATTCTTCAGTGGTTGATTTGTATACTATGTAAGGCACATATATACCTAGTATCTAAACTACTCTAAGTCTGTATTGATTAACATGGTCAAACAATCAAAATATGTAGATACTTTTTTTGTTATTGTAATTCAGAACTACATACAGCAGTGGCGAAGGGTGAAGATTTTCAAAAGGCAAGCCGTTGGAAATCTTCGAGTATAAATAATAACATCTCTACTACGGCTTCCCTTTGCAGAGCAACCCGGCAGGAAGGGTGTTGTAGAGACCCCTCACCGATGACATACAGTATGCCACATATTCTACATCAAATGCATTTGTGTCTTTTATGTAGCGTATAAATTCAAATATTCATTGAACTTGACTTGGCTAAAGTAAAAAGGTATATACACGTACGTTTTATTCGCTTACGTGGTTCGTTTACGATAAACGAAATCCTTTTGAGGTTTCACTTATGTATATTTTACAATTTATTTATCTATGTTAATCTAATTCAGTTTGCCACAGTGAGCGACTGATATAGTCTTGGGCATTATTCTGAGTGACATCTACCTAGTTTTAAACGTAGATTTCAACGATTGATTTCAATTTGTGAATATGAAAGATAACACTGGGGGAATACTAGATCATCTTAAAGGAGTGGACAATTACGAATGCCCGTTGTTACCACACGGTTTGTCACACAGAATAAGGGACCTGCAGGTCTAAAAAGGCCACTTTATTGGAATCGTATAAGGGTAATTTTTTCGGGTACGGCAATATAATATTTACACGAAATTAGGATCTGCATAGTTAATTGATTGTTGTAATTCTGCTCATATGAGTGACCATATTACGAATTTTATAAGAATCTATTGAGATCTACTAGAAAATTCACAAAATTAGGTACTCATTTTTAACAGAGTCGCTTAATGTGACCTTTTTAAATCCTTAGCTTTATATTATTTAACTTTTTACAGCAGTTATGTTATGATAAAAGTAAGGTCATATTGTCAGGGTCTAATGATTTCATGTAATGGAATATGTTAATCTGAAATAAGTGTTTATCTGTTTGTAAAAAACTGACTGAGTAATATGGAATTGCATTTATTAAAAGCCTTTTTATTACCTACACCTGTAACTGTGTACGTAAACTATAAGGGCTGGATATAGAAGATAGTTCTTATGGACATCGCACTTATAGTGAGGAAGTTCCAGCCTCTGGAGCCCTAGCCAGCCGGTAGCTTGATCCCTGTACCCAATAGGCCAATATCGATGGGGCACTAATTACTAGGTACTAGAAAAAAACTTGAAAGTAGAATCTTACCAACTTTTACGTTAAGTATTTTTTTTATTTTTAACCGACTTCAAATAAAGAGGGAGGTGCTTTGGTCAGTCAATTAGGACGAATTCATTTTTAGTAGCGATGTTTTATTAATTTTTAAACTATAATAATAATAGTTTCGTAGCTAGAATGTTCCGAGTAACTCATAATATATTATCATCTGTTTCGTTGATTATTTACAAATAAATTAATGGGATTTGATATATCTCGTTACAGTGTCTGCACCTTATGATATAATTTATCATCACGTAATCTGACTTATATGAATTAATAACCAGCTTAATGTCTGCAGTACGTAAACAAAACTTTTGTAGCAAGCAAATTGTAAGATTTGGAATTTTATGAAATATCTAAATAGTAACAAAAAACATTCACACAAAATATTTCTTTGGATATAATACACCTGTGTATTCCTTAGAAATTACCATTAACTTGGCATTTATTCATGACTTCGAACTTATACAGATAAATTCCTAAAGCCCGTATTCTAGAATGGTACTCAGTTCCGAATCTCTATTTATCTGAGGACAGATTGCATAAACAATCAGTTAAATCTGTCTTCAGATAAATCGAGATTCAGAACTGTATCGTTAGTATCGTTCTCGAATACGGGCCTAAAAGCATATTTCTATCTGTGAACAGATTTCGCAATCACCTTCTTCATCCTAGCGTTAATCCCAGTCGCATCCGAAGCTATCAACTTGGAGTCTGGGGTCCGCTTTTACCTAATCAACTGCAGATTTGGTTAAAATTCGATATTTTCAATAAAGCGACTGCCATCTCATCTCCACAACCCAAATGCGATATCGAAACATTGTAGTTTTGGACTGATCTAACTACAATGCTTCTTCTTAGATCAGTTGGGCTCCAACTACCTGTAACGACTGCCATAGATGTTCGTATGGCAACCGGGACCGACGGCTTAACGTGCTCTCTGAGGCAATCAACAACAGCTGAAATTGCAATTGAATTATTTGCACATTGTACGTATGTCCTTACAATATTATTTGATCATCATAAGAGGTGATCAATATTTACTTTTCTTCACAATTTCAACTTTGAAATTTTTTTATGAATACAATTCGTATTTGAACATATCGCAATTCAAGTTTCTAAATAACTCAATTGTGATTCGTGATTTTTGCTAGATGATAAAACAAATATTACTTTGAACAATTAAGTAATCTAATATTGAGAAATGTGTATGCACTTTACGCTTGCAAATTAATTTTACATGCATCATGTAGAGATAAGTTGAAACCTAATGTTGAAACTGAGCGTCAGAACAATCACGCGAATTAGTACCTACTTGCATCATACCTAAATCATGCCTGTATGTACCTATTGTTATTTATTTAACTATTCATAAAACAACACTGCGGGGGTTCGTCAAGCTTAAGTGTAACTGTCGACTGTCGAGCTAACCTTTTACCAGCAATAGATCTCATAATAGATTTCATACGAAGCTTTGGCGCAAGAACTTGCAAATTTCAAGCGTAGAATAAGGAGCATGACGGTTTATTTAGTGTAATGTGAATTCCCATGGTAGCGTCGTTCCGGTGTCATGAGATAAAAGTAAAACAATGGTATTTGAAGAATTGGTTATATAATCTAAATCTTGATTTTTTAACTCCCGTATACCTACCAGAACAACGCTTAGTGAATCGACTCTCACAATAACATTAGAACTGTCATCTAGAATACAATCTGCTCTCAGATCTTGTTACAAATCGAGTTACATGACGGGATATCGCTCTGGAATACGTTCTTTAGAATCCAGGTTAATCTAGTCATTTTCAAAAAGCCTAAATTCCAATATAACGATAACATCAAAATCTACTTTACACCTTAAAGGCACGTCGCCAAATAAAGGGTTGCCAAACGAAACGCATGAATGAACAATGATCGAAATACCTATAGTCTGATAAATTGATCAAGACGTGACTTATGGCCGTGGCATTTAAATATGGCCGACTGTTTAGAGTTTTAGACCAATAATTGTAATGACAATCTGTCAAATCGGTCTACCATAGCATGGCGGCGTAGATATTTCTCTTCGCTTCTCTTCCAACAATGAAGTTGACGAGATATGTCTACACGTTGACGTTATCGTCATGAGACACCTTTTTCAGCGTTTTCTTTGGTCGGAGACATGTCTCGATTAGTTGGTATCCGCCATACTGAGGGTGCTGTGCTCAGACAAATCGACATTCAGGATGTCGTTTCAGAATAGGAACCTTAGAATGAGATTAATTTATTAATTTTAATGTACCTAACTTGTCAGTAACAAAATTACTCGGAATTAAATTCTAAATATTGTTACGAGCGTGGGGGTTGGTTTAAATAGAAAATGCGATTACAACCGTTTAAGACAGATTTTATTCAGCTGCACTTAAATAACAGCAAAGCGCGTAGAAATTCAAAAAACTCTTCCTTACACAATACACAGTCACTTGTATAATCGCACTGTATCGCTTCGCACAGTTTATCGCAGTGATCGCTTCGAATACTAGTCGTAGACTAACTTGAGCGGAGGCTGTTAGCTCGCCTTTTATATCGGGCGCGGCCGAGTAGCGAAAGATCTGGAAAAGACAGGAACGTTCTGAAAAAGACAGGAACGTTCTGGAAGGTTCTATAAGGTCTTGTGTCTCTTTCTAGCCTGACGTCTCGTTCTATTCATTCGATTCCTTCTAGAACAGTGACGTCAAGGCATGCTGTCTCTTTCTATAGTGCCGTCTCGCTCACTGCTATGGGAATTTGGCCATATATTGAAGTTGCCAAGCGCCGGGCGTAGCAATATAATACAGTAGGTATCATTATTAGCATTTAGTAATGGATGAAATTGAAACCGGTTTGCACTGAATAAAATGATTATTTAATCATTCAAATTCAAGGCCACTTTTCATTACTTTCCACGTAATAAACATCTGTAGTATTATAATTATAGTTGCTATATTAAGATAAGATCATGATATTACACTATAGACCTATCGCGGACACGCACGATATAATTTTTAATTTGATAACACTAAACTTTTCTTTTATCATTCAGGTATGTTTAACACTGTAATCAGCAGAACTGATAACAATTTAATTGACTTATAAAATTCTTATGAGAGATTTACAAATATGATAGGGATAACTGGTAGGTATCTTTCTTCAATGCGAAACTCTTTTTGAACACTCCTTTTCAATGATACCATCTATTTATTTAAAATGGTTTTTATGTATTTGAGTTTTTGACAGAATTTAGAGACAGTATCAAATTCTATAATAGTCCTTGACGGCCATTGTAGAATTTTGTGCGAGACACGGACACTAATTAATTATGAGGCGTAATAAAACGTTTAATCTGAAACATACCACTTTTGTATGGACAAAGACGCTGTGTACAAAGAGTTGAAAGTCATCTTACAGTAATTCTTTGTTTCTACAAAGAGATACTGAGCCCATTTGACGCACTCTCGATATAAATATTCCAGAAAACGCTGTGAGTCACGGTTCCTGAAGAATTTATAGGCAGCCACACGGTTAAGTGTACTCGGCTTTCTTCAGGAAGAGTGGCGAATGGTTCATTAAGCTCATGGTTTGTGGCGGAGAGTTTGCCAGTCGCCGAAATATTATTTTACATCAAAAGTTCGCAATTTTCTTTTCTTTAGTGCTGTAAATTCTATGATAGTAGAATAGACTAAATACTTTAAGCTGTCCATCCCAGTGTGTCCTAAATCTTTTACTTTAATCAACGGAACGATAGTCAGCAAAAAAAGTCGTTAAATGTGACGATTGACGTGTTGCAATTCTTCAGTGGTTGATTTGTATACTATGTAAGGCACAAATATACCTAGTATCTAAACTACTCTAAGTCTGTATTGATTAACATGGTCAAACAATCAAAATATGTAGATACTTTGTTTGTTATTGTAATTTAGAACTACATACAGCAGTGGCGAAGGCTGAAAATTTTCAAAAGGCAAGCCGTTGGAAATCTTGAAGTATAAATAATAACATCTCTACTATTTGCAGAGCAAGCCGGCAGAAAGGGTGTTGTAGGGACCCCTCGCCACTGACATACAGTATGCCACATATTCTACATCAAATGCATTTGTGTCTTTTATGTAGCGTATAAATTCAAATATTCATTGAACTTGACTTGGCTAAAGTAAAAAGGTATATACACGTACGTTTTATTCGCTTACGTGGTTCGTTTACGATAAACGAAATCCTTTTGAGGTTTCACTTATGTATATTTTACAATTTATTTATCTATGTTAATCTAATTCAGTTTGCCACAGTGAGCGACTGATATAGTCTTGGGCATTATTCTGAGTGACATCTACCTAGTTTTAAACGTAGATTTCAACGATTGATTTCAATTTGTGAATATGAAAGATAACACTGGGGGAATACTAGATCATCTTAAATGAGTGGACAATTACGAATGCCCGTTGTTACCACACGGTTTGTCACACAGAATAAGGGACCTGCAGGTCTAAAAAGGCCACTTTATTGGAATCGTATAAGGGTAATTTTTTCGGGTACGGCAATATAATATTTACACGAAATTAGGATCTGCATAGTTAATTGATTGTTGTAATTCTGCTCATATGAGTGACCATATTACGAATTTTATAAGAATCTATTGAGATCTACTAGAAAATTCACAAAATTAGGTACTCATTTTTAACAGAGTCGCTTAATGTGACCTTTTTAAATCCTTAGCTTTATATTATTTAACTTTTTACAGCAGTTATGTTATGATAAAAGTAAGGTCATATTGTCAGGGTCTAATGATTTCATGTAATGGAATATGTTAATCTGAAATAAGTGTTTATCTGTTTGTAAAAAACTGACTGAGTAATATGGAATTGCATTTATTAAAAGCCTTTTTATTACCTACACCTGTAACTGTGTACGTAAACTATAAGGGCTGGATATAGAAGATAGTTCTTATGGACATCGCACTTATAGTGAGGAAGTTCCAGCCTCTGGAGCCCTAGCCAGCCGGTAGCTTGATCCCTGTACCCAATAGGCCAATATCGATGGGGCACTAATTACTAGGTACTAGAAAAAAACTTGAAAGTAGAATCTTACCAACTTTTACGTTAAGTATTTTTTTTATTTTTAACCGACTTCAAATAAAGAGGGAGGTGCTTTGGTCAGTCAATTAGGACGAATTCATTTTTAGTAGCGATGTTTTATTAATTTTTAAACTATAATAATAATAGTTTCGTAGCTAGAATGTTCCGAGTAACTCATAATATATTATCATCTGTTTCGTTGATTATTTACAAATAAATTAATGGGATTTGATATATCTCGTTACAGTGTCTGCACCTTATGATATAATTTATCATCACGTAATCTGACTTATATGAATTAATAACCAGCTTAATGTCTGCAGTACGTAAACAAAACTTTTGTAGCAAGCAAATTGTAAGATTTGGAATTTTATGAAATATCTAAATAGTAACAAAAAACATTCACACAAAATATTTCTTTGGATATAATACACCTGTGTATTCCTTAGAAATTACCATTAACTTGGCATTTATTCATGACTTCGAACTTATACAGATAAATTCCTAAAGCCCGTATTCTAGAATGGTACTCAGTTCCGAATCTCTATTTATCTGAGGACAGATTGCATAAACAATCAGTTAAATCTGTCTTCAGATAAATCGAGATTCAGAACTGTATCGTTAGTATCGTTCTCGAATACGGGCCTAAAAGCATATTTCTATCTGTGAACAGATTTCGCAATCACCTTCTTCATCCTAGCGTTAATCCCAGTCGCATCCGAAGCTATCAACTTGGAGTCTGGGGTCCGCTTTTACCTAATCAACTGCAGATTTGGTTAAAATTCGATATTTTCAATAAAGCGACTGCCATCTCATCTCCACAACCCAAATGCGATATCGAAACATTGTAGTTTTGGACTGATCTAACTACAATGCTTCTTCTTAGATCAGTTGGGCTCCAACTACCTGTAACGACTGCCATAGATGTTCGTATGGCAACCGGGACCGACGGCTTAACGTGCTCTCTGAGGCAATCAACAACAGCTGAAATTGCAATTGAATTATTTGCACATTGTACGTATGTCCTTACAATATTATTTGATCATCATAAGAGGTGATCAATATTTACTTTTCTTCACAATTTCAACTTTGAAATTTTTTTATGAATACAATTCGTATTTGAACATATCGCAATTCAAGTTTCTAAATAACTCAATTGTGATTCGTGATTTTTGCTAGATGATAAAACAAATATTACTTTGAACAATTAAGTAATCTAATATTGAGAAATGTGTATGCACTTTACGCTTGCAAATTAATTTTACATGCATCATGTAGAGATAAGTTGAAACCTAATGTTGAAACTGAGCGTCAGAACAATCACGCGAATTAGTACCTACTTGCATCATACCTAAATCATGCCTGTATGTACCTATTGTTATTTATTTAACTATTCATAAAACAACACTGCGGGGGTTCGTCAAGCTTAAGTGTAACTGTCGACTGTCGAGCTAACCTTTTACCAGCAATAGATCTCATAATAGATTTCATACGAAGCTTTGGCGCAAGAACTTGCAAATTTCAAGCGTAGAATAAGGAGCATGACGGTTTATTTAGTGTAATGTGAATTCCCATGGTAGCGTCGTTCCGGTGTCATGAGATAAAAGTAAAACAATGGTATTTGAAGAATTGGTTATATAATCTAAATCTTGATTTTTTAACTCCCGTATACCTACCAGAACAACGCTTAGTGAATCGACTCTCACAATAACATTAGAACTGTCATCTAGAATACAATCTGCTCTCAGATCTTGTTACAAATCGAGTTACATGACGGGATATCGCTCTGGAATACGTTCTTTAGAATCCAGGTTAATCTAGTCATTTTCAAAAAGCCTAAATTCCAATATAACGATAACATCAAAATCTACTTTACACCTTAAAGGCACGTCGCCAAATAAAGGGTTGCCAAACGAAACGCATGAATGAACAATGATCGAAATACCTATAGTCTGATAAATTGATCAAGACGTGACTTATGGCCGTGGCATTTAAATATGGCCGACTGTTTAGAGTTTTAGACCAATAATTGTAATGACAATCTGTCAAATCGGTCTACCATAGCATGGCGGCGTAGATATTTCTCTTCGCTTCTCTTCCAACAATGAAGTTGACGAGATATGTCTACACGTTGACGTTATCGTCATGAGACACCTTTTTCAGCGTTTTCTTTGGTCGGAGACATGTCTCGATTAGTTGGTATCCGCCATACTGAGGGTGCTGTGCTCAGACAAATCGACATTCAGGATGTCGTTTCAGAATAGGAACCTTAGAATGAGATTAATTTATTAATTTTAATGTACCTAACTTGTCAGTAACAAAATTACTCGGAATTAAATTCTAAATATTGTTACGAGCGTGGGGGTTGGTTTAAATAGAAAATGCGATTACAACCGTTTAAGACAGATTTTATTCAGCTGCACTTAAATAACAGCAAAGCGCGTAGAAATTCAAAAAACTCTTCCTTACACAATACACAGTCACTTGTATAATCGCACTGTATCGCTTCGCACAGTTTATCGCAGTGATCGCTTCGAATACTAGTCGTAGACTAACTTGAGCGGAGGCTGTTAGCTCGCCTTTTATATCGGGCGCGGCCGAGTAGCGAAAGATCTGGAAAAGACAGGAACGTTCTGAAAAAGACAGGAACGTTCTGGAAGGTTCTATAAGGTCTTGTGTCTCTTTCTAGCCTGACGTCTCGTTCTATTCATTCGATTCCTTCTAGAACAGTGACGTCAAGGCATGCTGTCTCTTTCTATAGTGCCGTCTCGCTCACTGCTATGGGAATTTGGCCATATATTGAAGTTGCCAAGCGCCGGGCGTAGCAATATAATACAGTAGGTATCATTATTAGCATTTAGTAATGGATGAAATTGAAACCGGTTTGCACTGAATAAAATGATTATTTAATCATTCAAATTCAAGGCCACTTTTCATTACTTTCCACGTAATAAACATCTGTAGTATTATAATTATAGTTGCTATATTAAGATAAGATCATGATATTACACTATAGACCTATCGCGGACACGCACGATATAATTTTTAATTTGATAACACTAAACTTTTCTTTTATCATTCAGGTATGTTTAACACTGTAATCAGCAGAACTGATAACAATTTAATTGACTTATAAAATTCTTATGAGAGATTTACAAATATGATAGGGATAACTGGTAGGTATCTTTCTTCAATGCGAAACTCTTTTTGAACACTCCTTTTCAATGATACCATCTATTTATTTAAAATGGTTTTTATGTATTTGAGTTTTTGACAGAATTTAGAGACAGTATCAAATTCTATAATAGTCCTTGACGGCCATTGTAGAATTTTGTGCGAGACACGGACACTAATTAATTATGAGGCGTAATAAAACGTTTAATCTGAAACATACCACTTTTGTATGGACAAAGACGCTGTGTACAAAGAGTTGAAAGTCATCTTACAGTAATTCTTTGTTTCTACAAAGAGATACTGAGCCCATTTGACGCACTCTCGATATAAATATTCCAGAAAACGCTGTGAGTCACGGTTCCTGAAGAATTTATAGGCAGCCACACGGTTAAGTGTACTCGGCTTTCTTCAGGAAGAGTGGCGAATGGTTCATTAAGCTCATGGTTTGTGGCGGAGAGTTTGCCAGTCGCCGAAATATTATTTTACATCAAAAGTTCGCAATTTTCTTTTCTTTAGTGCTGTAAATTCTATGATAGTAGAATAGACTAAATACTTTAAGCTGTCCATCCCAGTGTGTCCTAAATCTTTTACTTTAATCAACGGAACGATAGTCAACAAAAAAAAGTCGTTAAATGTGACGATTGACGTGTTGCAATTCTTCAGTGGTTGATTTGTATACTATGTAAGGCACATATATACCTAGTATCTAAACTACTCTAAGTCTGTATTGATTAACATGGTCAAACAATCAAAATATGTAGATACTTTTTTTGTTATTGTAATTCAGAACTACATACAGCAGTGGCGAAGGGTGAAGATTTTCAAAAGGCAAGCCGTTGGAAATCTTCGAGTATAAATAATAACATCTCTACTACGGCTTCCCTTTGCAGAGCAACCCGGCAGGAAGGGTGTTGTAGAGACCCCTCACCGATGACATACAGTATGCCACATATTCTACATCAAATGCATTTGTGTCTTTTATGTAGCGTATAAATTCAAATATTCATTGAACTTGACTTGGCTAAAGTAAAAAGGTATATACACGTACGTTTTATTCGCTTACGTGGTTCGTTTACGATAAACGAAATCCTTTTGAGGTTTCACTTATGTATATTTTACAATTTATTTATCTATGTTAATCTAATTCAGTTTGCCACAGTGAGCGACTGATATAGTCTTGGGCATTATTCTGAGTGACATCTACCTAGTTTCAAACGTAGATTTCAACGATTGATTTCAATTTGTGAATATGAAAGATAACACTGGGGGAATACTAGATCATCTTAAATGAGAGGACAACTACGAATGCCCGTTGTTACCACACGGTTTGTCACTCAGAATAAGGGACCTGCAGGTCTTAAAAGGCCACTTTAGTGGAATCGTATTATGGGTAATTTTTTCGCGTACGGTAATATAATATTTACACGAAATTAGGATCTGCTTAGTTAATGGATTGTTGTAATTCTACTCATATGAGTGACCATTTTACGAATTTTATAAGAATCTATTGAGATCTACTAGAAAATTCACAAAATTACTCGTTTTTAGCAGAGTCGCTTAATGTGACCTTTTAAACCCTTAGCTTTATTTTGCTTTTTACAGCAGTTATGATAAAAGTAAGGTCATATTGTCAGGGTCTAATGATTTCATGTAATGGAATATGTTAATCTGAAATAAGTGTTTATCTGTTTGTAAAAAAATATGCCAAAAAAGCTTCCTTGAATATTTTAAACCAATAACCATTCGGTGATGTACCTACCCGCTTCTAATGTAATATTTATATCTTAACGACATAATTAAAATTTTGCGAGGACGGTCTTTAACAGGTATTTTAACTTTATAAACAAATCTGCAATTTAATCAACACATTATAAATTATAATTGGATGCATTAATGAATAATAACAGCAAGCGAAGCTTTTTTGTTTATACTGAAAACTATTCTTGTACGATATCAGTTTAGATGAATTATCCATCGAATTGAAGATTCCTGTTCATAATTAAGTATTGCTTCCTGATTAGCAAAGATGAGTAGATTGCAAGTCAATTAGTAATTTATTGTTTAAAATCTTTTCCGTCAATACTATCTAGCACAATGACCTTTTAACCATTTGTTAATAAGTGGTTTCTGTTTCAAAGTAAATTACACTTTGTTGTCTTAGGTAATAGTTGTAATTTATGGCGCGTCTTGCTTTCCAGTCTCAAAGCCTTCCGCCATTATGGAAATCAGGAGACTGTTACATAAGCACTGCAATTTTTTTACATCTGAAGGCCAATCTAATAAGACATTGTTTAAAATCTATCTAATGTGAAACTCCCAAATGACAAAATATCACGATTTCAATGAAAAGAGGAACAATTCTCCTAACAATCAAAAGCAGGATGTGCAGGTTCGATCCTCGCTTAATGCAAATTCAATGCAATTCAATTCAAATAATTTATTACAGACGTCAGTCCATAGAGTTAGTTACAAAAGAAAACTTATATGCTATTGTTAGTAATTTATATTATTTGAACATTTAAAAGTTGTGCCAGCGACCCAGCCAGGGTGAGTCCCACCTATCTTTAAATACGCTCAGGAGACCATTGGTACTATGGCGCAGTCTCGCGAGCATGGAAGCGGTGCGCTTTCTTATTATAGCATAAAAGTCAGCTGTGTGCGCCTCCACAAACATGCCAGATGCGCTGCAACACCGAGGCAGCCCCAATAGTATCCTGAACGCATTGTTATATTTTAAGCATGAATATTTGCATTGGCCTGGTCGTGTCTCGGAGAGCACGTTAAGCCGTCGGTACCGGTTACCACACGAACACCAGTCCCTCAAAAATCCATCAACGATGCTTCGATATCGCCTTTGGGTTGTGGAGGTCAGATGGCAGTCGCTTGGACTGGTATAGCGGACCCCAGACTCCAAGTTGATAGCTTCGGATGCGGCTGGGAAACGCTAGGAGAAAGAAGAAGAACAATTAAAACCAAGTTTCGATTTAATGTTAAAATCGACCACTATAGCCATGTTCTTACAAATTGTCTTACGAAAAAACCGTTTTTGGCATTTCATCCGATTTTGACTGATTGAGACTAAATTTTGAATAGATTTTATTAGAAGGATTGGGCTTCTGTACAACCTTAACTCACAAGTAAAGGCTCTTTCGAAACAATACAAGATATGTTGTACAAGATATGTTGTACAACACATAATTTGATTCAAATCTGATCTAAAGTCCAATCTAATCATTTGCCACGAAATCCACAAAAATACTAGCCATTGAAAGCCTCTTTAAGTTACGACTGCTGTCTCTATTCCACGGAGGGTGAAAGGTGTGAATGTTTGTATGTCATTTCACAAAGTCTTTCTACCACCTTAATGATTCCGAAGGTGACCGCATACGACAACAGATCTGTCGACGCACGCAGCAGATACGCGTAATTCATGGCGGCTTCTCAATGGTCTCCTTTATCCGTATCGAAGTTTTACTAATCAATGTATGTGCTGCATCGAGAGTTGTCGTATGCGTTCGGCTTCGCAATCATACCTATATTCACAACACGAAACGGCTTGCTCTTGATTTAGCGAGAGATATGTATCGTTCATTGTTTACATAGTTTATCGCGCCGCGAACTAGCAACATTCATCGTCGTTTTGGCATAGTTGCCAACTGCGGTTGGGTACGCCGGACGTGTAAGGCGGGTAAAGCAGTGTGCACAATATCTAATACGGAAACTAAACGACTCGATTTAACATTAGAAGTTTGTAATTTTGGGTGTTTTCTTTGTGAATCATAAACGCTAAATAAATCTTATTCTGTTACCGTTCCTGTGTCTTTTTTATATCAAAATTCCGTGTAATTTCAGGAAGATACGAAAAATATCCGAATCCTTCGAGCCTTTCTCCAGTTTTGTGCTTAGAACCAACCCGAAATGGGTTGGTTCTAAGCACAAATCCATCCATACCATTTTATATAGAAGATAACATACGTAAACTCAAGCTTTTGTCCTTCGGTAGTAAGCAGAGATAGCAGCTTAGCATCTGTTTTTATCTCAACATTCTTTATGAGCTTCTAAATAAAATAACTTTATTTATTTAAGTCATAAAGTAATGCTTACAAATGTCAATGATTCATGCTTCTATATTAATATTTACTGCCGGATTTGCAAGGCTACAATTCTGTAATTCGAATGCTATCCTTCTACTGTATTTCTCTGAATTATCTCAGCGTTGTGCATTACATCTGACCAAGGAGCACTAGGCTTTTGGTTTTTCCTTATCCACTTCGCACGGCCTAACAGTGATTTCATTGGCAAGCCGACGTCCAGGCATTACTTCTTGGGTAGTCTTCCCCTACCGGAGCCCGGTAGATACGGCTATACGAATATAGGTTAACGAGTGAGAACTGTCCTTAACAATTCTAAACTTTCGACATCTGTGGTGCTAACGAACTGCTGATAACGAGTGCGTTGAACCTTTTTATTGGGGAACTCGTTCATTGTGTTAAATAGTTTACTTTTAAACAATCATTGTTTTTGAACGTTATCGATCTGATTTACAATTATTTTAAGGTTGGCGACTTTTGTTCTTTAAATATTACACAGCGGTATCTAGACCAAGAGTAATTATAACTTTTAATGTTTCCTACGATACTGATAGAGTTGATTATTTGCTTTTTCTGGAAATTTATATAATTATTGTACACTAGCCTACCCGCCCCCGCTTCGCCCGTGGCATATTTCGAAAAACCGTATTACATTTACGCAACATATGCGGCTCTGCTCCATTGAGTAGTAGCGTGATGATATTCATCCTATAACCTTCCTCGATAAACGGACTATTCAACACAAAAATATTTTTTCAATTCAAACCAGCTCCTCTAGGCAAGTGGCAATTCGTTGGCCGGTGTTTGATGAATAGAATGACGAATGTATGGGATTTGACGTTTATGACATGTGTTAACGACTGTCATACACGTCAAATCCCACACATTCGTCATTCTGTTCCATCAAATTCCGGCCAACGAATTACCACTTGCCTAGAGGGGCTATAGTTCCTGAGACCAGCGAATTCAACCAAACAAACATACGAACTCCTCAATTCTAAGTAAAAGTACATCCTTGTTAGGCGAATTATGTCGGCCATAGTTCTACTATCCCATAGTCGTGTTGTAGGACACCCTCGGAAACAAATAGGGTCGCCTTTGTAATCTCATTTGTCCTGATTAACTATATTTGTAATTTACCTTTTGTTAGAAACTGTTATGCGGGTACCAATATTGTTATCGAATCAAGTGTTTCTGAACACATACGGGCTAAACTAACTAACATTTATTGAATCACATCATAGTTACACATGAAATTATAGGTATAGCTTAAATATTTTCCAAGTTTAAAAAAAAAACCCTTACTTTTTCCTCAAATTTTCAATAATAATCGTGCTCTAGTTGCAATCTTTGAGCATTATTTACACTTTATAAACCCATCAACTACCTTAAGCCTCTTTAAACATTCTAATTCATCCTAAGATTACCCGTAAGATATTGCATTTAGCGTCAGATTACCAACAATATATTGTATTTAGCGATAAACTTCGCTCTGTACCGTAATGCGACGAGTTGCGCTTCCTTACAACCGTTGTTACGTACCGTTGCTAGTCCTTTACAAGCGTGGACTCGGGGCTGCACACGCTCACCGAGTGCCCGGCGTTTGAGACGCCGAGGCGGGAGCTTGTGGCGGCCCTGGGGGTGAGAGTGCTCACGCTCTCCACCCTGCTCGCGGCGATGGTCCGCTGCGCGGATGCGTGGGCGGCCAGCGCCTCCTTCTGCGAGCAGGTCATGCTCGCGAAGGAGACAGCAGAGCGGGCGCGGCGCGATGAGCGAGAAAGGCTCGCTGACATCGCTGCACGCGCCCGAAGGCGGCTCGGGCGTCGGAGGGCGCAAACTGACCTCCGCCCCCCATGAGCGCGGGCCTGAGGGTGACGGGTGGAGCCGCCCGTCACCCTAGCAGAAGCAGGCCACGGCGGCGGCGCGCATCGTAGGACAATGCGCGCCTCCCCACATCGGGGTTGAGTCGGGGACCGTGTGGTCTTCCCGAGGAGGGCCAGACCGAGAGGGATGGCCCTGGGTCAGCCGGGGTGCGAGGGATATGTCGCATGACAACCTCACCTTCGGCCTAGCACTACGACCCAGAGACGGCGTGCGGTTTAGTCGGTTCGAGTCCGACATAACCTACCCCTCCGGCTCCGGAGGGGTGGGTATCGGTGGGGATTTCCCGCACGTAAAAAAAAAAAGCTAGTCCTTTACAGAATTTGATTTATATCGACTCGATTGCGGTCTTATCTATTACCCTTGACCCTTAAACGAAAATTTGCGCACTAGGCTCGTCTTGTTTGTCAATTGTCAGGTGTTCGGGTTTCAAGTGAATGAGGTACCTAGGTTTGTTAAATCCAACACCTAATTAGGAATAATTTACATACCTACATACACATGTATCCCTTACTAGCTTTTACCCGCGGCTCTGCCCGCGTGGATATTGGTTATCGCGACGAAACATAGCCTGTCCTTTCTCAAGGTCTAATGTAACCTATACCAAATTTCATCAGAATCGGTTCAGTGGTTTAGGCGTGAAAGACGGAAAAACAAACAGACACACACATAAACTTTCGTCTTTACACACTGCATGAGTCCACTAAAATTCAAGTTCATCCAAAGATTACCTGTAAGAAATTACATTTAGCATCTGAATAGTTACAAGATATATTGTATTTGGCAATTAGTTCTCCTCCACACAATGTTTTACATGAATTAAATTGTGGACATTGTAAATAAAGTATTATCAGTATTCATGGCCGACGCAATGTAGTCGGGTTCGAACTCTTGACCTCAACGCACAACACAATAGAGTCCATTACGCTCTTGCAATTGCGACCTAAATAGTATTCTAGCTAGTGCTATTTGTCCTTTCATTAGTTTTCAGACGCCTTGTTAGAATAAAATTCTTTGTTATCGCTGTAAGGGACACTATTTTGTATTGTCTTACTGTAGTCGTACACTTAAGACTGCCTTGTTTGGCCCTTGTACATCGTAAGGTATGGGGTTCAATTCCCGGGTCAGGAGGTGTTTTTAATAAGATAGTTATGAGGTGTATTAGTAGGAAATTTTCAGTAGCAGTAATGTGGATAATAAATCCTATGGTATAGGGATTTGGAAAAACTCCCGGAGTCCTAAAATGTAACTGACCAAATGTTGGTGCATTACAATTCTGTACAACCCCTTTAAGGGTATAATAAAATTTAAAAATAACAGTAGTACTCCCGTAGTGCTACTGTAAGTACAGAGATTATCTGTGACGTTAGTGTTGAAGACAAATCAGGACAATCCTTTGGTCTTCCCACTGACATCACAAAAACTCTCCAGTGAGCTCTGGCTACCCTACTCACCGCCGGGTATACAACATAAGGTTATTCATCATCATCATCATATCAGCTACACATAGTCCACTGCTGAACATAGGCCTAGAACATAGGCATAGACTTCCA
This sequence comes from Eilema caniola, assembly GCA_949126895.1. NCBI lineage: Eukaryota > Metazoa > Arthropoda > Insecta > Lepidoptera > Erebidae > Eilema > Eilema caniola. The sequence goes on along the minus strand of OX421464.1, from coordinate 3,798,610 downwards.
GAACGATCGATCTAAAGTACCCCGCATCCAGCGCTTCCCGGCGAACTTGATGAGGTCGTCCTTCCACCTGTCCGTTGCGCGTCCTAGTTTGCCCGTACGCGTACAAGGTTACTATGGCCTCGGTATTCTGTAGAGCTGAGGTAAATAACCAGTCGGTTATCACTTAAATAAAAAAATGGATCTCCTTGCATACTAATCACAACAGTGCATCAGCTTCCCATTCTAATGGTACGTAAATCATAATAGGATCAGTGCCACTTGCTTCCGCGCTCGTGGCCCCGTGGCGCGCTTCGTGCTCGCTCCGTCGCGTAATCCCTGACCTAGGGCACGCTCACACTGACTGCACATCTGACGAAATCAACTGCAGGTGAGGCAGTGAGCTATTGTCTTGATACTAGCCTGTTTGAAGTGTTAGACGATTATAAACATCACGTTAGAAGCGCTCGAAGCCTCCTGGTGATAGCATATTGTAGAATACAATGATGAATGTATGTGATTGACACGTGTTCAGACGTTTAGGACAGTCGTCAATATATGTCAGTCACATAGGTGTCTAGAAGGGCAGGTGCGGTTACTATTAACTATTACAGCCTCTCATTATTGACTGCCTCTGTGGCGTGGCCGTAGTGAACGCGACTGCTACGCAGGAGGCGCGGGCTCGATTTCCGCTCAGTGCAAATATTTGTATGCACGAATATGTATATTTGCATTGGTCTCATCATTCTTTTACGGAACTCTGGTTCCGAGGCCTTGGAAGCGATTTATTTCCTGAAGGTACGCTTATACCGGAGATAAAATATTGTAAAATAGGAAGTAATGTACGTACTAACACAAATAGATTTTAAGACCCCCCCTCCCCCTCCTACCCTATCCCTTGGTATGAAAGGAACAGAGTGAAAGTGCGAGAACTGGAATGACAAAGAGGCCAGAATGAAAGCGTGAAGTAAATAGCTTATCCAGTGAGAATGAACCCTGAGAGAGTTTTTTTTAAAAAAAAAGGTACGCTTACAGAATACTGCCATTACATAAGTAAACATTTGGAGACAGATACAGTTACATGTGAGATCTAGACAGTATTCCAAATAAACGGAAAAAATACACGTACACGATACCTAAGTACATGGCAAAGCAGGTATAGATACTCGCCATGCTTATACAAAATTTACAACTAAAAATCATTTTATGCTGATTGAAGAACCAGTGACGGAACTGAAGAAACAGTGTTATGTGGTGTTTAGAATCATAATTCTAAACACCACATAACACTGTTTCTTTACACTTACATCCTATCTTTCGTATTACCTTTCTTACAATGTCCACTTATCCATTTTAATATTATAAATGCGAAAGTAACTCTGTCTGTCTGTTACGCTTCCTCGCCAAAACCATAACCGATTTTTATAAAATTTTGTATAAAAGGAACTTCATCCCATGCACGCTCAAGCTGTTAAATGAACTACCTGCTGTGGTTTTGTCAAAGCGACTACAATATGGGGTTCTTCAAGAAGGGTATTAGAAGGTTTCTTCAGGGTCGGCAGCGTGAGTGTGACGCCCCTGTTGCACACATCCATGGGCCACAGTAACCACTTTCCATCAGGTAGGCCGTGTTATTGTCTGTCACCTAAGTGATATAAAAAAGGCATTATTAGACATTGAGAAAGGACATAGGCTACGTTTGATCGCAATAACTGACATTCACGTGGGCGGAGCCGCGGGAAAAAGCTAGTAATATTATAATGATAAAGTTATAAGTGATAAGTGTGATAACTGTAAATTATAATAAAGTGATGTTTAGTGCTCTGTATAACACCGTCATTGGGCGATTCATTTTATAGTTTAGTTCTATGTTAGTACCGTTAACTCACCAAGAATAAGTTGAAATATAAATGTCAACTATCTGGGACGGGCAGTATTATAGGTATATAACAGTTAATATATATGCTAACATTATAAAGAGAGAGGCCGATTTTTTTATTTTATTTAGGGTTGGAACCAAGGCAAGGTCCCATCAAGCGTCCCCACTAGAGGATGTCTGCTCCACTTAACTATTTCCGGTTAAACAAATTAAAACATTCGCGGCGAAATCGTCTCGGGTAATAAGACATGATGTTTTTTTTACCTGCTGGAAATCCCCAGGGAAACCCTCCTTCCGGAGCCGGAGGGGGAGGTTATGTCGGACTCGAACCGACTAAACCGCACGCCGTCTGTGGGTCGATGTGCTAGGCCGAAGGTGAGGTTGTCTCGCGACATATCCCTCGCACTCCGGCTGACCCAGGGCCATTCCTCTCGGTCTGGCCCTCCTCGGGAGGGGGGACCACGTGTTCCCCGACTGGCCCCCGGTACGAAACTCGCCAAGCCGCCTACGAATGCGGGCAGCGATGTCCGCGAGTCTCTCTAGCTCGCCGCGCCACGCATCTTTATAGGAAAATAAATGTAAATTTATATCTTTTGTCGCCTTGTACCAATCAAAATAATAAGCAGACAAATGTTTTTTGACATTCTTCATCATCTCATCATCCTCAAATTGCCCAGATGCGTTCAAAAATTGCAATAAGGACCCCGCGGTCCGCTCTCCTCACATTTCCTAATCAATAGTTTGATCTTGTAATCTCTAACCTGGTAAACCTTATATTTGTAACATAGTAAACGTGGTTTTTGTTAAGTTGTATCTTGTAACCGTGTGTAAAATTTGTATAATGTTTTTAATATGCTTAATCATCTTTCTTTTGTTTAACAGGTAAGTTGCTGACGGAGTTCTTACCTACTAAAACATTTGCGTATCTGGTAAGTCCCCTTTGTCCTATGGCCAGAAAGCTTCCAGTCAAGGTCGGTAGGAAGTTCGGTTTCAGTTCTATTAAAGAATATATATAGGTATACATAACATCTAAAATGAACTTGATAATAAAGTATAAGGTGTATAGTTACCGGGCTTGGTATATCTTGACATCAAATGTGCTCTGTATGCGCAGTACGCGTTTTTAGGTGTGTTTTGAGGATAGCAGTGGGACCGGGTTGCTACTGCAGCGAAGGAGCTCCTTGCGAACTTCCAATGGGGATGCCGACGCAAAACTAATTGTAGATGGCAGCAGCATATAACCAAACGACATTAACCATCTGTTCTGTAACAATAACAAACTTATAGCTGTCAGATTTGAAGAGACAAACAATGAAATCTACGTAGATGACAGCTGACATTGGCCATTACGAGGCGCCCTCTGTAAGGATAAAAGCGCAGTCGGCATCCCAACCTAAGACGTAACTGGTTTTGTCTCACGGCATATTCGAAGGTTTATTCATTTATTTTGATATTGATACATTACCGAGCATTCGATCAATTAGAATGATCTACCAAGTGCCATGAATGAACAGTAGGTACACGTTTGTCGCACTATAATCTAGGACGGCCAGCCCCGATGCTACCCTCGGTCCATAAGGACACTAAATCTACTACGCAAAGTCAACGGCCCGTGCACAGTTGACGGGTGGGTTAGCGGTCCCGCCCAGCGCGCTTTTGACCCGTGACTCGCTGCTTATTTCAGGGACTTGTCGCCTTGCGTAAAACCACTGGCTGGTAGTATTTATATACATGTACACTTGCTAAAAGGGGTAGAAGTAGATATATTAACAAAAGACCACCCACATTTCGTCAGTAAGTTCGTTCCAACTAAACTAAAATGTCTGTGTTTTAACTGTTAGATAGAAAACAGCTCCATAGTTAGGTATTTAAGTCGCCTTGTACGAAAACCACGAGGTGATATAAAGACATTGATAAATTCCATGCATCCATCCATTAAAAATCAGTACCTAAGTACAAAAACATATTACTTTAAATTCTGTTAAGCTATTCAGGATATCAAAAATCACGAACAAAACTACATTACACATAAAAATCCATGTCTATACATCCGGAAAGGCCTTCACCATTTACCCCACCATATTTCCCTTGGTTTTAAATCACTTGTACAATCGGCATAACAAAATGCAAACGGACCATAAAAACCAAGCCGTTTCACACTAACAGATATACCTCGGGACACGTATTTTTGACCTAAATCGGGAGACAAACGAGACCGTGGCGCATACTGATTGTTTGAATTTGAGCTCCCCACCGCCGTAGGATCCCGTACATTTAAGGTTCAAGATATATGTCTCGAGCAATTGCACATGCTCAATAGTGCTTTACAACTGCTTACATTAAAATTAGTTCCACACAATTGCACTACAATGTACGCAGAGCGCGTAACGTAACGCGTTATGTAAACGTTGTCGGTAACGTTATGATGGTTGGCTGTCAACTGTGTCAACTGTCAAGTCGAATCAGTTTCTTTTTGTTTAACGTCAAAACGGTAAGTGCTATGGTAACGCATGTGAATAGTTCAATGAAAGGAATGACGTCATATCGTGCTTTTGTTAAACAGTTACATTTTTTTTTTCAAACTAATATATTTACAACATACTGCGTAGCGCCTATTTACATCCAAAACAAGCATACCTTAAGCTTATAATGATATTGATTCTAGAGTGCTGATGAATATTTTCTTTTAAAATTACCTACATATAAACATAAAAACGTCTTGTCTAGATCAATAAAATTGACGCGCAACCAAGATACATGAGAATAGTACCTATAGTCTGTTTTTTAAATTTCAGATAGTAAAATGACATTACCTGTGTTGCAAGTTTATTGCAATTAAAAAATAGTCATGTGCCACCAGTATCGAAAGGTGTCGTCGATAAATTAAATTGTGTACAGATTAGAGTTATTTTATAGTTAGCTTATATGGATAGTGTACGAAACTAAAAAACTTATTAATTTTAACTTTTTTTCTTTAAATATAATAAAGCCAAACCACTTGTATCTTGGTCATAAACATTGTCGATAGTTTCGAGCACGTCACTAAGCACTAAAAGCTGGTATCATTATTTCACAATTTGACATTTTCAGTTGTCAATTGACTATTTGAATTAAAGAAACGGACTATATAAGAATATTTCTATCATAACTGTACTTATGTGCTAAATGGAGCAACAGTGTAGGATCAAATTCCAGCATCTTATGAGCATAGCCCAGGAGCAATAATACCTAATATCATTTGTGACCATCATCCGAACCATTAGTACAAGTGAAATTACGGTATTATTAGCCAACGTAACGGTAAATATCAGTAACGTAATATGTAACCGGTTGTTAGAATTTGTTCGTTACGTGACCGTGAACTTGTAACGGTAGTACAGTTCTGATAACTTAAATACTTACTGACAGACGTTGTATTTTCAACGTGTCAGTACGTAGCTAAGTGGTAAAGGTCTGTTTTATTGTGGAAAGGTCCTGGGTTCGATTTGTGGCCCCGTATCGTAACCCTAACACAAGCAATTTAGCTTAGCTGGAGAGAGTAATAGCTATTCAGTTACTAGGACTCTCTTAGCAATAGGAAATAAAAAAAAAAGACGGGCTGCACTCCGGGAGTGCCGGCAGAAGTGAAAACTTTTTCTTTGTTTCTTTCTTCGTTATATACAGAGAAAAAGATAAAAAGAACACACCATACCATACCATACCATACCTTACCATACCATACCATACCATACCATACCATACCATACCATACCATACCATACCATACCATACCATACATAGCGCCTATATAATATAGCGCCAATCATAGAACCTGTCACTAACTTTCTGTCGGAAGAAATTATTGAATTACAAAAAGAAAAAATAATCACTAAAAGTAATAAATTACAGAAAGAAAAAATAATCACTAAAAGTAATAAATTACAAAAAGAAAAAATAATCGCTAAAAGTAATAAATTACAAAAAGAAAAAATAATTACAAAAAGTAATAAATTACAAAAAGAAAAAATAATCACTAAAAGTAATAAATTACAAAAAGAAAAAATAATCACTAAAAGTAATAAATTACAAAAAGAAAAAATAATCGCTAAAAGTAACAAATTACAAAAAGAAAAAATAATTACAAAAAGTAATAAATTACAAAAAGAAAAAATAATCACAAAAAGTGTCAGAAGCCCAGGTTCGAACCCGGTACTATCTGAAACCATAAGGACTTACAGTCGCAGCGCTTACCGCTAAGCCACGAAGCTTCTTAACGCAGCTAACAAAATAAACAATCTGTAGCTGTTGTCATGTTGTATGACGTCATTCGTCGGTTATGGTTCCAAGGTCAAGTAATCCTGACGCGAGTTTAACACTTTTTACCCATCCAAACCCGCTAAAGAAGTTTTCACTTCAAAAATAAAAATCTTCAAAGTACTTATTTCTAAAAAATTCAGTATTTCCTGATTGCAGCGGTAATAGGTGAGTGCTGCAATTAAGTTCACGCAATTTTATTCCTTTTCATCGATGCGGTAATCCCAGTCGTGTCCGAGGCTTTCGACTTCTGAGTCTGGGGTCGGCTTTATCAGTCTAACTGCGGATTGAGCTGAACTTCGATATTTTCCTTGAAACGACTGCCACAGACCTCCAGAGCCCAAAGGCGATATCAAAGCATCTCAGACCAGTTGTTGAACTTTTAGGGCACCAACAACCCGTAACGCCAGGAGCTGTAGATATTAGCACGTTTAACAAAATGTATATGGTATAATGCCTTGAGATAATACTATTTAAACCGAGAACCTCCTGTATATTTGATCTTGATTATAAATAAGGAGACATTGAACACGAAACACCATGTACAGAACTACGTGCAATCTGTTTGTATAGCCAGCGGCGAGAACAACAAACATGATTGTTATTTATTGAGCCTTTATATATAGGAACACAACGTCTATTCTGCATTCAATAAATTTATTAGATATTTATTGATATTCATGGGATTTATTTATCTTAGGTTTTGTGTTTATAAATAAATATGGGCCTCGTTATGCTTTTCCAGCATGAACCTACTCAATCAAAATATCACCCTACTCTTTGCTGCTATGGTATTATTTTACATGGATGACCTTTTTTTCGTGTGGCCATCCCCACGGATACAATCTATGCAATTAGGCATTTTCACTCGGAGAACCAGCCCGCCCCTTGCCTGCTTTCCTTTGTGTCCTATGCTAGACACGTTTCAGAGTGCGAGAGCGGAGAATTGTATGATATGGCGCACATTGGGAGAGACCTATGTCCAGCAGTGGACTGCAGTGGACTAGTTATTGATGTATGTAGAGAGTCTACCAACAGCCCTCTATAGGGCCGTTGCTGTCATGGTTGAAATTTGCCCTAGGCGTAGCATGAGTGCAATGTAATATAATACATACATACATACAATCACGCCTTTATCTCCGGAGGGTTAGGCAGAGGTGAATTAACACCCACATTTCACCAATCTGTATTAGGTCCCACGTAATAGGGGGTGAGCCTATTGCCGTATTCCGGGCACTATTTTTGACTCGAGCCATGCATCTGAGGCTGAGTCTAGGCTGTACATATCTTTTCGATGTTAAAGTTAATCAGCCTTATCCCTTAGTCGCCTTTTACGACACCACATGGGAAGAGAAGGGGTGGCCCAAATTCTACTCTGCCGGTAACCACGCGGCAATGTAAATAAATAATAAAATTCACTCAGTTTTTGTCAATTCACGTTCCATTTCATATCGAAACTAATAACACCGGTATGTATCACCGCGGGGTCACCATATGACCCCCCTACTTACGTAAAGCTTTGTTTTCACGCTGCGAACACCGGCCATATACAGATATTCACGTCTTAGAAAGTACGGCATTTATAATTAAGTTCATCTGGTGACCTGTGATATTGACTTTGAAACTATTTTTGTTCATAACTTCAAAAGTGTTTGACGAAATGTACTGGTTCGCGCTGTAACAGGGGTTTTTAACACTTCTATTTGTTTGGATGATGTACAAGTATACATGCTGACTAGTAAACGGTTATAGTTCCCATAATCGCCTCTGACACGAAACTTCTCTTCACTCGCTTGTGGCTAATTCTCCCCTTCTTTCCCCCATTTCCCCCCTCTATCAAAAAAGCTCTTGACAAAAGTTTCTTTTTAAATCAAAGAACACGTAGGTATACTCATCATCATATCAGCCACACACAGTCCACTGCTGAAACATATGCCTCTCCCATAGACTTCCAGAACGACCGATTTGAAGCAGCACGCATCCAGCGCTTCCTGGCGACCTTGATGAGGTCGTCCTTCCTCCTGGCCGTTGGGCGTCCTAGACCACGTTTGCCCGTACGCGGTCGCCTGAACTTTTTTTTACTGCATCGGCCATCTGTTCTGCGCGCTATGTGTCCCACCCACTGCCACTTCAACGAGCTAAGCCGCTGGGCTACGTCGATTAATATTATATTATATTTATAAACGCGGTGTGATGAAAATGGGTTTAGAAATGTGAACTGACAAACACACACAGGGACGAAAGTAAAACGTCGGAAAAGGAGACTAACTAATGCTCGCTTTGCTCGCTTCGCTTGCTTGGAATCATGAGTTTATATCGTGATTAAAATGCCGCGCGAGGCAATTACTTCTTGATTGCGGCGACTGTTCTTGATTCCATTTTTGGATTTTCAGGAAATGTTGTAGCGGGATGACAGTGATTCACAATTCAAAGAACTGTTTCCCACATGAGTCTTTATTTAAGCGGAGGAACTCGTTGTCTCTGGATATATTTGAACATGTTCTAGCTGTCTCCGATTTTACTAATAGTTTACTAAAGCTATGTAGTTTAAACTGATTGATTTAAATTGTATTGTATTTTACAGTTTAGAAAACTTACAGCTAGTATTTGAAGTTACATGTGATAAACGTTCGCTCTTTGTTCGCGCTCGTCTGAACTCGCCTTTAGCGCGGCCATGCGAGAGGCGTTGCTGCTTCTCGCAATTCTTCTGATGGAAGTTTGATGCGGAACAGGCTCTCACTTTAAGTCACATGGCCAAGAAAATAAGTATATCTACACCTTTACATACACCAAAGTGTAAGGGCGTATACTAATTTTTTTGGCCGAGTGTACCTTAAATGAGATGGCAGAACAGTTATCATCTTTTTGTGACTATTCTGAAGTGCGTGTTACCGCCTACCTACGTTTATTTTATGACGAATAACACGCTTAGTATTGGCATACCGCTGCTAACGGTACAACCACCTGCTATAATAATATCATATCACTCATTTTGGAAGAACTTCGTTGAGCATAATAACTAGCAGTGTTGTCTTCAAAACGGCGGTAATTCTTAATTGGTCTTGGTTTTTTTTTCTAACCGCTCTGTTCTTCGAATCTTCCATAATTATACTTCGTACCTTGGCTATAAAAGCATTACAGGAACGCATATCATCAGAAGTGTCCTACGGGGTCGGCAGCACTTGCGTGACGCCCCTGGTCCATTGGGGTTAACATAAAATAATAGTCTATAGGCTACCGTAACCACTTCCCATCAGATGGGCCCTATACTTGTCTGTTACCTCTTTTTTTATACAACTAAGGTGGCAGACAAACACACGGCTCACCTGATGGTAAGTGGTTACCGTGGCCTATGGACGTGTGCAAGACCAGGAGAGTCACACTCGTGCTGCTGTCTTCCCATTGACAGCACAAAAACTCTCCAGTGAGCTCTGGCTACCTTACTCACCGCCGGGAACACAACACGAGGGTATTATGGCTGCGGTATTCTGTAGTGCGGAGGTAGGTACTTCTCCGGTCGGACTGCTCAGTTGGATCTCTCTTTCTCTAATTTAAATTTCATTTAAATGATTATATTTTGAACGAATGTGTCAATTCACCTGCATGTATTTACCACTAACTATTCTCTCAACACGTCATCTAACATACTGTTACGCTACATTGTTGACAAAGGTCGCCTCATTAAATACACCCTCTATATTGAGAGAGAAAGCTTCCCACTTAACACCACATGAATCATTATGAACAAATCCAACATCTTATCTATTAGATAGTTCAATTCGCCTTTTACGTCTTGATTATCAGGCGGTGCAGTCACGACCGCTTTTAAGCATGAACTTATGATCCGTAACGTAATATGGGAAACATCGTTTCATACACAATAGAGTTATTGTTGTAGTACTTTCAATAATACGGCTTTATGAGGAAACTTTAGTTTTTATTGTTATAAATGGATTATGTGTTTATTAATCTAGCAATCAAGTAAAATCATATACTCTTTCTTAGTGGATGTTGGTAACATGAAAAGCATCTACTGCCAAAGTTTCGAGTTAACAGGATCAGCGGTTTAGGCTCTGCGTAGATGAATCATTTTATGGGAATAAGTAATTTTGTTTGTATGTGATAGGTATGACTTCTGCCTATCTTGAAATCGCGAAAGCTCGAAAATGGGAATCCGTACAAAAAAAGAGAACAATTTTATGGGTAATTTACATGATCTACAACTTTGTCTAACCAACTTTTGCTATAAGAGTTGCTGTTTACGAGAAAAATGCAAGAAACCAATATTTTTGACCTCTGACTTAAAAATATGCAGAAGTCCTATCGATGGGACTTTTGATATTTCTTTTATTATGGTGTATTTAAAACCTTTACCGATTTTTAGCTCTATGCGAATTCATGCAAGCTCAAATTGTTTATTTTGTCTGGATTATATAATGCAATCTACTGTTGGACATAGGCCTACCCGAATGTACGCTATTGCTTCCTATACTTGCACATCTTCTCTTACTATAATCCCTGCTATTAATCTGTCTCAGATTCGAACATATTTATATGTATCGGAGTTCTGTCAAAAACTGTCTTCAAGTGCAGCTAAAATGAACTTACCTGAGCGTTTTTTGAATTTCTTATACTTCTTGTACTTGAATATTAAAAATCAATTTTTTTATTAAATTTAAAAAATTCTGATCTGCTCATGTTACGAATGTAATTCGGTTAGTCGCAATAAGATAAATAAGATGAGATTACTAAAAGACACCCAGTGACCTTTAGGAATCGATCTAATTGAGACTAGATTAACCCAGGGGCATTTTGTTACTGAGTCTAAATTAAGTAGGTTCTAAAATTATATTTTAATAAAAAAATGCATTATACCACATTTTCCAATTCAATAAAAAATGGCACAAAAACATCGCAAAGTGTTTTGTTTTCAAGCTAATTGTACAATCTGTAAAGGTTTCACAGTTGAGTGACACAAAAACAACGTTTAGCTATTTCTAACGTCTCATTTCGCATACTAGACAGCCGTTTCACCTGTTTTCTGTAAAACAATAGCACAATTCAAGATCACTCTATTCTAAAAATATATCATAACATTTATGTGCCGTGGGCCATAATGCTTTTCTGGAAAATATATCATGCCGTGTCGGTTCCCGGTGTAGTAGCCCAGCTCTTCCTGTGTGTATCGTTAATGCATGTTCAGCAAGAACAGCTCTATCCCTTAGTCGCCACTAAGGAAAAGGGCTGAACTCCACCCTGGGTAGGCCGGGGTGCGACGGATAAGCACCATTAACCTCACCTTCGGCCTTGCACTGCGACCCACAGACGGCGCGCGGTTTAGTCGGTTTGATTCCGACAAATTCCTACTCTGGCTCTGGGTAAATCCGCGGGATTTTGTGCACATAAAAAAAGACATGTGTCCATCCGTCAGTTAAGATACAAAGTGCCCGCAATAGGCTCGCCCCTATTACGTGCGACTGAAAATCATAGTGGTAAAACACACCTCTGCCTACCCCTTTACGTGTATTGAAGACCAGCGACGCGACCATCGACGTCGCGCTTGCTGACGTCTGAACCTCATTACGGAACCATTGGCTTGGAAACGATTGTCACATGACGACGGCAATTGACGTCATGGAATTGTTACTAAATGAAAATTAAATAGTGTATTCTGTTAAGGTTGATAATAATATAAACAATTTTTATTAATAATTCGTTATAATCAATGCTATTGTGTGGTTGACGGAATTTTCTGTAAGTCTGCCTATGAAAATGAAAATAATCAAAATAAGTTAGTTCATCAATTGGGCCGGTAGAGTTAATGGGGACTTCATACAGGTCTTCGGGGCCTGAGACAACCTTTTCTGATAGCGGGTTCACCTGCTCATTATCGGACGAAGTTCTGACGCAGGTTTACCTTTCGGGGTTAATAGGTTATATGACGATCGCTCCCGAGGCGCAACTTGGAAAATCAGTTCGTTAAATTCGCCTTCAGACATTTATTTACATACTAGCTTTTACCATTGGCTCCGCCTGCGTGGATGTCGGTTAGCACGACCAAACATAGCCTATTTCCTTTCTCAAAGTCTAGTCTACCCCTATACCAAGTTTCATCAAAATCGGTTCAGTGGTTTAGGCGTGAAAGCGTAACATACAGACAGACAGACAGAGTTACTTTCGCATTAATAATATTAATAATTTTGTACATTAAACTGGCGTAATCCTAATTATATATGCATGTAGGAAATTAAACAAATTCGTATTTAAGCAAATTACCAAAAAAACTAATGCGCTGCTATGTTATTTCAAATAAATTACTCTACTAAAACACATGTAAATCACATTTTTAAAATCAGTTATTCTATTTCATTGAATTAACTATTTTGTGTAAATATGTATCAACCTAAGTATTTTCACTGTTACATTTATATGATACAAATTTTCACAAAATGATAATAATAAGCGCGCGCAACTTTCGCTCTTATTATAATAGTATTCTTGACATACGACATTATCATCATCACAACTTTATCCCAACTGCATCTAAGAATTCCTCCTGGAAACCTGGAGTCCGCTTGGTTAGTTCGAATCACCCTACAGAAACATAGACATAGAGAATTTATTTCTTTGACATTTATATCACGATGACTAAAGGCCGGTCCTAATATACGACCTCAATCCAAATATGCCAATCCGAAACCAGAATTTCGATCGATTCGTTGCTCAAAACGTCCATATGTGGGATCGATAGTGAAAAAGGATTGTCAAAGCGATCCATCGATTGAATATATGGACGTTCAAGCAAATAATTGATCGAAATTCTGGTTTCGGATTGGCATATTTGGATTGATATCGCATATTAGGACTGGCCGTAGGTTGATAACGTTCTTACTAAAGTTTATTGAATTTATCTGATACCCGATGCTCCCCTCGTGGATGTCTGTTAAAGCAATCAAACATAGCCATGTTCTTTCTCAAGTTCTAGTCTATCATCTTAATATTAAATTTTATCAAAAGCAATTCAGTGGTTCTAAAACATAGCTTGTGGCGTAGCGTGCCAACTGCTAGGTGTTTATCCATATTTACAACATAACTCCTTGTACAAAATATGTACTGTACATAGATCAGTAGCATGTTTGTAATGAACTTATTATTGTCAAATCTCTGGTGTTTCCCTATTCTATTAATAACTGTTGCTTTATTGCTAACATCCTGTTTAGCGTACAATTGAGTTAAGTTCGAGGAAATCGTGGTTCTCTATTTATAATTTATTTTGTGATTTTAATATTACTGCTACTAGAGATTTATCATCATCTTCATTATGATTGTATGTTTGTTGTTCTTATTATTGTATGTGTAGTATGTAAGGATAGAGTGAAATGGCGGGCTGATGTCTCTGCTTACTCTGGAGAGAAATAGGCGGGAACGTATTTATGTATGCGAAACATATTAATCTCTTCTCAGTTACTTCTTTCCTAGCTTTGTCCTCTTTCACACTATCTGTCCATCTTAAGCCCATATATCATACAAGCCAATACTTCACATTAATATTTTGACTATTCCTTACAGTATTTTTCTCATCACTGCCTATCCTCTAGCTCCTCAACTTAATAATGTATTAGTAGATATACAATTCTTATACCCATTAGTTTAGTAATGAGTTCAGTATCTAAAATTGAAAGTCGTCCTTTCACACGTCGCACATCGTTAGCAATTGTTAATAGAACTGTTCAATTGTAGATTACAAATCAATAATATGAATGTAATCATCATCTCAGTATTGGGTGCCTGTGGCATCCGAGGCACGAAGTGAAGGCATCTTGGGACCCGAGGTTCGCTTTTCAGCTTTCACTTCTCCACTCCACAGTAAATTTATTATCCTATCAATACCTATAACAAGTATGTAAATCTGGTTGAAATTACTGTAAGAATAAGAATAAACAAAATTGGAAAACTGAAAATCACGCTTGTAAGACAATATCTATAATATTTTTAGGTTTGAAATAAACGAAAGTAATCAATTACGCTAGGAGTTGAAGAGTTCTACTATTCACCATTAGACTCCATCAAATCCGCTCAATCATATTAAAGCAACGTATTATCATCTGATTGTCATATATTAAACAAAGCATCTGCGCCAATTCGAAGTTGATTAAATTCCACTTCCAAGGTTAGTTTACACACACAGACTATCTTACTACAGAACTAAATAAAAATAAAATCTAGTCCAAATCACATAAAATGTCGCACACAAACTTCACAAGGAATTCTAATAATCTCTTGATTATTGTCTCATAATCTTAGTAGTTCCGATTAAAAGATCAATAACCTTATCGATCAATGTCAATATTAAAATATTATATAATTAAAAACCTGATAAAGTCCTAAGCTGAGAACATTTTGCCGCAGAATGTGGATTTGACGTATGGGGAAAAGTTGTTATGAAATGTCATGTTTAGTTTAATTGAAAACGTCTATCGATAGAAGATAACAATGATTTATTAAGAGCTTGTTAGTTTTAAAAGTGTTATCATACATTTCTTTAATGATTTAATGTTATAAGATTCTGCATAAGATTTCATAGACTAATTCCTTATCAAATTTCATGATACAGAGGTAACTGTATCTTAAAAGTTAAATACAAGGTATAAAGGCCCGTATTATATTCAGCCCTGAATCTCGATTTTCATTAACAGATTTGACAATTTGACAATCATGTTGTCAATGACAACCTGTCCTCAATACTAGTTATAAATCGAAATTTAGGACTGATATCGTTCTGGAATGAAGTGCGTCAAAGTGTTTGAGTTATTTCGTTCCAATTGAATCATCTATTGTTCCATGATTGAGTTACAAATCTCAAAAACTTCGAAATTACCATCAATTTAAAAAGTGCCTACAAATTTCGACATCTCATCGTATGATAACCCTGTTAGTGCCTATACACTGTACCAATTACTTGTATTTACACAAGTCTGTCATCTTTGTCACTTCTAGTAAAATATTTTCCCATTGTGTGTAAATTATCTAATCGAACAAACTAACACCTCTAGTATCAAATGCTTTAGCAAATTAACTTATTTGTCTGCTCCGACTTATTGCGTTTGAGTACTTACATACTTATATCATCAGGCTCATTATCTTTTTTGTAGGTATCTTTTTTCTTTTGCCTTTTAATATTCTGGGGAAGTTTGACATTGGCATCTCGCCATTCAACAACTTGTCTTATACTTGACATTGAAGAAATTGCAGCGATTTGACTGCAGAAGCAATTATTAAAAACTAAGAATATTTTGCGTTATGTAACACAGCGTGAGCTATTTAGAATTCTAGAGCCAAATAAAACATGGCTTGTTATAGGTACAGGCTCTAAAACGTGGATAAACACATCTATATTAGTTATAGGTATAAACATCCAAGTGACATTTCTATTATTACTTACGTTTATCTTTGATCTTATTTGTACATACATTTTTATGTACACGCATAATTTTTTCACGAGAACTATCTAAAATATTCACGAACTTCAAATACTTACACACTGTCAAGTTTATATGTTAATAGAAACTATCCGTTCGTTTGTCGTTCAAATTCATTCTAGAAATGGATTTGTTCCAATGTCCAACTTACAGGGAAAATAGCAAATGATTCAGTAGGTCTCCAATAAACTTATATTTAAAACCCAAATAAGCGTCATTTCTCAAAATTTCATGTGCCATTGATGACAATTTACAAACAGTTACCTAACACACCGTACCACGTACAAACAAAAGTAACTTATAGGGCGGAGCTAGCTTTTGAAGAATTCTTAGCTTATCTGCATTGCAGATGGCTTACTCTGTTTTGAAAGGCCTTGTATTCATTTGCAAGCTTATATCATAGTCCAATGTCTGTATTAGCTTTCTATTGGTTTAAGAGACAGCCGAGCAGAAGTTTCTATAAAGCTTATTAGTATTGTTCTTCAATTTGCATTTCATCTGTTGTACCACTGGTCGCTATGTCGTGTCAATTCTAAGGCTACTTTACTATGAGTGATTGCGCGTGACTATCGGTCAAAAGAGCCAAAGACCTATGTGTCAATTTCCTGGCAGACTGCGAATTTCTCGTGTACAACCTGTTTGCACGTTACAGCGAAAAAATATAAACTCGCCTCTCTAAATTGAACTATATTTGTAAAGCATTAGAGTTCATTTGTACTAAATTAAATTCTCGTTCGAAAACCAATTTCGCTCTCAACGCAGCCGACGCAGTACTCAGTAATATAATTCAGTATGGCGCGTAACTGCGCACACGAAGGACGTGTACATTACGTTCGGCCAGAAAATAAATTACAATATCGAACGCGATCGTGAATTTTGCTAAGTTTAAATTTCGTTGATCAAATTCGTGTAACTTTCCATCATATTAGCATTCTTAAGTGTATATAGTGCTTGGAATATTTGTTTGGATTGTGATATATCTCCTGTAACGTGAGTTTTCCCACAAGAATAGGTAAAACTGGTAAAACCCTTTACGTGTTTGCAAAACATAGATTGATTATGTAGAGAAGTGATTTTCTTTGCATAGAGTCCTTTATCTACCTACAATTTACAATACAATGTATAAACATATAGTTACTGTATGAAAAATGCTGAAGTTGCGTACTTATAAATTTGTATGGATCGATGCATGTGCAAATTGAGCGTTTTGTGAACTTTAATTTATTTTTTATTATACTTGAAGATCCATAACACGTTTAGATTAATATTTCTTTCGTCTTATCTGTCAAATGGTTTCAGTGCATGAATTTTAATTGTGTAGTAGTTATAATTATGAAGTGCATCGGCTACGCTAGCATAAAATCGATTAGATCATCGTATCTGTACGAAACAGTGATGTCTGAAGCAGAGCGTTTTGCACTGTATTGAGATTTTTAAAGGTATTTTCTTGTTTTGAAGAGATCACCTTGAATTTTATTTTTGATAATGCATAAGCATTACTATCGTGAAGTTGTGATTAACTTGTAAAGGACAACAAGTACATTTTATCCAAGGATTGCCATCCTTCGAAATATTTATTTATATCAAGAGCACGTAAGTGAAATATTGCTTATTAAATCATATCATCATCCACAGTCTCCTATGGGATAGGGATGACAGTGAATCTGGCTTTATTAGACATGAAATTATTTGACCATCTGTCTTGATAATAGATCCAAGTGCGATTCACAATTTCAATCTTTCTATTGCCAAACGTCCTCGCTACATAATATATTAACCGATCACTAATGCAGTTGACCTGAATCCGTCAGCTATTATTCAATACAATTCATCTGTTACTATAACATTGGATTAATTATAAAAACAGACAAGCATAATAATGAAGATGAGCGTGTTGACAATTCGCGGATAAGAAACACAAACAATTTCAAAACAATTGAATCGTCTAATCCTGTTTACATGTTCAGAGGAACGATTGAACCGAGATAATCTCTCACTATTGTGCCTCCAGAACGTTGACAAATAAACATTAAGAGATGCACTATTGTGTTGTAATATGCATCTTGACCGACAAATATTGATTTAACTCTTAACCTCTTGCCCCACTGCTGTATAGAACGTTTAGGCTTTAAAAACGTGTTATGATGATAAAGTTGTACATTTCTCAAGGAGCGAGACTAGGTGTGCAGGATTTGGCAAATTGGTTTGTATTGGTCAATTCTAACACGTCTCGGGTACCCTTAGACTCGAAAATGGCAAAGCAGGGCAACGGGACACTAATATTTTATAAAAATTACACCTAATACAGCGTTTTTTTTGGTACCGTAATTATGATTTCTTTAGGGATGCCTCAAGGTAATATATTGGGGCCATAAGTAATTAATATTATGTTAATAAGCTTTATTTCATAATAATGTCACCCACCAAGAGTGGTAGCAAGTGCAGCGTCTATGAATTGGATTTTCAAATTGATTCCTTGGTCCTGCATTTTCTCCTGATAACTTGTCAGTACCTAGCAATATAAAGAGTGCTAGAGTTGGAGTGTTCTACATTATATAGTAAAATTTAGTTTATAAAAAAGTATTCAGTTGTTTCTAATGCTCATACCTCATTCTTCTTCTTCTTCCATCTGGGATCAGGTCTTCTTGTACATCTGCCATCAGGTCAGGTTGTGCTGTCAGGAAATTCCTTATTACGTATAAAAATATACTTGGCGACTGACTATAATACAAAAATAAGTTGTAAAAGTTATTGAATACCAGGCATTCAAATTGGTTGTATAATTCAACATCATTCAAAAGCAATTATGACTAAAGCTGGTTAAAGCAGTGTATGTCGACAAATGCATAACATATGCGATATTCCGTCTGTGTAAAATAAAAATATTATCTTTCTTTTCTTTCGTTCTTAATATTGTTACCTCTACTCATTGATCGTTATGAAAAGCAAGTAAATATCATTCATTCGCATCTTGATTAGTTTGTTCACAATCTTGACAGTTTTTTTAAACGCATAGACATTTGCAGATTTTGCAGTTTTGTTACGTGTAACTTTTTTTTATATACCATTTAGGTGGCAGACAATCACACGGCGCAACTGATGGAAAGTGGTTACCGTGCGCAACGCCAGGGCAGCTTTACTCGTGCGCGCCGCCGACCCTATTAGTACAGAACTTTTTTATTGAGGTGATATTTTTTATATGCACTCTTTACTTGGGGGGTGAGCTGGTGAATGCGTTACGTTACAAACCTTTGCGAACGGTTCTATACGGCTAGTAGTACCTATTTGACAAATTGTGACAATTCACATAAGTCACAAATTATCAAATAGGTAGATACTATTAGTAATTAAAAACTTTTTTAGGTGCGTTGATCACTTTTTTGCGAAGTGAATACTTTTTATACAGACTGTTTTCACTTGTGACGGTATTTTTTTTTTGTAAATAGTATAAAAGAATGTTATAGAGTCGGGAACTTGTCCCATTGGCTCGCAAACGTGTATAGCTTGTTTGACGACTTAACAAAAGAAATAATGATATAAATAATCCTACGTTAATAATTATATTGTTTGATTTTATTTAAAAGTTTTGTTTAGTTTTCATTAACGACTGTGACAAATGCTAGTAATGACAACTAAAAGAAACAGCTATAAAATGCAAATTACTCTACAATCAATTTGAAATCGTTTTTAGGGTTCCGTAGCCGAATGGCAAATACTGAATGAACCCTTATGGCACCTTATGACCCCTTATGACCCTTGATAAGACCTGTGCTGTTGTAACTTGGTAAGTAGATGGTAAGTAGATTGTATTCTGTGAACTGCATTAAGATTTTCACACAAAAATAGAAATAAAATAACATCTTCAATGAAAACGCTTGTACTATTCCACATTATTTATTAGTATCCTGACCGTAGCAGGTTCCACCAAGTGTCATCAATCAACAGTATAAGCAGTTTAAATAAAATGACAATAAATTTTGAGGGGTTCCCCCATACTTAGAACTAAAATCCAAATTAATTTTTCCTCAAACCCATACATGTGGGTTGGGGTATACATGGATAGGTCTTCAAAAATGATATTGAGGTTTCTAATATCATAAATATTACAAAAGCGATTTATTCGCATCATTCGCATATAAAAGCATCAATCAATCAATTAGCCCACTGCAGTCTACTGCTGGACATAGGTCTCTCCCCAAAGTGCGTCATTTCGTCCGATCCTCCGCCTTCCGCATCCAGTCTGTCCCAGCGACCTTTTTTAGATCGTCAGTCCATGTGGCTAGAGGGTCGCTCTTACCTTCCGTTTACCTTCTCGCGGTTTCCATTAATTCGATCTTAAATGGGGGTACCTCTCCGAATGAGAAGAGAGGTAATCAATTAACATTTTTTATTTCCAATAATGCACCGCGGTTTCGCCCTCCGTGTTCGGTTCTATCGGCCGCTTGCTTGCGTCTATCTGGCTGTTTTGTTTATTATCGTCTGGGTCCTAAGGGTCGTAGCGTGATGTTATCTAGAAGTTCCTCAAGATCAAATCAAATCGAACTCTCTCGAAACTCTTAATAGATTAAGTTAAAAAACTTTCCTTTTATTTTTCTAAAATACAAATTTATTTTACATCTGAATGTTTTGTTAGCACTCAAGTAAACTAGTATGACAGGTCGAGAATGTATCCCCAATTTACATAATTTTGGTTCTGTCCTGTCTAACCAGTTTTAGCCATTTGTACAGTACATTCGGCACTATTGTTACATTTTTTGCAGTTATAGTTGCTATTCCCAATATAAGTAATGGTAAATTATTTGTTTGGAATACGGGTATGTATTATAGACTGAGAGCCCTTAAACACTAGAACTTCGTTATTTTATAAAACGCAACGCAGCAGGTAAGAACTATGGCCCATTATAAACTTTGGGCCATAGTGGCTTTGGCAGGTAAACGGTACTAAAGTTTTGAAAGGAGAAAATCTAAGTATTTTCGTCAAAATAATAAAGTGTGATTTTTAGGTATTACCTTTGCAATATTATTAGAAATCGCGTCATTCATATGCTACTTCAACATGCTGGTAACCCCTTGCCGGACTCCCTTAGTGGTCATGAAAGTTTATGTTACAATATAAAAGCTGATTTTCATATAACGTGCCCCAAAATTCAAGATTGAGCATCAGAGGGTAGACACCTGTTCATGGTTACTAGAGGAAAAAAAAAGAAAATTTCTATACTTACTATTATTTTTTACACCGATAAACGAATTTTACTAGGAGGGCTGATTTACATTCTATCACTTAGGAAGGCCACACATCAAAACATCATTTACTGCACACACAGTAATTGCTGCTTTGGTGCCCTACATATACGCAGCAAAAGCTTTTGTAATCACTTGTCTAAAAGCATTTCTCTTGGCATTTTGCTGTGTGCCCTGTGCGCAGGCATATATATACACACCTATATTTGGTGCGTGGCCTTCCTTAAGCATATATTCCAAGATCCCAGAACTGCCAGACATCACTTATCTTATGACGAAGGAATGTGTCGTTCTTGGAATAACACAATATTGAAACAATTTGACTTTGAATTTGATATTTACTGACAGATGGAAAGACGAAAACAGAATCAGTAGAATTCATTAAAACAACTAACTTTTAAGTCTAGTCTAGAGATAGCCATAGGTATTGCAAAATTGTCAGTAAGTCCAACTCAAGGCAACACCGGTCTAATTCAACTGGTATGGCGACTGGAACCTGTATCAACTTTCGTTATAGATACGTTTTGATTGCAAGCTGACAATACAATAAACTTGAGTTAGCTTCGGTGCATAAAGTGAACCAACCCAGTTGTTACCCGTCTGCGGCGAAGCCAAAGAGGGTTATGTGTTTGACTCGCTAAACTAAGTTCACGTACAATTCGGTTCATCGGCTGATAAATAGACGGTGGTCCAGCGCTAGGTATTTTACCCCCCCCCCCCCCCCCCTGAAAGAAGTGACAATGCACTGGCCAGTGTATTGTAGAATAAAATCATGATTGTATGAAATTGACACGTATTTTAACGTTTATTACAGTCGTCAATGTATATCAATTCCATACATTGATCAATCTATTCTATTCTACAAAGGTATAGCCACTTGTGTAAAGGGGATGGGTTGGTGAGTCAAACGGTAGTTGCACCCGTTATGAACCAAATAATGATAATAAAGTAGGAAAGCAGACCCCAGGGACCAAAGTGCAAGCTTTGGATACAACAGGAATCGGGATGCCAGGGCACTCAAATGAAAAGTAAAAATTACTGAAAGAGCACCTATCATTTTGTTTTATAGGTCCTATTCGTTCAGGTGCTATTCAGCTGGGTTCTCTAAGTGAAGTACACCATAATAACGGTGCATGCAGTTGTTTGAAGGAATGTACTAACGCGCCTGTGTGTTTGAGGCTTAAATATCGAATTTCGCAGATTTTTCCATTAAAAGTAGTTTTATTTCTCTGTGTAATGCGTAAACTTCCGATAATAATACTAATATAATAAATATACTAGTTGACAGCCTCCGTGGCTTAGCGGTAGTGAACGCGGCCGCTGCGCAGGAGGCGCGAGTTCGATCCCCGCTCAGTGAAAATATTTGTATGCATGAATATGTGTATTTGCATTGGTCTGGTCGTGCCTCGGAGAGCACGTTAAGCCGTCGGTCCCGGTTGTCATACAAATATCTATGGCAATCGTTACGGGTAGTTGAAACCCTCAAAAATCCAACAACTGGTCTAGCTGCAATGCTTCGATATCGCCTTTGGGTTGTGTAGGTCAGATGGCAGTCACTTCACGGAAAATATCGAAGTTTAGCCAAATCCGCAGTTAGTCTGATAAAAGCGGACCCCAGACTCCAAGTTGAAAAGCTTCGGATGCAACTGGGATTAACGCTAGGATGAAAACGAAGCATAAAATATACTAGTTATAACTACGCAACCCGCAGCGTTTTTTACTGTAGTACAATATTATACTCTTATGAGTTGCCATGCAAGCAAGGGAAATACATTAACCTATTAATGGCCTACATCCACAAAAGTGTTACTACACACTGTAAATGTACAAAAATTAACGACAAAATACAACTGCTAGTAAAAAGCATAGTCTTTTCATACTGTAAATTGTGGACTAAGTGAATATTTTTTTTAGCTTATGATAATATTAATTTTTGCTATGTTTTTTTTTTGTAGGAATAAGAAACGTCAATTTGACTTCACCTCGCCTGATGGTAAGCTGAAGGCTAAGTCTCAGGAACGAGGGTCACCATTACAGATACCATGTTACAATGGTGGCGTTTAGCTTGATGGCCTCATCAGATGCTTTGGGTTGCCTCGTGAACGGAGCTACTCACAGCAGCTAGTGTTATACATACTAGCTGACTTCGTATAGTACCTACCGCCGTTAGTATCTGAATTGTCTAGTATAAACGTTACAACGCATATTAGTATTATCGCTGCAAAACAACGTGAGCTAGCGAAATAGAATATGACAAGAGTTTGACCAGATTAGCCTAGACAACGGCATTACTATAGTAAACTAAATAGCCCCACCCTCATTTTCACCCATCGAGTTGATCTGAAATAAATAAAACATATCTACAGTCCACTCGCAGCGGTCTCAGGTCTCAACCCAATTCCATGTCCAGCGCATACCGCTCCTGGCTATTTTCAATTCACCCTTTAAAGGCGCACAGATTGACAATCACACAATCACAATACTCGAAATAGTTATAAAAGGCGTGAAAGTCACCTAATTGACGTTTCACGGGCGCACTGTAAATCTGTATTTTCTCCTTGAAATAGAACTAGAAACTTGTTGGTTCGGCCGCGTTGGCACGATTTACATAGTTCGCCCACCGGCCTAGCTAGGCGGGTACTAGGCCATGGTGTTGGACATAGCTTCGTAATTATTGTTGGTGAAACCTCTCAGGTTTAATGGGAAATACTAAACACAATTATATTATCGTTTCTGAGAGATGACTTTCAAAACGTATCCGCATATGACAAGATTGGATTGATTGCTTGGATTTTAATATTCTTAGGCATTCTACGCAGTGCTTTGTTACTTTTTTTTGGATAATAAGATAAAACTTGTAATATGGCTTATAGAATGTAGATTCACGGTCTATAGTGTTTAAACATACAAATACTCACGCTATTTTCCCTCTGGGATAGGCAGAGACAATAGCCAGCCACGCTTCAAAGGTTTCCCCTACTGTAATCTTAATTAAAACTTTTTATTCAAACCCGTCGACGGTTTCGAGTACTTTTATGTAAATACACATATCTATTTTACATAGAAATACCCACACCAAAATATACATATTCATGCAAACAAATAGTTGCACTGAGCGGAACTCAAATACCCGAGCTCTAACTAAACAGCGATCGACCGCGTTAACGCTATCTCATGGATGTCGTTATTGACATCATATTAATTTACAGACTTAGGTTATTATACCGCCATATTTATAGCCCAATGCTATTAAACCTGAATGTCATGTTAAATTACTTGAATGTGTGTTTATTGTCGAATAGAACACAGCCCAATCGATAGTAAACATACTTGCATACATACGGGTCCACCATTATGTTTGGAGTCCAAGCTAGTCTCGCCTGCGAACAGGTACACCTCTTGACTGACCTACGAGGCTCTGCCCCCCTAGACAAGTGGTGATTCGTTGACTGGTGTTTTATAGAATAGAATGATCAATATATGAGCGTAATGACATTTTTTATACCACTGAGGTGGCAGACAATCACACGGTCCACCTGATGGAAGGTAGTTAGTAGAAGTAGTACCATGGCCTATGGACGTGTGCAACACCAGGGCAGTCACACTCGCGATGCCGACCCTGTAAACACAGAGAGTTCCCTGTAATAGCCTTTGGTCTTCCCAGGAATAGCCTTTGGTCTTCCCACTGACAGCACAATAACTCTCCAGTAAGGTCTGGCTACCCTGATCACCGCCGGGAACACAACACGAGGTCATTATGGCCGCGGTATTCTGTAGGGCGGAGGTACTTCCCCAGTCGGGCTGCTCAATTGGACGGAAATACCGTCGTTTCCTACCTCCTACAGACGTTGACAACTGACATAAACGTCAATGTCGACCACCGAACTGCCACTTGCCGACAGTAGTCCCTTCTATAGACGGCAAAATAAACTGAAGTGAGAACGAATGTAGGAGAGGACCCTAGGCTCCAAAGTGTTAGCAAGAAGAGGAGATCAACCCTACCCTTAAGCCGGCTCCTACGACACCCAGGAAAAGAGATAGGATGTCCTGTATTTATATATCATCTGAAATCTACTAGCGTTTTTACTTTTACTTTACTTCTCCTTTTATTGCGTCCTTCCTGTTTATTGCCTTCTGAGCTGCCAGCCCCGAGAGGAAAGCCAGTTTCGTAGGTTCCGTCCACTACAATATAAATAACTATCGTGTATTCTCACTTCCACTATCGATCATGCTCATAAGCATTAAGTACACACATCAACGTAATAGGAATATTTCAATTAAACCTAAATAATATTAATTTTAAGGTATCAACAATTTTTTTTAAAAAAAGTTGTTTTGTTTAGGTTTTGATGTTTCGAAAATAAAGTTAGAATTGAAACTTTGTCTGAGTTTTCCTCTTCTTCTAAGTTTTTATTAAATTTAACTTTTTCTAAAGTTTATTATCAGATTAGATAGGCTATACTAAACAAGGTTTATTTTATTGTGTAGGTATCTTAACAAAAAATTAATAGAATTTTAGTTATTTAGGTTTAATTGAAATATCCCTAGACTATGTAGATGTGTGTATTAAGGTCAGGAAGAAAATTAGACTCAATCCAAGGATGAGTCGAGTCAGTTTAATGGGCTGCTTGTAACAAGATGGGTTTTACTCACTAAATTCAGCACGATTTTCGATATTGATCGTACTCATGTACACTAGCTGTTAGCATGGGGTACCGATACTAAGAAAATACATTTAGTAATACTTAAAAATCAAATTACATGGTACAAGTAGAAGAATAAAAAAGTCTAAACGCTTATTTCCCTATTAAGAATCACGTAAATTATTTCAGCACTGAAACAATGATAAAGTAAGCATGTAAGCATAAAATCGTTGGTAATTTAATAAATAAAGATTTCGTGACAATAGGAATATTATAGGAAACCGCCATCTAGCGGCATGGTGCATTAAGTTTGTAACTTTTACAATTGCTGCAGAATCTGGCAGAATCTATATAGATTATAATGTTTATAGTTCAATACAGTCATATTCAATAATGTGTTTAGTGTATGTTTTATTTTTGATAAGTTAATTCTTAGTAGTAAAAATTGGAAAAGTTTGCCAAAACAATGTCGCCATCTGGTTACAACTTCTGCAAACAAAAGCTGCCGGCCTGCTTTTGGAAGTTACGAGTGTAACCATTTTTTGTTCCTGATTTGTGCATCTGTATAAGAATTATATTATTTGTGCTGGTAGTGTTAGAACGTGGCTTTGTAAAATTCAGTTTTTAATTCAGGATTAAATTCGGTAAATAGTACCTTCTTACCGTCTCCGTACCGTAGACTCGAACCGAGCCGTCCCGGGTCTTCATATGCCGAGGTGTAACGTGGTCCTACGTCTAAATAGAAGTCACGGAAGAAAATATTTGGTATCCCGAAAACGAATAATTGACCACTAATAATGTGCAACTTTGATTACTGTCATACGTGTAACATTATATTCAAAAAGGCGCTCATTTATTTATTCCGAAACCCGTTCCGAATTCGATATTTAAAATTCATTTTCTTGAGGTGGGCTCCAGGTCCAGGTCTCAGGTCTTGGTGGGACCCCCTACACCTACCCCGAGAGCCAAATCAGCCACGACACCTATATAACCATATTGTACGATACAATCGCACACATAATTATTGTTTAAAGACAGTAGTGAAAACTCGAAGAAAGCAATAAATAATCACAAATTTTATAACGTAGAACCTTTCGACCATAATTATCTTATTTATTATAATTTCTCAATTTTATCGCATAATTGCACTAAATCTTTGCAAGGTGATTTGCCAATGAAATAATAACGTTCGACTTATCATAGCCATTCACAGCGCGGTATCTGGTGAAGTATGGTTAATGCATATTTTACGCTGGAGGGTAACTAAGTGACGATAAGCAACAGTTACTTAGTTTTAGTGTGATTTATGTAGCTACTAAAAGTGCCACACTTAAGCACTAAGCAATAAATCTGGTACGATAATGTGCGAGCAACAAATTTGTTGTTCGGGCCTTGAAAAGAAACTGCTGAACCTAAGTAAATACAGGATACTAATTTACTGTGATAGAGAATTGTAGCCTCAGAAATTCTTCAGTAGCTAAGTGCTATTATTCTGAAAAGCAACCGATACATCCAGCAGTGCGTTTCTCTAAGCATTCAGCGGCGAGCACAGTGCTGGGACATCTTTAATAGAGATTGTCATTGGCCGATCTCCAGTGACGTGACCCAGTCTAACCAATGAGAAGGCTGTTGCAGCGTTGAACATTACGCTGTGTGTTTAGAGAAACATCCTTAATAGAGATTGTCATTGGCCGATATCTAGTGACGTCACTCAGTCTGACCAATGAGAACGCTGTCGTAGAGTTGAGCACAACGCTAGGTGCTTAGAGAATTGCATAGCTGAAAACATACATACATAAGGTATACACGCTCACAGGTATACTTACGCCTTTCTTTCCTGGAATAGGAAGACATAACGTCCGGAAAAGTATAACAAAAATAAAATAAATAGTTTCATAATCCATGAAGTTGTTACCTAATGTATTAAATGGTAGAAAAGCAATTATTAACGAAATTCATGCTCTATGGTAAGAAATTAAACTAATGTTCGCTCAGCGATGAATCCATACTAATATTATAATAGCAAAAGTTAGTCTGTCTGTCTGTAAGTTACGCTTTCACGCCTAAACCACTGAACCGATTTTAATGAAATTTGATATAGGGGTAGATTAGACTTTGAGAAAGGACATAGGCTATGTTTGATCGCGATAACTGATATCCACGCGGATGGAGCTACGGGCAAAAGCAAGCCATTTATATTTTTCCAAAGATTTAATGTAAAATATGCAGTCTAGTGCCGATTAAGATCATCAAAAGCCGTGCGATTTTCACGGTCCTTACGCAATAATGTTTAACAATTACATTTTTACGTATATCTTTGGTTTTATCTACAACTAGCAACCAGTGCCCCGGTTCCCCTGAGGAATACAATCGTATCATATGTCATGATTGCAACGTAATCAAAAATAAAAGAAAATAAAGCGAGTTGTATATAGAGCTCCACCGATGCAGAGCTTCTTGAGTATTTGACGCGTACACAAACAATTTCAATATTTATAAGTCCATGCAGCGGATGTAGCAGCCTATTAGCTATGCGCAGACATCTTTAATACAATCAGATAGTTGTAGTTATCTTGCAATGAACCTAAACTTCCGCAAGTAGGAATTACATTATCAAACGCGCACGTAATTTGCGCCATGTCTTCTAGATACGAACAATTTGCGCGCACCCACATGTCATGAGTAATATGACCGATATTTGGGTCACTCGGTTGAAATCCTTGGTGCTGGTATGATTTGGTTAGACGGGCTCTGTGACTTTTAATGTACCTATGTGTATTAGACAGTCATTCATTTATCGTGGATAAATGTGAGTTCTTAAAAAAATAACATTCCATTTTAAATTAATGTTTATTCCTAAAAAATAACATTCCATTTTCAATAATACTGGAGCCACACTACCTAACCACCGGACTGTTACTGCAATAATTGAGTATTGTCCTGTAGCTATAATAAATTATTTAACCGACATTATTAAATTACGTGGCAAAAGAGCGGTAAAAAGTTGCATCGGGTCTTGTTTTATCGTTTTTATTTATTTTTAATAATCCACCCAACCTAAAATAGTAAATGATTTGAGCATTAAATACTATGACATCAGAAATAAAGTTTTCATATTAGTTTCCTTATAACATACCATTTTGACGTTTAGTATAAAGTAACTAATTTGACTAGTCAGTCAAATACCCAATTATAGCATTGTGAAGTGAACAATGTCATATCCATTAATATGACAAACAAATTAGATTGGCATTGTAAAATGATGCCCACAACTCTTCACTATACCTAGGTGTTGTTGAAATTATGGCGGTAATCATTGACATATCACGGTAGTGTCGCCGTAACATTAATGTCCATTCCTAAAGAATTACATTCCATTTTAAATGAAAAAATTATCATTCCTAAAAAAATAACATTTCATTTTTAGTACATATTCTATTTGAAATTCCATAAATATTTGACGTTCTACGTGTGTGTAGGTATACGTATTATCACGAGGTCGTGTAATAATCACCGCGAATTGTGTAGTAGAAGCCCGCGTTTTTATTGTTTATTAATAGATGTAATAAACATTCATGATTACTATCAATCTTATTTAATGAATGCAATACAATTGCTATTAAACCCCCTTTAATTACTTACAGTAAATTTAACTTTACTATTTCTATGAGAAATCTACTAACACACTTTAGAACAGTAACTGAAAATCACAGTAGTTGATGGTGTTAGTTTGATGAGAATTATGTAAATCGATTTAAATAGAAAAAAAAAATGAATCGGTCTAGGCGGGGTTTGAACCCGCGATCTTTGCCTTACAGGGGCAATGCTTTGACCGTTAAGCTACCAGACCTCGTCCTAATCAATTCAGTTTTCTCCTTCTATATCTGTCTTTTTTTTATTTAAATCGATTTGAATATTTAGTATGAAAAGTGCTCAAATATTTAATTCAAAAATAATTATGTAAGTTATTATTTATAAGAAACTAGCTGTTATCGCTTTCCCGCTTTTCTGTTGAAATTTTTCCTGAATTTAAACCTCACGGAGCCCGAGACCTTTCCAACGAATGCAAAACCGTGGAAATCGGTTCGTGCGTTCTGGAGTTATATCGTCAGGAAGGAAAACCCGACTTATTTTTATACATATAGTAGATATCTAATGTTTTATATTTTTATATCTCAGAAGTCTATTCGAAATAAAAGTAAACGAGAATTTCTTCTATCCAGAAGTCTAGATAGCTCTGTTTGTAAAGTATTTGCCGTAAGAGCACCATACACATGCAACAATTTTAATAATAATTTCTATAAATTAATATTGCCAAATAATATTGTGTGTGTGAGCCGGGTATTGTACATTGTTACAACATTTATATTTTCAATCGGAATGATTTTACTAGATTATTTTTTGAAATTCAGATTCGACTCCCCTCTTAGAAGGATGTATACCAGATTAAATTTACTTATAAAGCATAATGCTTCATTAATTATCTTAGAATAATTGAACTATCGGACATTATTTAATATTCTATTGATCGGAAGAAACAGCGGGCATTGGGAGAGGCCTATGTCCAGCTGTGGACTGCAGTGGGCTAATTGATCGATTGATTGATATCGAACGTATAGAACATTCGTAATTAAATCCTGTTTGAATGTGTAACATCAAATGTATTTAATTGCGCTATGAACACAGTTTGAACCACAGCTATTTTAATTAAGCATTAGTTAGTAATAAAACTCAAACAACCGCAGGCGCAGAGAGGTCTATTAAGAAGAAAATCATTTTAATCGTTAATTACCTATAAGCAATTACCTGCATCTTTGGTCCCGTAGCAATATCTATGTATACGTATTATCACGAGGTCATAAGATTGATTTCAGGCAGGGTATTATCTGTTTTTTTATAAGGCACGTCAATTTGACTTGACCTCGCCTTATGGTAAGCTAAAGGCAGTCTCAGGAAAGAGGGCCACCATTATACACACGTGCCATGTTAACAATGATGGCACTCAGCTTGACGGCCTCAACAGATGCTTTTTCACGCCCCGCTTAAAGGACTCGGGACTGGAGGAAGAAGGAAACACGTGAGCTGGCAAGGAGTTGTAGTTCTTAATAGTGCGACAAATGAAAGAGTCACCGAACCGCTTGGTTCTTGAAGGAATGTTCTGCACCGTTTACGGGTGACATCTAAGCCCTGCTCGTGTTGTCCTCTGTAGGAAAGGAGAGGGTGCAACTTATTGGAATAGCTAGTGTTTCCGTGGTATCAGCATAAAAGAGCCCAGTAGACCTCAATTATTTGGGCGGCATAAATTGAATTTCCGTCAAGTGCATACATTCATAAATATATTCGCGCTTGGGAATCCACGAAGGGGTAGACAGAGGTGTATTAACACCCACATTTTGCCAAGCCTACCTTCCGTTAAGTTTAGCCTAGATACTTTTACATGCCCGAAGTCGAATGTAATTACAGGATACTATCGTTATGCACCTATGCCTGTATGCCAAATCTTCCCTACCAATCAATCAATTAGCCCACTGCAGTCCTCTGCTGGACAAAGGCCTATCGATCCTCCACCTTCCGCATCCAGTCCGTCCCAGCCACCTTTTTCAGGTAATCGGTCCATCTGGCTAGGGGGCTTCCTACCCTTCGTTTGCCTTCTCGCGGTCTCCACTCTAGGACTCGTCTGCTCAATCGGCCATCGGTCCTTCGACAGACGTGGCCAGCCCATTGCCACTTCAGCTTGCTTATTCTGCGAGCTATGTGGGTAACTTTGGTTCTTTGTCGGATCACCTCGTTTCGAATTCTATCCTTCAGAGGAACTCCAAGCATAGCTCGCTCCATAGCCTACTGCGCGACTGTAATTTTATGGACTAGCGCTACTCTCAGTGTCCACGTTTCAGCACCGTAGCAGGTATACCCCCTGGTCAAATCAAATCTTTCCTATATTTTTTCAAAAATAAATGAATAAATATCGTCATTTATTTTGAAAAAAATGCTCGTACTGTGAAGTGGTACGTGGGTACAATTTATTCTGAAAAAATATTACGATCACTACATAAATTATTTAATGCAATGAGCATGTGTGCCAATTTAATACGTTTCCAGTTAATTATACTCAACTTTTCCTGAGTGGGCGGTGTCCAGTGGATACTAAAATGAGAAGATAAACCATCGGATAATTGGACGCGTACCCTCTAATCTGTGTACACGTACACCTTTGACTGTGTACATGTACAATGTGTATAGTGTGATAAGTGTACACTTTATGGTTAAGGTCAAACTGGGTGTCACAACCACGAGCCGATTAGGTACCACTTCATAGTAAAAGTTTTCAAAATTAATCGTAATTATTATCAGGTTAGTTGGAAACCAGTTGTTGTGGGACAGCCAACTCACTTGCAACCCGGTACACGGGTACGCCTGTAGGTGAACGGACGAGGCTTGGTAACTTTTCTCTCGCAGGTCATATGGTAGTTACTTCCATAAAATTGCATAAGCGAAATCAAAGTAGTACCCCTAGCACGAACAATTATCGTCATAGTATTGTAAACGTATTGAGAAAACGGAGCATTGCGATTGGTCGGCTTCAAATACACACAGGTTTACAGTAGGCAGGCGGCCAATCACAATGCTCCATTCTCTCAATACGATTACCATACGATTGCTATAGTTGTTCGTGCTAGGGGTACACGAGTAAGCAGACTCTAGAGTCTTAATAAAACCCTCGATTGTCACCGGGAACAACCCAAGATGATGATTGTTTTGACGGCATAAGAATACTTACCTGTTGGTTTTACGCTTACAATTAGCGAGAACTACACCTTTAACTGCTGATCGCGCAAAATATTTTTCTAAGAAATCATTTCTTTCTATTGAAGTGCAGTTTACTGTTTGAAAACGCAAAGTCGACATAACTCTTGGCCATGACTCATTTGTTGTCATATAAATTCTTGATCGTGACACCATTTCCGGTGCTATCCAAATATAGGGAGTTTAGCGGTATCTACTATTTATACAGACAGACAGGACGAACTTCGGGCGGGAATGTCAAAGCGGGAAGGAAACTTTTGGATCATTGTGTATCAAGTAAAAATTAAGTAACGTTTCGTGTTGGTTGCCGGTGGTGTAGAATAAGCCGACCCATTTCTTCCTGTAGACTTCGTAGTAGGTGACTAATAGATATAGGGTTGTTCGCCATCCTACATAGTAAACATACTGCGTATAACTAAGTACCCACCTTACGGCAATAGGCTTGCCCCTTTTACGTGAACCGAATATCATAGTTGGCGAAATGTGGGTCAATTTGACTTGACCTCGCCTTATGGTAAGCTAAAGGCAGTCTCAGGAAAGAGGGCCACCATTATACACACGTGCCATGTTAACAATGATGGCACTCAGCTTGACGGCCTCAACAGATGCTTTTTCACGCCCCGCTTAAAGGACTCGGGACTGGAGGAAGATGGAAACACGTGAGCTGGCAAGGAGTTGTAGTTCTTAATAGTGCGACAAATGAAAGAGTCACCGAACCGCTTGGTTCTTGAAGGAATGTTCTGCACCGTATACGGGTAACATCTAAGCCCTGCTCGTTTTGTCCTCTGTAGGAAAGGAGAGGGTGCAACTTATTGGAATAGCTAGTGTTTCCGTGGTATCAGCATAAAAGAGCCCAGTAGACCTCAATTATTTGGGCGGCATAAATTGAATTTCCGTCAAGTGCATACATTCATAAATATATTCGCGCTTGGGAATCCACGAAGGGATAGACAGAGGTGTATTAACACCCACATTTTGCCAAGCCTACCTTCCGTTAAGTTTAGCCTAGATACTTTTACATGCCCGAAGTCGAATGTAATTACAGGATACTATCGTTATGCACCTATGCCTGTATGCCAAATCTTCCCTATCAATCAATCAATTAGCCCACTGCAGTCCTCTGCTGGACAAAGGCCTATCGATCCTCCACCTTCCGCATCCAGTCCGTCCCAGCCACCTTTTTCAGGTCATCGGTCCATCTGGCTAGGGGGCGTCCTACCCTTCGTTTGCCTTCTCGCGGTCTCCACTCTAGGACTCGTCTGCTCAATCGGCCATCGGTCCTTCGACAGACGTGGCCAGCCCATTGCCACTTCAGCTTGCTTATTCTGCGAGCTATGTGGGTAACTTTGGTTCTTTGTCGGATCACCTCGTTTCGAATTCTATCCTTCAGAGGAACTCCAAGCATAGCTCGCTCCATAGCCTACTGCGCGACTGTAATTTTATGGACTAGCGCTACTCTCAGTGTCCACGTTTCAGCACCGTAGCAGGTATACCCCCTGGTCAAATCAAATCTTTCCTATATTTTTTCAAAATAAATGAATAAATATCGTCATTTATTTTGAAAAAATGTTCGTACTGTGAAGTGGTACGTGGATACAATTTATTCTGAAAAAATATTACGATCACTACATAAATTATTTAATGCAATTAGCATGTGTGCCAATTTAATACGTTTCCAGTTAATTCTACTTAACTTTTCCTGAGTGGGCGGTGTCCAGTGGATACTAAAATGAGGAGATAAACCATCGGATTATTGGACGCGTACCCTCTAATCTGTGTACACGTACACCTTTGACTGTGTACATGTACAATGTGTATAGTGTGATAAGTGTACACTTTATGGTTGAGGTCAAACTGAGTATCACAACCACGAGCCGATTAGGTACCACTTCATAGTAAAAGTTTTTTAAAATTAATCGTAATTATTATCAGGTTAGTTGGAAACCAGTTGTTGTGGGAAAGCCAACTCACTTGCAACCCGGTACACGGGTACGCCTGTAGGTGAACGGACGAGGCTTAGTAACTTTTCTCTCGAAGGTCATATGGTAGTTACTTCCATAAAATTGCATAAGCGAAATCAAAGTAGTACCCCTAGCACGAACAATTATCGTCATAGTATTGTAAACGTATTGAGAAAACGGAGCATTGCGATTGGTCGGCTTCAAATACACACAGGTTTACAGTAGGCAGGCGGCCAATCACAATGCTCCATTCTCTCAATACGATTACCATACGATTGCTATAGTTGTTCGTGCTAGGGATACACGAGTAAGCAGACTCTAGAGTCTTAATAAAACCCTCGATTGTCACCGGGAACAACCCAAGATGATGATTGTTTTGACGGCATAAGAATACTTACCTGTTGGTTTTACGCTTACAATTAGCGAGAACTACACCATTAACTGCTGATCGCGCAAAAAATTTTTGTAAGAAATCATTTCTTTCTATTGAAGTGCAGTTTACTGTTTGAAAACGCAAAGTCGACATAACTCTTGGCCATGACTCATTTGTTGTCATATAAATTCTTGATCGTGACACCATTTCCGGTGCTATCCAAATATAGGGAGTTTAGCGGTATCTACTATTTATACAGACAGACAGGACGAACTTCGGGCGGGAATGTCAAAGCGGGAAGGAAACTTTTGGATCATTGTGTATCAAGTAAAAATTAAGTAACGCTTCGTGTTGGTTGCCGGTGGTGTAGAATAAGCCGACCCATTTCTTGCTGTAGACTTCGTAGTAGGTGACTAATAGATATAGGGTTGTTCGCCATCCTACATAGTAAACATACTGCGTATAACTAAGTACCCACCTTACGGCAATAGGCTTACCCCTTTTACGTGGGACCGAATATCATAGTTGGCGAAATGTGGGTGTTAAAACACCTCTGCCTACCCCTTCGGGGATTTACAGGCGTGAGTATATGTATGTATGTATTTACCTCTATGCCTTTATGTCTTTACGCTAACATTTTCTAAACCGCTGATTTTGATACTTATTTTTTTAGAAGTGCTCGTTTCCTTAGGTAGCGTGATATAGACAGTTATTACCTTAGTCAATCTTCATTTCTTCTTACAAAAGAACTATAAAACTCCGATAGTTCGTAAGAATATATCGGCAGAGGGCTCCACTGTCGCCTCAAAGGCAGCTGAAGAAGGAGAAGTAGGTAGCTTAATGGTCAAAATATTGCCCTTGTGAGGTAAAGATCGCGGGTTCAAACCCCGCCTAGACCGATTCAATGTTTTCTATTTGAATCGATGTAAAATGCGTAAAAATGTAATTCAAACATTAACTTTTTTTTTCAAACTAAAATATTTTAAATAATAATTTAATTTACATCCACATTATTATTAAATTTATAATAATATGGATTCTTGAATGCGGATAAGCATTTTCTTTTAAAATTACATATAAACATAGAAACGTCTGCCTAGATCAATTGACGCGCAACGAAGATACATGAGAAAAGTACCTACAAGAATATTTCTACCACAAATTAGCCAGAATATACGTGGAAATATGGAAGTCTGCGCTTCCAGAAATAATAGATACCTAATATGAATTCTGAGATACATTACGGCTGTGTGATGCCAGCCTTAGTATGAAAGTAAATAAATCATCTTTCTCTTAAATATCATTGGCAACAAGCAAGCAATTACATAATATGCTTCATTGAAGTGCTTTAGATCCGAATTTTAAGAGTAGTGTTGTCTATAATTTTTTCTTCATACTCATGTTCAAAGAAATCCTTTCTAATTAATTATGTGTGTAAAAGAGTAACAGTCAGTGATTTTTGATTTGTTGCGTAGTGACCATGGCGTAGAATCTAATCATCATTTTAGTGTTGAACCTAGTTGCATCAAAGCTTTCACCTCGAAGCCGCATGTTTAAAAATTGAGCTCTTTTGGTCTTGAGAACGACTTCCGCTAACTGCTTATACTGTTGATTGATGGCACTTGGTGGAACTTGCTTCCGCTAACTTCCCAACCAAGAAAAGGGCACCTTCGTTTAGTATAGAGTCTGGTTTTTCAGCCAGCACGTGTACAACCTAGCAGGTGTTTTTGTGTTGGGCCTGAAGATTTTGGTGGGCCCCTATAACACCCAAAGAACTCTTCAAATATTTTGGTAGCTTGTTCTATATCAACTCTAGCATACAATTTCATCTTCTGTTTCTTCTAACATATTGATGGCGTTTTTGGTTCTTATGTTCCCTGTGAACTACTAGGTGAATCAAATTCTCGGAGGTGCCCATGATTGCCTGCGTTGTACATGAGGTTGGGCATGCAGCACACGTTAGCAGATCAGCGATAGTCTAACTTTAACTATGTATGCATTGAGTTTTTTAACTTGGTTGTTATTTACGTAGCATTATTTTTATACTAACAAAATGGCAGCTATGACAGCCTATCATGCATACGTGTCTTCTATAATAAGATATGGTCTCATAATCTGGGGTAATTCCGTAGATGTCGATCGAGTCTTCAAAGCACAAAAAAAATGTATCCGTGCTATGTGTGGAGCAGACTTTCTTGATAGTTGTAAGCCACTGTTTAAAAAACTTAAAATACTGCCTCTACCAAGTCTCTATATCTTGGATATTTGTGTCTTTGTAAAAAAAACATAAAGAACTATTTGAGAAGTTCAGTGATAGAGAAAATAGTCGTACTCGGCATAAAAATAAGCTATGTCTGCCTATGGTAAGGCTAGAATTGTCTAAACGAAGTGTGTATTGCATGTGTGTAAAAATATTTAATCACTTACCTAATGACATTGCTGAATTACCTATCCGATTATGTAAAAGGACATTAACTAGAATATTATTAAATAAAAATTACTATGACATAAATGAATATCTAAATGACAAATCTATAGAATGACAATTAAATATATGTAATTAAATCTATATAAATTTTTAATAATGTTAATGATAATAAATGTAAATTGAAATTGACAAAATATGTATTTTGCATGCCATCATGTGGCAGAATATGTATGAACTTTATTATATTGTAATACCTTTCTATCTACCATATTCTTGCAAATAAATTAAATTTGAATTTGAATTTGAAAATAGCATAGTGCCTCAATAAAATAGAAACTCATAAAGCGTAAATCCCCAGACATTTAATTTTATTAAATAAATAAATACCGAGTACATATTTCTAATCTACCATTTCTTATCGATTAATTCAACATCACTAAAATGTTAAGTATCATTTTTATCTTATCGCATTTTTTTTGTTCTAGATACGTTTACATAATATCTTTATAATTTTTTCTACGTTAAATGCCAATCGAGTTATTTATCTTTTT
This sequence comes from Eilema caniola, assembly GCA_949126895.1. Lineage (NCBI taxonomy): Eukaryota > Metazoa > Arthropoda > Insecta > Lepidoptera > Erebidae > Eilema > Eilema caniola. Next base: position 3,760,982 of record OX421464.1, on the reverse strand, counting down.
GGGCTGGTACATTAAATAACACTTAAAATGTTGCTATGAGAGACACACTAGGCAGTCTTATCATCAGCTTGGCATTGGTTTCTGTGGCATTTTTTGCATTCCCGCTTCACTCCACTCCACAGCCTGCAGGTTTTGGCATCCCTGGAAGTATGACCATATCATCTTTTACGATGGAATGCCAGTAATTCTTGGGTAATTTCCTGTTAATTTTCGTTCGTATATACCCACGGATACCACCCCTTACGGCCACTCAGGGGTCACGTGGAAGGCCCCCGAGCAGCCCTCTACAGGGCTGCTCTTGTCACCGGAATTTGCTGCATCTTCCCTGCAGGAAAGAGGCACTACTGCTTCTGTTGGTCAGGGTGCACCGCGTGACCGTTTCGAACCATGCACCTCTCGCTAATCTACATAGGAACCAATGATAAAAATAAAAATAAACAAAATTGAAAAGTCCTATTTTCTAGGTGAACAAACCTAGGTATATCAGTGTGGTTTTCTGAACATACGCTAGACCTACCGACGACGTGAAAGCTTGAATATCAAGCACGCAATGACAATTGTCAATGAGCGTAAGACATTACTTTTGTTCCTAACGGCATATCTCTAGAATTTAATATCTGTATACATGATTTACAAATATAAACATCGATATTTTAGACTTGTTACCAGTCACTCCTGTTTATAGTCATTCTAAATTACTTTTGCTAAAACTGTAACAGGCTTTTACAATGCTGTCGGAGAACTAAAGCCTTGTAACTATGTATTATAAGCTACGGCTTCCATTAATTTCATTACGCGATTGCTTACAGAGAGACTAAGTGGCGGTTTTGTAATTGTCGACTGTGTATTTCGTAAATATTTTACTGAATCTTGTATTGTGAGAGAAAATGTATAGGCTCTTAGATTTGTTAATCGGAATGGTATCTATCTAACACTATCATAATATTAAGACTACTAAGTAAAGTCTTATTCTGATTGATTTATCAAGGCAGAGTCTAAACCGCAAGAGTTTTCAAGGTAAAAATCACTGCTTCCAATGAATGATTAATTTATGTACAACGAGATCGGTTGCACTTTTTCATATAAAGTTGTATGTAAGGGTGCAACCATATCTTTTTTGTCGATAGTACTGTAGGTTAGTTTTTTTTTTCAAATTTGATCCTCTAAATGGGTGGATTATTATATTGATATTTTTCAAATTTAATCCTCTAAAATGTTTGAAATAGTAGTTGAAAACTTATAAGGTATTCGATTAAATTTGAAGGAAAAAGCATAAATTCATTAATTTCAAAGCTGATAAAACGAGCGTGTTTTAGCAAGTCTTCGATAGAATAAATAGATTCACATATTGCCTCTTGGAAACCAGGTGTAGTAAAATACAAGAGCCATTGCTATATGTTGAATTACACACTTTAGAAACATAATTATGATAACGTAATCTTTCCGCATAGAAAACATCGTCATGTAACACTGAGAATATTGATTTTGGATCAACAAACACTCATCAATAATTCTAAGATGTATCAACTTTCTCCGTTAGCAATTAAGGCCTATATTTGTTCGAACGACTAGTAGCTACTGTAATTGCAAAATACAAATATTCATATTTATGTCGGGTACACATCAAAAGGTAGTCAAAGAAAAAAAAGAGGGGTTGCACTCTGGGAGTGCCGGCAGAAGTGAAAACTTTTTCTTTCTTTCTTTCTTCGTTATATATATAGAAAAAGATAAAAAGAACATACCATACCATACCATACCATACCATACCATACCATACCATACCATACCATACCATACCTATAATATAGCGCCAATCATAGAACCTATCAATAATTTTCTACTAATTTTCTGTCAGAAGAAATTAATAAATTACAAACAGAAATAAATTAAAAACGAAAAATAATCACAAAAAGAGTCAGAAGCCCAGATTCGAACCCGGTACTACCTGTAACCATAAGGACTTACAGTCGAAGCGCTCACCGTTAAACTACGGAGCTTCTTATCGTATCTTGCAAAATAGACAGTCTGTAGCTAATGTTGTATGACGTCAGTCATCGGTAGCGGTTCAAAGGTCAAGCGATTCTGACGCGAGTTTAACACTTTTTACCCATCCAACGCCGCTAAAGAAGTTTTCACTTCAAAAATAACGTTACGAACGGAGCATTGCGATTAGTCGCCTGCCTTCTGTAACCCAATTGCAATGCTCCGTTCTTTTGATACGTTTACATTACGAATTCGAATGTTTTTCGTGCTCGGGGCACTGTACTCAAATGTCTTTCGAACATTCGTAACGAATTCCAATCGTAAATTTTCCTTTACTTTTTAGTATGTACGCGGCTTTTGCTTACAGCTGAATTGTTTTTAAACAGCACATAGTTATACACTAGGTCAGCGTAGTTTTAGTCCAGTCTCGTAAAAGCCCAGATTAGAATTGAGTTTATAGGCCTGCAAACTTCACACGAGACTTTTTACACGTGTTCACTGGAAATATAATGATTGACGATGTTTTTCATAATTTTCGTGTAAGAATGAAACTAGGCGCATAGTTAAATTATTAGATACAGTTTATAAAAACAATCGTGTTACTAACATACAATCGGCAACGGAGATAAATATACACCTTTACATAGAAAGTTGTACCTAAGAGATGTATGTATTCTTTTTGCCGACTGTACCTAATGAAATCGTCAAAATTGCCTTATTCCCTTATAAGGGAACTGACGATGAATACGAAGCTAATGATAATATCATTCATTATAATCAGTTCAACCATATATTACTTACTAGCATCGCTCCACGATTTCACTCGTATACCAAAGTTCTGATCTCGTGGCGTACGTTACTCAGCCCCTCTAGACAAGTGGCAATTCGCTAGCCGGCGTTTGGTGGAATAGAATGACGAATGTATAGGATTTGACGTAAATGACAGTCGTTAACGCATGTCAAATACGTCAAATGCTATACATGCGACATTCTATTCCATCAAACGCCTGCTAGCGAATTGCCACTTGTCTAGAGGGGCAGGGATAATGTAGCATTCTAATGTTGAAAGTGTTATTGAAATCGATCCAGTAGTTCCTGATTTTATCGATTAAAAATAATAGGACCGAATATACAAGTCAAACACTTAACTCTCCTTTTAATCACGTTAAAACTACCTCCATTTAACGACCCGGGGTCTCACAGTCTCACCATGCGTGCCACACAATGACAATCTAAAATAGTGATAGTTTCGCCACTGGGCTTATGAGACAATGGGTAGTAAACTCCTGATATTGCTGCTACTAGACAGGTTGTAATGAGCCGCCTACGATAGGACAGGCGTATGGTGCGTAGGATTGACTTAATGCTGACTTAAGGTGTCCTTTCCCATGGAGGTCAGACGTGGTACGCAATAGGTGTATTTCTTCGGCTAATACTTACTAATTCGTACTAATATTACTGCTATTGGGATGGAAGTTTCCACAGAGATTTATATCCTGAGACTAGGTTTCAATGGTTTACGTGAACGCCGCGGGATATTATTATCTCTTATAATAATACGTTAGCGTAACGCTCATAACTCAAAAACTGCCCAGCCAATAGCCATCGGTTTTTTTTTAATGAAAGCTTAGGGTCCAAAGGCGTGAAGAAAAATAGGACATCAAAAACAAACGAGCGGAGCCGCGGGAAAAAGCTAGTAAAATACTTACGCAATGAATAATTGGGTATTCGACTGACTAGTCAAATTAGTTTTTACTAAACTTCAATTATGTTGGTACTAGTGGATGATTAAAAATAAATAAAAACGATAAAATAAGAAACGACGCAACTTTAATCACTCTTTTACCATTCTTAATTCAGTAACTTCAGCTAAATAATTTATTTTAACTACAGGAAAATCCCTATAAAATTATGATAGCTCTTCACGACAAGACCTCCGTAATAATATTTTTCTTATTTGGATTAGTTATACATTATAAACATTTTCATTTCGGAAAATTGCTATTTTCAACGAGTCTCGTTTAGCATAAAGTAAAAAAATGCAAAAATCTTGAACCAATGAAAAATCGATTCCATCACAGCGATTTCACAAACAGACACAGAGTCTAGAAACGCAGCTTGCTGGAAAACATCAATCACAGCTTCAAACGATTTGATAGAACTCAATTGTATCTTCTCCCAAGTTATCTCTAATAGAGATTGTGTCTATTCCGAACATTTGATATGTTGTTACAAATAAATAGCCTGTGGATTTTGATTAATTATCTTACAGTTCAGCTCTAACGTGAATTTATGGGCACAAACGACACATTGGCTTGTAACTTTATGACACTTCGGACTGCACAAAGATAGTCAGATATTTATGTGACTAGATATTTGTCTATTTATGGCTTGCCTAGCTCGGTCTGAATGAATTTTGTAATCGGCGTATCTGGAATGTGCGCTTGTGATTTATTTCGCATAGTCTTGTTGGAAATGGTGATCTTTTCAGTAGACCTTAGTAAAGCGTGATCGAATCCTTAACAGATATCGGTCTCAACATCGGTATAACGCCGTTTGTCCGAATTTTATTTGACCGAATATCATTTGCCATAATAGTCAACAGCCATAATATTATATGACGGAATATTCATTTGCCCGAATTTTATTTGACATAATATTCACATGCTAGAAGCTTTGTTTCCCATAAAGTCACTTACCATAACATCATTTGTCATAATCATTGTGAACCCGAATTATCACATGCCCGAATTATCACATGCCATAACATCATTTGCCATCGACATTGGGTGTGTAACGGTTGTTATATCAGGAGAAACTGGATGCAATCGGGACTTTAGGGCACCCCGACTTCTTTTTTTAAAACCACCTAGAAGCAGTTTGGTTAGGTGCCATTTGAGTTAGGTTAGCAGGTTGTCTATTGTTTATCCGAATTATTATGGTATTTAAATATTATGTCTAATAATCATAATTGCGTTTAACTATTATGTCTAATAATTATTGTGGCAATCAAAAATATGACAAACAATACTTATGGCATTCGTATATTATGGTATCTAAGTTTCGGGCAATCGAAAGTGTCACATGTCTTTTCGGGCAAATGAAATTCGGGAATATGATGATTATGGCATATAATTTTCTGGTAAACAATAGACAACCTTCAACATCATAGCGATTAGCTTCCTTTTATTTTTTCTTGATTCGTTGCACCTTGATGTTATCGGGGGCTACTGCTATTTGACTTTGCAACTACGAGAGGAAAGCTGGTACTCCGTTCGTCCCAGTGGAGTTTGTAGCGCCGCAGTGCAGTTTGTTGCGCCGTTTCTTGTCCACCAGCGCCTTGGAAGCGGTGGTAAACTTAGGTTAAGTAGAATTTATTATTGACGACAATACGAAACAATCATGTTGTTCTAGATTGAATAAAAATCTTTGACTTTGGTTTTGCTAGCAGATGAGGTTTACTTATATCTTAATCGTCTTGCCCCCTTCTGTCATCGTCTAGCCCCCTTCTGTCATCGTCTTGCCCCCTTCTGTCCTAATAAATAAACAGATAGATAGATAGACAACTCTTTATTGTATACCAACATTAGATTACAAGTGATAATAGTACGGTGTCTATAAGGTGTAAAATCGGAGTGAAATATATCCAATTCGTAGGACATTAACCCGACGTATAAACTGTATGGTTATTTCTTCCCACACCGTTTCCGCTTCAAAATTGTCCCTTTTGAGGACTTTAATGACTTTTTGACGTGATATTATTGCTACTGTATCCCTTACCAACCATTGAACAGCATATTACACGTAGTAATTTGTAATATAATTTTGTATTTATAAATATTCTGATTAATTTCCAACTTTTCTAGTGGGAGTTTCCACCATAGCGATGTTATGGTTTAAACCGCAATACATCTTGATATTACCACTGGCATAACCATTGGCCATTGGTCTTGGCCGATAGTGCTAGTGACTACACTATACCTTGTATTAGCACATCATAAGCATACAAATTTATTCTAGAAGTTTACTAATAACTAGCCTTTATTTTTAAGACATCATTCTGACAAGTGTAGTCAAGCTAAGCATTGATGTCTTAATTAGATAACTGCTTATTTGTTTCATGAAACGTAACCGTTTGTTCAAATTAAGGTCACAGAGTGCAACTTTTTCATTCACAAACGCAGCAAGACTGCGACATTCCTGCTATGCAGGGCGCTCAATGCACGACTGCGCGAGCTAATAATACCTACATAGTAACAGACAGTTGTAGAGGATCGACCACAAGTTACAAAACGAATACCGTTTAATTGTTTACGATTTTGCTTTTTAGCCGCAATAATGCATTGGCGAGTGGAGACCGCTTATACCTAAAGATTTATTGGATTTTCTTGATTTTTTTTTATACTGCTTAGGTGGCAGGCAAGCACACGGCACACCTGATGGAAATTGGTTACCGTGGCCTATGGACGTGTGCAACACCAGGGGCGTAAAACTCGCGCTGCCGACTCTGTTAGGACAGAGAGTCTCTGTGCTGTCAGTGCAGTCTAGAAGATAAAGCAGGACAAGCCACTGACAGCACAAAAACACTCCAGTGAGCTCTGGCTACCCTACTCACCGCTGGTAACACAACACGAGGTTATTAGTTGAGAGTTAAGTAATTTGGTGTGTAAAAAAAGTGCTGGGTTAACGGCAATAGGCGCGATTTTTTATTGCGTGTTGAACAAAACTACTAGACAGATAGGTTAGGGTCCTTAACGCTTAAGCAGATAATTGCGGTACATTCATTAATTGACACGAGGGGATCTCAGCGAAATTTAAACTTATAATAATCCAAAACTATAATTTAATACAATATTTTGGGACCCATTTCACCGCACTCTTTAGATCCAATTGTTATATCGGTTGACAACAACGACAAGTAAAAATATAATTTATTGTACATTCTCATAGGTATAAATTACAATTTGACAAACAAAAAAGTAGATATGAATATTCAATTTTGTTCTAGAACACATTATGCATTGAAACATCTGCAATCAAATCACATTAACAAAAAGAAAATTGTACCCCATATCCATTCCTTTCTTTAGTCACAAAGCCTCCGTCTAATCTAACAGAACACCGTAACCTACAAAACCAGATGTTTTAACGAACGCACACAAATCACCGCCCATTTCCAAACATGGTTTATGGGCGCTCCTTATGCTAGCTCAGTCAGCAACCTGTCCGCCTACTTCGGGCATTGCTCCTTAAACGGGGAAAGCAGGAAAGCTCAGACTTAACAAATTGATTTGCACTAAAACATCTATGACCTGATGAATGGTGAATGAATGAGTGATGATAAGATGCGAATCGAAAGTGATCGATGTTCTTTCATTATACGAATGATTCGTCTGAGTGATTTATAGAGATGGGATAGGATTTGTTGAAGTTAATCGGCAATCCCGTATACCTTTATGCAGTAGTCACTTGAGTAATCGTACTAATATTATTAACGCGAAAGTTGTAAGTATGTAAAGATGGCTGAATGGATGTTTGTTACTCTTTCACGTAAAAACTACTGAATAGATTTCAATGAAACTTCAAAATAATATAGCTTATACATCAGAACAACACACAGCCCCTCTAGACAAGTGGCAATTCGCTAGCAGGCGTTTGATGGAATAGAATGACGAATGTATAGGATTTGACGTATTTGACATGCGTTAACGACTGTCATTTACGTCAAATCCCATACATTCGTCATTCTATCCCACGAAACGCCGGCTGGTTGCAATTTATAACGATAAACGATATTATAGCGATAGCCGACATGCACGCGGGCTGAGCCGCGGGTAAAAGCTAATTAAATAAATAGTTTTACTGGATTTTACCGTTTAATTTATTATCTATCTACATGTATATGTCTATAGTCGCAAAGCTCGTAAAGTACTTGATGGATTGGTTTGACAGTGCAATAAAACATATCTGAAAAGTGACATTTTACTTTTGTATTAAAGAAAAGTCTACGCTACATAAAATCGCATTTATGCTTTATTCTTCCACCGTACACCACGGTAGGCAGGACACCCTCTAACCAGAGGGTCTGATGACCTGAAGACCTGATAAAAGTGGTTGAGACAGACTAGATGCAGAAGGCGGAGGATCGGAAGAAATGTTGGGCATTGGGAGAGGCCTATGTCCAGCAGTCGACTGCAGTGCGCTAATTGATTGATTGACACCACGGCATTTGGGAACCTAAAAGGCGTACGGTTTAAGTCGTCGTCGTTGGGATTTCTTTACGAAAAAAAAAAATTTAAAGCACCCATCACAAATTATTATTCTCTTCTCCTTATTTTATTCAAATGGTTCCTTACCTCAGTTATATAGGTACCGATGATTCTGTCAACCTTTGTAGAGTAAATGTCAAATAAAATGTATTATAAAATTATTAATGGCGAAACGCCAATCTCAAGTGTGCCAGAGCCACGTTAGCCACGCCAGTCAATTTGTTTCCGTGTGTCCGCCCCGTACGAGATTCAGTTGAGCGATTAGGACGTGTGGTTGAATTTTTAGGGGGCTAATTTCACTCTATTTAAATTGAACTATTAGTCATTTAATGAATTTTTTAACATTTTTTAATGTGCTCGTGATGCGCTTTTCTTTGAGACCCTCCTCAACACGAGAGTATATATGCAGACATTAGGTTATACCTCCCCACTTTCACCCTCCACAACTTTTAAACGTCTTAACCGATTTTCATCAACATTTCTAAGAACATGCACTCGCACATAAGTCACCGTCAATAAAAATAAATAAAATAAATTGAAATCACTTCATTCGTTCGGAAGCTTTGATGTCGCAGACAGACAGACAGATACGTCAAACTTATAACACCCCTCTTCTTGCGTCGGGGGTTAAAAAAGAGGTAAAAATCACATATCAAAACCCTGGGTTGTACCAACTCCAGTTAGCGAAACGCTGTGCAAATTATGTTGCAATGCAGTAATTCAATACGGTAATCGTTGTAATCAATTAATTAATAAACCCGCTTGTCTAGTGGCGCGGAAATTATTCATTAGTCGTTTTTGCTTTGTTGTGTTAGTTATTTTGTAATCGAACAATTATTCGGACACTTACAGCCCGCCTAATTAAATGCCTTAGCTGCAGACCGCTTAGTGTTGCTCAGGTATCTGATAACGAAATTTACGGGTACATACCTATATACATACCCATACTCCGTGGCGTAGCGGTAGTGAACGCGGCCGCTACGCAGGAGGCGCGGGTTCGATCCCCGCTCAGTGCAAATATTATATTTGTATGCATAAATATGTATATTTGCATTGGTCTGGGTGTTTCTATTTATAATATGTATGTATTTACAAAAAAAAAACGTATCTAAGTATGTTTATCCGCATTCTAGATTCCATAACACAAGCTAGTTAAGCTATGCTTACCATGGGTCTAGATAGCGTTGTGTGAAATGTTGTGGAATATTTATTTATTTATTTTACACCTAAGGTTTGTTGCTTGAAATACCTACGAACCCGCTAGTTTCAGATACTTTCGAATCTTTTGAAACCTTTTTTAGGTTATCATATATCTGATTGATAAACCTATTAAGCGCACGAGCCAGGTTAACTTAACTCACTGTTCGGTAAACGATCAGTGAGATAAGTTACTTAGGCGAAGGTTACCATTGCGATGGGTGACCGTTTAGTGGTGTTACATCTGAGCGCTTCCGTGCTTCGGAGGGGAAGTTAAAAGTCGGTTCCGGCTGTCAACAGCCGTTAAGTCAAGACGGAGGCCTACATGGACGACCTGAACAACTCTTTCACAGGTTGGCTACTAACACACGAAAAGAAGAAAAAGTATTAAAAAATGAAGGCCTCGGATGCGTCTAGAATTAACGCAAGAATCATGATGATGAATGACCATTAAATAAAATGAATTCGCCGTTTGACCAGTGGCATTAGCATAACTATTTAATGCCCGTCATTACATAAAAAAAACTTTGAATCACATAAAATAATATTTTGTAACTAGCTGACCTGGCAAACTTCGTACCACCTCAAAATCAATAAAAAAAAGACGGGTTGCACTCTGGGAGTGCCGGCAGAAGTGAAAACATTTTCTTTTTTTCTTTCTTCGTTATATACATAGAAAAACATAAAAAAGAACATACCATTCCATACCTATAATATATGCGCTAATCATAGAACCTATCACTTATTTTCTGCTAATTTTCTGTCAGAAGAAATTAATAAATTATGAAAAGAAAAAATAATCACAAAAAGTAATAAATTACAGAAAGAAAAAATGATCATAAAAAGTAATAAATTACAAAAAGAAAAAATAATCACAAAAAGTTTCAGAAGGCCAGGTGGTTTGAACCCGATACTATCTGAAACTATAAGGACTTACAAATTCAAATTCAAATTCAAATCATTTTATTGTGAAAATGGGTACATAGTGGTGTTGTGATAAAATGTGGTTTCTCCATTCTCCGCCTCAAGGCATACAATAAGAATTATTTATAAAATGTGCAATTAAACAATTTATGTGGGCTTCTTAATTTCATACCAATAATTGATTGTATTAAAAAATTATGTCAGTATGTGTAAATGTCAAAAAAATAAAATAAGTCATCTATACAATTAAAATCATAAGGAGTACATACATATTATTATCAATAGAATATTTCAAATTACACTAAAAAAATAACAATAGACCAAATCATAACAAAACAAATTACAACAATTCAAATCACATTAAATCTCGCCTACTTACTGTTTATTTCCAATAAATTAAATCTCAATAAATTACTTTGTCCTGTCTTCTAGGAATTCGTTTACACTATAGTAAGTTTTTTCGAATAGAAATGATTTAATTTCATGTTTAAATTTGTCGATATCTCTTACACTTAAAATAACCTTAGGTAAGTTATTGTAGATCCTCGGCGCCATACAGAAAACGCTACTATCCATTAACGCGCTCTTATGCTGAGGGCAACATATTTTGTGTTTGTGACGCTCACTTGTATAGTGTTCAAACAAACCTAAATTGGATCTAACAAATACCGCAGTTTCGTAAATGTACAAACCCGGCATATGTCAATATTTTCAAACTCTTAAAGTAAGGCCTACAGCTGTCTATTTTTTGTAGATTGCACATTGCCCTTACACATCTTTTCTGTGATTTAAACACTTGTTCTTTCTCAGTACAGTTACCCCAGAAAATTATACCATACCTCAGTATAGAACCTACGTAACCGTGATAAGCCGCCAGTACAGCCGGTTGGTTAAATTTTTTGGTTAGCATATAAAGCGCGTATGACTGCGAATTTAATTTTGAGCACAGATTCTCTACATGCACCTTCCAGTCTAAGTTTTTATCTATAGTCAGCCCTAAGAATTTAGTTGTGTCTACTTCGTGAATCGTTTCACCTTCATAATTAATGTCAATGTTTGTGTCAAATATAGGAATTCTATTTCTAAATGTCATTATATGTGTCTTACTTAAATTAATTTTCAGATTATTTGATGTCAACCATTGTATTATGTCACCTAGAGTATTGTATATGTCAGATTCAAGAAGTGTCTTATCCGTACCCGTAAACAAAACTGTGCTATCATCAGCGAACAGGATAGTGGGATGTCCTGTAACATTCGGTAAATCATTAATATAAACGTTAAATAAAAGTGGTCCCAGCACACTACCTTGCGGGATACCCCTATTATTTTCTCTATATTCTGACAAAAAATTAATTTCAGATCTTAGTTTTGGGCATAGGTGTGTTATTTGTGTGCATTGTTTTCTATTGCGGAGGTATGATGCTATAAGATTCAATGCATTACCCCTTACCCCATATGCGCTTAATTTACTTAATAGTGTTTCATGGTCTACACAGTCAAAAGCCTTTGTGAGGTCCATGTAGAGCGCACATGCAGGTACTTTCTTATCCACACAGTCTGTTGCAATTTTTAAAAACTTGTAAATGGCCAGATTTATACATTTGTCCTTTCTAAAACCAACCTGCTCCTCTGCGAATACATCATATCTTTCAAGAAAAGTGTAAACTCTGTCATGAATTACCTTCTCAAAGACTTTAGAAATGATCGGTATCAGAGCAATTGGCCTATAACAGTTCATGGAATGTGGATCATCTTTTTTAAACAGTGGTTTAACTATTGTAAATTTTAGTCTGTCAGGGAAAACTCCATAGAGAATGCACTGATTAATTATATAGCTCAGTACCTCGCATATTTCATTGGAAACCTGCTTCAGAACTGCTGTGGATATTTCATCATATCCAGTACTGTTACAATTTTTTAATTTTGCTATAATTGTACGTATTTCACTTGGTGAAGTTGGGGTCATAAATATAGAGTTCGTGATGTTATTTAATGATCGAGGAGTGTTTTTTGGTGACTTAGATTTACCTACTTGGTCAATGAAAAAGTTGTTGAATGTCTTTGCTATCTGTAGTGGATTGTCAATAATAGATGATTCGTTCACTTTAATATATTATATTTCATTTTTTGGTACATTAAGTCCTTTGTCATTAATTAGTTTCCATGTGGCTTTACATTTATTTTGAGCTGTGCGTATATAATGATCATTTTGAGCTTTTTTCGTCAATTTTATTATACGATTTAGTCGGGAGGACAGTGCATTAAATTCAGTTTTATTTTTTTCTGTGCGCTCTTTCCTGTACTGCCACAAGAGTTGCCTTTTACGTTGACAACATTTCCGAATACCTTTTGTGATCCATCTTGGTTGTCGATGTGTTTTAATTTTAATTCGAATTATGGGAAAACATAGTTGGTAAAATAAGATAAATATGTCATAGAAGCTGTTAAAAGCCATAATAGGGTCATCATTCTCAAAACATTCGCTAAAAGTCAATGCACCAATACACTCCTTAAATTTCCTAATGTTGTCTTTTTGTATGTCACGTTTTGTAATATACCAATGTTTGATAGAGATGGTGGCTTTAACTGGGCATGTAAACAGTTGAGCTGTGTGGTCCGATAGTCCAAAGTCAATTACTCTCGCTTTACCCTTCGGCATATTATACATGAAATTATCAAGACACCTGCCACTGGCTGGGCGTGTAGGTTGCTTAACCGCTAATCTCAAATTATAATTCGTTAGTAAATTAATTAAGTCTATCGATTCCTTTGCTTTCACAAGAGTATTTATGTTAAAGTCACCGCATAGGATCACTTTATAATTATTGCGACAGAACCTAGATAAAAGCGATTCAAATTTACAAAAAAATATTTCATAGTGCTCCTTGGACGTTTTGGGTGGTCTGTATACGCAAAAAACTTGTAATTTATGGTCGATGAGCTCTATACCCGCTACCTCTATTAATCCTTCCACACAAAAGCACTTCAACCCACTGATAGGATTATATTTATGAGTACCTTGTATTAATATGCATGCGCCACCTCGGCGGCCTTTGCGGAAATAACACGACGCAAGTGTGAAGTTAGGAACATTCACTATTTGTGCGTCGGATGTGACCATATTATGTTCTGTTATACACATAATGTCCACTACATTTCCGTTCCCCAATGAGTCTAAAGATAAAGTTAATAGGTTGGATTTACTGTTCAGTCCATTTAAGTTTTGATGTAATATGTTAATTTCTTTAGATACGAAAAAAGTCCCCAGATTTATTATTTGAGCTAGGTTCACATTGCGCGTTGGTAATGCTGTACTGAGTATTGGTTTGAGTCGATTTATCACATTTGCAGACGGATACCTTGGGCTTGTCACAGGTCATATGCTTATTTAATTTGTTTGTATATTTTTCAAATTGCGATTTATATTGTATGCGAAGGGTTTCCTTAAGAACTAGTTGAGCTACATGTACTGAACGGAAATTGTACCTGGGCAAGTGTGCAGAGTAATTCATGTCCAGATAGGTAACGTGTTTATAAAGTGAACAAATGAATCTCAATTCATAATTTAATTTTTTTTCGTTAAGTTGACGGTTATACGGCACTTCAGAAATTATAATATTTGTGTTTATATTTGAATTCAGGAATGTTGCTAAAGTGAATTGAAATTCAATTGGACTTGATTCATTTATACCTCCTAGAACGACAACGAAATCATCTTTAGTAAGCTTAGAAATTTCCTTTCTTTCCGAGAGAAGAACCTCGCCCAGCGACGCACCGGATTTCCACGTGCATTGTACCGCGTAATCTTCACCGACCAGATTCTTCAAGGTTTTTTGAAGGTTTCTACCCTGCTCATCGGCTATTACAATGATTTTCTTTTTTTGTTTCCCTTCTTGGTTATTGTGTTCATTTAGTTGGCGAAATGGAATTGACTGTATCTCTTTCTCATGCGTTACCCTACCCTGTGGAGCAAGTACAATTTGTGCCATGTCTATAGCACTGCGTTTTTCCCTGTTAGCGTGAATTGGTGAGCAGAGTCTTGAGTTATTCGCCAATAATCGTTGACCTTTTGGAGTCTGGAAGTTCACAGCATTCGTAGTGAATTCTTGCGAAGATGTTCTGGGTAGTCCAAGTGCCATGTTAAAACGTCTACGACACTGCGGCGAGTAGAATCTCAATGGTGTGACGTTATATGAGGTGAAGGTTTTTGTTATACCAACAGACTTAAATAAAGATATTTTTTGTTTATAATTGCCTATTTCTGTTTTTAAATTTGTGTTTTCTATGTTTAAATTTTCAATTTCTGCATGTGCTATTTGTAGGTCCATGGTTAAATTTGTAATTTGACACCTTAAGTTATCCAAGTCTTCTGTCGCAATACAAGCGTTACTGTTTGGTTGACTTTGGTATGATATATTGATTGTATCCAAATCCAATTCACTGTCATTGAAATCCAGACTTTGTACCAATCGTCGGCGCTGGGTAACATTTTCAAAGTCAGGATTGGACATCTTTTATTTATTATAGTTTTTGTTCAATTATCTGTTCTGTGGTTCAGCCCGTCTTGATTTATTTATTATGCCCAGCAGAATAACAATCACAAAAAGAACTAATATACTGGGGATCGAACTCACGCCCATATGCGTGCCAATCTCACAGAGTTCTCACAGCTAAGTTTGAAACTTACGGGCGTTGTCGAATTAAGTGTTCTCTATATTTGTAATACAATAAAGATATCGGAGCGTTTCAAGACCAGTTCGTTATTATTACTAGCACTTGTAAGTTTAAATTATTTGTATATAAACTTTATCTGCCACCCACATTTACAATATTTATAACGTTTGTTTTGTTTTATATTGCACTAGATTTGGTTAAAACTATTGTCTGGGTACTAAGAATGGCTTGTAGCACTTGAATAGTTCTGGTTATTGCACTTCACAAATTACTAAGTTAGTTATCAATACGCTGGAACACTTTACTTCACTCAGACGGTTAAACTGTTCTTGTATAAAAACTATGCCAGCTGGCTCGGAGATAACAATTGTGCTTATTTATTATTTAGTTTTATGCAGACTTTTTTGTTTGAATGTATAAAATTATCACTTCTTGTATTTTATTTATGAAAATAACTAAGGAGCCGACTTTGACGTGATGGCACACTCAAACTCATTACAGTCGAAGTGCTTACCGTTTAAGCTACGCCGCTATCTATCGTAACTTGCAAAATAGATAGTCTGTACCTAATCTTGTATGACGTCAGTCGTTGGTTACGGTTCAAAGGTCAACTAATCCTGACGCTTCCTTAACATTTTACACCCATCCAACGCCGCTAAAGAAGTTTTCAGTTCAAAAAGTTGCAATTTCCCATATTTTCTCACCGTTTAAACCTTCCCTAGACCTCCACGAACATTTTGAAGACCAAGATAAGATAAATCCGTTCAACCGTTCTCGAGTTTTAGCGAGACTAACGAACAGCAATTGATTTTTATATGGGTATAAGATAAGATAAGATAGATGATTCAATCAATCAATGACTGAGGGACTGCGAGAAGGCAAACGAAGGGTATGCCGCCTCTAACCAGATGGACCGATGACCTGAAAATGGTGGTTGGGACCGACTGGATGCGAGACGGAAGATCGTGCGAAATGGCGCACATTGGGAGAGGCCTGTGTCCAGTAGTGGACTGCAGTGGGCTAGTTGATTGAATTACAAACACCCGATTCTCTACCTTCCGCATCTATCCCAGCTACTGTTTTCAGGTCATATATTTTGTAATGAAACTATACTATACGTACTTTAGTAAATATTAAAGTGTCCCTAATCAAAAAATGTGTGCTTAATAGCGTGACAACCCTAGCCCTGCTATCGCAACCCTCACTGTCTAGGATACGTTCTAAATGAATTTTAATTGAAAGCGTATTTATCTAATAAGTAATAATAACGCGGGTGGTCTTGCTACAAACGCGGCTCATAAGATTTATCTTGCACTTAGTATATTTCATGATTCACTGGCGCTGGGCGCTGGGCGGACTGATTTGCATTATTTAATGAGAATTCACTCCCATTGACAATGTTCCATAATATAAAATATGAGTACCAGGACTTGTTTGAGTGCATAAAATCATGTACTGGACTGTAAACCTATTTTTTTTATTTATATATCACCACAAGTATCACCACTCCATCACATCCGCAGGGTGTCGTCTAACGGAAAAATAGGCAGTTGATATCACCGCTAAGAAGGAAAACTCGCAATACTCTGTGCTTATGTGTGGGGATTTCCCGCACGTAAAAAAAAAGTATACCTTTCGAAGGAAGTCCTTACAGGGATCTGTCTACCACGGTAGACAGGGAGGAGAAAAAAGGTACTACTTATTTGGTGTAGGTACTTCCAAATTATTACGCTTGCTAGATGTGAACATAATAGAACAGCAATGTTTCTAGACGTTTACAGAGTGTGGGTATAAAATATTCAAATTGCAAACAAATAATACTTCTATCAGATTTCGAGTATAAAAATAATATCTTGTTATCAATTTCTAGCGTACGTTATCTAATCTTCATCTCTACAAAACATATAAAAATCGCAAGAACTATTTGATTACTCTTCAGATTCCCGCGGTTCCGTTTGCGTGTTTTCAAGATATAAGTCCCATACTCGTAGGCAATGTAGAACCTGCCTGAGGAGAGATTTTACCTCTCTGCGCGTGTTCTATCGCCTGTACAATTTTTCTACAAGAAAAGAATTGATCCAAGGCTGAATTATTATCTTTGTTTGTAGGGTAAATTATATTGATTTATGAATCAATTCACAAAGTAAAACTAATCTCCCGAGCTGCACGCTATCGTTGTCAATCGACTTTTCTAGAAATTAATTTTTAGGACAAGGTTTGAATTTTTATTTAAAAAAAAACTCATTAAAATTCATTCAATATTTTTGCGTCCATCGCGGATAAACAGACGAGAATTAAAAAAAAATTGTATTCAGAATCCTTAAGCCAACTATACACAAGTTACTATTATATATTATTTTAATACTTTCAATGCACAGACACGACTACTTTACAATTTTATCTTAGTATACTTAGATATAGATGCCAATATCCTCGCCTACAACGAGTTTGGTGACTTTCGGGATTATATTTGTATGTTTTTTGAACCATTTCATAATTTGACCTTCGTCTGACCCGACAATATTTTTTACTGAGATTAGTTTTATCTATCTTTATTATTATACAATTGTAAATTAATTCGGTTTGTACACATTGGAGATACATATAAAAAAAACCTCAACGATTCTACATCCAAAAATATCTGTCTGTTCGCAACGAGCGCAAAAATTGCAGAACTGATCTGCAGTTTTTTTATTAGAAAGATCTTAAACTTATCAATAATCTGCCATTGCTATTTTTAATTTCAATTTATTGACTAGGATCGCAGATATGATCCAAATTCGCGATAACCGATTCGACGCACGTATTGGCTAGTCATTTAATAATAACTACTTAAAACACCTTCATCATCATCATCATCATCATCATCAGGCTATATTAGTCCACTGCTGGACATAGCCCTCCCCTAACGAGCGCCATAGCGCCCTGTCTTCAGCTTGCCCCATCCAGTATCTGCCTGCAGTCTTTCTTAGATCGTCATCCCACCTGGTCGGAGGGCGTCCTGCACTAAAACACCTTACTGCCTTTTAAAGAACCTTTCAAAACAAAATTCCTTTCCATTCTAAAACATTGTCCGACTAATGACATGGAAATAACATTCAGTATAAATAACGGTAGATATTAGACGTTAGGAACAGGCTTAGAACAATTTAATATATTTATTGGCATGTCTAGATAAGAATGAACTTAGTTAAGATACTTAGATTGGCAGAAATAGTGTCGTATTGGATAATGTTAGTATCCGAACGGCTTGCGGATAAATTGTAACAGGTATCGGATTTCAATGGAATGTTGCATTCCGAATTTGAATTTGAATTTGTACTTATTGCTGCGGTTGCGGTTATCGTGCTTTGTTTATATTTATCGACCGACATCATTGCTGAAAATTGATATCTCAATGTAGAATAATGCCCGGTTTACATTTTTCCAGTCCAGTAATCCAGCGAATCAATTCAGTCCAGCACTGGACTTTATTGATTCGCTGGTTTACTGGACTTTGTTTTAAAAGCGGTTGGAAAATCCACTGGGCTGGAATCACTCACTGGAATGGGTATATTCCAGTGATAGTTCACTTTATTCCAATAGCATTCCAGCTCTGGATTCGCTTGGACTTGAATCCTACTGAAATAATGTGAGCCGGATATTACTACCTAATTCAAGTTTTTCATAGTTAAGCTCGCACTCTTGATGCTTCAAGCATGGTCAGTATTCAACCATCAATTCGTTCCGAAGAATGATAGAATTCTGAATTTTTCCAAAATTCTTAAATGCTTGACATAAGGTTCTCTAGTTTTTCATCTATGTCTCGATCATAGGGGCCGTCGAGCTAAAAGATAAAGAATCCCTGATATAGCAACTACAAGTAGAACTGTTCATATTTATAGCGAGAACAGTAGGTATATTTTAATCTCATAAATCATTAAGATAATTACAATACATATCTATTACACATTTACTTCTATCGTATTGAGCTCGTGCGTGACGTAATATGAAAAGTAATCTAATACTACTTAGATACAGACACATTCTTCTGATATGTACCTAAAATATAATTGATTAAAATGTATTTTAAATGATTGTATAAGTGATTAGATAATTAACGATATCCAAAGTGTATTTTCTTTATTAAGGGAAACCTAACTCAACACAAAATTTTTTAATATTTTAGACGTCAGAAAGCGTTATTAAAATCAAATTATGATTCATTATATCTTATGTAGCAGTCATAAAAAAAATTCTAGTAATATTTGCACAAAGTGAGTCGCTTGTTAAGTGTATTGTGTGTGTTGTAAATGGTAGGCAGAGGTGTATCAACACCCATATTTCGCCAACTATGATTTTCTTTCCCACGTAATAGGGCGCGAGCCTATTGCCGTCTATAGGGCACTTTGCCTCGTGCTGTATGTTTACTCTCGGATAGAGAACAGCCCTATCCCTTATTTGCCTTTTCCAACACCCATAGGAAGAACTGGAGTGGTCCCCTATGCCCCTCCACCGGATCCAACACTGACTACCAATTACCTAAAATCCATTAATTCAATTACATTTACTTCGAGTGTACTTCCTTCATAATAGTTTAATGGAATCGATGTTATTAGGTACACAATGAGAGTTGTTATTTGTTTATTATTTAATTATTTGTTGTTAATTCGGCGATAAACCTAATAAAAATACACACTGAATACCTGAAATTATATTTTTCTTAAAAACCTTAGATTAGAAGTCAATGTTTTATCAGTAAGAATACTGATAAAACATTGACTTCAAATACTCAGACAAAAACTTGTTCGGTAAGATTATAATCGAATAATTCTACTGGTGTTCCTAATTAATATTCTATCTCAGCTGTTAAACAAGAACATTCTAGACTTAAATAATTCCACTTAGCTCCAGAATGTATATTTTGTACGGTCATCAACTCAGAAACTAAATTTTGGTAGGATCTTTGAAAATCTAATTTTTATGAAATTTACTCTTAATTTAGTCATTAATATATATGTATACTAGGTACTACATAGACTAGCTGTATGAAATAAAAGTTGTAGGTATTGATGACCACTATTTGACCAGCAACATTGCCCTATTTTTCGCTACTATCATGTAGAGATGACATTACAAAAAGGCTCGCTAACTCTACACAGAATCAAAATTGTTTACAATGTTTATTTAACCTAAAGGATCGATTAAAAAAAGTTTTTTAAGTAAGTTTATCAACTTTTTCAATATTTTCTTATATATTTAGGTCCCCAAATGTGTGCCGAACTGCTATAAAACCAGGTTTTTTAATTTAATATTATTTTTTTCATAGTTTTAGTTATGACTATGACATATATATATTTTAGTGATCGTCTTCTAATTTCCTTCATTTTAAAACTTACCCCACTTGATAAATTTGAGTGAAAATTTTATTTTTACTACATTATATTTTAGTGCCAAAAATCCAACAGACTCATAGCTTTTGTTCATATTTTATGTATCCAAGAACACTTGGGCAATAAATAAATTTCATTTGAGACATGAATCATTAAAATCCGTACGGTGGTTCAGGAGATATGACTTATGAGGTAACATGGGATATTATAAACATACCTAAAAGATACGCGCGAAAAACATTTATTTATTTATTTATTTATTATTTTAACATTTACAATTTCTTTACAGGATCCTTATCCTAAAACGAAACTGCAAGTAAAAGAATACATTACAATAATTTTTATAGATTATCTAATCATTTGCTGTAATACATCTTTGGGCCACTTCTTTGAATTTCGGGAGGCTACAGTTAGTACATAACCCTTCTTCACAGTTGGGTAAAAACTGAAATCGAACCACCATTCCTAGCCTAGCCTAGTTTATTTGTTTGGTATGTGTTTATATAAAATGTCGCTACAAGATTGTTTACCTTTAGTTATGTACCTAATCAAATGGAGTATAGTACCTTGTATATGACATACAAGTTGTTACTATCATCTCTAACTTGCAAAACACAGCAGTCGGATATATCCGCGCACATTTGCGCACAACACTAGCATCATTTTCTCACGGGTAACGTTACGTCACCTGATAGCCGTAATAGATACGAGATACGTTGTTTACGACCACGTAGATACACGTGGCCGTGGTATGCGTCACGCCCACTTAGGCCAAGCCTCCACTGGGGAATCCGTGCCACTATTGCCGCGAGGTTTCATGAAATTCTGCCACATTTACAACAAAAAAATGGCGCGAAAATATTTTCGTTGCGATATATATATTTTACCTAACACAGATTCGCGTCAGTAATATTTTATGCACTATGTTTTTTTAGTTTATTTAAGCACCCTGCGGGGCATAGACCTCTGCCAAAGTTTTCCATCTTACTCCTATCACCCCACTACGCTGCTATAGAGGAATAACAGTTGTAGTATTAGTACTTCACTAATTCCTTGTGGAATGAAAAAATATCCA
The DNA here is from genome assembly GCA_949126895.1 of Eilema caniola. Taxonomy (NCBI): domain Eukaryota; kingdom Metazoa; phylum Arthropoda; class Insecta; order Lepidoptera; family Erebidae; genus Eilema; species Eilema caniola. The sequence continues at coordinate 3,739,485 of OX421464.1, read as the reverse complement.
TTAATTATCACGGTTAGTGACGTTAATCGTAAGGTGTGTGATGATGTAGTACATTATGGTACTAGTGTGTTAAGTTGGTGATTACCGCTGAGGCGCCATCGAGAGAGAGGCTCTTGAGAGAGTCGAGGATGGAAATCGTCAATACACACCTGTACCATACGATGTTTTTCAACATTCTTGTGAATAAAATAATACTAAAATAGATATTTACCCTTGCAGTTTTCAGGTAGTAAACATTCCATAACGTTAAGGGCTTCACATTAATCAGGTCATATTATATCGGATGTTATACAACATAAATCATTTCCTTCATAACTAGTACTTGTAGTATAGTATAGTATAGTATAACTTCAAAAGTGAAAACGACTTGTGATTTTTTTTGCAACAGCGGGAAAAAAATCCTTTCGATCGGCCATAGACTAAATAGGTTACTTTTTTATTCGTCGTGAACTAAAAGGGGAATTTAAAGATATTACAGAGAAAACAAAAGCTATTAGTTAATTGTCTGAAAAGTTGAAATTAACTATTTAAATACGAAGTTGCATGGAATGAGCAAGTATTAAATATATTAATTTATTTGTACTATTGAACTCGACCTTTTTTGTATCGAAACTTTTTTTTAAAATAGCAACTGGACCGAATTTTTTTAAAGTAAAATCTATAACTCACTTGTGAATTACAACAATTAAAAAGCCACAGTTTGATTATAGGTGTCATTATGTGCCTAATTGCGGTGAAGTTAGAGCCAGTTATGAGCAAGTGTGTTGAAAAGTATATTATGTGGGTCAAATCGTCACAAATCGTTATATATCTTGACCAAATCACGTCACAAAATGTATCTCGTCTGTCTTTTGAGGATAACACGGGGTGCCATGTCGCCGGAGGAGCTCAAACACGCCAATCATAATCATAAATCATATCAAACCAATTCGCGCGCGCCAAGCTACAAGGCCTCGCTTCTCTCGCGACTTGCGGTCATCTTGACGCGATATTGATATGCCGATAACTATATAAGTCACCACACTCGTCACAAAAGACAGGTGATTTGATAAGATTTTATTGCTATTGGAAAATATGTTTGTATAGAGAAGTTCTCGAACATACTTGAAAGGTGATTCCACATTGAATTTGTATATTAATCGACAAGATTACTAGAAATTTTATCGAAAACATGCGTATCTTAATCCTACAAATATTATAGATATATATTAAGAATATATATATATATATTATAGTTTGTAAGTAAGTGTCAACATTAATCGCTTTGAGGTGATTAATTTAAGTCATTATTTGTTAGTAAAATCAAATATATGGCAACAAATAAATGAAATTTTAAAGCAATTGGGTATTTGACTGACTAGTCAAATTGGTTACCTTTTACCAAACGTCAAAACGGTAAGTTATAACGAAACTTGTATGAAAAATTTATTTGTGTCGTCATAATATTTAATAGTCAAATAATTTACTATAGGTTTGGTGGATTATTAAAAATAAATAACCAACGCTACGCAACTTTTACCAGTCTTTTACCAATCTTAATTAAATAGGCTCAGTAAATTAATTTATTATAATCCGCACGCTGAATGATGATCCCTATGACAGTTTGTTAGCGCTTAACATTGTACTGACGTCCTATCACATCAAATCCTTTAGAGGTCCATTAAAAAGACGAAAAAATCATAATTGTGTACAATTGTAGATTATAAAAATGAATATTAAGAAATTATTATGTAATGTTCGGTAATAATAGAAAAAAACTCAATGCAAATGTACATGGTACGTGCTGCAAAAGTTACGTCGTCAAGCTGTTATCGACTAAGAAGGGACACATCGATAAACAAAATATCGATAATTTGTTGGAAATATAAAACAAATGCTTTGAGTTTGTATTTTATTTATATCAATCTGAATCTGATACAGGGTCAATCGGATCTTCAAAATCAGCTTTTAATGAAGATAATAACTTCTGGCAGGTCGGTAGTTCACCTCGTAGGTAGTAACCATGAATATGATTGCGTATAGCATCTAAATCAAATTCATCAGGTTCTGTTAAATGACATAACCTTTTCTTTTTCTTCTTTGGTGTTAATAGTTTATTGTCCTCCATGGACGACTCCCCAAATTTTTCCTTTGTTATTCGAGAAACAGTAGCCTTTCCGATTCCTAGAGCATCGGCTACACGATCGCGAACATTGTCAAGCGGTAACAAGGGTCCGCCATTTTGTTGTTCACGAGCAAAATAGTCTCGCAAACGAACTACAAACTCGCGAACTTCACTGTTGAGAACAGTTTTCCGCTGTCTTTTATATAATATTGCTATTATGTTGAATGACCTGGCTGAATGACATGACATTTGCCTGAAAAAACAGTATTTTATCGAAATTGTTTCGCATAACTAATACAACTGTCAGTTGAAACGTCATAGGGATCATCATTCGGCGTGCGGAGTATAACTATTCAAATCGATTAAGACTGGAAAAAGTAAATGGGTTATTGTATAAAAATATCGATGGCGCTCACCGACATCCCCAAGACGATTGTATAGAAAAAATTGGAATGCTTCAGGCTAGGCTTGGAAGCTCAGTGGTCAGAGCATTCTCCCTGCCCCTTGTAGTAAGCGACCACTCGCGGGTTCAAGTCCCGCCTGAGCGATTCACTTTTTCCAATCTTAAGATATGTGGTATAATCTTTTATGTAAACGTGAAGTTCACATGAAGTCTTCATGTAGTCTACATGAAGTATAAATCCATACTAATATTATAAAATGGGAAAGTGTATGTGTATGTCTGTTTGTCTGTCCGTCTTTCACGCCTAAATCACTGAACCTATTTTGATGAAATTTGGTATAGGGGTAGATTAGACCTTGAGAAAGGACATAGGCTATGTTCAGTCACGATAATCGACAACCACGCGGGCGGAGCCGCGGACAACAGCTAGTAGAATATAGATTGTTTTGTGATGGAATAGATTTCACCATACAGAGCCCGTCACATCTATTCATAAGGTAAAAAGTAGCCTGGGTATGTGTTATTCCATCTATCCCTTTGCCAAATTTCACACGAAGTCTACATGAAGTCTAGATGGAGGATACATGAAATTTCGATTTAAAAAAAAGTACAAAACAGTACAATGTTTACCGAATCAGTGATAATAATAATTGAATGAAATTTTGAAGCATTTACTATGCTAACTTTTCATATCGATTAAGATGGGAAAAAGTGAATGCCCAGGTGGGACTCGAACCCACGATCTTTCCCTTACAGGGGGAATGCTCTGACCACTGATTCACCGGGCGTGGGTTCGAGTCCCACCTGGGCATTCACTTTTTCCTATCTTAATCGATTTGATAACAATAATAATTGAATCAGTCACACCACTATTATATTACAAATCCACAAACAGCATCTTGTAGGTATAAATTTCGAAAGTAGATAAAGATCAAATTAATAGAATCTAATAACAGTTTGGTCTGTTGAATAGCCTCCTTTCTACAGTGTAATGGTCAGAATTGTCTTGAACATTATGTAAGCAAATGAAGACTGTAATTACATGGTTAAATGGGCTGTTTACTGGCTGTGATGGCGGCTAACAGGGCTCTTTGAGTTGAAATATTGTAAAGTATAGTTCATTTTCTTCTACACGATCTACGTTTTATTGAAAAGACTGCTGTCTGACCTTCCAAACCCGAGAGGAAACCCTGCACCAGACCCTCATAGAGTCGTCAATCAGGGTTTGCGTTAACTGGGAGCGTGACAAAGTAAAATATTTTGTGCTTGTACCTAAATAGAAGCAAACCTTAATGAATGCAAATCAAATTCGAATTTTAATAGGAACTGGCTCCCTGGCACTGGCTACAGTTACAACACATAGACAGAATTATTCATACAAATATTTGCACTAAACGGAAATTAAACCCGCGAACGCTGACTTAGCATAGCAATTCATCGCTCTACCGCCACCAGGTCGCCAAAGATGATCATATAACTTTGTTTTTTTTTGTATCTATGCTGATTATCATTGAAATTTCAATTTTATTTCCACACGCATAAATTCTATTCCTTTTCATCAAGTTATCCTAATTGTTGACTACCCTCAAACATTCGTCATGTCTGACACCTCATTAGTCTTTGACTGTTACAACATTAGTGTCGATATTTAGCATGGCTGCTAATACAAACAATCGATTGAGTAACATCGATACTATTGCGATTATAACGAATTATCTGATAGGCATTATGCTAATCGATTGGGGCGAGAGAACCTGAATCGATTATATCGAGTGTTACCAAATGCAAATTGTGTTAGGGATACTTACTTGAGCTGTCAAGACATTTTACTGAAAACGGGTTCTGAAGCGAGTTCAGGCTTTTATGGGCTTGGGTGACCACTTGTTATCTAGTGGATATATACCTTTATGACCTTAGGGAACGTTAATAGTTATTTGTTATACAAGAGTGCAAAGTTGCTTTCAAACTGCGTGCTCAATTTTGATGACCGACCAAGCGAAGGATTCTAAAATTTAATCACGGGTGTAGCGACTGTCCAAAAAATTGGAAACCTGTGCGTTAAAATCTATGCACTCGAGTGCAACACGTAATTTTCATCAAAGCTCAGCCAGGACATGACTATTATAAAATGGCGCGCGCCAAGCCGTGCCTCTCAAGAACCGGTACCCACTTCTTCCATTGATACATTCAAGATGTTTTCTGAGAAAAAACCGTAGATTGTAATGAATTTCTCACAAGTGATTCACACTATTTGTCAGCCGACGGTTGTTGTCTCGTTACGGCATTCAATAACATTTCATTATATAAGTCAATGTTTTGCAACACGAGTTGATTCCAACAATGTGTATTGCAATCATCGTAGGCGTTTATTAGTCGAGATGATGATACAATGTACGTCTCGGACATATTATTTGATGTACAAAGTTTTAATCAAAATGTTGATGTGTCTGCGACACTCATTTTAGAAACGGACATCGTCATATTGTCAAAAAAGTAGATATCTTCGTTTTAGGAGACCTGATAAAGGGTGATGTTGAGCTTTTTTTTTTCACTTAATGTCAGCACATGCACACAACATGCACGGGACTTTTAGTCTCATATTTGAATTTGGATATTATGTCGATCGATGGCCCAATCGTGGAGTTAATCAAACTTTTTTTTACGTCCGATACCAAATCGGTGTGATGTGCGTAATTGTATACATGTCGATACTGATTACCTAATACCCTGATTAAACTATCGACATCGGCTGATAAAAAGTTTGTAGTTTACGGGGGCTCTAAATACTCAATGTAAATAATGATTTGGTAAGTTTAGACTCGGTGCAGTAACAAACACAGGAATGCCTATGTCCCAATCTGTATTTAGATCAGTTTAACTAATTAGTATAACCGCTTCTAGCTAGCCTCTCACAAATATCTATATTCATTGCAAAATACGACAGCCACTAAACACACTTTTAAAAGAAAATATCTGTAGGAATACTATACTACACATTTCAAAGAAACCATTTACTTGTACGTATTGACAATATGTAATTATTATCTTAAAACTAGTTACATAGAAACGTATTGACTTGTAAATCTTCACAAGTTGGAAAACAAACCTCCAGATTTGCGTACCACTATTTGTGTCACACAAACTTAAGAGCCATTGTCTACGAGATTTCTCACGTAATCCTTGTTTTGCAAACATCCGTAAAAGTAGTTTTCTTTACCTTACAGCTGTCAAATAAACGTCTGAATGGACACTAACAAGTATAGAGCAAAATCGAACTTTAGAACCAAAAGGTGAAGGTATAATTTGCAAGTGAAAGTGCCATATCGAGGTCAAACCACCAACAGTGTACCGTGCGCCATACGTGCTTTGATTAGTCGGTGGCGTGCGTTGTCGTGTCGGGATAGGTGTATCGGTGCGTCGCCAATGCCCCGCAGGCGGTTACAGGATGTCGCCGCCGCGGGCGTTGCTGGCGGTACTCCTCATATGTCAACTGCTGTCCTACGGTGGCCACCAAGGACTCACCAAGATATTTTACACGTAAGCATCTTTATTCATTCATTGCCGATAGATAGAAATGACGTCACGCCTTGTCATGGTATAGTAATTTCTGTATGATCGCAGAGCTGAATACGGCAATAATAGCTTATTGTATCCGCAAATAGGATCTGCAGGTCAACCATGAAACATGCATTCGAAGATTCAAGCAGTCACAATCGTGTCCGAAGATGGCACATGACTCTCCGTTACTGGTATCTTAACTTTACGTCCTTCGTTTATATTTCTTGTGGTAATAAGTTTCGGATGTGCATTTCATGGTCGAATGATGTAATGTTCGTAGTAATTGACATTTAAAATCTGGTCTTTATATGTCGCTGCGACCTGATCAAACCAGTTGGTTAATTTGGCATCTAAACCGCCATCAAATGCTGGTATCTAATTAAATGGCTGAAGAACGAATAGCCATGTGGTTGCGTTAAACGTTGAGGCAATCGACTCCATTTTCGCAAAACGTGATGCATATCAGAATACCAGTTATACCTACATAAATAAAAATGCCCCACGTGTGATTGATAAGATTACTGTTAATGTAATCAGTATTGGTAAGTTAGGTCGGATTGAACCGACTGCAATTTGTTTTGTTTCGTGCCGACCTACCGGGCTATACCATTTTTGCGGTTCCGTACTCAATTACTGAGACTCCGCAGCCACTTCTCTATAGGGGCTGCCTCTCTGTTCTCTGGAGAAGTAACAATACGTTTGTAGAATAGAATATATTGATTAAGATACAGACATTCATAATTATATTCTACAATATTGCTACTTGTCTAGGGGGCAGGAATCCCGTGAACCGTCATAGCTAGACAGTTAAAAGTTTCACAGGTGACTGTACTTATTTCTGTTGCTGCTATTGCAATAAATACTATAATAGAAAGATAACTTTATGCTACGGAACTCTTCGTGTGCGAATATTTATATATACGGTACCCTAAAACACACATTGTGTTTTCAGTTTATAGATAAGTACCTACTTGAGATCGGTATAAAAGCATCTCCAGGTAATGTCCGTGTCGTTCAAGGTCCTAGACCAGGTTTTATTACCCGCATTCCACATTTCAAGATCCCATTAATTTTTACCAACATTTTTCAAATAAAACTGTTTACTTTAACTATTGGTCCCTACCTATGAAATTACCGAAATTTTCGTACAGATTCATGAGTTCGTTAGACCTGTAATTGTAATAGCTATTTCCATTACTTTGTTTGAAAGTTGATTTCAAGATTTTACAACTCTGTATTATATTTCGTTTTTATTGGCCGCTTGATAAATTAAATTCGATCTTCAAAAACAGTACTTTCTAAATCCATTTTGATGATTTTCGTATTACTTTTTTACACCTGTCACTTTCCAAAAATATAATAAAAGTTGCTGTTAGCTTAATGTCGTCTCATTCATACACAAAAAAAACATAAATATTGGATTTGTCATTCCTAAAAAAATGCAATAAATGTTACCTACTGCAAATTGGATTTCCTCCAATTTCATCAATAAAACGGCAATTTCATATGTAGCGACATATTATCGTATTAATATTTTAAATCGTCCCTTAGCTAACAATACCCCACAAGTCATTTTTTATCAACTTTACGGGAGGCGAAAAAGCTTCGTCAAATACGTCAAATCCCATACATTCGTCATTCTATTCCACCAAACGCCGGTTAGCGAATTGCTACTTGTCTAGAGGGGCTGCTAGCGAATTGCCACTTGTTTAGAGGGGCTGTTTCTTTCGCGTTTCTTTGACGTATTTAACAAGCGTTAACGACTGTCATTTACGTCAAATCCCATACATTCGTCATTCTATTCCACCAAACGCCGGCTAGCGAATTGCCACTTGTCTAGAGGGGCTGTCGTGTTGTCACTACTTCGCGAATTACGGCTTCTAATTGGCTTAAATCTATATCATAGAGCTTTTTTTTTACGTTCGGTAAATCCCCACGGATACCCAACCGTTAGTCCTAGGCCGAAGGTGAGGTTGTCATGCGACATATCCCTCGCACCCCGGCTGACCCCGGGGTCATCCCTCTCGGTCGGGAGGTGGGGACCACGCGGTCCCCGACTCAACCCCGGTGTGGGGGGGACGCGCATCGTCCTACGATGTGCGCCGCCGCCGTGGCCTGCTTCTGCTAGGGTGACGGGCGGCTCCACCCGTCACCCTCAGGCCCGCGCTCATGGGGGGCGGAGGTCGATTTGCGCCCTCCGACGCCCGAGCCGCCTTCGGGCGCGTGCAGCGATGTCAGCGAGCCTTTCTCGCTCATCGCGCCGCGCCCGCTCTGCTGTCTCCTTCGCGAGCATGACCTGCTCGCAGAAGGAGGCGCTGGCCGCCCACGCATCCGCGCAGCGGACCATCGCCGCGAGCAGGGTGGAGAGCGTGAGCACTCTCACGCCCAGGGCCGCCACAAGCTCCCGCCTCGGCGTCTCAAACGCCGGACACTCGGTGAGCGTGTGCAGCCCCGAGTCCACGCTCGCGTCGCAGTGATGGCACTCGGGCGTTGGCTTAATACCCATCAGATGCAGATACCGCCCGAAGCTACCGTGCCCGGTGATAATCTGCGTCTGACGCGGTACGAGAGACTACCGCGTGGCTTCTCTAGCCACTCCCCCATGATGGGTCTTACCGCCGCAATCACGGCGTGCCCTCTATATCATAGACCAATGGTTAGACGCGTAATGAGCAGCACTATCCAATGGCATCAAAATGTGAAACCCCCAATCGTCAACTTGAGCGGTGTTGTAAGCTAAAGGACGAAATGTGAAAGTTTGTAAAGATATTAAAATTTTAACAGCTGTACAGATGGTTGAAATTCGGCACAGGTATAGACGGAATAACACATACCCAGCCTGGGTATTATACTTTTCTAAATCTATTCCATCACGAAACAAACTATATTCTACTAGCAGTTGCCAGCGGCTCCGCCCGCGTGGATGTCGGTTATCGTGACCAAAAATTCTCTTCTCAAGGATCAATCTACCCCTATATCAAATTTCATAAAAATCGGTACAGTGGTTTAGGCATAAAAGACGGACAAACAAACAGACATACACTTACACTTTCCCATTGGCCATATTAGTATCTTTTCGATAAGATTAAACAATCAGGATGTGTCTTTTTAATAATTTGTTTTATTTAAAAAATCTGAACTGATTTCAAGCATATTTTGAGGACAAAAAAGCGATATTAAACTACCAGTTAGTCAGTTAGCCTAATGTATTTGTTTAACATGTGTTTTATAAAGAGTCGTCACAAGATTGTAACCGAATGGAGGTACCTAGGTATAGAAAATTTCTCTTCAAACTGTTAAGCCCAAATCGATCGTAGGTACAATCCAATGCCATCCAAAGTTAATACAATAGCTATCGAACACTCTAGAACGTCTTGGAACTAACTATTACATTACTAGAACTGCGTGTAAGAAATACATTTATATGATTAAAAGCCAAAACAATAACAGTGCTTGTAGGTTATCGAAGAACACTACGCACTTGACTTTAACTTAATAAGATAAGATATTTCGATAGCTTACATGCTTTTAAGTGCTTAGTACATTGTCTGTAGGGGCCGGAACAGACGTACTTAAGACGCAAACTCGACACATACACGGTTGAATGTATAGGAAAGAAACTAAAAACGTACCTACATACAGGGGCATTATTAGTAATATGAAAGCGCAGAGCCGTAATTTGTCATAAAAGGCATAAGTCGGGTGGCACAGCGTGCCTTGGGAGGGCCCTATATTACAAAAATTGTGGGGGCCCAAATGAAGGGTAAAGGTTTCTCACAAAAGAAACAAAAATTCTGGCAGTAAATTTAAATAAATATTTATTGATTAAGTATAAATTATCACTTTCTCCTTAAAAAGGCAAGAAAAGTGTATATTTAATTTGAATTGTTTGGCTACTTAGAATCTGTGCTAGCCAAACAATTCAAATTATATAATACACTTGCCTTTTTTTCGACCAATTAATTTATTTAATCATCAATAGCTGAAGACGAACGCAGATTTTTTTTTAAATTTCTGCCTCTATAGATAATAGTTTCAAGTCTGATAGCCGTTTCTATCCCAACGAAGTCTTTAGGTAATTTTTTATCAGTTTCAAGTTTTGAAAAGCTTCTTTCAGCTCGCAACAGCTAACTGCTAACAGTAACTGGGAGGTTCAAGAATAGAAAACATGCTTTTATTACCTCCAGAAAACTGAATGCAAGGCCATTGAATTTTATCAGCAACAATTTCATGAGTTCCTTAATGGACTGCATTTTTTGAATGCCAGATCTTCAGCATGTTTTCAGAGCAATTAATTGTTTATAAAGATTAACTGAGATGTTTCTGAGATGTCTTAACTGTATTTATAGATTTAGAACATATAACTCAAGTCACAAAGGCTATAACATCGTTGCTTAGTTTAAGAAATTAATAAACAGCAATAGTATACATTGACCTTGAAAAATGATTCTAGGTCTGAAATTATCTCATTTTGTGTTCTTGTAAATCATTCTAAAGGCACGTATGACAGTAATTTTCATGTTTTTTCCCGGGTAGCACGAGATTTTTCTAATTATTGCTTACACACGTTAGGGGCCCCTGTAGCACGGGGGCCCCATATCATTGATACGGCTGATGAGGCAGTAGCTACGCCTCTGGTTACAACCCATGTATTTCATTGATTTATGAGACAATAAACATTATATTGTATAACTAGCCTTCCACCTGCGTGGATCTCTTATCTCCGGTTTTACAACAAACGTAAGATTTAAGTTTGACCAAAACCTTTCTAACAAAAATAAAAACCACATCAAAATCTGGTCAGTAGTTTTTTCGTCCATCGCGAACAAACATTTAATTATGTAGATATACTTACTAGCTGTTGCTCGCGGCTCCGCCCGCGTGGTTGTCGGTCAGTGATGTGTCAACGCTGTTGAGCATTAAATTTTTCTAAAATAAAAGTAGCCTAAGTTACTCCTTATTACATCAGCTACCTGCCAATAAAAGTCCCGTCAAAATCGGTCCAGCCGTTCCGGAGATTAGTCGGAACAAACAGACAGATAGACAAAATTTGTAAAAGAAAATTGTTTTGGTGTATGTACGTATTATATTCATATGCATGTAGTAGAAAACAGTTATTTCAATATTACAAAGAGACATTCCAATTTTATTTATATTTATAGATGTATAGATAGTAGTATAGTATAGATAGATTTAATAATTGCATTATTATATATGCCCTTCAGGAAAAACGGGGCGCAGATACGAGGCCCCGCCTACGCCTTGCCTTCGGAGGTTCGCGCCCTTTTTAGTTTAACATGTGTTGTGTCTGGCTTGTGTATAGGTAAGGTTGCGTCGGAACGATAGCAGTGGGCGGCAGTCACTGCAATAGCTTAGGTCTGCAACGGGGAAGTACTTCTCTCTTACATAATAACTAAAATAAGAACCGCACACATTAACTTAGGTTTTATAAAAATGTTATGACTTGAACACGTAACAGTTCATTGATCGAAATATTAAATACTGAACGGCAATTCATAACTAAGGAAAAAGGTACTGGCAGACGAGCCTTTTTTATTGTTTGGCGAGTGTTAATTATATCTGTAGTGGTTTTAATCGAATTAACATAACACTACAGATATAAATTAATGAAAATATTATTCTAGTACATATTACACATTGCTATCTAGACGCGAAGTAAGCATAGCATAGGTTAACTTGTTTCTGCCATGGCTGAGTTGTAAAATGCAGATAGTCATAATTTGATATATATTTATACATCTATACATATAAATAAAATTGGAGTGTCTGTTTTATAATATTGAAATAACTGTTTTTTACTACATGCATATGAATATAATACGGTGGTACATACACCAAAATAATTTTTTTTACAATTTTTTGTCTGTCTCTCTGTCTGTTTGTTCCGGCTTATCTCTGAAATGACTGGACCGATTTTGCCGGGACTTTTATTGGCAGGTAGCTGATGTAATAAGGAGTAACTTGGGCTACTTTTATTTTAGAAAGAAATAGCGTTGTCTCAAGACTAAGCGATAACTGACATTGGCGATAAAGGGATAGGGCTGATTAACATCAGACAGATATGTACAGCCCAGACTCAGCCTGGATACATGGCTCGAGTCAACAATAGTGCCCGGAATACGGCAATAGGCTCACCCCCTAATACGTGGGACCGAATACAATACAATACAATATAATCAGTATTGGTGAAATGTGAGTGTTAATTCACCTCTGCCTGGACCTTCGGGGATAAAGGTATGATTATATGTATGTAAGTATCTATAAACCTTACATAGAAAAACCTAGACAAATTCAAATCTACATGCTTACAAGTATTTTCACTGAATGTGAATCCCATCGAATATGTATGAAACGCGTAAATTAAGCCCCAATTCGTTGCGCCTACAGTAACCATTGGAGAATTCCCCCACACAACCTCTCCATCATCAGATCAGCTCCATGGTGTCAATTTGCCACCCAGTTAACACGTACCTACCTACTTACTTGTTAAGTTTAAAATCGATACAATTAAGTTTTCTTTAGTAATGTTTAATTTAAAATAAATTTACTGAAAACAAATGACTGAAGAAATCGTGACGTTATGTTTCAAAAAAATACCGGTCGAGTGTGAGTTGAATTCGAACAAGAAGGGTTCCGTATCATGATCGAAAATATGATACTAAATACTTAATTTAATATTTTTTTTATACTTTTGTGAAAGAGACAAGAGTACACATAATATGTCCTTATTATTTTGTTGTACAATATTAGTAAATAATATAACACTAGCCAAATTTTGAGGTATCAAAATATTGCAGTTTATGAGATACAAACCGCTAACATACGGACATAATAGAACTAAGTCCTAAGCTGTTGACTATTCCATGTTGACTAGTTTTATTTTTAATAATATTGATAAATTTTATGATAATGATTTATTTTATTATAAATGATTTAGTAATTTTTTTAGAGTGGGAGGTTATATCATTTAATTCTAATATAATTATTATATCTATCTTATTAGATTGAATATCTTTGTTATTTATAATGTTTGTTTTTGTTCCGTGGCGTAGCGGTAGTGAACGCGGCCGCTACGCAGGAGGCGCGGGTTCGATTCCCGCTCAGTGCAAATATTTGTATGCATGAATATGTATATTTGCATTGGTCTGGGTGTTTCTATGTATAATATGTATGTATTTACAAAAAAAAAACGTATCTAAGTATGTTTATCCGCATTCTAGATTCCATAACACAAGCTAGTTAAGCTATGCTTACCATGGGTCTAGATAGCGTTGTGTGAAATGTTGTGGAATATTTATTATTATTATATTATTATTATTTAATTTGAAAATATAGATAGATAGATAACTCTTTATTGTACACCAACATTAAATTACAAGAGACAGTAGTACGGATTACAGCAACTATTGTTAAGTGCACAATGGGCGGCATTATCACTAAATGCGATCTCTTCCAGGCAACCGTGGGATGGAGAAATATTCAGTAACATAATTTAATAGTAAAAATATAGTTTAAGAAAGAGTCTAAGCGGATTTGAACATAAGTATTTCAACCTTCATAACTCTGCTCTTTAACTACGCTTCGGGCACGGAACCCTGAAACCAATATCTACTTCAATATTAACGATTGCATGATTGCGCGGTGGATAGTAAAAACTACTAATTCCTGACTTCACATTTGTAACACGGCATGGTTTCTAAAGCAAACAGCAATATCCTGACGATGTTACGCACTAACACTTCGTTAATAAACACCTTAAAATTTGTCAGGAAGACTGATTAATATCACTGAATATTATTAACGAAATGATTACACTCTGTGATTAAACTCCTTCACTGTAAGAGACTATCTAGATTCCCCTGGGCACTGGGTCCCCACTACGAACAAATTTTATTAGTGACTAATAAAATATTCTAGATGGCGTTATGTGTATCAATTTAACATAAAATTCTAAATGAACAAGAATTGAATCCTATAAATATTATTTTCTCATAAAACTTTAATATTTGTTCCTCATAAACATATAATAATGAACTTTTAAACCTAATTTCGACAATTTGTTATAATTATGCAGCGCCCTTCCCGTCTTTTATCGGTACTATAATGATACTGCCGATACTGTGCACTACGTTACACACAATAGATGGCGTGTTATTCAATTCTCTATATTTTCACGGCTGTTACTCAAACAAAAAACATATCGAACGAGATTTACTGCAATTAAGAATTGATTAGTTTCTTTTTTAATAATTTTAGGAGTATGATTAAAACTAACAATAAAAAAGTTACTTCTGTTCTGTATTTTTTTAACGTACCACCTTTATTGTTGAAGAAAACCGCTGTTTTTATAATCTACGAAATTTCGTAGGTATCGCCCTTTGTTCCGAACATACAACGCCGCCAACTTGAGTGGTAGGGTTGTCACTTTGTCAATGAAAAATAAACAATCCTATAAAACGTTTATAATGCTTATTTATTTTTAACCCCCCACGCGAAAAGGATAAGTCATAATAATATTATTTGTTTAAAATTAAAAAATTATAATAACTCTCCCCAGTGTTCTAGGGTACATATTTGTTCATGTTAGTTCACATATTAGTACTTGGGTCAACAAAAGCAAAACGTTGGATTTTTGGCGCCAAAATGTATTTTGTCATTTTTTTTTCGCTCTAACTTATCAATAAGGTTATTAAAATAAGGGAAAATTAGAAGGCACTTGCATAATACCTTCTGAGGGTGTCAGAACTGTCAAACTAGGGACAGCATTTTGTAATGGCGGTCACTATTTTATGGATTGCACCCCAGTTTACCATTAAGCGGGGAGCAGTCAATTTGAAATATTTAAAGCAATTTAAACAAATTAAGAAAAATAACGCTCCTATGGCGCGCGGCTTGTGTAGGTAATACTAGGTTAGGTAGGTAGTACTAGATAGGTAGGTAGTACCTGCTTCTTACCTATTAGAAATAACAAGGGCTTTTAAACATGCTGAGTACGGATTTGAAAAAAAAATGATATTTGGAATATTTCTCGCATATTTCTACTGAAATAATAACGGTAGGTACCTACTTTCTACCTCATTTTTTAAAGACTACCTATCTACTGGGGTACTTTCTGAGTTGGTGTAGTGTAAATAATGAATTTATATAATTTTGCCACAGGCATTTTTCCAGTTTCCACTGGAGTTAGAACTCTTAAAATTACTTTTTCAATCGGTAAGTACCGGGTTTTGGAGCTTAGGCCCCCGGTGGCCGACGCCCGACTGAGAATCCGTATCCAAATTAGTATTCTTTCTACTTTTGCACAAACCTGGGTGACCCTTCTTAACATTTGAAGTTTTAAGCGATATTAGCCAGGTCGGTTTAAGGATGGGTGACCGTGAAAATAACAAGAAGGTAGGTAGGTATCTACGTAATACCTTTTAGTTAAACGGCTTTATTAATTGAAAGTATGACATCTCAGGCAGGTATATTGTCGTCTGAAAAGACACACGCCTTCCTACTTACTTACCTACCTATCAAATTTAATATCAGATCAATTACTCAACAGGAATAGGGTAACATTTATACCTAAGTACAGGTAGTCAGTAGTAGTAGTACCTACCGCACATACAACGACACACGGCGACGAGCCAAGCGAGCGGATGATATACCTACCTATAACGAGCTCCTATGAGACGACTTTCTCGCTCGCTTGATCGATTCATCCTATCTCGCTCTGTGTCGCCAGCGCAACAATAGTCTCTGTGGCTGCCGGCTGCATTTTAAATTTCTATACGAATATCGCAAATGCGAAATGGCAATCGTTAAAGAAAGTTGGAGCCCTTCGAAGACCGATGTCAAATCTCTCATAGGATTGTTGACTTGGTGACCATTCCTCAATTAAAGAATTTTTGTTGAAAGATTCCATTAGCTCCATTAGCTCTTCTACTGTCCTAACAGTAGGGGTAGGACCCGTAGGTCAAACGGCAGTCGCTCATGTAAAAGTCAAGGAGTCCGAGTCATTTTGAGTTATTCGTACACCCCCACTGATAAACGGATGGGACTCTAGCGCAAGCTTTCTTCTTGAGGATAGTAGGTCAAACGGCAGTCGCTAATGTAAAAGTCAAGGGGCTGAGTCATTTTGAGCTATTCGTACCACCCACTGATTAACGGATACGGCTCTCGTGCAATTTTGCTTCTTGAGGATAGTAGGTCAGACGGCAGTCGCTCATGTAAAAGTCAAGGAGCTGAGTCATTTTGAGCTATACGTATCACCAACTGATTAACGGATGATGCGGCTCTGGTGCAAATTGACTTCTTGAGGATAGTAGGTCAAACGGCAGTTGCTCATGTAAAAGTCAAGGGGCTGTGTCATTTTGAGCTATTCGTACACCCACTGATTAATGCATGCGACTATGACGCAAGTTTTCTTCTTGAGGATAGTAGGTCAAACGGCAGTCGCTCATGTAAAAGTCAAGGGGCTGAGTCATTTTGAGCTATTCGTACCACCCACTGATTAAAGGATGCGAGTCTGGTGCAAATTGGCTTCTTGAGGATAGTAGGTCAAACGGCAGTCGCTCATGTAAAAGTCAAGGGGCTGAGGAATTTTGAGCTATTCGTACACCCACTGATTAATGCATGCGACTCTAATGCAAACTTTCTTCTTGAGCATAGTAGGTCAAACGGCAGTCGCTCATGTAAAAGTCAAGGGGCTGAGTCATTTTGAGCTATTCGTACCACCCACTGATTAACGGTTGCGAGTCTGGCACATTTTGCTTCTTGAGGATAGTAGGTCAAACGGCAGTCGCTCATGTAAAAGTCAAGGATCTGAGTCATTTTGAGCTATTCGTACCACCCACTGATTAACGGATGCGAGTCTGGTGCAATTTTGCTTCTTGACGACAGTAGGTCAAACGGCAGTCGCGCATGTAAAAGTCAAGGGGCTGAGTCATTTTGAGCTATTCGTACCACCCACTGATTAACGGATACGAGTCTGGTGCAATTTTGCTTCTTGAGGATAGTAGGTCAAACGGCAGTCGCTCATGTAAAAGTCAAGGGGCTGAGGAATTTTGAGCTATTCGTACCACCCACTGATTAAAGGATGCGAGTCAGGTGCAATTTTGCTTCTTGAGGATAGTAGGTCAAACGGCAGTCGCTCATGTAAAAGTCAAGGGACTGAGTCATTTTGAGCTATTCGTACCACCCACTGATTAACGGATACGAGACTGGTGCAATTTTGCTTCTTGAGGATAGTAGGTCAAACGGCAGTCGCTCATGTAAAAGTCAAGGGGCTGAGGAATTTTGAGCTATTCGTACCACCCACTGATTAAAGGATGCGAGTCTGGTGCAATTTTGCTTCTTGAGGATAGTAGGTCAAACGGCAGTCGCTCATGTAAAAGTCAAGGGGCTGAGGAATTTTGAGCTATTCGTACCACCCACTGATTAAAGGATGCGACTCTGGCGCAAGTTTTCTTCTTGAGATTTAACTGGCCCAGATCAAATGGCGGCAGCACAAGTAAAAGCCATGGGGCCTGAGTCATTTGTTTTGAGTCGTTCGTCGTGTCGGAACAAAATGGCGAGAGCAGAAACCTAGTCATATTTATTCGTGTTTATAGGTGCATAGATACCTACATACGATATTTACATATTCTTGTCCCATTCTAGGTATGCCGACGGCCCACGTCGTTCATAAGTACTTATGAAAGGCGGGAGTGTTTATGTCGTACTCGACATATATGCGGTGCATCCGCGACGGCTTAGTCGGTTCGAGTTCGAGTCCGACACCACTGCGCCGTGCCACCGTGTCAGCCGCCGATGCTATGCCGATGATAACAGTTATGTTGAACTCGACTGGATATACCTACTCTGGCATGAGGTGTGTGTTTTTAATCGGTTCGAGTTCAACATAACCACCAAAAATGACACCAAATTCGTACTCAGCACACCTACTCAAAAACAAGTTAGATCATACCCGTATTGCAATTTTGTATAAATTGGACTTTGATTAACATCTAATTCATACTCAGCATACAAGAAGTGTGAAGTAGTAGCCCGATTGCAAGTTTGAAGATGCGATCTATATTAATTTACCTCTTTGGTAATATATATTATTACTAGCTGTTATCCGCGGCTACCCGCGTTGATGTCCGTTATCGCGGACTGGAGTATGAAAAATAAATAGTAGCCGATTCTCAGACTTCGGTCGAGCCGTTTCGGAGGAGTATGGGAACGAATATTGTGACACGAGAATATTAGATTAATTATTTATACTTCTTGACAAAATATAGTACACCACCATCTAGAAGCTATTACTGCGAATTGTAGACTGAACCTCGGGATATTTCGTTGACATCTAGTGGCGAAGAATAATATTTAAAAATAATGCACAAATTAGCCCGAGTTATGATGTATAAGTCTTCAGGCTTTCACGGCCGGCGTTGCATGTAGAATATACTGCTTCCGGGCTGTTTGGCCGTGGTCGACCACGGCCAAACAGCCCGGAAGCAGTATATTCTACGAGTTATGATGGTCTCATTTTTTTTGTATGGAATGGGGTATCTGTACTTTAGTATTATGTTATCTGTGCCCATATTGCAATTGTCTACCTACAGCGCGGCGGCCCTATTGGAGGCCAAAAATGACGTCAAATTCTAACTCGGCATACTCGAAAACTCATTAGACCATACCCATATTGCAATTTATCTAGGATACCGCGGCGGCCATATTGAATCCCAAAAATGACATCAAATTCACACTCAGCACACTCAAAAACCTATTAAACCATACCCATATTGCAATTTTCTACCGACAGCGCGGCGGCCATATTGGAGGCCAAAACTGACGTCAAATTCGAACTCAGCATACTCGAAAACCCATAAGACCATACCCATATTGCAATTTAGCTAGGACACCGCGGCGGCCATATTGAATTCCAAAAATGACATCAAATTCACACTCAGCATACTCAAAAACCTATTAAACCATACCTATATTGCAATTTTCTATCTACAGCGCGGCGGCCATATTGGAGGCCAAAACTGACGTCAAATTCGAACTCAGCATACTCGAAAACTCATTAGACCATACCGCGGTGGCCATATTGGATTCCAAAAATGACATCAAATTCACACTCAGCATACTCAAAAACCTATTAAACCATACCCATGTTGCAATTTTCTACCTACAGCGCGGCGGCCATATTGGAGACCAAAACTCAGCATACTCGAAAACTCATTAGACCATACCCATATTGCAATTTATCTAAGTCACAGCGGCGGCCATATTGGATCCCAAAAATGACATTAAATTCACACTAAGCATACTCAAAAACCTAATAAACCATACCCATATTGCAAATTAGCTAGGACACCGCGGCGGCCATTATGGATTCCAAAAATGACATCAAATTCGTACTCAACACACTCAAGAACCCTCTTATCTGGCAAACGAGGGTATTACCCTTTTTTTCTTGCGAAGATCCGCTGTTTGAAAAAGCCCGATTGCGAGTTTGGAGATGCGGTCTCTACTAACATCACTCACAGTCAATCTTCTTAAATAAATAGTAGTCATAATGTGCCTACCTATGTTTATTTATATTGTCATTTATGTATGACACTTCTTATCGTTGAAAATATAGTACACCACCATCTAGTAGCTACTACTGTAAAACGTAAGCTGAACCTCGGGCTATATTGTTGACATCTAGTGGCGAATATTAATATTTAAATTTAGCCCGTAAAATAGCCCGAGTTATGATGGCCTCATTTTTTTGTATGGGATGAGGTATCTGTACTTTAGTATTATGTTATCTGTGCCCTGGGTAAGGCGGGGTGCGAGAAATTTGTCAGTGGCAATTCCACTTGCAAACATTCGGCACACAGACGGCGTGCTGTTGTAGTCGGTTCTAGTCTGTCATACCCACTCCGCTCCTCACCTGTAAGTGTACTGACATCTGGTAATTGACGGACACGGCTCTCCTTTCAAGGTTGGAGCGGCAGGCGGCTGTCACCCTCTTAAAAATAACCAAATCAAAAGGAGCCGTATTAGAGCGGATTTGACCGCATTTTGAGCTCTGAAATTCGGGCTGGGTGCAACCAGGGTTAGCGCTCGAATGTAGATCAATATGGAAAGTAATATCGTCACACTGTTACATATAACATAGCCAATGACGTCATACAGAAAACGGACGTGTTTGTTCATAATTTTCAATAGAGTACAAGCCTTAAAGTAGATTTCAGTAGCCGTATGCGTTGCGAATTATGTCGAACAGTCAATGCATTGTGGCAAAAGCGAGCCATTGTTACGGGTCATTTCTATTTTTAGGATTATACCGTGCCAGCTTCAAAAGGATTTTATTTTACTAGGCAGACTTTCATGTATGACCTAAAAAGTTACCTGACGGACTCCGTACCGAATTAGGCCAGTAGGTTGATACGTCGAGTATGTTGTATATTTGGCAGAGATGTAAGTAAAATAAAGTAATATAGGTAGGTCCTTTAGGAACAACTTATTTTAAATCTTTAAACGAGAAATTCTTGTATATAATTGGAATCTCGGAAACGGCTCCAACGATTTTCATGAAATTTAGTATATAGGGTGTTTAAATCGATCTACCTAGGATTCGTTTTTAGAAAATGTCATTTTATTAAAAAATAATAAAAAGAAATATGACTCTTCCTGACATCTATTGGCGATGTGAGTAACTAGCTGCCTTAACGACACAACAACACTAAAGGTTCCAACAGATGGCGTTGTTACAAAAAATATACCGAGTGAAGCTCGGTCATCCAGGTACTGATTTTTATATAAGGCCAAATCTTCTGAGCCTCCTGTCGCGGAATACACTAATAAAAATCAAAATAATACAAATGTAGAAGAGCATACTTTATAGATTGAATACTTTGGCAAAGAAGATAGACATAGCTTTTAATAGCTCTGTATCTTATTGTAACATTAAGTCAAAGGTCAGATTTTTTAATGAAAAACGTGGTAAGAAACGGCGGCGTGAAACTCCACTCATCATCCTTCTGCACTTAACCCATATTTATTTGTGGTCGGCACAACATTTGTACTTTCACCATTCATCTTTGCAGTGCAATTCTCTAAACATATAGCGTCGGGCACAGCGCTGTGACAGCCTTGATAGATTGTTATTGGTCGATTTCCAGTGACATCACCCAGTTCGACCAAATACTACCCCGATCAAGGCTTTGGCAGTTTTCGTGACGCTGCCGCTGTTTGCTTAGAGAATAGCACAGCTGGTTACAGTCATCTTAATATTGCTACACCCGGCGCTTGGCAACTTCAATATATGGCCAAATTCCCATAGGAGTGAGCGAGACGGCACTATAGAAAGAGACAGCATGCCTTGAAGTCACTGTTCTAGAAAGAATCGAATGAATAGAACGAGACGTCAGGCTAGAAAGAGACACAAGACCCAATAGAACCTTCCAGAACGTTGCTGTCTTTTTCAAATTGTTCCTGTCTTTTCCAGATGTTTCGCTACTCGGCCGCGCCCGATATAAAAGGCGAGCTAACAGCCTCCGCTCAAGTCAGTCTACGACTAGTATTCGAAGCGATCATTGCGATAAAGTGTGCGAAGCGATACAGTGCGATTATACAAGTGACTGTGTATTCTGTAAGAAAGAGTTTTCGAATTTCTACGCGCTTTGCTGTAATTGGAGTGTAGCTGAATAAAATCTGTCTTCACCGGTTGTCCTCGAATTTTCTATTTAAACCGATCCCCACGCTCGTAACAATATTTATTCCCTTAGGCTACACAGTCCAGCCATCTCCTCTTAGGTCTTCATCTTCTCTTGTAGTACACTTCTGTAGTTAAAACTTATTGAAGCACTACCTAATACTTAATTAATTAATCGTGAAATTGTTCTAAGTATTAAATTTCCAGCTCACGGACCGATTTTATTGGTACGAAATGAGGGCTGGCGAAATTTATTGTGTAATACTGGCTTCTCTACGAGCATCTAGACTTTATATTGGACATTTAAAAGGAATGGGATGGAACAGGGATTGGATTAAACTGTGGAATTCTATTACTGAAGTTTTGGCTATAACAGCCAAGTCGTTAGGTTAGGAATAATGAGCAAAGGAACTTTATTTACTTCAAAATTATAATCTCTTATTCAACTCAAAATTAATTTTCTTTTCGGCATCGTTCAAATACCAAATATTTTTATTTCCTTCCTATTGCCTGGGCTTCAATCCTTTTTAATATAAACATCCATATGCTTACGCCTATTTACCTGCAAGATAGGCAGACGCAACAACTTGCTATCAACTTCTATCCTTACAAACGTCACAAGCTTCCTCGTACTCCTTTTCGTAAAAATACAACTATAAGTAGGTAATTTCCGAAAATACGTCATATTCGTGATTAACGTCAAAGAGATAGGTCACGAGAAAGATTTGACATTAATTGCAATAAATAGTTACACGTAGGTGCCTTATACCGACGTTCATACCTTATCCAAGTCTACCATTTAGAACATTCACGAACGTTCAAATCACAATAGCTGATGAATAAATTTCACGTTAATTTTAATAGTTTCTATTCAAATGTATTCATTTATCGAATGTGAAATAGGTTCAGGTTAGAAAATTCGAGAAAATTTTGCTGTTATTCTTTTTATGCTTCACAGATTGTGTGTGTACCTAATTTATATAATAGGGTAGTGTCCTGAGTCAACAGATTATCATAAATGCTACTTTATGTCCTAATTTTTTCTTAACAAATATGCATAGTAAACTAAGATTTTGCCTAACTAAACTGAAACTATAACTTTCATTTTTTTTTTTAATTTCCAAAACATATCAAAATATAAACTATCGAAATAATGTATAATTTATAACTTTTTAGATTCCTTATTAAATTACGAATCTTTTTGATTAAACATTGTACGTGTAAACGCAACGTGGACCGAGCTAAATGCGATATTCTCTTGCACTCCATACATTTGCACTACGCATCAGTACACTGTGACGTCACAATTTGCTACGATTTTGTATGGAGCGTTTTCAAGCGACTCGATAAATAGAATTTTCAAAATCAAATAACTTTAAAACTTTATATCATACGAATATTTCACTTTAACAGCTCATTATATTATTGTATAATGTATAGTTTACGATACTAAAAAAAAATAGGACGCAACCCAAGGTGATGATTATGTTAACGGAACGTATGTAACGTGTGATGTGATGCCACCGGTGTGGCTGTCTCGATGTGACCATGCCGGCTAGCGATGGGTATTCTCTACATATTCGGCGTAAGATCTCTTTATGAATTATTTCTAAACGAAACTGTAATGAGATTAGTTATAGTATTGATATTGTTATTCAAGTACCTATTGATTGATGGTTAGAGATTAATTCCTTGGAATCCGTACATTCATGCGAACGGTGTTCTCGAACCCTTATCATTTTTTGATCTATTGAATAATATTTTTTCATATCCCACATCGTTAAATTAGGGATGAATATTAAGGGCATTTGTATTATTTAGCCCATTTGTTGGACCAATATTTTAACTATTATTACTTAACAAATTGTTAGGCGTTAAGCGTGTGATTTTATCGTAAATAAGAGTTCCCAATCAAGGTATCTATTACTGTAAATGTTATCTGAATCGCGCTTCTACTGACGAACATACGATTTTTTTTACCCAATAATAATAGTTGACTGTTCAATCAAATTATTTATATGGAAATTGAAACGAAATAAGAGCGTCACTTCCATAGACGCCCAAAATCTTGCGAAGTGGAGGAGGAAAGACCGAAATACGGAACCTGAGCTCCTTTTTCACCTTTTACGTGCGGAAATTCACCTCGGCATCGAATACAACCAGAAAAATACGTCTCCACGGTAATCATAATGATGAACAGCCTTTTTCTATTTTCAAATAAATTAAATAAGTATTAAACTTGTTAAGTAATAGTTGATTGAATGATAAAAATTATAGAATGACAAAAGATATTTTTGTATGAACATAATTATGAAAGTAGAAAAAGTGTATGCCAGGATTTAAGCATGTGGAAACATTTGGTTTATGCTTACCCAGGGGTAAGAGGCGTAATTTTCAGAGCTCTTTTTCAATTTTTTACTTAAAATATTTACGTTTAGATAAGTAAATGTTACCACCTCATTCAATTATTTCTAGTCTGCTCAACACCAAACTCCTTAGAGTACGAACTTTCAAAAATAATTGTGTATCACCCGTGAAGCTTGTAGATGTACACTGATTGACTCAATTGTCTGCATTGAGTTCAATAAACATCAATAACTTCGGATATTAAACGTCGATTGTGCTTTATAGTAACGGGTAGTACTTACAGATTGATTCAGTGAAGTGCAAGCGACATTTTGGCAGTGAGGTATACCTACCTAGGTTTTTATGAAAGATATAGAAGATTTTTATGAATTTGGTGTTTTCTTTCAATATGAAGCGGAACTTGCGCATGTGCAAATGACGCGAAACTTTTGTGGTTTTTTTTTGTTCACCGATAAATAATTTAGGTGGGAAAAGAAATAAGAGCTCTTTCTGTGTCGGTACTTCTAGATATCATGTGTCCGAATCTTTATGTCCGAATCGAACTAACTTGAAATACGTAAATTCCTTGGTCGATAGTATCATAAATCCTTTTGGGTTTCTCTATATATCCTCCAAAAGTAGCTCTTATCTTCCGCTTCGTCATTTCTTCGTCATTCCATTAGCCAACAGTTGTAGAACCCAAAAAAAAAGTGTTAATGGATGTAGCAACGTATCATGGTATTTATAAAGCTGCTGCTTTGTAGATATACCGAAAGTAAAATAAAAAATTAAGTTTCTAATTTATGCTTTTTCTTCTATTTCAGGTTACCTGACACGGGACAGCCTCCAGTGCTCATATCGTTAGCAGACAACGCCAAATTGGACTTGAGGCATCCAGATGAACTGTTGTTCGTTAATGACTCCGAGGAACTCAACGACACCCAAATATTCTCCATTATTGACGGCGAATCCGTCGACAGTGTAGAACTTAAACCCCCTGAAGACGCAGAAAAAGAAAAAGAAAGCACAGAGCCTCGGGTTGTCGTAAAAGCTAAGCCCATGCACGAAACTAGACAAGTAGAAGAAGCATTTCAAGCAGCGCCAGTAGAACCAGAAACAGTAACCGAATCTCAAGTTGAAGAATCAAAAGAACAAGTTATAGAAAACATTCCAGTCAAGCCAGAGACACCTCAGGAGGACATCCCCTCCTTCTCAGAATGGGCGCAGAAGCAACTAGCTGAAGCCGAGAAAAAAGACACTGTCCTAAACCATTCAAGTCAACCTAGTCATAGTAATACGAACTTTAGTAGTAAAAGCACAAAATTAAGATCAAAAAATTATGCTTCGTTAGCCTGTGGAGCCAAAATAGTTGCCGTCAACCCAGAGGCAGGCTCGGCCAGTTCTATACTGTCGCCCAACAGAGATGAGTATATGCTCAATACATGCAACAGTCGTATCTGGTTCGTTGTGGAGCTTTGCGAGGCAGTGCAAGCCCAGAAAATAGAAATAGCCAACTTCGAATTATTCTCCTCCACTCCCAAAGATATTGCTGTTTATTTCAGCGATCGGTTCCCAACACGAGAGTGGGCTAGCGTGGGTCAGTTCACAGCGCAAGAAATGAGAGACGTACAGAGCTTCGATCTGTATCCGCATTTATTTGGTAAATTTATCAAAGTAGAAATGTTGTCGCATCACGGTTCGGAACACTATTGCCCAATATCACTGTTTAAACTGTATGGGACATCGGAATTTGAAGTACTAGAGAAAGAGAGTTCGCAGCACCCGGCTCACATCGACGAAGACGAAGATGATGATATAATTGACGTGCCAGACATCCCGGCCGCCGAGAGTGAGCCTTCTAAGAACCTATTCGGTTCTGCAAGAGACGCAGTGATGTCAATCATGAAGAAAGCGGCCCAAGCACTGGTGAAAACTGAAGTTCCTAAAAATGTATCATCGGAACACAACGATACGTCAACAGACAATGCGTACAAACGGTGTTGTTCCCCTAGCCATATAATCGTGTGTGATAATTGCAGTGAGACTCTTTACAATGAAGTGTATGAACTGATTAGTTGTAGCTCGGACAAGTTAGTGAGTTTAGTGCGCCAGGTATTCCTCCGAGACACGTTGAAGTGCACCGGAATCTGTCAGCCGTTTGGACTTGATTTCAAAAGTACAAAGACTATAGTGTTTAGTGATGAACGCGTTGCTTATATGAATGCTTTGTTTCCCAAAAAATATTTAGCCGCCCTTTGTAATATTATAGCTATTAAAGAGAAGAAAGTAGTTTTGAACACCAGTTTTGAAACTGAACTAAATGTTACCATGAACGGAACTGTAGACGAGTCGCCACAAAACGTGGGTAGTGAAACAAATTCAGAACACGAGATAAGATTAGTGCCAGATAAAAATACTGCAACGGATGATAACAATATTAATGAGACTACTCAATCAGAAGAAAAAAAGTCAACCGAGGCGGTACCCGAAGGTACTGCTATTCCTATAGAGTTGCCTAAAGAGCTAAACGACTCAACAGACGTAAAAATAGAAGAAACCCCTGCAATCGAAGAAAAACCGGTACAAGAACTGCCAGAGGCCCAGGCAGAAGTAGAAAGAGCTGCTGAAACTATTACTGACACCGATAATAAAGATGGTAATCAGAAAACTGAAGTCAAAAATGGTAAATTGGAAGTTGTCACAGAGAAATCAAAGGACTTGAATGGTATGGAAGAACCTATTGAACCAATAGTAATTGACAGTGAGAACTTTATGTCAGATTTTGATCAGATGGCTGTTGACCCAACTCCTGCAGGCGTGCAAGCGTCTCAAAATCAGAATCAACCTCAATCTACGCTACAGAAGGAATCAGTGTTTCTGAGGCTATCCAATAGAGTCAAGGTGAGTGCTATGATTTTATAACTTATGTTTAACCATGGAAGAGCTAGATAGGTACATATACATCATACAGTTAAATTTCATATATTGAAAAATCACTACTGGATCCATCGCCAAAAATTATTACATTTCTAAACTTAGTAGGATGAGTATATTCAATTTGCTCTTACACCCGCTCCTGTCGACTGCAAAGTAGACAGAGATGGATTTTATAACCACAGATCGCCAAATGCTGCTAATGAGAATGTTTTAATTGAGAAACTACATAACACTATCCTACCGGCTCACCTTCGACCCAAGGTTCGACCTTCTATTTGCCACTATTTGTCTTTATTACATTTCTTTTCCTTCGTTGTTTATTACATAAGGAGTTAAGTTTGACTTGTAACAAGTGTTCCAACATTTTATTTTCTCGTTTTCATTCTTACCCTCTGTTCCATCCTACCGGCTTCAGAACCACAAAATAGCATGCACATATACTCATGTTAAGTTTAAACTGTTTCAGACGCTGGAGCGCAACATGTCTCTTTCGGGCCAGTACTTGGAGGAACTAAGCAGACGCTACAAGAAGCAGGTGGAAGAGATGCAGAGGACCTTCGAGAAGACGGTCCTGCAGATGACCGAGGAACGTCGGAAAAGCAACGAACGGGAACAGAAGTACTTAGACCAAATGTCGTCATTACAGGAGCAGCTCAGCCAGATGGCCGCAGCCATGCACATACTAATGGAGGAACGAGAAAGTTGGTTCGGCAATATCAACTTTTTCAAATTCGTCGTCTTTCAGTCAATCATCATAGCTATTATTTTTTATCTTTTCTCTAAGAGGCGAAAAGTGGATACAGTTATGGTACCAATAGTCAAAAAGACCAAAAAGAAACAAGATAAGTTTAGACGGAAATCAGTGGAAGGAGTCAGTGGGCACGCCACACCATCGGCAAAAAAACGGCGACCTAGCGAAGAAGCGCTACAAATAGCTCGACAGTCTACTGACGAAGTGAGCAGAGAGGAAGATCAAGGCGAGTGGCAAATCGCTCGCAAGAATAGGAGACGAAAGACTTCTATAATACATAGAGAAGGAGAAGTGGAACCGCCCAAAGAATGGTTACGACAGGACAGCATTGGAAAATTACAAGAAAACCCAATTCCCTTAGACGAGGAGGAGTTCTATGCTCCCGTGCCGGAGCCTAAGGAATTCATTGAGATCGAAGACCCTATTCCTTTAAAAAGGGATTTGCCAAAGACCAACGGTTCTTTCTTCAACAACTTAAAGAGTAAAACGATGAAAACGCGGCGGTTATCATCACCAGCTTTTCTGAGGACCTTAAGTCGACAGAGCAGTAGGAGTACTCCTAGTCCCGTCGTTAGGACAGAGCCAGTTTACAACGGTAATGTAAATAAGAAAGCAGCCTCCGAATCGCCTACAGGGAGTCTCTGGTCAGAATCAACCGAGATATCCCAGAACGGTCCGGAACAAACCGGTAATAAGAAGAAGAAAAGTCTTAAGAATATATTGAAGAAAGTGTTTTGAAGACAATATTTATTAATTCGAGTGTCGTGTATTCCGCTTAAAGTATTTTTAAGCGCATCGCTATTTGTAATTTATTTCATTGCGAATATTAATGTATAAATTATTGTATATGTTGTTTGTAGACCTCATAGGTGCCAATTGTGATATAGGGAGCCTAACTGTTAGCGTGTTGAAATTTTGTTTTTTTGATGCAGTGATGTTTGCTTGTGCAACAGATATGTCTGTTGATGGGTGAGACAATAATGTGAAATTGGAACGACGAGTGCTAGTCTCGAGTGGGGAGCGATCGGTAAACAATAAAACGGCATTAAATGCATTACTTTTATTTTGTAGTTTTATTTACAACAGAATCAAGGAAGGTAACCCACTGAAAGAGCAGCGGCGAGAAACAATATAACAAACCATTTTGAATCTTATTTAGGGGAGGAAAACATATGCCGTGTTGGTCTTGGTGGAGCAGAATAGGACCTCCCAGCTCTTCCTGTGGCTTAGGGCTGGTGTGGTTAGGGCTGTTTTCCATCTTGCAGTAAACACACAGCTCAAAATAAAGTGCCCGTTAAGACGGCAATAGGCTCGCTCCTTATTACATGCGACTGAGAATCATAGTTGGCGAAATGTGGGTGTCAATACACTTCTGCTTATTTCTTCAGGGATTTATAGACGTAAGTATATGGATGGATGGATAGAAAAAATCAGTCATAAGAGTGCGGTACCGCGAGACGTCGCGCGGCTGCTCGAATCTTCTTGCAACTACATATTTCTGGTACCTATCAAAATTCGGCAGTGGCTCTTTCAATACGGATTGACCCAGACAGAACCAGTACTGAGTATAAATTGATACGATCGCGTCTAAATATTAATATATTTAGAAATTTGTCTCCAGTAAGTGTATAGTCCTGAATAAAAATATACAGTTTAGGTATCTGTATTCCATTTATTGCTCTGAAGCGAAAATAAACATTGTAAATAAACTAAAAAATATTCACTTCTAGACTTAAAGCTATGTATTAACAAAATAGTAGTCCTTATTAAATATTTCAATATTAAATTTTAAATCATACAATTATTTTAACTTTTGAAGTTGCATCGAATGTTTGTCGTATGACTTCCATTCTAAACAAAACAAAACTTTATACAAGTTCCTTCCAGTTTATTATATACATGACTTCCATAAATTGAAGTAGTGTCGTCTAATTTTGACCATGACTTCCATACAACATTCAATACTTAAGTTTCGTTTGCTTTGCATGACTTCTATGCTGCTCAACATTTGAGAGTTTCGCCTATTTATTTGACTTGCACCCTACGAATAATGTATCCTATAGAAGTGTAACTCGGCTCAAAAATGGCACCACATAATGGGGACCGCGGAAGGCGGGGCTTAAAAAGTGTACCGCGCGGCGCTGTCAGTCCGCGCTGTCACGCGTAGGTATCGTACGGTTGTGTCACTGGAATCAATCTGTCAGTGATTTTAATTGTTTGTTTTTGTGTGTTTTCGCGTTAATTACATTTCAAATATGCCTTCGTGTGTTGTGAAGTGGTGCAGAAACCATACTGATATGAAAAACGCTGGAATCACCTTCCATAGGTGAGTAAATATTCATTTTATAAACACGTACTTGGCGAAGTTGAAAAGTGGTATGCAACATGAACGCAATTCCTAAATAAAATTATTTTTTATGCAGTGTTCATAGTTCAAAGTATGTTAAGCGCTAAGGTAATAAAAAATATTGTTACTATGATATTATATTAGTAGGATGATATTATGCATAAAAATTAAATTATAATTTAAATGTCACAGATTGCCAACAAATGAAGTCCAGCATGAAAATGGGTGAGTGCGGTTCGTTTGGAAAGAAATGAACGTGATTGGATGCCTAGTCAGTACAGTAAAATATGCAGCATACACTTTCGAACTGATGACATCTACACACCAAATAATGGAAAGGTTAAGCGATTAAGAAAAACTGCGGTGCCTATTTGCACTGTGAGATATTTTATATACCTATTTGCAATTTCTAAATTTAATGAAAAAGTTAAACTGTTCTTATTTAGTTCATTACTTAAATTATTTATTTTTAAAAAGTATTTTACTATTTTTCAGATGGTTAGTCCATTACATTCAAATGTAGAATGATCTGGTCGACAATTGAAATTAACAATTTTAAAATAATGGTAAATAAGTGTATACCCCCTTAAAGAAAGCCATCCTATAGAAAGCAATCACGACGTTATATTGTTAAAAGCTAGAATTGAACAGTTTCTTATAATTCGTTTGCATTATATTGTTAAAAACGAGTCTTTACTAAAATCCAACCGCCATAAATTAAATAAACTAATTATTTTCAGAGGTACATAATTGTGAAAATAACAACGTATTTTGATTTGTATGCGTATGTAGTTCAATCAATGGAAAAATAATAACAATCCAGTTATTATTTTTTGAAGTGAAAACTTCTTTAGCGGCGTTGGATGGGTAAAAAGTGTTAAACTCGCGTCAGGATTACTTGACCTTTGAACCGTAACCGACGACTGACGTCATACAACATTAGCTAAAAATTGATTATTTTGTTAGGTACGCCAAGAAGCTTCGTAGCTTAGCGGTAAGCGCTTCGACTGTAAGTCCTTATGGTATCAGATAGTACCGGGTTCGAAACTGGGCTTCTGACATTTTTTGTGATTATTTTTTCTTTTTGTAATTTATTACTTTTTGTGATTATTTTTCTTTTGTAATTCATTAATTTGTTTTGACAGAAAATTAGTAATAGGTTCTATGATTGGCGCTATATTATAGGTATTGTATGGTATGGTATGTTCTTTTTATCTTTTTCTCTGTATATAACGAAGAAAGAAAGAGAGAACAAGTTTTCACTTCTGCCGGCACTCCCGGAGTGCAACCCGACTTTTTTTATTGATTGAACTTTGATTGAACTTATTCAATAAAAAATAAACACAAACAAGCTGTCTTATTATTGTATAACACCATCCACGCTCATCACGTTCGCCGCTTTGCCACTATGACGTTTGGGGCGCCGAGACAGCATGACTTTGGCGCGACCAATCGCGTGCAAGTGTTCAACAATGGATGTGTGAGTGTTTTGTTTTATTGCTGTTTTTTTAGTATGCGTAAGTTACTCCAACATTTCAGCGGTAACTCTATGGGAGTTACACTTCTATAGGATACATTATTCGTAGCTTGCACCACAGTCCTTAACATTGTTGCAAGTCAATATTTCTTCGAGTTTCGGGACATTATCATCTAAGTTGTGTGGTGAAACTTATTTTCCAATGTCTTGCTCACTCTTATTTAGGAAGCGCCTATACATGAGACTTAGATTATAACGGCTGCATTATAGGCATATTTTATAACGGATTGTTAAAATAAAACTAAAGATACTTTGCACCTCGTTAGTAGGTACTAGTGTCGCTAAAATTAAGCTGTCTAATCTGCACAACACTGGCTTGAGATATAGAGCAAGCAACGAAATACCTCCTATCATTTTGTCAAACTGACCATGTCATTTTTTCAAACCGATCAGGTCATTTTGTCATACTGATCATGTAATTTTGTCATACTGATCATGTAATTTTGTCATACTGAGCATGTCATATTGTCAAACTGAGCATGTCAGCACTTTTTGAAGTCATAGACCATGATCAGGGTATCCAACTTAAACCTTTTAAGAAACTATAGTGACCGACTGCATAAAGTCTTTTAGGTCCACACACCGAATATCGACTAGCTTTTTTTGCCTTGCGGCTGCGTTCAAGTCTCTGATTGCCTTCTCAAAGTCCTCGTTGACGTAAGGCTTGTGACTATTGGTGGCAAAAACTATTTCATTGACTTCCTCATACAGTTTCACGGTGGTGAGGTGGCGAAAATGGCGTTTGAGGGTCTCGAGAATGGATTCGTGAAGCTCGGTGTCCCTGCAGACCAGGTTTAGTATGAAGTGTCCTGGAAAGAGTAAGTATGTATAATATTTAACCCGTCGGTACTTTAAAAATTTGACAGGTCTTCTTGTGTACTGTTATGGGGTACCGATACTAAGAAAATATCTTTAGTGATACTCAAAAACCAAAAGATGGCACTAGTAGACTCATTTAAATGAATAAAAAGTTAAAACGCTTATTCCCTATTTAGAATCACGTAAATTATTTCAGAACTTAAACATATGAAAATGTAAGTATATAAAACTCGTTGGTGATTTAATAAATAAAGATTTCGTGGCAATAGTGCTATTTTATGAAACCGCCATCTAGCGGCACCGTGCATTAAGTCTGTACCTTTTACAATGACTGCAGAATCTCGCAGAATCAATATAGATTAGAATACTTATAGCATATTATAATTTTATTCAGTCAATACAATAATAAGATTAGTGTTTGTTTCATTTTTGATAAGTTAACTTTTGATAGAAAATTTTGCCAAAACAATGTCGCCATCTAGTTACAACTCCTGCAAACAAAAGTTGTCTGCCTGCTTTTCGAAGTTGGTATTAGAATATCTGTGGTACTGCCATCTGATCTTCCTACCCCCCAAGAGGAAAGCTTGGGTCACAGCCTTGCTCACGTACTGGCTAGCAAGTGAGGTCGACTGAGGCGTCATTTAGGTTCTGAGGTTCTTTATAATACTACTATCGCAAGCAATAATCGCCGTATCATTATCGTACCGAATTTTAAGTAGAAATGTAATTATTACACTTCTACCCCTATTTCATACTAGCGATCCGCCCCTGCTTGGCACGGGTGGTAAAAACGTTCTGGTGGAAATCCAATATAGCCTATGTTACTCAGGGTGAATGTAGCTTTTCAATGGTGAAAGAATTTTTAAATCGGCACAGTAGTATTTGAATTTATTCATTACAAACATACACATTTTTTCTCTTCATAATAGTAGTGTAGATGTATGTAAAATACCAGAAACTCACCATCGTCAGTAAGTATATTGCTGACGTCATCGAGCACGTGGTTCTCTAAGAACTGTCTGGGGGGACACGACAGGCCCACCGAGCGATCCTTGCTGTCCATGTCGAACATCACTGCGCTGTATTTGTTCCCTGAAAGGTGGCGAAATAAGGGCTGTGAGTGATTAAACACTGTAGTGTGTGTGGTACTCTGTATGGTAATCTGTGCGAAATAGCATAAAATACCTAGTATTTCTAAAATAACAAAATATACATAATATATTGCTCATTTTTATTTATAGGACACATCAATTTGACTTCCCCTCGCCTGATGGTAAGCTGAATACAAAGAGAAGAGAAGAGTCTGGAGAGAGAGAGAGTCACCATTACATACACGTACCATGTTAACAATGGTGGCACTCAATTTGACGGCCTCATCAAAAGAGGATTGTTGAGCACCGCGTAGCACCCACCGGTCACAATATATTGAATTGTATAAATATGCATAATGAACGCAATTTAACGCTACTTATTGTACATCAATAGCCATGACGAATTGAAATGTGTCAGGTATGCATTCTCTCGCTGGCTCGACTGTAAATAACATTTTTTTTATGCCACTTAGGTGGCAGACAAGCACACGGCCCACCTGATGGGAAGTGGTTACCGTGGCCTATGGACGTTTGCAACACCAGGGGCATCACAATCGTGCTACCGACCCTGTAGATACCTTCGAATACCCTTCTTGAAGAACCCCATATTGTAGTCGCTTCGGAAAAGAAGACGGGCCCAGGTAGCCTAATTGGTAGAGCATTATTTTTAAACAACAACATATAAAAGAACAAGACTACAAATTACTAATCATCATCATCGTCTGAGCTATACCCTTTTGTATTAACTTATATGCATTTTATGACCTTCCAATTCGTCGTCTAATATTCGTCCATACTAATTTTTTCCAAATCTCTTCAACAACAAAACCGACTCACCATTTTTAACTTCATCCTTTAAAAAATCCAACCCATCTTTGATCTGAACCACCAAATTCTCATCCGTTTGCAGTTCGAAGTGGTCTCGAGCGATATCCAGCATAGTGGGGTCAAGGTCAACCGCCGTGACCTTGAGACCTTCGCAGCATTTCCTGAGGAACATACAGAGGCTGCCACCTCCAAGACCTAGGACGGCCACGGAACCGGCGGGGGAGCGAGATAGTTGCACTCCAACACACATGAAGGAGTGGTACAGAGATATGTGGCCGAAATCTACCACTAGTTTGGTCTTGTTTTTTCTTTTTACTGAAAAATAAAGTTATGGTAAATTTCTTGTGTAATGGCTTTAAAAAATTGGTGTGGCGACTTGACGAATCAGAACTGATATAGGATTCACGAATCAGAAAATTATTAACACTCGGCCAACAACAATGTGTGCTAAGAATTGTCTTGACGAGTTGAAACAAGTTTCAAACTTGACCAATCATACCTAAATTAAATAGATGTTAACATTTTTAATTCACTTCTTTTTTCAATATATTGTCACGCCTACACTTTTTTATAGTGCGCCAAATTCCCGGACGACGTCTGTGGGTCTTAGACGGATTAAGTAGATCATAGAACATAGTGGGATTAAGCACTGGTATCTACTGCCAACTTTCAATCATCTATATGGTTATAAATTTAAAATATAGAATCATTGATGTTCACGTTCATATTACTTGGTGACAACAAACAAATAAAACTTCCGTTTAAACGTTTCCTTACCAGTTTTGAGCTTAGCCTCAGACTGTACCAAGAACTGGTTGTCGAGGAACACGAGCCGGCGGTGCGTGGCGCCGTCCACCGCCACGTCCTCCACCACGAACCCGCCGGAGCTCGGCGACGAGCCTTCGAACACCTTCACCCTTCGTCCCACGTCGCTACCCAGGGAGAGGAATGGAATCTGCAATATGGAAGATAGTGTTCCATTATCAGCATTTGTTTGACCATGTTATTATTTGGGGTCGGCGTCATACATAATTCTTTACCATACTTTCCTGTCAGACTTCGTCTCATCAGTCACTCTATTCCTTGCCAAAATATACATTCACACAATTCATTCATGTTTTTGGACGTATTTCTGCTCTTCGTAAAGCCCTCGCCCATTTGCATTTCGAACAATATTATTCTCATCTCTTCTCATACATAATTGCATAAAATCAAGAAGTGAGGTCGAGCAACAAGAAGTTATCGGGCATATATAATCAAACTAAAAGGAGAAGGTGTGAGGGGTTCCCGGATATCCAAGGTAAACCTCCTCTGATGTTACCGGGAATTAAAGCTCGTTAAAAGGAGAACTAGTGTCTCCAAACTGTCACACATTATGAACATAAAACAGCGACGTGATTAATTTTCTACAGAGAACAAATCTAACCGAGCATAAATTCTCTCGAATACGATCCTAACATTACCTGTCCGGAAAAACCAAAAGGCAATAGCATCTTGGCAGCGTGGGCTAACTCCTCCTTCACGGCGTCGAGACTGTCGAAGTCGTGGCCTCGCCTCAGCACTGCCACCACCAGCCGGCCAAACCTGGCCGAGTCCTGCAGTTGCCTTCGCCCTGCTGGCGTGCCGAAGAGCCACTCGGACTCTCTGAAAACAAAAATAGTTTAATCGTGAAGCTGGCATAAGCAGAATAAGCATGGAGAACGCGAGAAGGTAAACGTAAGTTGGGATGTCCTCTAGCCAGATGGACTGAGGACCGGAAAAATGTGGCTGGAATTGACTAGTTGAGGCGGAGGAACGGAAGCAATGGCACACATCAGAGGAGGCCTATGTCGAGCAGTAAAGTGCAATAGGTTGATTGATTGATAATGCTGTTGGTAGATTCTTATCCAAAAATCTGCAAGGCACGCATCGGAACCCGCCTAATTAACATTGAGTCATTATCATCATCGTCTTTATATTATTTCCGGTCGCATCCGACGCCTTCATCTCGGAGTATGTAGTTCATTTGCCGGCTTTTCTTTCTTCGCTTCGTATAATCTTGGCCATCAATGGTTGTGAGACCATTGAAACGCATTTCGTCCCCTACGACACAAAGGCTATTTAAGTAATCTATGGTCAAGATGACACTATTTGGGTCCAAATCTCCTACCAGAGCCCGGCGGAGGGATAAATGTTGCCAATAAACATTAATAAGATAAGCCATAGGAGTTTAACATTCATTTTGTACTCTCGTATACCGCATTGCATGTTCAATAAGATACAATAGTGAATTGCGAACGTCAAACATCTGCCACACGGCACAGAAAATCACTGAAATTTGATAATTTTAGCGCGAAAGATAAGGTGATTTACCTTTAACAGGGCTTTCGATATCGGTACACCTGCCGGATAAACAGGTGATATACTCTGTCAAAGATCGTCCTTTAAAGGGTCAGATAATGGCTGTCGGGCGCCTAAAATCTGAAGAAAACGCAAGAGATCGGACCTGGGGTTCCATTCCAAAATACAAGCTTTATTTAACACTGGTATAATGAGATCGGGCCTATTCTTCAAAATATATATTGACGTTCTGGACACAAGGAATCTGACTCACCTGACATACCTAATGTTATTTTGGCCGAGCAAAACAATATTTGACGTAAACGAGATGTTTACTGGAGCCGAGTTCATGGACTCCACGCAGCGGGATATTTTTATTAATACTTGTATAAATAACCGACCGTGAATAATAAAATAGGTGTGGCCGCTGATAAAGCGTCGAGGATAAGTCGTCTCCAGAATTAGACGTCGGGTAAGGAAAATTGTTATAGGAGTGTATTTTTAGTTTAAAGACAATTTTAGCTTTACTTAAGTATGTAGGTCAATCTGTCAATGAGCTTATTGCAGCCCACTGCTGGATATATGCCTTTTGCACCACCATTTTTAATTATCCACCTTTAGCATCTAGTCTATCCCAGTCATCCAGCCACCTTCAAGCTGGTACTCCAACTAATTGAGAAATGAGGGAGACGAACAAAGGATAAATGACTGCCATAAACAAATATATACAAAGTAGTATTAAAAAAAAATATAATACAAGAAGTGTAATAAAAAATAAATTTAATAAACCTACAGTAATAAATTACTATGGTGAAAGGTCTTGTATGTAGTTCCACATAATTATAATAGAATTTAACTTGTTACGACAATGGCCCAAATTAAGTTTATATACATGAAAGGCGAAACTAAGGGCTTTTTTTACTAGAGAATGATGAGTGTCAAATGTATGTATGAGTTGATGATGTATGAAAGATGAAATTTTAGATGGTAACGAGGCGTAGGTTTGTTTAAACATTCTGGATGTTTTATAGGATGATTGTAACAAATATGTATAGAGCGCTTCTCGCCAATAAGCGTAATACCTTGGCGAGTCATGAAAACTTTTTAACGGCTGCATTGTTTAAGAAATCCTAACAAGAAAAGCTGCAAATATGGGGGGTTTACTTCTAGGGATAGAAAAGCGAAGTGACAGTAGCTCCCATTTAAGCCAAATCAAAAGGAAGAAAAGAGATAAATGTACCCGTGCTCAGAGGAACAACGCTAAAAGGATGTTGAATCTCCCACAGGATGCGTCACAAAATCATGTAACGTACTATTTTCAGTGGCATAGATAACATCGCTTGACGCTCCAGTGAAACTGAAATAACTTCAAGATGATGGATAGCCGCACACCTGCCAGTAATAACATGCATTTGCGCAAGACCATTACATTTGTAAGTTAAATCTAAATCTGAGGTGTTAGGGTCAATTCGCACTGAATTAGCAGCGATGGCCTGTTTTTTGAGGCAAGAAATTACAAATGAACGAACGAATGAGTAATGAGCTATCATGACACATCAAATATGTAAGGTACAGGTAAATAGTCATATCAGCTAAAGTCGACCTCGTTAAAATATCAATCATTCAATCAATCAGCTTATTGCAGTCAATGTTGGGCTCTGGCCTGATGTTTTTGCCAGCTCACGTGTTTCCCTCTTCCTACAGTCCCGGGTCCTTTAAGCGGGGCGTGAAAAAGCATCTGATGAGGCCGTCAAGCTGAGTGCCACCATTGCTAACATGGCACGTGTATATAATGGTGGCCCTCTTTCTTGAGACTTTACCTTCAGCTTACCATCAGGCGAGGTAAAGTCAAATTGAAGTGCCCTATTTATAAAAAAAAAAAGGTGGCCAGACGGGTTAGTACAGGGTTTTATTTCGAGTTTTTCTTCTCAAGCAGAACATATACTGACCTAAGTGTCGGTAGCTTAGTGGTTAAGAAGTCGGCCTTATGATCGAGAGGTCCCGAGTTCGAATCCTGGCTATTACACTACCGACGTGAACCCACTCCTAGCACAAGAGATTTAGCTTAGTTGGAGGGGTTAGAGGGAATATTAGTAATTTCGATAATATTCCTTATAAAAATAAAAAATAATAAAAAAATAATGGGTTAATGACCAAGGTTAGGTCAATATAACTTGACACCGGCAAAATTGAAGTACGCAAACGGATATTGAATATCTGTGGTAAGGACAGATGCAGATGATGGGCTGCTATCGCTGATAAATCAGAAATATAAATAAATTCTTCACCAAACCAAGAGCCTTGAGACCCCTAAGATGTAGTAGGGCCTTGTACACCCTCACACTTCCTCTGTATACGCTCCCGGAAAAGTACATAACCAATTTAAATCAAGTGGAACCCAGGCCAAACTATATACTTTGGGCGCAATAGGGAAATTGTAATGAGAGGACGACGCA
Source organism: Eilema caniola (assembly GCA_949126895.1). Lineage (NCBI taxonomy): Eukaryota > Metazoa > Arthropoda > Insecta > Lepidoptera > Erebidae > Eilema > Eilema caniola. The sequence goes on along the minus strand of OX421464.1, from coordinate 3,700,289 downwards.
AAAAGAAAATGAGTCCTCTCAATATGTTAATTCAATTTATTATTATTATTAATCAATCAATCAATTATATTCGATAATAATTATTTTCTTAATCCCAGATTACACTACAGTTAAGAAGCGCCAATAGTCCTTCCAGTATTTTCATTCACTTATTAGTAATTACTTATTATTCTATACGATAATAATAACGTACTTTTTACCGTTTTACCCACCAAGCCAAAAAGCGACGATAGACTTCGCACATAAAAAAATGTTACTCGGTTATTATTTTTTAAATTAAGCTGAGTCTTTCCGATATTTCGGTGCACTTACTTAAATTATTAGATATTTTGCCCGATAATAATTATGTACGCACTTTTAAATGTTGTATTATTTCTGTTTGTATTGTAGAACTATGTAAGTACAATAAAATTTCTTTTTTTCACTGTTTAGCGTTTCACCAACTGCCAGTCTACCAATAAGCGCTCACTTAGTTTTACTTTAAATAAATTCTTAGTTTTTCTTAAAAGTATATTCTTTTGTCCAAAAATAAATACAAATTATAAAACTGCACGTCTGTCCGTGTTCGCATGTTCACAAGCTTGTGGTTTAGCTTACAGTAGGACGCGTTGGCGAACGTGTAAACATCCATATACTCTCCTTGTTTCCTCCAGTAGCTCTGGCGCGTGGCTTTCCTTGGGCGAATTATCTTTAAGGTTTTTTGCCATAGTAAAGGGGTACCTCTATGCCAAGGTTATTTATTCCGTATTGGGATAATAAAGGAAAGGATTGATAATAAATAGGATTCCTACTAATACCTAAGCATAATCCTTTTTTTTTCATGCACCGGTCGGTTGAATCGTATGGCATCGGCCCCCATGGGGTGAATTTATTTAGATTATTATCTTTCTTATACCTATAAGAGTACCTATACAGCGTCGGCATGGTTATGGTGAGGACATACCCAGAGGTTTCTACACAACAAAAAGAGTTATTATATCTTTACGTACCCTCGACGAAACACAGGGATGCACAAGCACATGTCTATAGTAGTCTAGTCGACAAGTTGAAAATGGTACAAAATAGAGAGACTGCTCTTAAAATTATGTGCGACAGCTCATTGGATCCGAAATGACGCCTAGAACAATGTGCCAAAAGCGTGTTTTAGCACATAAAAAATTGCAAAAGATGAAAAAAAAATGGTATATCGTTTTTTGCCCATATTTCATAAAATATTAATATTTAAGAAATTTCAAAAGAAGATTCTGAAAGAAGAAGAAATTTCCAATAAAAAGCTTCTAACTCCCGGAACTTTCTCCATTATCTATAATTTTAATTTAACGCTGAAAATAGATTTGCGCGCGACATTTTTGGGTTGCGCGCGCGGCGTCAAAAGCGAGTAGGTACGGCACATAATATAAATAATTTTTGTAATTTATTTAAGGTATTGAATATATTTTTATAAATATGTGTGTATAAATCATTTATACCCGTTAGAAATTTTACTTAAAGTTAATCTTTCAACAAGTTACGCAATTGTTAGCAGACAATTTTTTCACGACTTTCTGTTTTAATTGTGAGTGAAAAAAAAAAAATGTTTAAATAATAATTGTTGTAAAAAATTTTCGCTCCGTAGAGCCTTTCTTACATACGCACTTAACAAGATCGTGCCATTAAAGTTAAAAAAATATTCATACTTTTTTATAATTTTTTTTTACTTAAACAAAAACTGAGAAATCCAAGTAATATTGTTAAAATTAAAACTTGTCGACTAGGCTAAAGGCTGTGATAACCACTTACTATTAGATGGACCGTGTTGTGTGCTAGTCTGCCATTAAAGTATACATAAAAACGGACAAACGGACTACCTCAACAGTGTTCTATATAGATAAGATCCTCAGTTTCACAAAACAGGCGTGGATGCGTGGGCGCAGATTACGCATACGTGCTATTTTCGCCACCAAACATTGCATGCCGAAATTTTCACTGTATTTTTTTCATTTATTTTTTGTTATTTTTTATGCACAAAAACATCGTATTGACTGACATTCTTGGGTTCAAAGAATATAAACAAGTTCTGAGCCAATTGCGTGTTTTACTGGCAATAATATTTACTTACAAAACACTGAAGATAAAAAATCAAACAAAAGGAAGATTGAAAAAACCTAAATTTCTGTCAACCCAATTTACGTATCATTTGCAAATCTAAGGGGGTTAGGTAGGTACCATGGAATAAACTTTAATAGAACCCACTTACAAGGTTTTAAACAGAATTTTCTTCAAGGAATGAAATAACTTTGATTAGAAACTAATATTTAAGATCTGACAATAATCATTTAATTTTGACGATAACATGAAACCTCTGTGGCGTAGCGGTAATGAATTCGACTGTTACGCAGGTAGGTGGCGCGGGTTCGATTCCCGCTCAGTGCAAACATAATCATGAATATGTCTTTGTGCATTGGTCTGGGTACTTCCGTGCCTCGTAGGGCACGTTAAGCTGTACGTCCCAGTTGTCATCCGAACATCTATGGCAGTCGTTGTGGGCAGTTTAAGTCCTAAATGAATGAATGAATGAATGTGACAAATGATGATGAATGATGGCAAAACCTCGTTCATTATTTAGCAGGTGGACAGCCACTGTGGCGTGACAGTAGTGAACGCGACCGCTACACAAATGTTTATATACATGAACTAGCTGTCGCCCGCGGCTCCGCCCGCGTGGATGTCGGTTATCGCGAATCGGGGTATGAAAAATAGATGTTGGCCGATTTTCAAACCTACCCGATATGCCCACAAAATTTCATGAGAATCGGTCGAGCCGTTTCGGAGGAGTTTGGGAACGAAAACTGTGACACGAGAATTTTATATATTAGAAGACTAGCTGACCCGGCGAACTTTGTTCCGCCTTAATGTCAATAAATAAGCAGATTTTTTTTTATTGGAAAAAATACAAAAAAAATTAAATTTCTACATCAATCATTCATAATTATTTCTGTATTTTAGTACATAGGTTGCTCTTCATTTAAGTACCTTGTGATACACGACATTTTTTGTTTTATTATCAGGCGCAAAAACAAACAACGCAGATGGTCTTCCGACCCGTGAACATGCCACGTATAATTGACCATGGGAAAAACATGAATGTTCTAGATTTAAACCACAAACTTTTAAGGATTGGCCTTGTGATTTGTTGATGGTCATGGCAAATGCAAGTATTAGAAGATATGGTTATATGCACTAGTCTGGTCGTGCCTCATAGAGCACGTTAAGCCGTCGGTCCTGGTTGCCTGTGTGAAACCAATGGCAATACTTATATGTATAGGGGAGATGGATGAAATGACCCACAATAGTAGGGCTGGTCACCCTTTCGGTCAACGGCGTCCCGACTGATAGTAGTAGAAGTATATGATCTATTCCCATATGATGGCAAATAAGGTTGGTCTGGTCGTGCCTCGGAGAGCACGTTAAGCCGTCGGTCCCGGTTGCCATACGAACATCTATGGCAGTCGTTACGGGTAGTTCGAGCCCTCAAAAATCCAACAACTGGTCCAACTGCAATGCTTCGATATCGCCTTTGGGTTGTGGAGGTCAGATGGCAGTCGCTTCACGGAAAATATGAAAGTACAGCCAAATCTGTAGTTAGACAGGTAAAAGGGGACCCCAGGCTGCAAGCTAAAAGCTTTGGATGCGACTAGGATTAACGCTAGGCTGGAGAAGAAGGTTAATATGATATAGGTGTACCTTCCTTGAGGAACTATGAAGACAGCATATTTGTTGATGGCCTGCGAACGTTTCTGATCGACGACATATAGAGTGTACCGCGGCGCGTCTTCGCCTGGCTGCATCAGGTCCAAGGATACCTACAATGGAAGTATTAGTGTATAGTCGTATCCAGTTATCAAATAAAAGCAAAATATAACAATTAACAAGAACGAATGATATTAGGACTCATTCTTAAGGCCCATTTAGACGAGCAGAGTGTCTCGCCTGCAAGATACGATTATCGAAAGAATAAAAAAGTTGCTCTTCCACTTTGGTGACAATTGCCTCGCAATTGAATATCAATAGTGTACTTCTAAACAGAATTTTAAAGCAATAATCGTATTTCCAGATTTTATGCCAGTTGCTATGACTGCAGTGCGCGAGGGTGTTTTATCGCCTAGTGATAAATATTTTGCGAATCTCGTATGATATAACCGTAGGTGAGAATTTAGTGTTTGCCCGTATGTAAACACTTTAATAAGGTGATGGAATGGCGAATATTGCTGGTGATAGTAGCGCACAATTTCTCTAACATAACGAACGAAACGTGCGAGAAACAATCCCCATCTAAATGGGCCTTTAGGCTGTCCAATGTATCGCGCGATACGTCGTGTACCGCGTTACATATCGCCAATAAATCGAGACTAACATCAAAGTCAAATTCAAAAATCATTTATTCTGTATAGACCATTAAAACGGCACTTACAAAACGTCAAGTAAAAAAAATCTAGACTAGCTTAGCAAATGGACCACCGGTTCGAAACGCGGCCCCGACCTGAGAAGACTCCGGCAAGAAACTCAGCGGGCATTTTTTTTTTGATCTATTTTCAAACATTTGCTTAGTCTACTTAGTCTTAATACAATAGTTTGCTTGAGTAGCATAGTTAAGCGAACAGCTCATTTCCAAGCTTGTTTATCATCTAAATATTCTTGGATTTTATAATAGCCTTTTTGGCACAGTTTAGTCTTAATTACATTTTTAAATTTATTTACAGGTAGATCTCTAATTTCATTAGGGAGCTTGTTGAAAAAGCGTATACAGTTGCCCCGGAAAGAATTACTAATTTTATATTGAGTCTACTATCACAAGCTACAAGATTGTTTTTATGTCTTGTGTTTATATTATGCCTGTCACAAACTCTTGAAAATTTAGAGATATTTTTCCTTACATACATCAGGTTCTCGAAGATGTAATGTGACACTACGGTTAGAATGTCTATTTCTTTAAACTTTTCTCGAAGGGTTTCCCTTGGGCCCAAATTATAAATAGCTCTCACAGCCCGCTTTTGTAAAATGAATATTGTGTTTAAATCCGCGGAATTACCCCAAATGAGAATTCCGTAGCTTAAAATACTATGAAAATAACTGAAATAAACTATTCTAGCCGTATCCACGTCTGTTAATGTCCTAATCTTTTTTACAGCGTAAGAAGCCGAACTTAATCTACTGGATATTTTTTCAATATGCGATCGCCACTGCAATTTGGCGTCAATACTTAAACCTAAGAAAACTGTTGATTCCACAATGTTCAACACTTGTCCATTGAGTTGTACATTGGTTTCCTCCTGTGTAACATTAGGTAATGTGAATTTTATACATTTAGTTTTGTTCCCATTAAGGCAAAGATTATTAGTATTAAACCAATGGACCACTCTTGTGATAACACCATTCACTTCGTCATAATTACATATTTTGTTGCCTTTTAATTTTAAATATTAAAGAAGTATCGTCAGCAAATAAAATAATACTAGTTTTATCCCTTACGTAGTAGGGGAGGTCATTAATATATATTAAGAATAAAAATGGTCCAAGTATCGAACCCTGTGGAACACCCATCGAAATCAGAGATCCCACTGAACGTGTACCATTAACATCGACCCTCTGAATTCTATTGTTCAAATATGAAGTCAGAAGCTCGAGAGCCTTGTTTCTTATGACATGACGCTGCTTCTCCTGCCAAAACGTGTCATCGTCGTGCTCGACGCAGCGGACGGCCTTAGCATTAGCGTTCCATAAATTATTTAGTAATTGACAATCAAATTCACTCTATGGATAAATTCATATTATGTTTGTCCCACCAAGTTCATCAAGGCTCAAACAACACATGCAAGTTGGTTCACTATTCAAGATTGATGGACGAAGCACTGGACAGAATTTCCACTCAGAGTTAGGAGGGCAAACAGCAGTTAATTCCAAAAAGTCAATTAAATCAGATTATGAACAGTGTGGTGTGGACCCCGGGTTCCAAAGTGTGACCAAAATTATAGTTGGTGAAATGTAGATACCAACCCAACCATAATTTTGGTCACACTTCAAGCTGTGGAATGAACTACTTACTTACTTCTTACTGCCATCAGGGGACGCCACTACCGGACGGGTGATCTGCCCTTCATTGTGGGCCATTTCACCCATTTCCCCTATTATTCCTGTAAGGGATAGGGGTGTCCGGCAATCACGGCGCTTTGTCGAACCTACCTGTTTCCTTGCAAAAACTTGCAATCTGTTCCACCCTCAGATTGGAAAAGTCTTCCAGATCTAATCCATTTGTTCCCATGATTTCCCAGCTTTTCAGCGCGTACTTGGGGCATTCAAGTGGAATGAACTAACTGTCATTGGCAACTAGAAGGGCATTAGGTTTCTTCAGGGTCAGCAGAAGGCATGTAACGCCTCTGGTGTTGTATATGTCCATAGGCCACAGTAACCACTTTCCAACATAGACCGTGCATATATAATAATACTCTACAATAAGTACCTCATTATCATCTTCTATACTAGTTTTTGCCAATCCATTGGTAACAAACGCAGTGTCCTGAACTGATTTTATATAGTTCTTGACTTCTTCCGGCTTTTGTAACCTCTGCATCTTGTCACCTGCCAAGCATATTTCTAATATCTGCAACAGATATTGTAATGGATGAATTAATAAATATTTTATAATATAAACTCTCTACTAGACGCAAATTTATTTTTTATTTTTTTATTTTTATTTATATATATATATATATATATATATATATATATATATTTACAAGTAACGTGACTCATTGTGTTAGTAACAGTTTTTGCTTAGCCTATTTTAGTAAATTACAACAATACATTAAAAAATACAAAGTAAAAGGCAACATTATCTTTTCTGTCTGCACACCCGTCACACGCGCACGTTGCCAGCAGATGTTGTGCTACAGTGACCGATGTACCGACAGTCAAGTCTGCTTGCAATCATTCTTAGGATGCTGTTGGTGCTACCCCTCACCCTGCGCACCAGGGATGCGCACCGCTTCCGCATTGTTGCGAAGAAGCAGTCTACACGCGCCTCTGCAAACATCCCCGAAGCACTACAGTAGCGAGGTAACCCCAACAGCAACCTAAACGCATTGTTATATTGGACGCGCATTGCGCTGTAAGACCGACGAGTACAGTTAGCCCACAAGCTGCAGGTGTAAAACGCAGTACAGTATGCTCTGAAGAGAGTAATTTTTACACTATTAGTGCAGCGTGCAAACCTGCGAGCCAACATGTTCGCCCGCACTGACAACGCCCTACGACAACTATCCACATCCTCATCGTCCTTGAGATCGGCCGTTAATATGTGTCCAAGGTACTTAAACTGCCGGAGCCGGACCCTTTGTAATGGACACCCATTTAAAAAGACTGCTGGCAGTCGGTCTAGCCTCTTTTCATCCGCCTCAAAGACCATGATCTGACTTTTTTGGGTGTTATAAGACAGCCCATGAGCCACAGTGTATTGTTCACATAGACCAACCAGCTTACGCATACCGCAAATAAACGCACTAAGCAGCACCATATCGTCTGCATAACTAATATTATTTACATGAACGCTATCTATGTAGCAGCCAGTTCTAGTGCTGCCTAGCTTGTCTATCAGCTCATTCATATACAGGTTGAAGAGTGTTGGCGAGCTCAGGCCTCCCTGCCTCACCCCACACTCCAACCGGTATGGCTGCGACAGTGACCTGTCCCATCTCACAAAGTTGATCTGGTTTCCATACCAATATTTAAGTATGTTCAAAAGTTCTTTAGGTACTCTAGCTTTCTCAAGCTTTTGCCACAGTAAGTTATAGGAAACCAGGTCTAACGCTTTGGAGAGAACAAAGCAAAGCAAGCAGGGAATAATTAGATTGTGTTATGGGTTCTAGAATATGGATAAAGATACTTTTTTGTACACATATACATATAAAAGGGATATGTCCATAGTTATTGAATTCTTACTATGTCAAATGTACATAATTTTTTTTTTTCAAATATGCATAGTATGTTAAGATATTACCTACCTAAACTGAAATGTGAAACTATAACTTTTCATGATTTTTAACTCTCCAAATAGGTACATATAATCACGCCTTTATTCCAAGAGGGTTAGGCAGAGGTGAATGAACACCCACATTACACTAATCTGTATTCGGTCCCACATGATAGGGGTGAGCCTATTGCCATATACTGGGCACTATTGTTGACTCGAGCCAGGCATCTGAGGCTGAGTCTGGGCTGTATGTTACATCTGATGTTAAAGTTAATCAGCCCTATCCCTTAGTCACCTTGTACGACACCACATGGGAAGAGAAGGGGTGGCCCAAATTCTACTCTGCTGGAAACCACAGCAAAATATAAACAATTGAAGTCAATCATTAATAATTATTTAGGTTCCTTATATTTCAAATCTTGTATACTAAACCTGCCTGTGGGACGCTGTTAACAGGAGAGGTGATTCTGTGTGGGGCATTTCACTCAGTTAATGACGTCTATAGATGTTTGTACGACAACCGGGACCAAAATGTATATATTATGTACAAAAATAACATTTTTAATCTAAGCGAGGTTACCTGTTGAGGCATTTCTTTGAATTTCGTGGCGATAACGACAAAAACTGGCAAAGTTGGCCCATCAGCATTTTCTGCATTCTTTTCTTCAGCTTCATGGCATCTAACAATTCTGAACATCCAAGACTTATCACAAAATGTTTCTAATAATTTATTAAGAATATGGCTTTGTAATAAAGATATACAAACAAAACGGCCTCCAAGCTTTAAAACTCTTTTGATTTCAGAAAAATATTTGTCTATGCTCAGTTTTGTTTCTTCAGTATCATCTGGCATAAGCGCGTCTAAAGTTCCTTTATCTAAAACTACATTAAACTCTTCATTATTGAATGTTGTATTCATTGCATCCATACAAAGGAACTTCATACTCATTCTGTGCGCATTTATAGACTTCATTTGTCTTATAACAATCTCAGATACGTCAATATTGGTAATATTTAGATACCCGACATCGTACAAATCGGCGCTTAAACTAGAGTTACCACAACCTGTTATTAAAATATTATCCTTCTGTTTTATGTACTTATGTAGTTGCCCACATAGTTCTAAATATTCACCATACCTGGGAAAAATAGAATTTGCTATAGGAAGAGGAATTTTGTTGAGAACTTTGTTTAACACGAATTTTAGCCAAAAATGTGTATAACATACCATTCAAACGCTTTATTGCCACGTTTTTTAAAGAATTTATTCCAATAGTCCTTTTCACTGAATTCTTTGTGGCTTTTAGGCAATAAATTCATTTTAAGATTTTTATATTGTGGAAAATCAAAAACACATGGCCTACAAAGTTTGTTTTTCTGTCAAAAACGACAAACCATTGCATAGTGTCAACATTGTCAAAATTTTGACGGTGACTTTTGAGTATTGCCCATAGACGATAGCCTTCTTGATTTTTTTTAGAATGTTCTAGCAATTTTATTTCAGTTGCATTCTTTTTTGATTGATATATACTTTTTACACACGCAAAGAAAACTATCAAGAAAAGAGAAATATTATGGTGATAATTTAATCAATCAATCCATTAGTCCACTGCCGTCCACAGCTGAACATAAGTAGGCCTCTCGCAATAGGTATCTGAATATTATGGTGTAAACTGTAATGTTATGAAAATGAAATGATTTTGCTGGTCAAAATACGAATCCAATGGAATATGAAACATCCCTAATTCCTAATCAAACAACAAATCAACTAAGATCCAGTTTTTTCTGTTTTATGCAGGTGGTTTTGTGACTAACACAAATAATAATTAAAGTCTTAGTTACCATGTCATAAAATCACAAGGAAATCAAAACGTCAATCAAATCAATGTCAGTTCTGTCAGTGGTGTGCAGATTGTGCAGAACAGTTTTTTTTATATTTATTGTATGTTTTGTGAAAGCCTCAACTTAGTTTCAATAATGTATGCTATAAAATTGTTTGTGCTTTAACATTACATCTTTAGATATACAATGGCAGTTGTTTGAAAGATGTTTTTCCGAGACTTTGCCGACTTGAAATCTTGGCTGCAAAATTAAGTAAACGAAAAAACCAAAAAAATGGACAAAACTAATCAGGATAAATGGAAGGCTTTAGCGACTATAAAATCCTTTGACTTAGGTAAGTAATTACTGCATACAAACTACGCTTTTCTGGCAATAAATTAAAAAAAAAAACAACGCACGCTATGGCCATGGGCTTTGTAGCCTTGGAGTCATGCATGTTATAATTATTTTTATGCATGTTTATTTACATCTACTGCCACTGAGTACTTATTCATGCTTCTAGAGAAACTGAAAACAGTAATATGTGCTTCAATCTTCACTGTAATGTTTAGTGACTGGTTTATTCAACTACAATAATTATGATGAAATCTATACCCTTACGTTAATGCGTTTTATTAACAATCTGATGTAACACGTGGGACATAAGGAGTTTCTTCTTTATCTTTTTTTTTTTTATCTGTGATCATATTATGTATTGTTACACTAATGACTGTGAGTAGACATTCAATAATAATGCAATCAATCTGTCAATGTTAATATAAGACTGATGATGAATTAAGGTATTGATGTATAAATGTGATGTGTTCGTGCATCATTTAGGTGTGACAGTCAATACTTATTGTGATCCAATATCATGATCCAGTGTAGTAAGCAATCTCGTATGTCTAGCAATGCTATTGACGTGTCAACCAATGCATTGGATCATAGCATTGTATCTCAATATAAAATATTGTCCATCTGTATGAAACCATTGCAACATAAAACTGGATTTTGAGTGTGTTATCATGACCTATGTATTTAGTTGGGACTGTCATTTAGTTGTCTGTCAAAGGACCAATGGCCATTTGAGCAGACAAGTACTAGAGTGGAGACCACTAGAAAGCAAATGAAGAGTAGGACACCCCCTAGCCAGAGGGACCGATGACCTGAAAAAGGTGGCTGGGATGGACTGGATGCGGAAGGCAGAGGATGGTACGAAATGGTGCACATTGGGAGAGGCCGATGTCCAGCAGTGTACTGCAGTGGGCTAATTGATGGATTGATTGATTGTCATTGAGCAAGCAAGTGAAGCAAGCTAGTCTCCATTTTAACAAGATATCCAATTTTGTCCGCATCTCTATATAGTATATGTTTGTCAGTTCCAATCCAGATGGTTCATTTCTTAACCGATTTTCATCAAACTTGGCAAACATGTTTTTTATTTCAAAACAATTTTTGCCAAGAACTTTTTTAATAGGGGGAAAATGAGGGAAGTCTTCTGTCAGGTTGTTTTTGATTGATGATTTTTGACTGAAACAACAAAGACATGAGTCCTGCCTCAGCTATCATTTGCACACAAGCCGCATCTTATCTGCAATAATATTCTTGGCTTAGCACCGCTGGTGTCACCCTGGTGTTGCACACGTTCATACGCCATGGTAACAACTGCCCATCTGGGGGGCATAAAATGCTGGTATTAAAATGATTTCATCCCAGATGTTGGGAACCTTTACTTTAAACCTGAGAGTGAGCACATTCCAATATTTCTCATGGATTGATTTATTTTTTGAAAGAATAAATAAACATCAACATTTATATGTTAAATTTTAAATTGACCAAAATCTCTTAAAAAAGTTGGTTATACACCTGAGAGCAATGAATACGGATCACTTAAAAATCCTTAAAGTCTGGCAAACTAAGAATGTTAACTTAATAAAATAAATTTTGTTTAATAGGCAATTGAATACTTTTGAAATTAAAGTAATCAAATTTTATGACTTTTATTAAAGAAAATATAGAACATTTTTTTTAAAAAAAATACATAAGAAAAGAACTGCTGGTCTTGCTTTAAAACATTACTTTTTTTTATCAACATTAAACACCTCATGCTCCTGTTACGAAGTTTTATAAATAAATAAATATTCCACAACATTTCACACAACGCTATCTAGACCCATGGTAAGCATAGCTTAACTAGCTTGTGTAATGGAATCTAGAATGCGGATAAACATACTTAGATACGTTCTTTTTTTTTTTTTGTAAATACATACATATTATACATAGAAACACCTAGACCAATGCAAATATACATATTCATGCATACAAATATTTCCACTGAGCGGGAATCGAACCCGCGCCTCCTGCGTAGCGGCCGCGTTCACTACCGCTACGCCACGGAGGCTGTCAAACGGTCCAAACGGAATTATAAAAAGAGTTTATAATTTTTTTATAAATCATACATGACGATCGAACGAAACGGCGCGGGGCGGCGCGGCTTTTAACTTTGCGGTTTACAAAGCGGTCGTGAGGACGTCATAACTCGGACCATGCGATACGTGAACTTTCTAGCAACACGATGCATTCAAGGCCGATTCACGTAATCTTACACCATCACAGAACAAAAAGTGATTGAATTGAGATTCAAATATGAATTGATTAAAAATAGGATTCTGCTGATCAAACTGTATTTAAATGATTTTGGTCTGATTTCAACGGAGTCTCAGTTCCATTGAATTAAATCAGTTCAGTCACACGATCGCATAAAGATGTTAAATTAATAAGAAAGAGAATAAAAATTACGTTATTTTCGCATTATAACAATATTAACTACACAGTAAATACTGATTTGCACTTTTTTCAACTTTCTGTTACATTTCGGCATGATCGCATTGAACCTAGTTAATGTTGCAGTTTCAATACTTTCATCGTCATGTTCACAATATCCCAGGCTTTCATTTCGGAGTCCAGGGTCCGCCTGGAAGTTAAATTAAAAACTTAGTTAGGCTGAAGATTGTTTGAGTAGGTTAGTATGTTGATGTTGCGTAATTTAGTTTTTGTAAGTTTTAGTTTTTCGTTTTTTATAATAGGTTTTCAGCCGATTTACATCTGACAAGCGAATGCTCAATCTATCGATATATCAATCCTCTTCGTTAAATTCTACTAAGGATCTTTTAGACGAGGTGAGTTTCTCGCCTCGAAGATATTATTCTCGAAAGGACAAAAAAAAGTTGCTTCATCTAAATTCAAAACATTCGGAGCAACAATTGCCGCTCGCTCGTCCACGTCTGGCGAGAATTGCCTCGCAAGTGTTCGTCTAAACTGAATTTTAAAACAATAACATAAGGCATAAGGTTCGAAGCTCGTATGACATAATCGTAAGCGAGAATTGAGTCCTTGTTCATCCTAGCTTTTATCCCAGTCGCATCCGAAGCGTTTCAACTTGGGGTCTGGGGTCCGCTTTTTACCAGTCTTACTGCGGATTTGGCTAAACTTCGATATTTTCCGTGAAGCGACTGCTATCTGACCTCCACAATCCAAAAAGGATATCGAAGCATTGCAGCTAGACCTGTTGTTGGATTATTGATCTACACATATATCAGGGGCAGTGTTGGGCAAATCTCAATTGCAATTACAAAATATATCGCAATTAAAAATCCCGACTGGTGTCTAAAAGATCGGAACAAGCAAAACCGAGTGCTGTCTCTAAAAGATCGAAAAAAGTTTGACAACAGACTCTAAATTATTGCCAATCATATACCGAAAGATAAATGATCATACCGCCTTATGTCATTAAAATGTGCACCACAATGATCAAGTGTATGGTATGGTATATGTACAATTTGACTACACAAAGACTTCAATAGTCCAAATGGTGGTGGTGGCAGCGCCTCTGAGTCCAACGCACAGTGTGGTATTTAGCCTCAAAACCTGGTCAAAAATGAAATTTTAAATTTTCCGTTATCTACCAAGTATTGTATACGACTAAAAAGCTAATGAGTTACTGCAACCAATAGCGAAACGCGTAAGGCGCTAACGTAACACTGCGCTTCGCACGGTCAGTCGGAAGTTACAGCTCGCTTACGCCTGACGTGTGATTTTTCGATACGCTCTTATTTCATTGTACTTTAAACTCTTGTTTTAGTTCAGTGAAGTGGTTTAGTGGTAGTTTTTATGATGGATGATTCTACACCAGGTATGTACTTACTGTTAAATAACATTCTTTTGCCAAATATCTTGTAAATTTTTGTATTTCTAATCGACAACATTGGTGTAATTTACTGTTGTAAAAATAATTATTCATTTTTTTTAAAAGGGGTTATGTTATATTTCTGAACATTTCTGAGCATTGAAATCTATTTTATAATGTGAGGTCCTTAATTGACAGGCAACTTATAAGAAAAATAGCCGCACAAAACCGCCCCTTTTTTTAATTTTTTTTTTCTGTTACGACCTGTAATATTTGGAACAAATATCTTATTAATGTTATTTGTTTTTATTGTTATCAGGACCTTCTGGCGTGAAGATTATGACTCGAAATGAGTTGTATGACATCGCTCAACGTTCAAATGAACCAACATTTGATGGAAAGCTTACATTTATGGAGAAAGAATTGTTAAAAGGTTATTCTCAATATGATCCAATAATAGCTGAAGTAAAACACAAACTCTCAATTATTAAACATGAGTTCAAACAAAAATGGCTGGCTGCTCGCAAAATCAAAAAGAGGTTCGAAGAAAATAATATCACGTGGCTCAAGGGCACTATAACTTTACCGAGCGCAGGTAAGTGAAGCACAATAGATGCGATCCCTTGGCTATTGTTTACATTATAACAGTGCCGAAAGAGTTCCATAAGCTTTGTTGTATATAATAACATTTTATTATATGTTTGTTGTAGGAGCCAGTCCCGGGCGTCCTCAGAAGTCATTTATAGACTTAAGTGAAAGAAGTAAAAGGCGAAGAACTGAAGACCTCCGGTCCAAAGACCCATCAGAATTGACATATGCAACACAAATGAAACTGCGACATGCTGGCAAAGTCGAAGCTTCGAAAGTTGTTAAAGATTTAACTAAAAGTCCTCGAAGGGCAAAGAAATATGTAAAGGCTTTTAAGAAAAGTAATGAAAAGCAAGATCAGCCACGTCAATTGTCACCTTTACAAGCATTGTCCATGTTCACAGAAGCAGAATTAACTAAAGCTCAATATGAAAGAGTACGTGAAACAAATCCAAGTTTTTTTCCGTGTTATTCTGTTCTCCAAAAAGCAAAAAAGGACTGCTATCCAGAAATTCATCGTGTGACCAAAACATGTGCTGAAGTATAAGTTCAGAAGTTGATGGATCACACAGCATCACGACTGATGCAACATTTGAGAGAAGCTGTAGACGGTTTGAATGAAGAGGAAAAACGTTCCCTAATATTAATTAGCAAGTGGGGTTGTGATAGGTCACAACAAGTTCAATATAAAATGAAATTTGAGTTTGAAGATGATTCTGATGCTAATGTCTTTCAAAGCTCTGTAGTTCCACTCCAATTAATTTATGGCTCGGAAAAAAAATACTGTGGCAAAACCCAACACCATCGTCACCTCGCTATTGTCGGCCTATTAGAACTGACATCACAAATGAAGAAATAAATTACATACAGTCACAAATATCAGCACTCTCTAGCACAAATATAAATGGTATTTCTATTAAGCATAGAATGTTATTTACGATGGTGGATGGCAAGGTATGCAATGCAGCAACGCATACCAAATCCACCATGAGGTGCTACATCTGCGAAGCTACTGCTTCGGAATTTAACGCCTTATCAAAGGAGAGGCCATGCAAAAAAGAAAATTTAAGCTTTGGGCTGTCGTTGTTGCATGCTGGAATTAGATATTTCGAAACAATTCTACACGTAGCATATAGGTTGCCCATTAAAAAATGGAACGTACGCCTTTCTGCCGAGGAGAAACAAGTAATAGAAGATACAAAAAGAGACATACAAAATAAATTTAAAGAAAAACTCGGACTTTTAGTGGACATGCCTAAAGCAAATTTTGGAAATTCAAATGATACACCAGTAGAAGATTTTTCGAGGAGTACGAAATTTCATCAGAAATAACAGGGGTTGATAAGGATTTAATTTATCGACTTAAAGTCATTCTAGATGCATTGTGTTCCGGAATGAAAATAAAAACAAAAAAATATTGCCAAGAAACAGCTGAAGTATATGTCTCACTCTATAGATTTTACCCGATGTCCCCTACCTTACACAAAGTGCTTCGTCATGGAGCGGCTGTCATTAAAGAAGCAATACTTCCAATTGGCCAGCTAACAAAAGAAGCAGCAGAAGCTCGCAACAAAAACATTAGATCATTTAGACTGAACTTCACAAGAAAGTTTTCGCGTGTAGCTTGCAATGTGGACGTCCTAAACCGACTTTTATTGACCTCTGATCCACTTATTTCTGGAATGAGAGGTACCTCAAATAAAAAGAAGAAGCTAATATCGGCAGATGTTTTAAATTTGCTATGCGAAAGTGACATTACTACTAATATTAATATTATAGACGATTGCAGTAATGACGAATAAATAGATTTCCATCAAAATAAATGATTATTTTATTATACTTCAATTTAAAATCGCATAAAAAGCACATATCTAACTACCAGGAACAAAAAATATTTTTGGCCAAGTTTTGAGACTAAATACCACACTGTGCAACGGTTGAAACACACAGGGCAGGACATACAGGGCCTCTTCTAACCGTAAATTTCTTCAACATCGATGCAGCTGCTTAAGGGCTTACGAGACTTAATAGATAGAAGTAGATACAAGGTTCTTCTATATGAAGATTGGCTGGCTGCTATGTGTTATTCATAAGTTCACATAACATGCTGTCAGTTCACTACAATTCAACAAATAATAATTGTAAAATCTGGTACAATATATGCAACACAGCGCTATCTAGACCCAAACCATGCATAGCTTGTAATATGGATATGTAATGTGCCAATCCAGGCCACTGGCCAATGCAACCGTTTTCATGCATAGGTACACATTTGCTCTTAACGGAATATTTGTTGAAAACGCGACATCCGTTGTAGCAGTCAAATGCTCTACAGCTACACCACAGAGGTGGTCGATAAACAGTTGATCTACTATAAGTTATACATATCCGTATTCTAAAACCCATAATAGTTAGGCTATGCTTGCTAGCGTTGTGTAGAATGTCCTAGAATATTGGTTCTGAGTCGAGATGGTATAAGAACACACATGTGACCAACAAACAGGTAAACTTTTGTACACTGATTGATTGATAGTTCTAAATATACCTGCGACACCTTCTTTGAATCGATTTAAAGAAAAAAAAACTATATTGATGTATACGGCTCGTTTCCACGGGCCTCCCTGTGACGATAAGTATCGTTTTTTTTGTAGACGTTCAGGCATGTTTTTTTGCTGAGAGGAGTAGGCACTACCCCTCTAGACAAGTGGCAATTCGCTAGCCGGCGTTTGGTGGAACAGAATGACGAATGTATGGGATTTAACGTAAATGACAGTCGTTAACACGTGTCATATACGTCAAATCCTATAAAATTGTCATTCTATTCCATCAAACGCCTGCTAGCGAATTGCCACTTGTCTACAGGGGGAACGAATGAAGCTATTTCAATTTAGTTTTCTTTTTGTATTACAGGTGACTTATGTGCGTGTTGTGGGGAGTGAAAGTGGAAAAGAATAACCGAATGACTGAAAATATACTTAAGTTGGGTCTCAAATAAATTATTAATATGTTAAATAAATGACTGGTAGTTCAATTTAAAAAGATTAAAATATTTTGTGACGGGGCTTTTTAAATTTAAAATTTATTTTATTATTATATTGTTTTAACTACGTGCACATGCATTTATGTTACAATCCAGAACAGATCTGTGTTTTATTAGTATTGTTTTAAATTGATTGTAATGTGTTATGTGCGTCTGAATAAATAAATAAAAAAATATATACTGACGGACGGTCGCAAAATAAGATTAAAATAATACTGCTGGAGACGGTGATAGTCCTCCAGCGGGCCTAGCATGGGCGCGGGACAAACATCTCTCTCCACCGCTTATGTCAAATAGACAGGGGACAAAGGTGTTTCTCTCCGGTAGCTAGCATGGCGTCGAAGGAGATAGCTTATGTCCCTCGCTGTCGTAAACAAAAGACTATTTTTCCACTTGCTTAGCACGGCGGCCGTAAAGTGGAGATAATTTGTCTCTTTTTGACAGATGATAGAGAGAAATTAGTCTCCGAAATATTGAGGTGGGGACAAGATTGCTTATACACAATTGAAAATGTCTTGCGGCTTATTCGTTCTAAGTGAACTACAGATACAACAAACGCAACAACAAAATGCAGCGGCGTATGCTGCGGGATCAAATAAACGTGTTCGAAATACCAGAGAGTGAATTCATATGAATTTATAGGATTTCTTATATGGCCCTATATTATGTATGCAATGCATTGAACAACGCATTTTTTTAATAATATTATCAACCGAAATTATCGAAATTACTAATATTCCCTCTAACCCATCTAACTAAGCTAAATCGCTTGTGTTGCGAGTGGGTTCACGTCGGTAGTGTAATGGCCAGGATTCGAACCCGGGACCTCTTGATCATACGGCAGACTCCTTAACCACTAAGCTACCGACGCGACGCTTAAATGAATCAGATGGCTTGCCAGTACCTACATTATACGGTGAATAATATTGCATTTCATAATCGACTAAAACTCTTATTTGAGCTGCTGTGCTCCTAATCCTAAAAAATATATTCTTTGTAACAAATTACTTAGAGCGAATTCACAATATTCCCACATTTATTCACAATAACATACTTACAACATTTTTTCACTCATTTTATTAATATTACAAGAAAGATAATATTAATAAAGAATATACGATTGAGTTATGTACCGGGTAAATGAGGTAAATAAATAAACATGTAAAAAAAACGTTACATGACAGATTGTCTTTCTTTTTCTTCAAAATGGCTTTTCTTTAGTCAATAATAATATTCTAGAGCATAATACTGATAATTTTAAAAGTCAATATTAACTCTTATAAAATATGCCCGTTGCTAGGTTTTGTTAATTTAGTCGAATATTACGAGTCAAATATTTTTTCAAATATTGGTAGCATTGAGTAAAGAAACGTTGTCCCCGGTGACAAACTAGTCTCAGAAAGACAGAAAGACAAATTTTTCTCCACTCCCCGGGGACTTTTTGTCTTCATGCCATGCTAGTCCTGCAGGGTTGTGAAAAAGTATCTATTAAGATAGGGGCCATTATTTTATAATCGCCGGGATTTAGAATGGTTGCCCCTATCGTCTGGATTTGCGCTATAGCTTCTCACTATCCAGCCTTATGGAGGTATAGATGTACTGAATAAAATAAGTCGTTACTATGGAAACAAGTGACACCAAATTCTTGTATGTTATCTAGTTACGTCCCACAAAAGAGTGACGCGATTAGTTAATTTTTTAACAGATAAAACCTAAAAGTTGGCCTCAGGTTTAAAAATAATGTGCTAAATGGATACGCGCCACCTCTTAAATCAAGACAGATTATCAAGATCACCCACCCTTACGTTTGAACAACGATGTTAATCATTCTCCATTTGGTATTCAACATCAGTAAACATGCATTCAATGACAGATGGGAATATAAGATAACTGTCCCTACTGTGTATTGTTAGAATGTAGACCATTCTGTAACTAAACGTGTTGTGTAGTGTTAGTGACTCGAAAAATCGAAAAGTATTGCTTCAGTGGAGTGTTACAAAATGTCAATCATAAACTGCGATATGGGAAGACAGATTATACGAAAAGGTTAATACCTTTGATAATGCCGTAAGGCGTAACCGGTCAGGAATTTAATAAATATGTAATGTGGAATAGTACAAGTGTTTTCATTGAAGATGTAAACTAGTTCTAGTGCATAGAAATAGAATCTAGTCCTTGCTACGTATACCTTTGGCAGTAGATGTATTAGTTTAAAGTCCATAGAGTTGAACTAGAATTAATATATTATAATGATATTGATTGAATGTTGGTTTCTTTTCAGGAATAACTCACCACAGTCACCATGAATCAGTATTCCAGCAGAGCATGCAACAAATTGACATCATTAACTCAGCAACCACCACACCCATCAGCCTCCTGGTTCAATCCCTCGTGAAACAACTCTGTTCTCTCCTAGAGAAAGACGATATTAGAGCCAACCAATTATACAACACAATATGTGAGAAACTTCATAGCATGAATCTTATAGACGATTCATATTCTATGGGAGAATTCGAAGCCATGCGAAGTCAGTACCAAAGGGCCTTGTACCAACTCGTTGCTGTTGCCAACGGGTCTGAAATACCTATAAATTTACCGATTACATGGCCCATTGTCGAACCATCGGGCCTTGAATGGTCTAGATACCATCGCGAGTTTGAGGAACTATTTTTCATAGCTGGCGGCGGTTTTGGCAGTGTCTTCAAAGCTCGACACAGGTTAGATGGTGTTGAATATGCAGTTAAAAAGGTTTACATAAAGTCTTCAGATGTTAACTCGATCATGCTTCATTTATCGGAAGTGAAAACCATTGCTAGTCTGAGCCATCCCAACATTGTAAACTATAAAGCCGCTTGGTTGGAACCCATGGTGGAGTCCAATATGAAGAAGAAACATCGATTCCAAATGGACACAGACAACGACGATTTTACCTCCGATATAATATCTTCAGTCCAGCCAAATGTTATAAGTTCTTTCAAAACCCACAACTCAAACGAATTAAGAAGAGACAAAAGTCTATCGGACTTGATAATATCTTTTAAAAATTCTGACAGTCTCGAGCCAGAATTCGAGCAAAATGATGGCTCTAGTTCGATTGAAGACTTAGAAGATTCTGATGAGGAATCCACTTCGCCAGAAGAGGATAACGCTGTCGCCAAATTCTACTCTAGCCTAGAATATGAGAAAATTAAATGCTCTCGTGTTAATCTTAAGTGGGCCACCTTGTTTATCCAGATGACGTTCTGTCAGCAAACTCTGGGGCAGTGGCTCAGCAAGCGGAATCATCACATGACCCTTTCTAGAAAAGGTTCTGAAGACTTTACTCTGCATCACAGTGATTCTACTGAATCTGCATGTCTTAATTCTCCTGATTGGACATTTCCAATCAACTGGACTCATCTTGAAGTTCTTATTGATATGTTTACGCAATTGGTCAAAGGACTACACTACATTCATTCCCGTGGCATTATTCACCATGACATAAAGCCTAGTAACGTGTTTGTTGCTAAGAATGAAGAAGGTTTCCTTGTCCAGCTCGGTGACTTTGGATTGGCGTGTCCATTGCAGCAAAATCATAGTGGACATCCGTTGGGAACTCAATTGTATGCAGCGCCTGAGCAATTAGAGGGGCAATGCAATCCTAAGGTACGTTAGTTAATAAACGTTACAAACTTTTTCGACTTTGTAAATTTTTATGGACCATAATTTTGTATTTCGTGTATTTATGTAGATGACTTCATCGGCATAGATGAGACAACTTATTATATTCAGAGGTAACTAGTTTGTCTTCTTGTTTTTTTTTTTTACGTGCGGGAAATCCCCACGGATACTCCCCCCTTCGGAGCTGAAGGGGGAGGTTATGTCGGACTCGAACCGACTAAACCGCACACCGTCTGTGGGTCGATGTGCTAGGCCGGAGGTGAGGTTGTCTTTTGACATATCCCTCGCACCCCGGCTGACCCAGGGCCATTCCTCTCGGTCTGGCCCTCCTCGGGAGGGGGGACCACGCGGTCCCCGACTCGCCCCTGGTATGGGGGAGGGGGGGGGGGGGCGCATCATCCTACGATGCGCGCCGCCGCCGTGGCCTGCTTCTGCTAGGGTGACGAGCGGCTCCACCCGTCACCCTCAGGCCCGTCTTGTAGACTACCTATATATAAACTTGTTACTCACCGATGAGTCACTAGATTCTGGTTATCTTACATTTATTTCACATTCTTGTTCGAGGTTTAGGTTGGTAAAGTACGTAGCTTAATTGGATAGCCAAGCAAGGATTTACCTCGCATGTAGAATACTATTTTAACATTAAACTTTTCAAATTTCCAGAGCGATATGTACAGCCTCGGCATAATACTACTCGAAATGGTGGAACCCTTCAGCACAGATATGGAACGTCATAAAACCATCACAGACCTTCGAAAAGGCCAAATCCCAGCACATTTGACCGCCAACCATCCAAAAATTGCGCATATTATAGGCAAGCTAGTGCAACGCCGGCCAGTCAAGAGACTTGACACCGCCCAGCTGCTAGAAGAATTGAAGAATTTGGCAGAGAATAAGGATGAAACTATCAAGCTATTGAGAGAAGAGTTAGCTGCGAAGGATGATGAAATTGTGAATCTGAAAATGATGCTAGCCAAATTCAACAGTCAGTGAAAGTGTACTTACTTTATGTAACCGATATTATAGTATTAATCCTAAGACTCGTGTGAATTTAATTAAATTTAAATTATTTTTTATATTTTAATTTTTTTTCTTTTTTTTTTCACTGAATAATGCTACTGTTTCTAGGACAATGCTGATCAAAATCAATAATATAATTTAGGTAAATTATTAGCTTTTGCCGATCATTAAGTGATCATATTATATCGGTAATAAACATAGTCGATTCTGATTATCGACAGATTTCAGTCACCGGCAAACTTCGTGAACAAATGTCAAAAAGTAAAATCCTGTAGACTGATTAATCAATGACGTGAGCCCCTTGAGCCCGTGATTAGTTTAATATAACCTACGATTGGTTGATCGGCACGCCCCACCGTCGCTCCCCTCGCCTACCACCAAAGGAATCTGTCAACGCGCTCTGCATAAGTAAGATATGTAACTGCAACGCTAGCTGAACTTGCATAGGACCACATCATGATCTTCGGCCTTCGAGCCGGCATCACTCCGGTGCATCTATTGTTTAACAGACACAGTATGGACGCGAGCTTTCCTCTCGGGAAGTGGTGGCCAATAGCCATACCAATCAAAAATAATAAACAAACGCTGGGCTACAAATCCCAACGTTCGAACATAACAAGGAACGGATCACGATGAGTTTTCTGAAAAGTTTCTTAAGCTTCGGTCAAACACAGCGAATACGCGCTGCAAATGCCCATTCGCCGTGAGTATTCGCTGTATGCGACAAGCTATTCGCTTCGAATAGACTTACTGCGAGTATTCGCTGTGTGATCGAAGCTGTACTACAGGAGCAAAGTAGGTATTCACTTCAAAAACAAATTACATATATTTTTCATGAAAAAATCTTTATTTACAAAAATCTAACACGCATATTATATAAATAATTACCTTATACTAACGTTATTTACAGTCTTAATGTTATTTCTACGCGATTCCGTGCGTTGTGACGCGCGGTCGACAGACGAATGCGTTCGGGAGCTTCATTGAAGCCAAGAGGTGGATCGCAGGCGTCGGTTACAAGATCGCGTCTACTGCATGGATGACACCGTTTGTTGCTGGGATGTTATGCGTGATCACTTGTGCATTATTCACTTTGATACGACCTGCAATCATAAGTATAGAGTTGTAATACATTTCTTGATAGTTGTAGCTAGGTCCTTTTTTACGGGTACCCCTCCGCCAGCTAGTGAAGGCGGTTATATCTGACTCGAGCAGACTACGCTGTCTCGGGCTGCTTTGTTTAGTGTAAGGTGGCGTGGTGTACATTGGCTGTTAATTGTATTTATCAATAAAGTGTTGTATATTGTGATCTTCAGAACTAAGCTAACATGGTCGGTACGTCTGCTGATTGCCGGGACGCTCAGACTTTCTTCTCAAAAGGCCCCTGAGGCCAGAGGCGTTAGGATTAGCAACGAATAAGATGAATGCTCAATGCAAATATTTTTATACATGTAAATGGCTATTTGCATTGGTCTAATCGTGCCTCGGAGAGCACGTTAAGCCGACCCTCAGAACCGGTTTTCCTACGATCATCTATGACAGTCGTTACGCCCTTGAAAGTCGAATAACTGGTCTAACTGCAATGGTTGTGGAAGTCAGATGGCAGTCGCTTCACGAAAATATCGAATTTCAGCCAAACCCGCAGATTAAACAACGAACCCCGGACTCTGAGATGAAAGCTTTGGATGCGACTGGGATTGACGCTAGGATGAAGCGTAAGCTGCAGGTGCTCACACTCATAATCGTTAGCTAATTTCTGTTCCTGTTATTGGTAAAAGGAACAGGTCAGACGCGGTCCGAAGAGGGTTTGCAGGGGACATGACTATAAAAATCGTCCACGCCAAACTAAAGTCTTCTAAAAAGGGAAATTCTGAAGATATATAAAAACCACATCCAAAAATTCAGGCTCCACGTGCACTCTAGGTTACCTTAGGTATTGGGTATAAATAACTTTCAATTGACTTTCATACAAAACTTACCCGAGCTCTTCTGCAGGGTCAACGGTTTACTGTCTTCCATGGAGTTCTTGAGCTGATAGTACCGCATGCCTGCGCTGTATAGTGTGCCTGGGAGCACGTGCCTGGCGACCAGCGCCTTGGCACCTGCATTGTCAGCGTACCTGGCTAGGTCAGCGGCAGATAACCGAGCGAACGCCGCATCCGTTGGCGCGAATACCGCGTAGGTTTTGCTTTCTGGGATATTCGAAAGATTTGAATGGTTATTGAGAATATTTGAGATGTTATTAATTCGTTTGTTTGATAGTGCTACCCTGTATTTCCTTATTAATGATTCATTCAATTAATATAGGGATTGTTACCGATTTGACATATATAACAATATTTTTACGTCACTTAGGTGGCAAACCTGATAGACAGTCGATACCGTGGCTTATGGACATGTGCAACGCCAGGGTCACACAACACTCGCGCTGCCAAACATGTAGAAACCTAATGCCCTTGAAGAACCCCATTGTCTTGTAAGTAAATGAAATGGCATAAAAATACACTAACGCCTTACGTGTTTTGTATAGCAAATAGGTTCAGATAACATTTTTGCTACAGATAAACAAAAATTTTCTTTTAACAATGTGATTACACATTTTTTTGTTCCGTGCAAACAGTTTAGCAGAAGGTGTTCCTTTATAGAAATCTTTGCAAAAGTACCTATAGTGTGTGGCATGCCACCAACCAAAATTGAGTTACCTAGAGTAGACATACACCAAGCTTGATCGTGTCTGTTCCAGTTATGCAACGACTATAAATATGATACGACGTGAAAGTTTAAACAATGATTACGTAAATACATTCATTTTACTTCTGGTATTTGTTTGTCAACTTAGTCTTAAGTGATTTTCGTGCTTCATCCAGAATAAGTACCTAACTACTTACCTATTGGAAGTCTATAGGGGCTATAAAAAGAATCCCAAACACTCCTTTTGCAGTCCACTCTTGAAAATAGGTATGCTTCTCCCAAAAGAAACTTCTATCAAAACTACACGTAGCTCAAGTATATCTTATCTAGCAGATTCTGTACAAGCAATGTTGCTAGTTGACAAAAGCGTTTGTGGTCAAGAGGTATGCTTTAGCAGTCAAGAGTTCCCGGGTTTGGTTTAAAAGCTGACCCAGCTACGGGATCCCACTCCTAACGCAAGCAATTAACGAGAATACTAAATTCTAAGTTCGGGTACTAGATAATTTTTATACGAAAATCAGAAAAATCGAATGTGTCTTACCAGCAAGAGTGTCCGCGAAACCACTGACTTGTACCGCCTTGAGGAATGTGGTGAAACGTCGGTCCCTGTCCGCCTGCAGTGTTTGTACCAGATCTCCGACTGGCAGTGGGAACATTACGCGATCGACTGCGTGTGCTATACCCTGGAGATAATAAAGCAACTGGCGGTTTCTCCTGGAACAATTTGGAGCACTCAAGGTGTGACTTGGTAGCGCAGTGGTCATAGCATTCCCCCTCTAGAGGACTTGTTGCGGGCTCAAGTCCCGCTTAAGTCGTTTTCTCTTTTTCCAATCCTAATCGATCATTATTGAAGTTATTTTTAATGAATGTAAGGACAATACAGTAATCAGCCTTTTGTAGAGTTACGATTGTTGAGTTACTCTGAGCTATACGCCTGTTACGATATAAATTGACCTACAGGGTGAGACGGTATATCAGTTTCACCGTTCTCCAAGCCTCCTTCCTTGTAGTCTTAGTGACCTGTGAATAAATTTCCACCCTTGAATACAGATTACCTGCTCTGACTATAATATTATAGAACCTAATGACTAAGTACTTCCTTCTGACTGCAAGTTGGAGTTGAAAATATTGCAGGCGCTTGAGAGTTCATATTACTTTAGTCGCTAAAATAACATTTTATAACAGCATTTCATGCTATAGATTGTCACTTTTTAGGAATTCAGAATCGTAATATTTACGTGTAAGTGCTTTTTACCTGTGGAATATGAATATCCTTCTTTTCATCGAGTACCCTGGCGCCGTTGATGGTGGTGACGCGCACTTCGTTCCATTCTGCATCATGCAAGTCGTACTGGTTGACCCTCAGCTGCGTGCCTGCTAGAGAAACCCCGGTCATCTCGTCTTGAAGGGACCCAATGTCGAAGGCACCGAGTATCCCGTGGTGGAGTAGAAGCTGGAACAGAGAACAAAATAATGAATATTCTGGAACAAATTACGCTGTCTATCGTAAGTGTAAGTACGTGAGGATATATCAATCCACTCCGTTAAATTCTACTATAGGGTCTTTTAGACGAGGTGAGTTTCTCGCCTCGAAGATACTATTCTCGAAAGGACAGAAAAAAGTTGCTTCATCTAAATTCTAAACATTCGCAAAAACAATTGCCGCTCGCTTTGCCACGCTTGGCGAGAATTGTCTCGCAAGTGTTCCTCTAAACTGAAGTTTAAAACAATAACATAAAAAATTAAAAAATAAAATGAATAAATGTTTATTGCAAAGCTTCAGAACAGTACAACTTTAAGGTTTTAATTGTATACATTGCACTCACAGAATATTAATATTTAATGCACGCCCATGAATGTGAACTTTAAGGACAAATCAAACTGCACTACAAAATTACACATATTCTTTAAAGAATGGAAATTACGTCCTTTTTTTACCTGTTAAAGCAAAATGTAGACATTAACTTTAGCAGATAAAATCTATTAAAAACGAAATTTTTTTTCTTCAAAATAGGTACAATTAATGTACATACACATGGTCGTAATCACCAATAGTCGGCAAACTGATAAAAAATCTAGCCTTAAAGATACGGCAATGGCCTACGTAGGTCAACAAGTTACATATTTATAACATACATATTAAAAATAGTGATAATTATTATTAACAAATGAAAAAATCACACCTAAGTATTAAAAATTACTACCCTTACCAAAAATTTTAAGAAACATACTTAACATAAGGCATAAGGTTCGAAGCTCGTATGGCATAATCGTAAGCGAGAATTGAGTCATTGTTCATCCTAGCGTTAATCCCAGTCGCATCCGAAGCGTTTCAACTTGGAGTCTGGGGTCCGCTTTTTACCAGTCTAACTGCGGATTTGGCTAAACTTCGATATTTTCCGTGAAGCGACTGCTATCTGACCTCCACAACCCAAAGGCGATATCGAAGCATTGTAGCTAGACCAGTTGTTGGATTATTAAGGGTTCAAACGCCCGTAACGACTGCCATAGATGTTATGATATGATGACAACCGGGATCGACGGCTTAGCGTGCTCTCCGAGACACGACCAGACCAATGCAAATAACCATAGTCACGCATACAAATATTGGCACTGAGCGGGGATCGAACCCGCGCCTCCTGCGTAACGGCCGCGTTCGCTACCGCTACGCCACGGAAGCTGTCGAGAATTGAGTATTTGCCTGTATGTGAATTAAGTGTTGGTCGACTAAATGATGACTTAGTGTAAACAGAGAGAACATTCCTGCGTTGTTCTTTCTTAGCTCGCAAAGAGTCTATGGTTTCTAAGAATGCTCGCTCACTTCATACTTCGCTGATTTTGATGTAAACGCTGAATACGAGGTTTCGTTAATACTAAAACATTATAAGACTAAAAGAAGAATGCTCTTGTTCTAGCTTTTTTATTATTATTATTTATTTTATACCACAGATAAGTACACGGCCAATCATGATGCTCGGGCTCTATTTTCGTTTGGTCTAAATTCACCTTTACGGAAATACCTTTTATGACATCTGTTAGATCAATCACATCACAGAATTCTCATAGGTTTATATGACTGTTTAAAATTTTGTGGACAGGCTCCCGCAACCCTCCATGAGTTAAAAAGTAGCCTATGTGTTAATATGTTATTCCAGCCAATAAGATCCGATCTGCCGCTATGCCTCGGCCAGAGTTCATGTTCCGCTATGCCTCGGCCAGAGTTCATGTTTCTCACATCAAAACAGGTGCTAAACATTTAAAAACAATCACCTTAAAGAAAGTATTCTTTCTCTAAAGTGCCAAACATCTTACTATAGGGCAGATGATTATCTTGCTTAAAGACAAAAAGTCTGGCTTGAGCATGGTGCAGGCACCTCATAAAATGCTGTAGTTAAGGCACATACTGTACTAGGAACGTGACATGTTTTCTGATATTTTAACTTAGGTAACTTATTTTATTATAAAGTTTTTTTATATGCTTTTGTTCATTCAGACACGAGACAAATGTAAATTCGTGCACATTTAGCCTTAAGGATATAAATATTGTAAGGTGACGTCTTATAAAATGCCGCAGTGGAGTTTGTTGCGCCGTTTCTTCTCCACCAGCGCCTCGGAAGCGGGGTTAACTTAGGTTATGTAAATTTATTATTGACGTCCATGTAAGAATAAGCAATAAGAAGCACCCATGTTATTCTAGATTAAATGAAAATCTTTGACTTTGACATCATAAAAATGTTGTGAAAAACCACAGGGATTGTGAGATTTTCACGTTTTGTTGTGTGTTGAAGTTATACTTCTTTAGGCGCGTTATGAAAAAATTATGAGAGTGAAATTTTAAGATGCGCGCGCACCTGTGACACAAAATTAACAGTATGAAGTTAGGCGCGTTATGAAAAAATGATGAGAGTGAAATTTTAAGATGCGCGCGCACCTGTGACACAAAATTAACAGTATGAAGTTAGGCGCGTTATGAAAAAATGATGAGAGTGAAATTTTAAGATGCGCGCGCACCTGTGACACAAAATTAACAGTATGAAGTTAGGCGCGTTATGAAAAAATGATGAGAGTGAAATTTTAAGATGCGCGCGCACCTGTGACACAAAATTAACAGTATGAAGCCGTCTGCTTAACCGCTCATTAAGTCAAAGAAGTATAACTTCTCACGCGCGTAAATAAGTATTTCTACTATTTTTGAATGTATTGTTAACATCATATAGTTTTGTTTCCTTTTCCAGCACATCCAAAAGTTGGCCGATATTCGGATATTTTCGCCCGATAATTCTATTAATTTTATTTTTAGTGAAAAGATTGCAAAAAACATGAGCTGTAGTGTAGTCGTACCTACCTATAAAGAATGTGATTGAGTAACAAACACCCAATTTTTGTTAATAATCATAATACCTAGTGAGATAGAATAGGATAGGATCCTGAATTAAACCAAATATTTTGTTGTAACATTAATGCTTACCATCTGTGCATAAAAGATTTAAAATGTAGTACCCAATACCACAAAATGTCTCATAAGGTCTTTATAGAATGGCAATTCCTAAAACTTCCAACTTAAGTCTGTCTATAAAATTATTAAACTTTAATCCGCGATATTATGAATTGGCACGTGGCCAAGGGTGTCACTGACCTTTCGGTGCAATAGACAATGGTGCGGAACTGCGAATACTGGGGAAATAAACGCACGCACGTTATTGTATGTACTAGTAACGACCTTTGATCGGCCCAGCCCCTCCACAGTTGCATGCCATTGGCCTAAAGCGCCATGATTGGTGCACACCTAATATTACATCAGCTAAGAGAGTAAGCTAGAGATGCTGTCGTAACGATTAAATCTACTTTGGATTCATCGTTTTTTTTTTTAATTTATCGATTATATTACCAATATATTTTTGAATTTTGTGAAGAGAACCTGCAATCCAGTTACAGCGTTTCCTGATTCTATATTTGTCCCATAACCATAAATTGCAATTGCAATCCGATGGGCCGGACGGTATCATAGTAGCGTATAAAGTAGGTACCAACAAATAATCAAGCAATTAGCCCATCGCAGACAGTACTGCTAGACATAGGCTTCTCCCAATATGCGCCATTGCTTCCGAGATCTTCCGAATACTTACGAACAAAATTTTTGTATGATAAATTATGTTACCAGTTATCTGTTTATAGCATATTTATATTCTGTGTTATATTTACTTTTAAAGTTTTATCGATTAAAAGTGAAAATGGTTAATTGATTCGCCAAGCGCATTCGCACATCCCTTCAACCTTGAGTTCATCAGTGCATTTCGGCGCACGAGCGGCCTCTCACAATTCTCACATCGTCAACGTCATTATACCGGCATCAAGTAACGAGAGTACACGTATATTCAGTTAAACATAGACTTATATTATAGTGTTATAATTCTATAAAGTTAAATATTTCAGTGACCTACAAATTACCTAATTCTTTTATTAAAATAAAGTTTACTACATCTGATCTGACCATATAGTACTGATAGCTAAAATAAAAAAGATGGCGTCAAAGAACTAATTCAAGAAATGGGGAAGAAAAATGGTAAGTTAATCATTACGATATTTGTTCATTACTCTTTCTTGATTATGTAGACGTACTTAATTTAGATTAAGATAGGCCAGAAGACAACAATAAGTGTGTATAATTCGCGTAGGGTAAAGTTCTCAATAGATACTTTTGCTAAAATAAATTAATGGTCTAAATCAATAGGTACTTTCATCTTGAATTTTTAAGAATGTGTCCTGTTGCACTTTTCTCATAATTATTGATTATTTTAATCAATAGTATTCTATTTTTTATTATTTCTATTCTATTTAGGTAGGTATATAATATTATAATATGCACCAGCATATATGACTTATTTTGCATTAATTTACCATTAGTGACCTAAAATGTATCAATCTCTATGCGAATTATGAAACATCAAAATGTTTATTTAGATTGTATCAGTAGGGATAATGAACTAATTACCGGCCCGGCATGCACCTGGCATGCTGGACTCGAGTAGGGCACGTGACCTAATGAGACAGGTCGCGACGTGTATGGACTAGTATACCTACCTACTCTTATTATTGCCGTTTTTGTTTGTCTGGGTATAAAGTACAATAATTTTATAATTTAACACTATGTGCTAAGACAATTATTATTACAATAACTGCGTTAAGACAATTATTATTTTAAATAAATAAATAAATATTCCACAACATTTCACACAACGCTATCTAGACCCATAGTAAACATAGCTTAACTAGCTTGTGTTATGGAATCTAGAATGCGGATAAACATACTTAGATACGTTCTTTTTTTTTTGTAAATACATACATATTATACTTAGAAACACCCAGACCAATGCAAATATACATATTCATGCATACAAATATTTGAATACACTACATTATTGAATACATTAATATTGAGCGGGAATCGAACCCGCGCCTCCTGCGTAGCGGCCGCGTTCACTACCGCTACGCCACGGAGGCTGTTTTAATTTTTCTCAATTTACAATAGCGTTTTCTTGTTTAGTACTGTCGAAAGTTTACGTGAAAATTAATCAAGCACAATTAAAATAAATGTAAAATCAACTAACTGTAGATTAAACCGCTATTTAATCTGTTTTATTTGCCATAAGTTTCTTAATTTACAAGTAAACCAAAATCTATTATAAATTCTGTACTTTAGTAGAACACAGTAACTAAACGGGACAGAAATAATATGTATGTATTACTTAAATAAATTATACGAGTGCAAAGTATAAATATCAAACTGTATCAAACTGTATGACTAGCACTCGTATGCAAATAATGGCATGGTAAATATTTCAATAATAGTAGCTTGAAATACCATGTCAATCTAAAATCATTTAAAGCAATGAATAACGGAGGCAAATAACTCTCGTGTTCGCGTGACCTATATTTAGCCGGCTTATCTACACTGTCTGTGGTGACTAAGCCATTATCATCCAAACGGCAATAAATTAGAAATCATTGTTGCAACTGATTTATTACTTAGCAATAACATACCTAATTACATAATTTTTGGTATCTTTCAATACTCAAATATGCAAACGTTTTGTTACATCAAAACCATTGTTTTCACAGGTCAACACTGGGCGAAGAAGTGGAAAAAATTACGTACTTGTTCCAAAAGGGATAAAAAACGGTGGAAGTTGGCTAAGCAAATGATGTCTTTGTATGACTGCGAGATGATACAATTAAAAAAACGCAGTAACATGAACAATAAAGAAGATTCTGTTATTAATAACGAAAATCCGACCCCAATGCCAGATAGAGAGTCTGACAAAGTCGTACAGTATTTACGGGATGAGAATTTGAAAAGAACAAAATCGTGCGATATTTGTAACATGTTCCAAATTTATGGAAAGAGCTTGAAGGATATGCCGACGCGGGTGCAACATTTAATTCTAGAGGAATTAGCTATGATGTTTGCCAAGTATCAGTTCAAAGTGTTAAAGGACTACGGAGAGAAAATATCATCCACGAACACAAGTGATCAGAATCCTATCATTTATCTGGATGACTTGACGTCAGCTTCTACATCTTCTGAGGCATTGCGAACATCAGATGGGTCAGGTTTGTTACTGCGTGATATTGAAATGTTACAGACTACTTCTGCCCGCTGCTGCGCACGCGCTCATCTATATAAAATATGCTAAAACCTGACACGAAAGAGCGCACTAACGGACAGATGTTTCAATTTTCGATTCGTTTACGAGTTTCTTACAGCAAGCCGCAGATATTTTCTTCGAGTAACATTGAAGAATGATTAAATGGATGCGATCAATGAGCTTTCGTGTATTAAGAAACTATTTTTTTAATAAATGTAGGAGATCACAAGATTCGAGAATTTAAAATTAATTTATTTATGTATTCTCGGACACATTTATAAAATAAAGTTTATGGCTCGTCCCTTTTCGTACTATTATTTGTTTCATCTAGATCTATTTTTTAACATCTTGCACTTCAGGCTATAATGCCGTATATTACATCACACGACTAAATTGTAGCACATCCTCCCGACCTTTGCTTTCCTCTTTCTAGTTTTTCGTAGGTCGGATAACCTTATCCTTAAAATAAAAATATAATTAATAATACTTTAAACCGAACAGAACTTCAGCATATTTTGAAGGAACTGCCCTGTATTACTGGAAAACCACCGTTTTGGTATTGACATCTTTGGAGTTCAATTTCTTGGACTTTCACTTACAGCTCCTTACTCTCCTACGCTCAGTAAATTGGCGTGGTCTATTTGTAAAAATTACCTTAGGATTAACATTAAGTAAATTATTCACTTATTCACAACAAAATAATATTGTCAACTTGAAATAAAATGATAAATATCTAAAATAATCACGTGCCTTAAATATAAAATGAACAACTCCTACAGGGAAGTCTCGAGTTGTGGAAGACGATCTTGTGCTTAGCAGAAATCTTTAGGATAAAGAAGTACAAATTCTGCAATTTCAGAAACGCTGGTCTTAGTTTCACCATGTTCTGTTGATGTCGTTTTGCAGTTTTGCCATTGGATTTGTTTACTATAAATGTCTGTTGTACATATGTTTTCATGAGCCCAGGGCATACTTCTGTTAAAATTACGAGTAGCCTTTACAATTTCCATAGAAGCGTGCTGAAATATTTATCCACCGTTAATTGGTAATCTTCTAGAGTACGTTACATATCTCATCTTTATGTTGAGGTACAATTACTAAAGCTTTCGATAGTGTGTGGTATAGTTTACTTGACGGGTGGGTTCTAGAATTTTGCTGGTGTGCCTCAGGGAACTGTATTGTTGCCTTCTGCCTTTTTTCTGCATACCTACGTAGTGATTTTTATCTAAGGAATGTGACACATCTTAACTTCTTTTTTCTCGTAATCCTCTCATTCTCTTAGCATTTTCTATCCTATTCCTGTTCTTTATTCGTTGTGTTGTACGTTTAACTTATGGTCTACTTGCTACAGTCGGTACCTTGGTAATGTATGGTATGGTATGGTATAACGGGCTGGTATCCGCAACTCCACGTCATGGCGCGGTTTTTGCGTGAGGGTGGGCATTTCACTCGATCCACCCCAACTCATTGAAGAACGCCAGCAGGCTGTTCACACTGCTGGTGATCTCCCGGAGCGTACCTGTATTATTGAAGTACTTAGCCCTGTATGTGGCGGTTGCAGGACAGTGTAGGAGCACATGTGCCGCTGTTTCCTCCTCTCTCATGCAGGCTCTGCAGAGAGGGCTGTCGGTGATTCCTAAAATAAAAAGGTGTTTATTGAAGGAGCCGTGCCCCGTGATGGCAGCTGTAGCCATGCGTACCTAGTTGTTGTTTTGACAGTTGTCGAACACGCCGGGTCAGTCTATGTTCAAGCACAGGGAGTGCTCTTCTCTGGCCTGCCTGCATCCTTCCAGGTTTGTCCAGTAACTGTTGTGTTGATCTATCGTTCGTTTGTTTACGATGGTTCGTAGGTATGCAAAGGGGATCGGTATTAAGAGCTCAGGTCCCATTGCAACCATGTCAGATCCTCTCCTAGCAAGCTCGTCCGCTGCGTCATTGCCGCGCGAGCCTCTGTGGCCCTTGATCCATTGCAGGATTATGTTGTTGGTGTTGCCTATTTGGTTTAATTTAAGATGGCACTCCAGTATCAGTCCCGAGTTTATAGTGTGGCTGTTTAAGGCTTGCAGCACGGCCATGCTGTCCGACAATATACGTATAGAGTGGCCTTCCACTCTCCTGGCCATTACTGATGAAGCCGCCAGGGTTATCCCCGTGCATTCTGCTTGGAATACTGTGTGTTAAGCGCCATCTATCCCGCTAGTACGGAACTACGAGAGGCGTCTACAGATCGTTGTTCGTCAGGACAAGCAAATGCATCGCGAGCGCAGGAGTGTCGGCGAATTACGCAAGAGGGCGCGCAACCACACTATAAAAGGAACAAAATCAGCTTTTGAGACACCCTTTCACATTTCTCCTGAGCTACGACTGAGCTGCTTACCTCGTAATATTTTAACTGTATTCAATTTATATCAATTATTTAATAAATTCCTACTTGTTAAAGTTGAAATAACAAATTTCATTGAAGTTCACCTTTAAATCATATTTTATTCTCTTTCCAAAATTACAACGGGCAAACATTTGGACCTTCAGCGCCGGATTATTTAAACTTTTTAAACTTTTTCAAGAAACCATAAGTAGCGGGTAGCAGACCAGTCGTAGCAAATCCTCTTTTCCTTCCTTTATTCCCGCCCTACTCGCCCACATTTCTTCTATTTGTACTAAAACCGTTTGTTTCTTCTAGAAAGCTACGCGGCGGTGCGCATAATTCACCAAGTGGCTGCAGGACAAACGTGAGTACCTCTGCTTTCTTATTAAGTGCCAAAATGAGTGAAAGTTTTAAAGAATTAGTGAAAAAACGCGGTTCAGTCAAGGGTTCCCTGACCTTACTAGTCAAATACGTAGATTCCTTAGACGGGGCTTTATTGTCCGCAAGACAATTTGCTGAGTTAAAGTTACGAAAACAACAGGCGTTATGCAGTCTGTTATCTAATTTTAATAGCTTTCAAGATAAGATTGAAATAGCTCCGGAATCGGATATAGCAGAGCAATTAAGAGAACGCGAATCCTTTGAAAATAGTTATTATAGTGTTATGGCCTCTATCGACTGTCTATTACAAGGCGAAAATTCGAATAATCATAAATGCAAGGGTAGTAAATCACTAGTTAAGTTACCCACTATTTCGCTGACATCATTTGATGGTTCATATGACAATTGGTTGGAGTTCCGAGATACTTATTTGTCCATGATTCATAATTCGGAAGAGCTCGATAATATTCAAAAATATCACTACTTAAGATCGGCTCTCACGGGCAATGCCATGCAGGTCATCAAATCTCTCGAATTTTCAGCCGATAACTATATAATAGCTTGGGATCTGCTTGAAGCTAGATACAATAATAAAAAATTACTAATTCATAATTATATTAAGTCCATATTTTCTATACAACCTTTGTCTAGGGAATCGCCCGCTTGCATAAGAAAACTTATAGATACCGTCCTTAAAAATTTACGCGCTTTAAAGAGCTTAGGCGAGCCAGTGGATACTTGGGATACCTTATTAATTTATTTAATTGTATCTAAGTTCGATGCTTCTATGCAAAAGGACTGGGAGCAATTTAAATCAAATTCTCTAAAAAATAAGGAGGTAGCTTTGAAACTAGACGAGCTTATTTCATTTTTAAGAAATAAAGCGGATATGTTGGAAATGATTAAAGCAAATCATTCCTCAAGCTTCAATAGCAAAAATTTGTCCCAAGATAGTCACAAAAACCAAATGTCTAAAGTTCAAGGTCTTGTGTCTACGCAAACTAATCAGAATACCGCTAAAAATTCTAAACGGATTCGTGTATGTTCTATGTGTGCAGGTAATCACCCTGTTTACTCGTGCACTCAGTTCATTAATTTACCTTGCGACGAAAAGTTGGCCCTTATTAAAAGCAAGAGTTTATGTAGGAATTGTTTACGTGAGGGACACACTATCGATAGTTGTTTCTGTGGGCCATGTCGGGTATGTAATAAAAAACACAATAGCTTGATTCACGAGGCGTTTAGGAATGGAGAAACCTCGGTATTTACGGGTTCCTCTAACGCGCAGTCCACCCCCTCGAGTAATGAATCTTCTACTGTTCTACATTCCAACACTAATAATCAAATTAGTAATAAATCAGATAAATCATCAAACACTCTCGTACCCGTGTTATTGTCTACTGCGCTGGTAGAAATAATCGGTGCCGATACTCAAGTTCATATTGCCCGTGTACTACTGGACAGTGGAAGCCAACACTGCATCATGTCCAGTTCTTTACGCAATAAATTAAACGCCAAGGTTATACAGTCCACTTTTCAAATCACAGGAATAGGACAATCAATCACACAGTCAAATCATTCCTGTGAGATTACTATTCGTTCCTTAAATAGCGAATATAATACGCGCATTAATTGCTTGGTTATGCAAAACATAACTTCGTGCATACCCTCTTCATATATACATACGCATAATCTTAACATTCCTAATGATATTAAGCTTGCCGATCCTACGTTAAATTCTCCATCGCAGGTAGATATTTTAATCGGTGCGAACTATTTTTGGGATTTGTTAAATGAGGGTAGGATTCACCTAGCTAGTGGACCTTATCTACAGAATACAAAGCTAGGGTGGATAATCTCAGGTCCTGTAAACACGAATTTGCGCATCAA
Source organism: Eilema caniola (assembly GCA_949126895.1). NCBI lineage: Eukaryota > Metazoa > Arthropoda > Insecta > Lepidoptera > Erebidae > Eilema > Eilema caniola. The sequence continues at coordinate 3,662,996 of OX421464.1, read as the reverse complement.
TCAAGTTCAGTGTCATGTGGGTACCTCTCAAAATCTCGAATTGAACGCGCAGTTCAAAAGATTCTGGGAAATCGAAGAGATCTCACCACCTAAATCGCATTATACAAACGATGATCGTGTATGTGAACAACTTTTTATAGATACTACTAGAAGAGAACATGCAGGTCGATTTTCAGTTCGTATTCCATTCAAAGAATCGCCAGAAACACTTGGTGGTAGTTATGAAGTCGCAAAAACACGTTTCTTATCACTAGAGCGTAAACTCGCACGTCAACCTACTTATAAATATATGTATAACGAGTTTATGCAAGAATACTTAGGCCTGGGGCACATGACGCGCATTGACGGATTTAATTCACCCTATTATTTTTTGCCTCACCATGGTGTGTTTCGTGAACAGAGCACTACCACGAAGTTAAGAGTTGTATTCAATGCAAGTCAAAAAACATCGAATGGTAAATCGCTTAACGACATTCAAATGACCGGTCCGCCCTTGCAAAATGACTTAATTGGAATACTTTTACGTTTCCGGCAGTATAAATACGTAGCTTGTGCGGACATAGAGAAAATGTTTAGGCAAATACTAATTCACGACGATCAACGGAATTTACAACTAATTTTGTGGCGTAAAAATCCGTCGGAACCTCTCGGTGTGTACCGTCTGAACACCGTTACATACGGAACGGCGTCCGCGCCTTATCTAAGTATTCGTTGTGTGCGTCAGCTTGGACTAGACTGTAATAATCCCGAAATATCGAAAATCATCTTAGAGGATTTCTATGTAGACGATTTGATCACTGGTCATGACAATAAATCTCACTTAAAAACTATATGTAAACAAGTAAAAACTGTTTGCGATTCTGGTTGTTTACCATTGCGAAAATGGGTCTTTAATACGCCAGATTTAGATTCAAATACATTTCAAAGTGGTGAATCCAGACAGATGATGTTCGATGAAAACAGTACTAGTAAAACGTTAGGCTTAGGTTGGTACTACTGTAGTGATGAATTTCATTTTACCTCAAACGTAAATAGTAACGCATGCAAAATTACTAAACGCTTAATTCTATCAGCTGTGTCACAAATATACGACCCATTAGGTCTGATTAGTCCTATTGTTATGGTAGTCAAGATTTTGCTACAGCAGTTATGGCTTTGTAAATTAAACTGGGACGATTTGGTACCGGAAAATGTATCAAATCGTTGGTTACAGTTCTATAATTCATTGTCTAGATTAAAAGATATCCGTATTCCCCGTTGGGTCATTGGTAATGATTCCGTACGTTTCGAGTTGCACATCTTTACAGACGCGAGTCAGCTGTCTTATGGGGCCTGTGCCTACATACGTACTTTTAATAGCTACGGTGACATCACAGTTAGACTTTTATGTTCGAAAGGACGAGTCGCGCCCATTAAAGCAATCACTATTCCGCGACTCGAGCTATGTGCAGCATTGATCGGTGCGAGATTATATGGAAAGATCATAAATTCATTGCGTTTAGAGTTTGACAATGTAGTATTTTGGTCAGATTCGACTATCGTGTTAAGTTGGTTGAAAATGTCACCTTATTTACTTAAAACGTTTGTGCAAAACCGTGTAGTAGAAATTAATGATCTAACAAACAATGCGCGTTGGTATCACGTGAACGGCAAATGCATCCCGGCTGATTTATTATCACGTGGTATGACGCTAGAAGATATCAGTGATAGCAAACTGTGGTGGAACGGACCTGCATTTTTATCAGAGAATGTAGTAGAGTGGACACAAGAACATCTAGACATTCTTCAAACTAGTACATTGCCGGAATTGAGGCCGAATCGAACTGTAAGTGTGTTTTGTACCAGTAGTGACTATAGGATGATAGACATCAATAGATTCTCATCATACATTAGACTTCAACGTGCTTGTGCTTATATATTTCGCTTTATTTACAACGCACGAGCTAAAATTAGATCACTGGAACGTAACTCGGGCCCTTTGTCAGCAGCCGAGTTACATACCTAACTCTTTATCTATTAAGCGCAAATTAGCGAAGTTAGCGCAAGCAAGCGAAGTTAGCGCAGATTAGGGAGATGTGATGGCCTCTTGGTGGCCGAAATATAGCCAAGAAAATAGTTCACCAATGTGTAGTTTGTTGTCGTATGAAGGCTAAGACAGTGCAGCCTATAATGGGTGATTTACCTAGTGAGCGTTTGCAAGCAAACTATCCCTTTTTTCATTGTGGCGTAGATTACGCTGGACCAGTTTATATTCTAAATAAAAAGGGTCGAGGTTCTAGGTTAGAAAAGGGTTACATCTGTTTATTTGTTTATTTTTCAACGAGAGCTGTCCATTTGGAGCTTGTTACTTCCTTGTCAACTGAAAGTTATATTCTAGCTTTGAAACGATTTATATCGCGTAGAGGAAAACCTATCAAAATATTCTCGGATCATGGTAGAAACTTCGTAGGAGCGGCTAAGGAGTTTACAAGCGTTTTGACGGGAGGTTCTCAGGGAATTATTGATTACGCATCAAATAATCATATTGAATTTAAATTTATTCCCCCTTCTTACGCACCTCATTTTGGCGGCTTATGGGAAGCAGGAGTAAAGTCCTGCAAGCACCACCTTACGCGCGTTGTAGGGAATGCTAACTTAACCTACGAGGAGTTCAGCACGGTTTTGGTACAAATAGAAGCCGTCCTGAACTCCCGTCCGATGTATCCCATGTCCCCAGATCCTGACGACTTCACGCCGCTCACGCCGGGCCATTTCCTTATTGGCCGGCCCTTGACAGCTCCTGTAGGCGAAGACACCTCCATGAAGCCCCCGCTCTCACTCTCACGATACCAGAGAGTCGAGCAACTGAGGCAACACTTCTGGAAGCGCTGGGCCTCCGAGTACGTGTCAGAGCTACAGAGACGCCTCAAGTGGAAGACGTCTAGCGGGATCCTGATTCCAAACACGCTGGTGCTGATAAAGGACGACAACCTGCCCCCTCTCAAATGGCGCTTGGGCAGGATTATCCAACTTATCCCAGGCAAGGATGGTGTGGCCAGAGTCGCTACTATCCGCACGGCGACCGGCGACATCCAGAGGGCATTTTCCAAGATGTGTCCCCTGCCAATTCCACCAGCCAGCGAAGATGAAGAAACTAACATTGAGAGCTAATAGCTCTCAAAGGGGCCGAATATGTTAAGCGCCATCTATCCCGCTAGTACGGAACTACGAGAGGCGTCTACAGATCGTTGTTCGTCAGGACAAGCAAATGCATCGCGAGCGCAGGAGTGTCGGCGAATTACGCAAGAGGGCGCGCAACCACACTATAAAAGGAACAAAATCAGCTTTTGAGACACCCTTTCACATTTCTCCTGAGCTACGACTGAGCTGCTTACCTCGTAATATTTTAACTGTATTCAATTTATATCAATTATTTAATAAATTCCTACTTGTTAAAGTTGAAATAACAAATTTCATTGAAGTTCACCTTTAAATCATATTTTATTCTCTTTCCAAAATTACAACGGGCAAACACTGTGTTGTGGATTCCCAGCGGTTTCGAGATGGTGATGTTGAGGTCTTCTTAGAAGACGCCGGCTCCCGTGCCTTTATCCGTTTTTGATCCATCTGTGAAGATACGCATTTCTGCTGGGCATAGTGCCTCGCAGCGGTGGTCTTCATAGAGCTGGATTTTGTATTTCTTATTGAATATATGCTGTTTCGGTACACGATCATTTACTGCTCCTATGATAGGCAGCTCAGCTGTGAGATTTGTAAGCAGTGATATATGTCGTGTATTCCTGTCGCTCCATAGGTCTAGTGCCTTTAGGCGTATAGCCGCAGCCTTGGTAATGTAAAAAAATACATAATATTTTCTAGATTATGCCGTGCGCCGCATTGAATGGTGCCATTCGGCGTGCTATTTTTTACAAATTCATAGAGTAACATGAATTAATACATGTATGATACGACACGATAAGGCACGTGTAGTAATTATAGTTATCGCAACAAAGCCAGTCGCGCATTGTGTCTTCTTCTCTTTGCCGTAGTGTTTCTGTATTGGGTCCCGCTCATCGCAGTGTTCAGCTTTAGAGTAGGTTAGATTTAGGCCTAATGTATCAGCATGTCAACTAACTAGTGTAGAGTATAAACCTTATCACACTTTTCGGCACCTCATTAGTTCATGTTCAGCCATATCGGTCGATAAACCCATTCAAATAAAGAACTATGCCGTTTGACAAGCTGCGATTAAAACAAGTCTGTAAACCATGCGTCATCATCGGCCGAGCCTTTGTCCCAATAAAGTTGGACTTGGTTTTCAGATAAACTACTAGATGCCACATGTTCTGCATGGCAATACCGAAGTACCTACTGTAATTAGACCAAGATCACAGACACTGTAAAAAATGTCATTTAATTTTAGACTTTACTGTTATGTTAAAGTCTCAACCCAAATTAGGGTACTTCCAATATGCCCCACTAAGCGACCCCACTGGTGGAGCAAAGTGAAAAGTTAAAAACATGCAAGTCCACGTTTCCGTACAAAATTCATTCTGGTGGACAAAATTATACCCGTTTCCGAATCCTTGTACAGATACTAGTCTCTCACATAGATAAGCCTGAAATAAAGTGTAAGTACCTAATTTGCATTGTCATTGTAATAATTATTTTATGTTAGAGAACAAATAAACGATATATTGATTGAATTCCTAGTATAATCCCCCCCCCCCCTTCCCCCATTGAATGGGAGAGACCAAGAAGTAGGTACCCTAAATGTGCTGAGCATCTTGTAGAGTGAAAAAACATGTGATGGACTCTTTTTCATTCCATTTTGGACTTTAATACTACACATATTTCAGGGGCAGTGTTGGGCAAATGTCAATTGCAATTACAAAATATATCGCAATTAAAAATCCCGACTGCTGTCTCTGTCTAACAGAAACAAGCAAAACCGAGTGCTGTCTAAAAGATCGAAAATAGTTTGACAGCAACCTAACTTATTTGCCAATCATATACCGAAAGATAAATGATCATACCGCCTTATGTCATTAAAATGTGCACAACAATGATCAAGTGTATGGTATGGTGGTGGTGGCAGCGCCTCTGAGTCCAACGGTTGAAACACACAGGGCAGGACATACAGGGCCTCTTCTAACCGTAAATTTCTTCAACATCGATGCAGCTGCTTAGGGCTTACGAGACTTAATAGATAGAAGTAGATACAAGGTTCTTCTATATGAAAATTGGCAGGCAGCTATGAGGTAGTCATAAGTTCACATAACATACCTACTGTTAGCTACAATTCAGCAAATAATAATTATAAATAATCTGGTACAATATATGCAACACAGCGCTATCTAAACCCAAACCATCCATAGCCTGTAATATGGATATGTAATGTGCCAATCCAGGCCACTGGCCAATGCAACCGTTTTCATGCATAGGTACACATTTGCTCTGAGCGGAATATTTGTTGAATACGCGACATCCGTTGTAGCAGTCAAATGCTCTACAGCTACACCAAAGAGGTGGTCAATAAACAGTTGATCTACTATAAGTTACATATCCGTATTCTAAAACCCATTATAGTTAGGCTATGCTTGCTAGCGTTGTGTAGAATGTCCTAGAATATTGGTTCTGAGTCGAGATGGTATAAGAACACACATGTGACCAACAAACAGGCACTTTTGTACACTGATTGATTGATAGTTCTAAATATACCTGCGACACTTTTTTGAATCGATTTAAAGAAAAAAAAATCTATATTAATGTATACGGCTCGTTTCCACGGGTCTCCCTGTGACTATAAGTGTCGTTCTTGTTGTTTTTTTTGTAGACGTTCACGCATATTTTTTGCTGAGAGGAGTAGGCACTGATTTATCAACACTAATGGATATTGGGCATTTTAGCGTTGACTCCGGTGGCATCTAAAGCTTGTAATTGGAAGCGCTAGGGATCGCTCTCCTTCTCCTTTCATCATCTACCTGCCCTGGTGCCCCTGCAGTTGACATTGTCTATCTGTCTGAATTTTACCGCTTTTACCACGGCGGCCGACATGGTCGCCAGTAGGTATGTAGGACGCTCCTAGTGTTGCACACGTCCATAGGCCACGGTAACTACTTCCCATCAGGTGGAACGTGTACTTGTTTGCCACCTAAGTGGTATAAAAATGTCACCACCTCCTTTCCTACTCAGGAAATCTTCGCTCTTATAACGTACTAACAAACAATACCGTCGCGATCATTAGTTTTAAAATCGCCAGGACCTAGAATGGTTGCCCATATCTTCTGGATATTCGCTATAGCTTCTCACTATCCAGCCCTGTGGAGGTATAGATGTACTGAATAAAATAAGTCGTTACTATGGAAATAAGGTCCCACAAAGTGTGTGACGCGATAAGTTAATTTTTTAACAGATAAAACTTAAAAGTTGGCCTCAGGTTCAAAAATAATTTGCTAAATGGACACGCACCACCTTCTCTTAAATCGAGACAGATTATCAAGATCATCCACCCTTACGTTCGAACGACGATGTTAATCATTCTCCATTTGGTATTCAACATCAGTAAACATGCATTCAATGACAGATGGGAATATAAGATAACTGTCCCTACTGTGTATTGTTAGAATGTAGACCATTCTGTAACTAAATGTGTCGTGTAGTGTTAGTGACTCGAAAAATCGAAAAATATTGCTTTAGTGGAGTGTTACAAAGTGTCAATCATAAACTGCGATATGGGAAGACAGATTCTACGAAAAGGTAATAAATAAGACTTCTAAATAAGGTTTGCAACCTGGACCTCGATTCTGATAATTGCCAACCACTGTCATACTGCTGACATTGCAAATAATGCCATTTAATATCAGATTTTTTTACCGGTTCTCATTATTCCTGTAGCATTACAGTCCGCCAGCGGCAATAGACTTAAAAGCCTAGCATAATAAGTTAAAAGAGTTCGTTCACTCTACAAAATGCCATTTAATTTGAAACTTCAACAGCAAAACAGTAAAGTATAAAATTAAATTTTATTTTTGCAGTGTTAGTGGTTGACAATCAGCAGAATCTAGGTCTAAAATCCAGGGCTAATGGGGTATAGTGCTAAAACTGAGTATCTGAGGCATAGCTACCGCTATCAAACCGTTCATGTCAGCAGGGCTAACATGCGCACCACGAGATAGCTATCTCGAGGCATTTTGCCGTTTTATGTTGATATGTCGACTGTTGGTAGCATGAAGGGCTAACATGCGCGCCACGAGATAGCTATCTCGAGGCATTTTGCCGTTTTATGTCGATATCGACTGTTGGTAACTTGGCAAATTTCATGGCGATCTGTCAGATGTCGACATAACTCGACTTCGAGAAATCATCTCTACTTAGTGTCTGCAAATTGTAACATACGTGCCCTTATTTACTCGAATTTTGACATTTAAAATGTTTTGTCTCTCGTCCTTCATTTGGTCGACGAGAAGTTATCTCGAGTAAACTTTTCTTGTGCTCGGTTCATTTTGGATCAAAATTTAGTACCGTTGTGCGACTGCAAGCAATTTTCGACCTTAATGACATTTCCTTTGTTACGTGTCTTTTCGCGTTAATTGATGACGCTGATCACGAATATAAGAAAAAAAATTCGATAGCATGTCATGTCAATAAGGTCGAAAATTGTTTGCACTATTTTTTCTCTTTTTTAAATTAAAATGTTTTGTCTACCGTCTTTCATTTGGTCGACGAGAAGTTATCTCGTGTAAACATTTTTGTGCTCGGTTCATTTTGTACTAAAACATCGACTGCAAGCCATTTTCGCCCTTAATGACATTTCCTTTGTTACGTGTCTTTTCGCATTAATTGATGACGCTGATCACGAATATAAGAAAAAAAATTCGATAGCATGTCATGTCAATAAGGTCGAAAATTGTTTGCACTATTTTTTCTCTTTTTTTCATACCTAGCATGCCTAACTAGTCTGTGCTTTCGAGCAAATGGCCGTATCGGGCCGATTTTATCGGATAAATGTTTAAAAAATGTGTATGCCATAGACAACAATTGAAAAAGTTTGACGCGACAAAATATGTCGGCGTTACTTTGCTCGAGAAGACTCGAGATGATATCTCATCTCGATTCGAGATATTTGACGACGCGCGCATGTTAGCCCTGCAGGAGTACCATTGATGGTACAAATGACATAACTTTGTATTATTGCCACAATCAGTCAGTAGTTGAAGGCCAATTTCATCAAGTCTGTCAATTATACAATCTGTCCTCAGATAAATCGAGATTCAGGACTGACTGTCACTCTTTTTTTCCCATCCCTTTTTTTTCGCATTCCCATCCTTCCCGAGCCGGAGGGGTAGGTTATGCCGGACTCGAACCGACTAAACCGCACGCCGTCTCTGGGTCGTAGTAATAGACCGAAGGTGAGGTTGTCATGCGACATATCCCTCGCACCCCGGCTGACCCAGGGCCATCCCTCTCGGTCTGGCCCTCCTCGGGAGGGGGAACCACGCGGTCCCCGACTCAACCCCGGTATGGGGAGGCGCGCATCGTCCTACGCTGCGCGAATGTCACTCTAAAATACGGGAATAAGCGTCGTTTTCTAAGCAATTGGAGTACACACAGGGTGTTTAGAACATAAGGCATGACAGTGTTACGGCAACAACATAAACGTATTTTGTAGTTTTGGATTAGCTCTGTGAGTACGAAAAATGGAGGGCTTTGTTTCGTCCGTCCAGTGGAGCTACGACCAGTAGCAACCTCTATGGAAGTTGGGTTGTTCTTCCATGGAAGACATGATCCCAATGTAAACTAGTTCTGCTTATACTGTTGATTGATGGCACTTGGTGGCCAGGCATTATCAAAGGTTGATACATGTTTCTTTTATTGACATCTGATACCCAAAAAAACGTATCAACCTTTGATAATGCCGTAAGACGTAACCGGTCAGGAATTTAATAAATATGTAATGTGGAATAGTACAAGTGTTTTCATTGAAGATGTAAACTAGTTCTAGTGCATAGAAATAGAATCTAGTCCTTGCTTCGTATATCTTTGGCAGTAGATGTATTAGTTTAGAGTCCATGGAGTTGAACCAGAATTCATATATTATAATGATACTGATTGAATGTTGGTTTCTTTTCAGGAATAACTCGCCACAGTCACCATGAATCAGTATTCCAGCAGAGCATGCAACAAATTGACATCATTAACTCAGCAACCACCACACCCATCAGCCTCCTGGTTCAATCCCTCGTGAAACAACTCTGTTCTCTCCTAGAGAAAGACGATATTAGAGCCAACCAATTATACAACACAATATGTGAGAAACTTCATAGCATGAATCTCATAGACGATTCATATTCTATGGGAGAATTCGAAGCCATGCGAAGTCAGTACCAAAGGGCCTTGTACCAACTCGTTGCTGTTGCCAACGGGTCTGAAATACCTATAAATTTACCGATTACATGGCCCATTGTCGAACCATCGGGCCTTGAATGGTCTAGATATCATCGCGAGTTTGAGGAACTATTTTTCATAGCTGGCGGCGGTTTTGGCAGTGTCTTCAAAGCTCGACACAGGTTAGATGGTGTTGAATATGCAGTTAAAAAGGTTTACATAAAGTCTTCAGATGTTAACTCGATCATGCTTCATTTATCGGAAGTGAAAACCATTGCTAGTCTGAGCCATCCAAACATTGTAAACTATAAAGCCGCTTGGTTGGAACCCATGGTGGAGTCCAATATGAAGAAGAAACATCGTTTCCAAATGGACACAGACAACGACGATTTTACCTCCGATATAATATCTTCAGTCCAGCCAAATGTTATAAGTTCTTTCAAAACCCACAACTCAAATGAATTAAGAAGAGACAAAAGTCTATCGGACTTGATAATATCTTTTAAAAATTCTGACAGTTTCGAGCCAGAATTCGAACAAAATGATAGCTCTAGTTCGATTGAAGACTTGGAAGATTCCGATGAGGAATCCACTTCGCCAGAAGAGGATAATGCTGTCGCCAAATTCTACTCTAGCCTAGAATATGAGAAAATTAAATGCTCTCGTGTTAATCTTAAGTGGGCCACCTTGTTTATCCAGATGACGTTCTGTCAGCAAACTCTGGGGCAGTGGCTCAGCAAGCGGAATCATCACATGACCCTTTCTAGAAAAGGTTCTGAAGACTTTACTCTGCATCACAGTGATTCTACTGAATCTGCATGTCTTAATTCTCCTGATTGGACATTTCCAATCAACTGGACTCATCTTGAAGTTCTTATTGATATGTTTACGCAATTGGTCAAAGGACTACACTACATTCATTCCCGTGGCATTATTCACCATGACATAAAGCCTAGTAACGTGTTTGTTGCTAAGAATGAAGAAGGTTTCCTTGTCCAGCTAGGTGACTTTGGATTGGCGTGTCCATTGCAGCAAAATCATAGTGGACATCCGTTGGGAACTCAATTGTATGCAGCGCCTGAGCAATTAGAGGGGCAATGCAATCCTAAGGTACGTTAGTTAATAAACGTTACAAACTTTTTCGACTTTGTAAATTTTAATGGACCATAATTTTGTATTTCATGTATTTATGTAGATGACTTCCTCAGCATAGATGAAACAACTTAATATATTCAGAGGTAACTAGTTTGTCTTCTTGAAGACTACCTATATATAACTTGTTACTCACCGATGACTCGCTAGATTCTGGTTATCTTACATTTATTTCACATTCTTGTTCGAATTTTAGGTTGATAAAGTACGTAGCTTAATTGGATAGCCAAGCAAGGATTTACCTCGCATGTAGAATACTATTTTAACATTAAACTTTTCAAATTTCCAGAGCGATATGTACAGCCTCGGCATAATACTACTCGAAATGGTGGAACCCTTCAGCACAGATATGGAACGTCATAAGACCATCACAGACCTTCGAAAAGGTCAAATCCCAGCACATTTGACCGCCAACCATCCAAAAATTGCGCATATTATAGGCAAGCTAGTGCAACGCCGGCCAGTCAAGAGACTTGACACCGCCCAGCTGCTAGAAGAATTGAAAAATTTGACAGAGAATAAGGATGAAACTATCAAGCTATTGAGAGAAGAGTTAGCTGCGAAAGATGATGAAATTGTGAATCTGAAAATGATGCTAGCCAAATTCAACAGTCAGTGAAAGTGTACTTACTTTATGTAACCGATATTATAGTATTAATCCTAAGACTCGTGTGAATTTAATTAAATTTAAATTATTTTTTATATTTTAATTTTTTTTCTTTTTTTTTCACTGAATAATGCTACTGTTTCTAGGACAATGCTGATCAAAATCAATAATATAATTTAGGTAAATTATTAGCTTTTGCCGATCAGTAAGTGATCATGTTATATCGGTAATAAACATAGTCGATTCTGATTATCGACAGATTTCAGTCACCGGCAAACTTCGTGAACAAATGTCAAAAAGTAAAATCCTGTAGACTGATTAATCAATGACGTGAGCCCCTTGAGCCCGTGATTAGTTTAATATAACCTACGATTGGTTGATCGGCACGCCCCACCGTCGCTCCCCTCGCCTACCACCAAAGGAATCTGTCAACGCGCTCTGCAGCCTTAGTACATCCTCACAAAATTTGCAGGTTGCTATATTAACGAATTATTTTAGTTTAGCTGTCGCGTAACGTGATTACATTTTGGTAGTAAGATATGTAACTGCAACGCTAGCTGAACTTGCATAGGACCACATCATGATCTTCGGCCTTCGAGCCGGCATCACTCCGGTGCATCTATTGATTAACAGACACAGTATGGACGCGAGCTTTCCTCTCGGGAAGTGGTGGCCAATAGCCATACCAATCAAAAATAATAAACAAACGCTGGGCTACAAATCCCAACGTTCGAACATAACAAGGAACGGATCACGATGAGTTTTCTGAAAAGTTTCTTAAGCTTCGGTCAAACACAGCGAATACGCGCTGCAAATACCCATTCGCTGTGAGTATTCGCTGTATGCGACAAGCTATTCGCTTCGAATAGACTTACTGCGAGTATTCGCTGTGTGATCGAAGCTGTACTACAGGAGCAAAGTAGGCATTCACTTCAAAAACAAATTACATATATTTTTCATGAAAAAATCTTTATTTACAAAAATCTAACACGCATATTATATAAATAATTACCTTATACTAACGTTATTTACAGTCTTAATGTTATTTCTACGCGATTCCGTGCGTTGTGACGCGCGGTCGACAGACGAATGCGTTCGGGAGCTTCATTGAAGCCAAGAGGTGGATCGCAGGCGTCGGTTACAAGATCGCGTCTACTGCATGGATGACACCGTTTGTTGCTGGGATGTTATGCGTGATCACTTGTGCATTATTCACTTTGATACGACCTGCAATCATAAGTATAGAGTTGTAATACATTTCTTGATAGTTGTCGCTAGGTCCTTTTTAACGGGTACCCCTCCGCTAGCTAGTGTAGGCGGTTAAATCTGACTCGAGCAGACTACGCTGTCTCGGGCTGTTTTGTTTAGTGTGAGGTGGCGTGGTGTACATTGGCTGTTAATGATCTTCAGAACCAAGCTAACATCGTCGGTACGTCTGCTGATTGCCGGATGGACGCTCAGACTTTCTTCTCAAAGGGCTCCTGAGGCCAGGGGCGTTAGGATTGGCAACTAATAAGATGAATGCTCAATACAAATATTTTTATGCATGTAAATGGCTATTTGCATTGGTCTCATCGTGCCTCGGAGAGCACGTTAAGCCGTCCGTCAGAACCGGTTTTCCTACGATCATCTATGACAGTCGTTACGCCCTTAAAAGTCGAACAACTGGTCTAACTGCAATGGTTGTGGAAGTCAGATGGCAGTCGCTTCACGAAAATATCGAATTTCACCCAAACCCGCAGATTAAACAACGAACCCCGGACTCTGAGATGAAAGCTTTGGATGCGACTGGGATTGACGCTAGGATGAAGCATAAGCTGCAGGTGCTCACACTCATAATCGTTAGCTAATTTCTGTTCCTGTTATTGGTAAAAGGAACAGGTCAGACGCGGTCCGAAGAGGGTTTGCAGGGGACATGACTATAAAAATCGTCCACGCCAAACTAAAGTCTTCTAAAAAGGGAAATTCTGAAGATATATCCGCACTTAAAAAAATGATCACATCCAAAAATTCAGGCTCTCTAGTCTACTCTAGTCTACCTTAGGTATTGGGTATGAATAACTTTTATTTGACTTTCATACAAAACTTACCCGAGCTCTTCTGCAGGGTCAACGGTTTACTGTCTTCCATGGAGTTCTTGAGCTGATAGTACCGCATGCCTGCGCTGTATAGTGTGCCTGGGAGCACGTGCCTGGCGACCAGCGCCTTGGCACCTGCCTTGTCAGCGTACCTGGCTAGGTCAGCGGCAGATAACCGAGCGAACGCCGCATCCGTTGGCGCGAATACCGTGTAGGTTTTGCTTTCTGGAATATTCGAAAGATTTGAATGGTGATTGAGAATATTTGAGATGTTATTAATTCGTTTGTTTGATAGTGCTACCCTGTATTTCCTTATTAATGAATAATGATTCATTCAATTAATATCGGGATTGTTTACCGAGTTGACGTATAACAATTTTCTTACGTCACTTAGGTGGCAAACAAGCATACTGCCCACCTGATAGAAAGTCGTTACCGTGGCTTATGGACATGTGCAACGCTAGGGGCATCACACTCACGCTGCCAAACCTGTAGAAACTTAATGCCCTTCTTGAAGAACCCCATTGTCTTGTAAGTAAATGAAATGGCATAAAAATACACTAACGCCTTACGTGTTTTGTATAGCAAATAGGTTCAGATAACATTTTTGCTACAGATAAACAAAAATTTTCTTTTAACGATGTGATTACACATTTTTTTGTTCCGTGCAAATAGTTTGGCAGAAGGTGTTCCTTTATAGAAATCTTTGCAAAAGTACCTATAGTGTGTGGCATGCCACCAACCAAGATTGAGTTACCTAGAGTAGACATACACCAAGCTTGATCGTGTCTGTTCCAGTTATGCAACGACTATAAATATGATACGACGTGAAAGTTTAAACAATGATTACGTAAATACATTCATTTTACTTCTGGTATTTGTTTGTCAACTTAGTCTTAAGTGGTTTTCGTGCTTCATCCATAATAAGTATCTACCTAACTACTTACCTATTGGAAGTTTATAGGGGCTTTAAAAAGAATCCTAAACACTCCTTTTGCAGTCCACTGTTTAAAATAGGTATGCTTCTCCCAAAAGAAACTTCTATTAAAACTACACGTCAGCTCAAGTATATATTATCTAGCAGATTCTGTACAAGCAATGTTGCTAGTTGACAAAAGCTTGTGGTTAAGGGTTATACCTTAGCAATCAAGAGTTCCCGGGTTTGGTTTAAAAGCTGACCCCGCTACGGGATCCCACTCCTAACACAAGTAATTTAATGAGAATACTAAATTCTAAGTTCGGTTACTAGTTAATTTTTATAAAGATATCAGAAAAATCGAACGTGTCTTACCAGCAAGAGTGTCCGCGAAACCACTGACTTGTACCGCCTTGAGGAATGTGGTGAAACGTCGGTCCCTGTCCGCCTGCAGTGTATGTACCAGATCTCCGACTGGCAGTGGGAACATTACGCGATCGACTGCGTGTGCTATACCCTGGAGATGATAAAGCAACTTGGTTAGATGACTGGCGGTTTCTCCTGGAACAATTTGGAGCACTCAAGGTGTGACTTGGTAGCTCATTGGTCATAACATTCCCCCCCTCTAGAGGACTTGCTGCGGGCTCAAGTCCCGCCGAAGTCGTTTTCTCTTTTTCCAATCCTAATCGATCATTATTGAAGTTATTTTTAATGAATGTAAGGACGATACAGTATTCAGCCTTTTGTAGAGTTACGACCGTTGAGTTACTCTGAGCTATACTTCTGTTACGATATAAATTGACCTACAGGGTGAGACGGTATATCAGTTTCACCGTTCTCCAAGCCTCCTTCCTTGTAGTCTTAGTGACCTTTGAATAAATTTCCACCCTTGAATACAGATTACCTGCTCTGACTATAATATTATAGAACCTAATGACTAAGTACTTACTTCCTTCTGACTGCAAGTTAGAGTTGAAAATATTGCAGGCGCTTGAGAGTTCATATTACTTTAGTCGCTAAAATAACATTTTATAACAACATTTCATGCTATAGATTGTCACTTTTTAGGAATTCAGAATCGTAATATTTACGCGTAAGTGCTTTTTACCTGTGGAATATGAATATCCTTCTTTTCACCGAGTACCCTGGCGCCGTTGATGGTGGTGACGCGCACTTCGTTCCATTCTGCATCATGCAAGTCGTACTGGTTGACCCTCAGCTGCGTGCCTGCTAGAGAAACCCCGGTCATCTCGTCTTGAAGGGACCCAATGTCGAAGGCACCGAGTATCCCGTGGTGGAGTAGAAGCTGGAACAGAGAACAAAATAATGAATATTCTGGAACAAATTACGCTGTCTATCGTAAGTGTAAGTACGTGAGGATATATCAATCCACTCCGTTAAATTCTACTATAGGGTCTTTTAGACGAGGTGAGTTTCTCGCCTCGAAGATACTATTCTCGAAAGGACAGAAAAAAGTTGCTTCATCTAAATTCTAAACATTCGCAAAAACAATTGCCGCTCGCATTGCCACGCCTGGCGAGAATTGTCTCGCAAGTGTTCCTCTAAACTGAAGTTTAAAACAATAACATAAAAAATTAAAAAATAAAATGAATAAATGTTTACTTATTGCAAAGCTTCAGAACAGTACAACTTTAAGGTTTTAATTGTATACATTGCACTCACAGAATATTAATATTAAATGCACGCCCATGAATGTCCATGGAGGTTAGTAAGGCGCCAATGTAGACCAAACTGCACTACAAAATTACACATATTCTTTAAAGAATGGTCATTACGTCGTTTTTTACCTGTTAAATCAAAATGTAGACAATAACTTTAGCAGATAAAGGTGTCGATTCGGGTTGGCAAAATTCCGACTAAACTAAACTATAATTAGTTTAGTCACGTCAAATTGCGGTTTCTTATTCGGGAAAACACCAACTAACTTAATTTGACAGGACTAAACTATTTTTAGTTTAGTCGAATTCAATTTAGTGAAATCATCCATTTTGCTATTCGGTAAGGCAAAATTTTATTCCTGTCAAACTAAAATCCGACTTATTTTAGTGGCCATATTTTTGGTCGCGATTAAACTAAACTAAACCTTGTTCTACTGATTGTTTGTGCTGGTTGAAATTTTTAAATTAGAGAAAAATGAACGTATGCGTTGTGGCTGCTTTTTTCGAGGAGCAAGAAAGGTAAATAAGAAAATTTATCAACTAAATATGTGTTTATTTGTTCAAAACTGACCTAGCAGTAAAAAATTACGCATCAATGTCATTGTGGAGAAGCAGTTGACCGACTCGGACACCATGGCCTGTCATGCTGCAGGATCGCGGGGCGAATTCCACGGCACGCCAGCCTCAACGACATAATCCGCCGTGCTCTTGTCATTGCTGGTATGCCAGCTGTGCTTGAACCAAACAGTTTGGCGCGCGACGATGGCAAGAGACTGGATGGTATGCCAATAATGCTATGGAAAATGGGTAGGACTCTGGTGTGGGACGCAACATGCGTCGACACCATTGCCCCTACCCATATAACTGGCACTGCTAGCTGTGCCGGTGCCGCTGCAGCTTCTGCAGCGGCTGTTAAGCGGCGCAAATACTCCAATCTTATTGGTGATTATGAATGTGTGCCGTTTGGAGTCGAAACGTTTGGGCCTTGGGGTCCGAGCGCCCGCAATCTCTTCAGGGAGATTGCGAAATGTATGGCTGACGCGTCTCGTGACCAGCAGGCTGGCCTCATTTCAGGTCAGAGATTAAGTATTGCCATACAACGTGGCAATGCAGCTAGTCTTCTGGGAACTCTACCAAAAGAGGCATGCGATGCGAATGAATTCCACGACGCATTTTAACTTTTAGTTTTAGTTTTTTTATTATATTTAGTATTGTGTATATATACTAACTTTATTAATTTAATTTAATATTTGCCAATACATCTGTAATATATGTAAAAATTGTGTAACAATAAAAATAATTGAAAAATTAACTATTATCTAGGTTGGGTTTGAAATTTATGTTAAGGTTAGAAATTTATTTGTTTTATAGAAATCGGGAAGAACGGGCCAGGTTGCTTCGGTCGAAGGATGCATCAAATCCGTTTGAAATCTTTAGGGTCATCAGCGGCCAAGTTCCTGTTAGAGATACTTGAAAATCACCTTAAATTAAGCGAAGAGGATTTTTTGTGATTGTGACATGCACACACATACACATACATTGTTTATTTTTCCTCTTTTCACGTAATATTCCCATTACCATGCCGCCAAGTTTGTTGTTTTGGTTTGTTTATTTTTTCAGAGGTAACAGAGGTTTAATTTACGGTCACGTTTGAATTTGAACACGTTTTTTGACAAGAAGTTAAGTTGTCTCTCTCACACTTGTCATTCGTTCATTGAATTCACAGATTAAAAAGGGTTTATTCAATTTAGTCGTGTGACCTTGACTAAAAATGCATGCACTATTTTTAGTTCGGTGGCCAAACCGAATAGACAAAGCGTTGAACTAAACTAAAATAAGAGAATTTTTAGTTTAGTTTAGTTTAATCGGGTGGACATGCCGAATTAACACCAAAATCTATTAAAAACGAACATATTTTTTCTTTAAAATAGGTACAATTAATGTACATACACATGGTCGTAATCACCAATAGTCGGCAAACTGATAAAAAATCTAGCCTTAAAGATAC
Source organism: Eilema caniola (assembly GCA_949126895.1). NCBI lineage: Eukaryota > Metazoa > Arthropoda > Insecta > Lepidoptera > Erebidae > Eilema > Eilema caniola. The sequence goes on along the minus strand of OX421464.1, from coordinate 3,645,190 downwards.
GGCAATGGCCTACGTAGGTCAACAAGTTACATATTTATAACATAAGTACATATTAAAAATAGTGATAATTATTATTAACAAATGAAAAAATCACACCTATTAAAAATCACTACCCTTACCAAAAATCTTAAGAAACATACTTAACATAAGGCATAAGGTTCGAAGCTCGTATGGCATAATCGTAAGCGAGAATTGAGTCCTTCTTCATCCTAGCGTTAATTCAGTCGCATACGAAGCGTTTCAACTTGGAGTCTGGGGTTCAGTTTTTACCAGTCTAACTGCGGATTTGGCTAAACTTCGATATTTTCCGTGGAGCGACTGCCATCTGACCTCCACAACCCAAAGGCGATATCGAAGCATTGCAGCTAGACCAGTTGTTGGATTATTGAGGGTTCAAACGCCCGTAACGACTGCCAAAGATGTTTGTATGACAACCGGGACCGACGGCTGCAGCACGTTAGCTCTCCGAGGCACGACCAGACTAATGCAAATAACCATATTCACGCATACAAATATTGGCACTGAGCGGGGATCGAACCCGCGCCTCCTGCGTAACGGCCGCGTTCACTACCGCTACGCCACGGAAGCTGTCGAGAATTGAGTATTTGCCTGTATGTGAATTAAGTGTTGGCCGACTAAATGATGACTTAGTGTAAACAGAGAGAACATTCCTGCGTTGTTCTTTCTTAGCTCGCAAAGAGTCTATGGTTTCTAAGAATGCTCGCTCACTTCATACTTCGCTGATTTTGATGTAAACGCTGAATACGAGGTTTCGTTAATACTAAAACATTATAAGACTAAAAGAAGAATGCTCTTGTTCTAGCTTTTTTATTATTATTATTTATTTTATACCACAGATAAGTACACGGCCAATCATGATGCTCGGGCTCTATGTTCGTTTGGTCTAAATTCACATTTACGGAAATACGTTTTTTTGACATCTGTTAGATCAATCACATCACAGAATTCTCATAGGTTTATATGACTGTGCCCCCTAAAATCCAACCACACGTCCTGATCGTCCACCTGAATCTCGTGGGGGGCGGACACACGAAAACAAATTTACTGGCGTGGCTAACGTGGCTCTGGTACACTCGACATTGGCGTGTCGCCATTAATAATTTTATATTCCATTTTACTTGACATTGGCGATTTGTGGCGATTTGCTGCAGAAGCCATTTTGAAGAAGTTGAAGTTATATGACTGTTTAAAATTTTGTGGACAGGCTCCCGCAACCCTCCATTGGTTAAAAAGTAGCTTATGTGTTAATATGTTATTCCAGCCAATAAGATCCGATCTGCCGCTATGCCTCGGCCAGAGTTCATGTTTCTCGCATCAAAACAGGTGCTAAACATTTAAAAACAATCACCTTAGAGAAAGTATTCTTTCTCTAAAGTGCCAAACATCTAACTATAGGGCAGATGATTATCTTGCTTAAAGACAAAAAGTCTGGCTTGAGCATGGTGCAGGCACCTCATAAAATGCTGTAGTTAAGGCACATACTGTACTAGGAACGTGACATGTTTTCTGATATTTTAACTTAGGTAACTTATTTTATTATAAAGTTTTTTTATATGCTTTTGTTCATTCAGACACGAGACAAATGTAAATTCGTGCACATTTAGCCTTAAGGATATAAATATTGTAAGTTGACGTCATAAAAAATGCCGCAGTGGAGTTTGTTGCGCCGTTTCTTCTCCACCAGCGCCTCGGAAGCGGGGGTTAACTTAGGTTATGTAAATTTATTATTGACGTCCATGTAAGAATAAGCAATAAGAAGCACCCATGTTGTTCTAGATTAAATGAAAATCTTTGACTTTGACATCATAAAAATGTTGTGAAAAACCACAGGGATTGTGAGATTTTCACGTTTTGTTGTGTGTTGAAGTTATACTTCTTTAGGCGCGTTATGAAAAAATGATGAGAGTGAAATTTTAAGATGCGCGCGCACCTGTGACACAAAATTAACAGTATGAAGTTAGGCGCGTTATGAAAAAATGATGAGAGTGAAATTTTAAGATGCGCGCGCACCTGTGACACAAAATTAACAGTATGAAGTTAGGCGCGTTATGAAAAAATGAAGAGAGTGAAATTTTAAGATGCGCGCGCACCTGTGACACAAAATTAACAGTATGAAGTTAGGCGCGTTATGAAAAAATGATGAGAGTGAAATTTTAAGATGCGCGCGCACCTGTGACACAAAATTAACAGTATGAAGCCGTCTGCTTAACCGCTCATTAAGTCAAAGAAGTATAACTTCTCACGCGCGTACATAAGTATTTCTACTATTTTTGAATGTATTGTTAACATCATATAGTTTTGTTTCCTTTTCCAGCACATCCAAAAGTTGGCCGATATTCGGATATTTTCGCCCGATAATTCTATTAATTTTATTTTTAGTGAAAAGATTGCAAAAAACATGAGCTGTAGTGTAGTCGTACCTACCTATAAAGAATGTGATTGAGTAACAAACACCCAATTTTTGTTAATTATCATAATACCTAGTGAGATAGAATAGGATAGGATCCTGAATTAAACCAAATATTTTGTTGTAACATTAATGCTTACCATCTGTGCATAAAAGATTTAAAATGTAGTACCCAATACCACAAAATGTCTCATTAGGTCTTTATAGAATGGCAATTCCTAAAACTTCCAACTTAAGTCTGTCTATAAAATTATTAAACTTTAATCCGCGATATTATGAATTGGCACGTGGCCAAGGGTGTCACTGACCTTTCGGTGCAATAGACAATGGTGCGGAACTGCGAATACTGGGGAAATAAACGCACGCACGTTATTGTATGTACTAGTAACGACCTTTGATCGGCCCAGCCCCTCCACAGTTGCATGCCATTGGCCTAAAGCGCCATGATGGTGCACACCTAATATTATTACCTACATCATTTTACTAAAATGACGTATATGTCATATACGTCATTTTAGTAAAATGATGTAATAATATTAGGTGTTGCACCATCATTTACTAAAATGACGTATATGACATATACGTCATTTTACTAAAATGACGTATATGTCGATGTCAGGTCGCTCGTGCATAGAAAAGGTCTGTTGACGATGCCAGTAAAATGAATTTACCGGCATCAAATAATGAGAGTACACGTATATTGAGTTAAACATAGACTTATATTATAGCGTTATAATTCTATAAAGTTAAATATTTCAGTGACCTACAAATTTATTCTTTTATTAAAATAAAGTTGACTACATCTGATCTGACCATATAGTTACTGCTTTGGGTTCGTGGTGAGATGGCTGATATTGAAAGAAAACGACTTTACGACTTATTATTTATTCTGTGAGACACACACACTTGAGTTACATGTTAAGGAATGAATGTCGGGCGCCGGTACCGTCCGGGGACAAGGGCGCTATCATAGACAATCATAGACAACATATTTATTTTAATAGACAAATATACAACATGACTTTTTTCTTTAAGAAAAAGAAATGACATTTATTTCTTTTTTGACAATTGACGTTGACACTGGCTTTGACATATGACATATGAATATAAACAAAAAGATAACCTTACTTTTCTAAACAAAGTCACGTTAAACAATTAACATTAAATTATTTAAAATTGCTGTGATAAAAACATATATTGAAGTGTTTTCGTGCAATTAATATAATTAGAGTCTACATTTCAACATATTATCAAATTGAATTACATTCTATTAGATTACTTACAAATTATTGTCATGTCAATATTTAATTTTGTAAAAGTGTCAATTGTGTACCTTATTACAGAAATTATAAATCCAGTCTTTCTATTTTCTTAAGCAATCTACCTCTAGAGCTATATTTTATTTCAGCTGTTGCATCGTCACTATTGCGACTTTGTGACGGTAAAATATTACTACTTGAGCTTGCTTGAGGTAAAGTACTTGTTTCAATTGTTTCAATAGGACTTGTAAGTATGTTTTCTAAATTATCTAAATTATCAGAGGACGACAATGATATAGGAATTGGATTCTCGCTTTCATATTCACTGTAGTCATGTAAACTTTCAGGTGAAACAATGGTATCATCCATATTTACAAATTCGGGTGACTTACATACATTTTGGGACTGACTTGACTTAGGACTCTTTTGTTTTTCTGTGTGACAAGAATAGTTTGATTCAAGCGACATAAATGAATCTGAGTCATTGCTAGACTCTTGACTTTGACTTTGATACTTTGACTTTGTATCAGGACTTGACTCACATATTTGAGTATAGAAGAATGTACAATTATCATCCTCCTCTTCTACAAAATAAGACTTTTTATTTGACTTATTATGTTTTTGATTAGATTGACTTGAACTTAATGACTGACTTGGACTTATCGACTGACTAGGAAAAGTTTCCTTAAAGTGAACTTTTTTATCACTCTCTTGTAAGACATTATTTTGACTTGAATTTTGACTATTTGACTTATATTTCAATCGAATATGTTGGCTATTTCTACGGTAAGTAGTATTATTACAATCCTTGACAATAAATGATCTAGGATATTTTGTTTTTGATACAATAATTCCTTCAGTCCAAATTATATCTTTAGGATTTTTCTTAAAATAAATTTTGTCATTTATGCGAAATTCAGTATAACTTATACAATTTTCATCATAATAAAATTTTGATTTTTGTAAACTAGTTTGTTTCTTTTGATAATGTTCAGAATGCTTAACAATCTTAGGTCGCAAGTTTTTAATTTGACTAGGCAGTTTAGATCTTAAAGTTCTAGACATTAACAACTGTGCAGGCGAACTTAAATTATTCCTAGGTGTATTCCTATAGTGTAATAATCCTATGTATGGATCAGTACCAGAATAATCACTTTTTCTGAAAATATTTTTTACTATTTTCACAGAGACCTCAGCTAAGCCGTTAGACCTTGGAAAATGCGGACTAGAGACAATTTGTTCAATGTCCCATTCATACAAAAAATTTTGAAAATCAATGGAGTTGTATGGTGGACCTCCATCTGAAACTAACTGCATGGGAATGCCGTGACGTGCGAAGATAGACTTTAAATGTGTTATGACATTAAATGATCGACTATCTTTATTTAAATTGGCAATTTCGATGTAATTAGAATAGTAATCTACTACAAGTAAATATTTTTTACCTTTATATTCAAACAATTCGGTAGCCAATTTTTGCCATGGATACAATGGTATTTCATGGGATGACATAGGTTGTTTTGTTTTATTTGCAGAATAAATAGCACATGACTCACACTGTCTAACTTTATTTTCTATATCCTGATTAATATTAGGCCAATAAACTACTCCTCTTGCCAAGTTTTTTGTCTTTTCAATACCTTGATGACTTTCATGTAGTATATTCAGAATTTCTGATCTCATAGACTGTGGAATAATAACTGAACTATTTTTGAAAATAATATCATTTATGACATGGATTTCCTCTTTGATATTCCAGTATGGTAATAACAAAGTATCACAATGTTGTTTGCAATTAGGCCATCCATTTTTATAGTATTCAATTAATTTCTGTGAAACTAAATCCTGTTTAGTATGAGACAAAATTTTTTCAAGTTTTTCTGGAGAAATGGCTAAATTAGAGGTCAAAAAATTCACATGAATATTAATATTTGAGTCTAAATCTTCTAAAGAAACTAATTCTTGGTTAAAATTGTTATCATTTATTGGGGCACGTGACAAAGTATCTGAAATATACATTTCTGAACCTTTTGTGTATGTAACAATTAGGTCGTAGGCTTGCAACGTTATCATCATACGTTGTAATCTAGCTGGCACTTCGGATAAAGGTTTTTTGAATAAAGTAACCAATGGTTGGTGGTCTGTTTCAACCTGAATAGGTTTGCCATATAAATATTGGTGGAACTTTCTACATCCAAAGACTTTTGCATACAATTCTTTTTCTATCTGTGCATAATTTATTTGACTTTTATTCAATGACTTGGAAGCATATGCTATGGGGTTTTTTTCCATGCAAAATTACTGCACCTACTGCATTCTTAGAAGAATCGACTGACAACCTAATTGGTTTTTTAATATCATAGTGGACTAAAACAGGCGACTGACATAATACTGATTTTAATTTTTTAAATTGTTTTTCATGTTGGTCTAACCATTGCCATTTATTAAATTTTTTGAGAAGTTCTCTTAGAAGAGAGGTTTCTTCTGCAAGATTTGGAATATAGGAACCTAAATAGTTAATCATTCCTAAGAATCTTTGAAGCTCTTTGACATTAGTAGGACTTGACATTTTTGAAATTGCTTCAACCTTCGACTGATCAGGCGAAACACCTTCCTTATTAAAAATATGACCTACATAGCAAATTTCTGACATACCAAATTGACATTTTGATTTGTTGAACTTCAAATTGACTTTAGAGGCACGCTCAAATAAAGATTCTAACCTTTGATTGTGTTCCACGACAGTAGACCCAAAGACCAAAATATCATCTACAAAGATAATTACACCAGGCAAATCTCCAAATAATTGATTCATAGTCCTATGAAAAATTTCACCAGATGAGCTAATTCCGTAGGGTAATCGCAAAAATCTGTATCTTCCGTAAGGTGTATTGAAGGTACAGAGATCACTACTATCTTCATCCAAACAAATAGTCCAATAGCCTGAACTAGCATCTAACTTTGAGAAAATTGATGCAACCGCAACTTTAGATCTTAAATCATCAAATGTTGGATACGGGTAGTAAGGACGTCTAATAGCTGTATTTAAATTTCTAGGATCAAGACATATCCTTAATTTACCATTTTGTTTTTCTACCAAGACTATTGAGTTAACCCATTTAGTTGGTTTAACAACTTTTTCTATGACTTGTAATTTTTCCATACTCTCTAATTCCTCTTTAAGACGTTTTTCTAAAGAATATGGTATTCTACGTACCGGGCAAATTTTAGGAGGTACATTGCTATCAATGTCTAGATGAGCTTTATATGGTAAACAACCAAGACCCTCGAATGTTTTAGCATATTTAGAAACAATTTGTTGCACTGATTTGTTCTGAATTCCATAGATTCTTTTTACAATTCCAAGTTTTTCACATGAATTCCATCCTATAATTGTTTTACAGTCACATTCAACCACAACAAAGTACAATTTTGTTTTTATACCATTTTCAAATTCACAATCAATTTTACATGTACCTACATTTGGCACTAATTGTCCTGAAAAGGTGAATAGCTTATTATTTGTTCTAAAAATATTAATTTTACAATGAGAACAAGACATAATTTTATTCAATGTTTTCTTACTAATAACATTTGTATCAGCACCTGTATCAATTTGACATTCAAGTTTATAATCATTACAGTAAACATTTATCAACCAATCTTTATTATTATAATTAGAATTTTGAATAGAATTTATTATAAACTGATTAGAAAATACCTGTGGTTCTGCGTCATTGCATGAAATATTGCTCACTTTATGATTGTTACTTTTTCCTGGCTGCCTGAAAAAACAAAATTTTGCAAAATGTCCTTGTTTTCTGCATATTGAGCAAATTGTTTTCCATTGCTGGGCATTTGTGTCTGTGTACTTGACCACATCGAGTACAGTTTCTATTCTGTGACTTATTTCTGTTGTTGGATAAACACAACTGATCTCTTGTTCTACTATTATTTCGAGAATGACTATTATTTCTATTCTTTGAATTATTTCTTTGTCGTGACCTTGATCTACCCCTATAATTTTGATTTTGAGTGATTCCTTGTATAACCTCATTTTTATGTTCATGATTTAGCGTTTTAGATCTTTCTTGTGATAATTCTAAGCTCTTGGATATTTTTGTTGCCGACTCTATAGTCAAATTTTCTTCTTGTAGTAGCCTTTCCTTTATATGAGTGTTTTTAATACCGATTACAAAGATGTCTTTTATCAATGATTCTTTTAGATCTCCAAATTCACAAGATCCACTTAAATTATTTAAAATCGTTAGATATTCATCCGTAGATTCATCACTTTTCTGGTAGCGTGTAAAAAAATTATATCTCTCTACCGTCAAATTAGAGTGTGGACTAAATTTTTCATCAAATTTCTTCAGAATTGCCTCGAATTTGGTTTTAGTTCTGTCCAAATTGAAGCTATTAAAAATCTCTATGCCATCATCACCAATCGCATTTAGGAAAATCGCAGTCTTTTTATTGTCTGTAAATTTCTCAAATTCGTTCGCATCCATGAAAATTTCAAAACGTAATCTCCATTTTTTCCATTTACTAGATGGATCCTCAGTATTTTGAATCGTTAACGGTTTGAGTTTTACAAGAATTCCTTTGTCTGACATGACGACTATGACTTATATTTTTTATTTTTTGAAATTCTTACTTTTGACTTACCCGCGATTATTTTTAGTTCCAACAAGCAACGTTTATGACACCACTTCTTACATTACTTCTTATATTACTTTAGACACCACTTTTGACACCATGCTTTGGGTTCGTGGTGAGATGGCTGATATTGAAAGAAAACGACTTTACGACTTATTATTTATTCTGTGAGACACACACACTTGAGTTACATGTTAAGGAATGAATGTCGGGCGCCGGTACCGTCCGGGGACAAGGGCGCTATCATAGACAATCATAGACAACATATTTATTTTAATAGACAAATATACAACAGTTACTGATAGCTAAAATAAAAAAGATGGCGTCAAAGAACTAATTCAAGAAATGGGGAAGCAAAATGGTAAGTTAATCATTACAATATTTGTTCATTACTCTTCCTTGATTACGTAGACGTACCTACTTAAATTTACTTACCTATACGAGATTAAGATAGGCCAGAAGACAACAATAAGTGTATATAATTTACGTAGGGTAAAGTTCTCAGTAGATACTGTTGCTAAAATAAATTAGGTTTAGGTTTTAAGATATTTATTCTCATAATAAGATTTACATCACTTCCATGGGAATACTAAATATACAATTACAAATATCAGTTCGTCGTCGCCAAGAGAATTAATGTTAAGTGCATATTATTTGAAATATAAAGTAGGTACATGAAATAAAAAGTACGTGCGATACGGACATAATATGCTTATGTGCTTATGGACCACAATCAAACCAAGAAACTCATCCAATGCACAATATCATGATAATCACATAATTATTTCAAATTCACACTGTTAACAAACAATAAACACCGTTATTCCTAGCTATTGCCTACTACACATTGCCGGAAACAATATTTTATTCTGTAAGTTTATTTTTGAATACGTTGTTATAAAGGCGCGCACCGTCAAATGTTATCATACTTCGACCATAATCTTTGGCGTGACGATGAAGCTACTTCGGCGAGTACAGGGGTACGCAACATTTTGTTTCCGTTTGGGGAATTGCAGATTAGTGTGAACTTTACTGTTTATAGTTTTTCGTATAAAAATACGTATAAAAATAATTGTGAAGTTGTTTGATGGTCATTAATTTTGTTTCTTTGTATATTTTTTTAGTTTCTGTTAGGTAGTGGGAGTTAAAGAGCAGTTTTATGATTCTATTTTGCAGTTTTTGTAGCTCAGCAATTCTTATTTTGACGGCTGTTCCCCATACTTCGACAAGGTATAATAGGTGTGGTTTCACAAGTGTGTTGTAGATTGTGAAACGAAGCTTGAGGGGGATACATCGTACTATATTTCGAAGGGACCCGCGCAGTGAAATTAGTTTGCTTTTTATGTGATCAATGTGGATTTTCCAATTTAAATGTGCGTCCAAATGTAGACCAAGATACTTTTCGTTGTTCTTTTCTGTCAAGGGAGTGCCTAGCCACTGATTTTGAGAGGTATATGCATAGGTAGTGGTTTGTTCTTTGCCCTAAATATTACATAACATGTTTTGCTAATATTTATTGTTAGTAGATTATAACTTAGCCAATCATGGATGGCGTCCAGATCGTGTTGGGCTCTAGAAATTATGTTACTTAGCGAAGGACCAAAATAGAATAAGCAAGTATCGTCTGCGTATAAAGTAATGTGTCCGTTAAGACCTAATTCGTCGTCGTGGCACATTGTTTATGTAGATTACAAAGAGCAACGGACCCAAAATTGAACCTTGTGGAACTCCACATGTTATTGGTTGTGGATCGCTTTGAACTTTATTATCAATTTTTACAATTTGTGTTCTTGATGTTAGGTAGGACTCAAACATCCTCAAAGCCTGGTCAGTAATTCCAATCGACATAAGTTTTTTCAGAAGCAGTTTATGGCTTACGGTATCGAAGGCTTTTTTTAAGTCGATGAAAATGCCTAACACTATATTTTTTTTGTCTATGTTATGTTTTATTTTAGTGATAAGATCCAATGTTGCAGTAAGTGTGTTACTTTACGTTCTAAATCCATATTGATGTTCAAAGATGAAATTAATAGACCCCAAATAGTTATCTAATCTTTTGGATATTTTTTTTTCTACGATTTTTGATAAAACTGGCAACACAGAAATAGGCATGTAATTGCCAGGGTCAGTTTTTGATCCAGATTTGTGAATTGGGCTGATTTTTGCTACTTTAAGAGAATCTGGGAATCTGCCGTCAAGTAAAAGATTGTTGATGCATATCGTTAATTTGTTAACTTATGCCGTCTACTCCACTACTACAATTAATGTCAAGGTCGTTAATAATGTCTAAAATTTCCTTTTCGGTACAGGGGTCGAAACTTTGAAGTTGTAAATTTTGTGATGAAGATTTAGGTAAAATATGATCATAGCTGGTGTGATCATGAAATTCTTTTGGTATTTCATTTGCCAAATTTGTGGTTAAAAACTTGAGCAATATTGTATGGATCCGTAATTTCCTTTGAGTCTACTAAAACTTTTGAGAGAGCGCACCTTTGTTTGATTTTATTATTCGCGAGATTATTTATTAAATTCCACATTTTCTTCGGCTTATTGATGCATTTGCCAAATTCTTTGTTATAGTAAGTCGCTTTTGTGTCTTGAATAAACTTAGATACTTCGTTCCTTTTAGTTCGGAAATTTTTCTTTTAAGTTATCATCGCCAGGGGTTTTCTTTAATTCGGTCCACAATATGTTTCTTTGATGTATTTCATGCAATACGTCTTTGTTGATCTTATCTTGTTGAGGCTGATTTATAATTTTGGTTTTTACTATTTTGCTATCTTCTGTACACTTTTTAATTACATCTTCTAATTTCGTAAAATCATTGTCTACTTTGTGTAGTTCTGTTTGTTTCATTGTTTGATATAATTTGTCGTTATTTATAGCTTCATACTTAGAATATATCCTTGGTGGGGTTTTCAGTTTCTTTATTTCTAAGTATATTTGCTTATGATCAGATAATGATGAATTAATAGCTATCATATGAAAATAATCATTCTTCAAATTAGTACTAACGTGGTCCAGGATAGATTTTTTGGTATCACCTTCTCTTGTAAAGTATTTTTTATTTATTTTGTTTAATATTATGTGTCCCGATTCCTTTAGCAGCTGTTTATACTGTTGAGATTTTCTAGTTTTTGTCAGTAAATCTACATTAAAATCTCCAAATACGATTGCTCTATTTCGGTGCGCTAGTTGTGATGATATGTGCCTGTGGTGTGGCCCTAGAATAGCACCACCCCATCTCCTCCCGTGGGTGTCGTAAGAGGCGACTAAGGGATTCAAATACCGGAGGATGGGCAGCAGCATCTTTCCGCGTACTAGCCACCAAACTGCGATCGCCAACCCGCCTGCCCAGCGTGGCGATTACGGCATAACCCCCCATGATGAGGAAACACAAGAAACGGCCCCTAGTCCCCGGCGGCCCCGCTATTCCTGGCTATGGTAGCGGCCATGGTAACGGCGGGGCAAGGGGTGCGAAGAATCCCCGGCAGATGCCAGGCTACCAGCCCCGACGACCTTTTGCCCTGGCAACGTACAACACGCTCACACTGCGAACCGACGAGAAGCTCGCTGAACTCGAGGAAGAATTGAGCAGGTTACGGTGGGATATCGTAGGATTGTGTGAAGTCCGGAGAGAGGGGCAGGACACCATGATCCTCAAATCCGGTAACCTGCTCTATTTCCGGGAGGGCGACATACTGTCCCAGGGTGGTGTCGGGTTTATCGTCCACAGGTCCTGGTCAACAACGTGGTCCAGATCGACGAGGGTAGCGTCAGAATCACCAAACGGTATTCGCTGAAGGTCATACAGGTACACGCACCGACCTCGAAACACCCCGACGACGAGGTGGAGACTATGTATGAGGATATCTCTAAAGCCATGCATAGCTCCCGAACACACTATACCGTTGTGATGGGGGACTTTAACGCGAAACTGGGCAAACGAAGCGACAATGAGCTGAGAGTGGGGCAATTTGGATATGGAAAGAGGAATGCACGTGGCCATCTGCTGGCCGGCTTCATGGAGAGGGAGGGCCTTTTTATGATGAACTCCTTCTTCGGAAAGCCGGAACAGCGTAAGTGGACATGGCTACACCCTAACGGTGTCACAAAAAATGAGATTGATTTCATCTTGTCGACGAAGAGGCACATATTCAATGATGTCTCCGTGATCAATTCAGTAAAAACAGGAAGCGATCACCGGATGGTAAGAGGCACATTGAATCTTAGAATAAAGCTCGAAAGATGTCGACTGATGAAGTCTACGCTCCGACCAGCACCTATCCAGTTCCAGAACCCTGAGCACTTTCAGCTCGAGTTGCAGAATCGCTTCGAATGCCTGGGAGATTGCGAAAATGTGGATGATTACAATGACAGATTTGTGTAAATTGTCCAAACGACTGGGTCTAAGATCTTCAAAGCCCGTCGTTCAAAAGGAACCAAAAAGATTTCGGACCTCACCAACAAACTCATGGAACAAAGACGAAATTTGGTTCTGCAGTCCTCTGAAGATGCTACTCAGTATCGGCGTTTAAACAGACAGATCTCCAAGTCCTTGACTCGCGACCTACGCCAATTTAATACGACTCGTATTAAGGAGGCGATTGAGAGCAACAAAGGCGCAAAGGTTTTCGCAAGGGATCTGTCTGTTGGTCAAAGCCAACTGAATAAGCTGAAGGCGGAGGATGGCAGAATTATTTCGTCAAAGCCGGAGCTGTTGGAAGAGGTCGAGAATGTCTACGGACAATTATACACGAGTGTACGGCAATCTGTTAATAATCTGGCCAAAGACCCAAGAGCCAGATTGACCCTATACCGAGGATATCCCGGACGTCAGCCTGTACGAGATTAGAATGGCTCTCAAACAGCTAAAGAACAATAAGGCACCGGGTGATGATGGGATCACGGCTGAGCTTCTAAAAGCTGGTGGAACACCGATACTTAAAGCTCTTCAGAAGCTATTTGATTCCGTCATACTCGAGGGACGAACGCCTAAGGCATGGCACAGAAGTGTGGTGGTACTCTTCTTCAAAAAAGGTGATAAAACCTTGTTGAAGAATTATAGACCCATCTCGCTTCTGAGCCATGTCTACAAGTTGTTTTCGAGAGTCATCACGAATCGTCTCGCTCGCAGGTTCGACGACTTCCAGCCTCCCGAACAAGCCGGTTTCCGAAAAGGCTTTATCACCATAGACCACATACATACGCTGCGACAGATTATACAGAAGACTGAGGAGTATAATCAGCCACTCTGCTTGGCGTTTGTGGACTATGAGAAAGCCTTCGATTCGATCGAGACCTGGGCTGTGCTACAGTCTCTCCAACGGTGCCAAATTGACTATCGATATATCGAAGCGCTGAAGTGTTTGTACGAAAACGCCACCATGTCAGTCCGCCTCCAGGATCAAAGCTCAAAACCTATCCAGTTGCAGCGAGGGGTGAGACAGGGAGACGTTATATCTCCGAAATTGTTCACCGCCGGCCTGGAAGATGTTTTCAAGCTCCTGGACTGGAGAAGACTCGGCATCAATATCAACGGCGAGTACATCACTCACCTTCGATTCGCTGACGATATCGTAGTCATGGCTGAGACCTTGGAAGACCTAGGCACAATGCTCGAAGACCTCAGTAGAGCCTCCCAACAAGTGGGCCTCAAAATGAACATGGACAAGACGAAAATTATGTCAAATGTCCATGTCGCACCCACTTCTTCTTTAAAGGTTGGAGACTCTAAACTCGAAGTTGTCGACGAATATGTTTACCTGGGACAGACAGTCCAGTTAGGCAGGTCCAACTTTGAGAAAGAGGTCAATCGTCGAATCCAACTCGGCTGGGCAGCGTTCGGGAAGCTTCGTAATATCTTCTCGTCCAAAATACCGCAGTGTCTCAAGACGAAAGTCTACGATCAGTGTGTGTTGCCAGCGATGATCTACGGAACTGAGACTTGGTCCCTTACTATGGGCCTCATAAGAAGGCTCAAGGTCACCCAAAGGGCGATGGAGCGTGCTATGCTCGGAGTTTCCCTGCGTGATTGAATCAGAAATGAGATCCGCAGGAGAACTAAAGTAACCGACATAGCACACAGAATCGCCAAACTTAAGTGGCAGTGGGCGGGGCACATAGCTCGTAGAACAGATGGCCGTTGGGGCAAGAGAGTTCTCGAGTGGCGACCACGCGCCGGAAGACGCAGTGTAGGCAGGCCTCCCACACGGTGGACCGACGACCTGGTGAAGGTCGCGGGAAGGGCATGGATGCGGAAGGCGCAGAACCGGTCACTGTGGAAATCCTTGGGGGAGGCCTTTGTCCAGCAGTGGACGTCTTTCGGCTGAAATGATGATGATGATGATGAGTTGCGATTCATATTCTTCGACAAATTCATTGAAATTTGTGTGGCCAGGATTGTATACTACACCCACGTCCAGTCCATATTTCTCTATTTTTATCCTACGAAATTGTTACCGCCGACGTATTCAGAATATGACAAGTTATGTTGAAGGTTGTTATGAACATAATAATATGCTGATACACCACCTCCACCAGTGTCAGTCCTGTAGTTATAGTAATGTGTATAATTTGGTAGCTGAAATTGTTGTGCTTGGGCTTCTGACCGTGTTTGGTATTGCTCTGATAATGCATTGGAGTTCGTCGAGTTTGCCTTTTTTACAATTATACTTCGAGCTCTAAGGTAGAGAAATGCAAAACGTGATTTATTGGTGGGAATTTTTTGGTAATTGTCTAATAATTCGTAGGTGTTGCGATTCGTAATGTTATTTCTGGTAGTTATGAATGACGTCTCTAGTTTTTTGGAGTTGTTTTTATGATATTTGGTGTTCCGTTGACATATTTGATGGTGATATATTTCTCACCATTGCTCTCACGATGCTTCAGTTCATCTTTTAAACTTCTGAGATACTGTTGTTGTGCTGGAGTCTGGTCTGAGAATATCTTTATTCCGTCCGGTAGTTTATTTTTGCTGCGTAGTAATTGTTTAGCATGTTCAATTGATTCGAACCACACACATTGATGCTACGGTTTTTGCCAGAAGAATATACAGACAATTTTTATTATTGTTTTCTTAAAACTATTACAATATTAAGTTTGAGATGACATCATTTATTCTTTGGTACTTAGCAAGTAATTAACCTTTCACGACTCTTTTGCCTTGAGCTTCGAGCCCGGGGTTAGCATATTCCTACTTCCCCTTTTAGTTACATAGTGTCACTAGCAGCCCCATATACTCATTATGAAGCTATTCACATTATACATAGTAATAAGAAAACGCTCCCGAAAACTAAAACTTGTTATTCTATTGATGATTTAAAAAATGGGCAAAATTTATCGACCGTTTTTTTTTATACCACACTCTGCTATATAGCGCCTTGCCTCTTATTCGTCTGGAACACGAATCCGTTACCACGCATAGTAATATTAGTAACTCCTGTGCGCTATTTCGTCCGATCCTCCAATGGCCCAAGATCCCAGAGCCACCAGATGTCACGTATTTTCTGACGAAGGAAATGTGGACGATGTGGAGAATATTTGCCGATTCTAAACATTTTGATTGGTTTAAATGTACCCGTGGTTAGCAAAGAAATTATATTCAATACGCTGGCTTCATCTGCGGCTGCTCTGTCCTCTGCTCGAAGAGACGTTGTTTCGGGAAAACTGGCTATAATTATATTTTCTCCCTTTTGGCTCGGTGCTGCATTTCTTGTATGACTTTCTCTCCTAAGCTTAATTGGCCAACAGGGTTGAGGATAGTGGCTTGAGTGGACAGTTGTACCGCTTTGAGGTCAGCCTCTATTGTCACGATTTTGTTTACGCCGAGTTTTATCGACTCTTCAAGTTTGGCAACATGGTGTTTGATGTCTTGTTGTTCCGACAGCATACTACTGGTTGACGACTTAATATTGTTCATTTGTGTCGTGACTCCATCTATATTGCTATGCATTGCAACTACTGTTTGTTCGTTGGAAGATTTGAATTCTGTAATCAGGGATTTAATTTCAGAAATGTTGTCTTGCATTTTTTGCATGATTTGTTCATTGGACCCAACGTACTTTTCTAATAACGAACTGATACGTGTCATTTCGGATCGCATCTCTGTTAATTCACTGTGACATATGCAGCCGTCTGCCCACTTACGCTTAATGCGTTGAGTTATATTTATGATATTGTCATCCACACTATGACTTATTCTAGATAAGTCCGGTTGTGAACCACCAGCGATCGGAAAGGTTGGCGACCTCTGGGCACTCATGTTTACATGCAATACAAAAAACAGTACCCCGCGCAAGTTCAGTTGCACTTACTGCAGACTAGTTCGAATTTGGTGATAAACTTCACTGCCGACTGTACGCCAACGCACCACCGTACACTCCAGGCGGCCGCGAGTGGGAGCGAGAACAAAAATGGCAGCGGATCGTTCTCGCAGGGGTGAAGGCGGGCTGGAGCGCGGTAGAACCACAGAATAATTAATAGTACTAACGTGTAGAACGCAGCGCGCAAGCGATGCTCAGGCGATGCGTAGAATCAAAACGATCTATTTTAATAGTCACTTATTTCACAGGAAATACTAGCTAGTTTTGACTGTTGCACACTTATTAATTTATTTAGCAAAAACTGATACACGTCTACTCGAGTCGACTGACTGATAGGAATCCATAAATTAATGGTCTAAACTAAATCAATACTTTCATCTTGAATTTTTAAGAATGTGTCCTGTTGCACTTTTCTCATAATTATTGATTATTTTAAATCAGTAGTATTCTATTTTTTATTATTTCTATTTATATAATATTATAATATGCACCAGCATATATGACTTATTTTGCATTAATTTACCATTTGTGACCTAAAATGTATTAATCTTTATGCGAATTATAGGACATCAAAATGTTTATTTAGATTGTATCAGTAGCGGCAATGAACTAAGTAGGTATCGATCTGGCATGCACCTGGCATGCTGGACTCGAATAGGGCACTTGACCTAATGAGTCAGATCGCGACGTGTATGAACTTGTATACCTACTCCTATTACTACTGTTGTTTGTCTGGGTTTAAAGTATTTATAATATATATTTTCTCAAACATGCTTGGAAATGTGAACATTATTTTGACAACCTTCTTCGAGATAAATCGAAATTGCTGTACATGCGAGCAGCGGCCAGATAAAGTTGTATGAAAATCCATATCTGTCGTGTTTTAGCGGCCAAATAAATTACTATGTAAACTCATATCTGTCGTGTAATTTAAAAATGGAACCATCTTTTACTCCGAACCATGGCAACCGCGGAGGTAACTTATCCAAGGCATTAGGTACAATCAGTTTCGTGAACAGGTACAATCAGGATATAAATAAGTACTAGGGTAGCAGAAGCTAGCAGGAGGTTGTTACAATTTTTTTTTAAGTGACTCATAGTTTTATTTTGTACCCTAGTAGATATTACTGTAGTAGGTTAAATAATGGTTAGTAGAGAACCTCCTGCTAGCTTCTGCTACCCTAGTACTTTGTACTAGAAATAATGAGTGGATATGTTGCACTATAATTTATAAAAATTACTATTGTTCGTTGTTCGTCATTAATTTTGAAAAGTAGGTAACTAAAAAGTTCTGCCTAGATACTACTTAGTTTTAATTTCCGCGCATTGTTTGAGAAAAGCACTATACAAGCCTTGGCCACAACTGAGCGTTGCCGGACTCCGTAATGCGTGCCTCGGCTGCGCCTCGGCCCGCATACTTCACGATCGTCCGGCAACACTACAGTTGGCGGCCGCGGCAGTAATGTACTATTATTGTATCATATTTACACTATGTGGGCATTAAGACAATTATTATCTTAAGTTTTCTCAATTTACAATAGCGTTTTCTTATTTAGTACTGTCGAATTTAGTACTGTTGTTTCTTAATTTACAAGTAAACCAAAATCCATACTAATATTATAAATGCGAAAGTAACTCTGTCTGTCTGTCTGTCTGTCTGTATGTTACGCTTTCACGCCTAAACCACTGAACCGATCTTGATGAAATTTGGTACAGATATAGTTTAGAGCTTGGGAACGGATAAGGCTACCTTTTATCGCGAAAAGGGGGTGTAAAAGGGGGGGACTAGGGCCTTGGTATGACAGTTGTCATTAATGAAGATTTCTTGATGAAATTTGGTACAGAGATAGTTTAGAGCTTGGGAACGGACATAGGCTACCTTTTATCGCAAAAAAGGGTAGAAGGAGGGGGGGGGGGGGAGGAGGATATGGCTATGGGATGAAAGTTTGTCTTTTTTGAAGATATCTTAATGAAATTTGGTACAGAGGTAGATTAGAGCTTGGGAACGGACATAGGTTACCTTTTATTGCGAAAAGGGGGGAAGAAGGGGGGGACCAGGGTCTTAGGATAAAAGTTTATCGTTTTAGAAGTTTTCCTGATTAAATTTGGTACAGAGATAGTTTAGAGCTTAGGAACGGATATAGACTACCTTTAATCGCAAAAAGGGGGGTAGAAGGGGGGACTAGGGCCTTGGGATGAAAGTTTGTGATTTTTGAAGATTTCCTGATGAAATTTGATACAGAGATAGTTTAGAGCTTGGGAACAGACATAGGCTACCTTTTATCGCGAAAAGGGAAGGTTGAAAGGGTGCACTAGGGCCTTGAGGTGAAAGATTGTCATTTTTGAAGATTTCCTGATGAAATTTGGTACAGATTTAGCTTAGAGCTTGGGAACGGATATAGGCTACCTTTTATCGCAAAAAGGGGAGGTACCAGCGGGGGCCTAGGGCCTTGGTATGACAATTGTCATTTTTGAAGATTTCTTGATGAAATTTGGTACAGAAATAGTTTAGAGCTTGGGAAGGGACATAGGCTACCTTTTATCGTAAAAAAGGGTAGAAGGAGGCGGGGGGAAGAGGATATGGCTATGGGATGAAGGTTGTCTTTTTTGAAGATATCTTAATGAAATTTGGTACAGAGGTAGATTAGAGCGTGGGAACGGACATAGGCTACCTTTTATCGCGAAAAAGGGGGGAAAAGGGGGGGACCAGGGTCTTGGGATAAAAGTTTATCGTTTTAGAAGATTTCCTGCTGAAATTTGGTACAGAGATAGTTTAGAGCTTAGGCACGGATATAGACTACCTTTTATCGCAAAAAGGGGGGTAGAAGAGGGGGACTAGGGCTTTGGGATGAACGTTTGTCACTTTTGAAGATTTCCTGATGAAATTTGGTACAGAGATAGTTTAGAGCTTGGGAACGGACATAAGCTACCTTTTATCGCGAAAGACGAGGTCAAGGGAGGAGGGGTTATAGGGGATGAAAGTTTGCCGGTTTTAAAGACGTCCTGATGATATATTTGTTACAGACATGGATTAAAGCTTAGGAACGAACATAGGCTACCTGAAATGGAGGTAGGGGGGGGGGGGGGTAATAAGGGATGAACGTTTGACAATTTTGAAGATATCTTGATGAAATTTTGGCACAGGGATTAATAAGAGCTTGGTAACAGACATATGCTACCGAATAGAATACCTACCTAGAATAGAATGACAAATGAATGGGATTTACAACTTGCAATACGATTCAACGAATAGAACTTAAAATTGGAAGCCAAGTCGAATTTACAAGCAGTCCAATCGATTGCAACGACCGAGAAGTACATTATTATCTACAGCAAGCTAGCCATGATGAAACCATTCGAAACACGAATAGATTATGAAATGTATGGAACTGACATACGCTTACGACTAATTGGGTAGCCAACGGCGAGGAGCAATGTAATGGGTAGCCACGATGTTACTTTCATGAACGAATACGACTGACAATCGTCAAAAATGGACGCTCCACCAGCGTTAATAAAAAGCCGGAGATAACGCTACAAAATGGCGGATTTTTGATCAGCTGATATAAATCACGGTGTATTTTTTTTTTTTTTTATAAAATGCATAAAATTAGGCTATTGCAGGTTGCGCATAATTATATTTGTTGAATCAAATCACAAATCATGAACATAATAATATTTTACTCCTATAAATTGATTTATTTTATCCTATTCTATTCCATTGACTGAGCGAGTCCCTTGGCTAGCTTAGGTTCTTGTCATATGATTGATTAGAATAGGTTGAAAATGTTTTTTTTTCACCAGTATCATAGACAATATTAGAGGACTTGCCGGTCATTTGGATAGACAGGGCATTTTTTTACAAAATGGCGAGTGTTTGTTAAACATATGCTTGCATTTTTAGTAAAATGCATGAAGTTTGTTTGAAAAGGGTTGCGTATAATGACGAAGTGTGGCAAATGTGTCACAAAAAAAATATTACTCGTTAGTTATTAGACCGCATTTCTTTAGGTTACACACAAGAGTAGGAAAGTGGGATATTAGTGATATTACAGTGAATTATGATTTTTTGTGTTGGTTCCATATCTCTTTAGAAGCATGTAAACCTTCACAAATCCTCTAAAACAACATAGGCATTTTTCATCATCATTAACGACAACCATTACAACTCGAATAATGTGTGTAATATAGTTCCTGGCAGTGCGAGTGTGACGCCTCTGCTGTTGCACATGTTCACCGTTCATAGGCCACGGTAGCCACTTTCCATCAGGTGGGCCGTGTGCTTGTCTTTCACCTAAGTGACTCAAAAATATACTACTGTTTTCTATATATAATAATATATAAAGGACATTGTGCATTTTGTTAGAGATTTTGTTAAGCATGAACGTAACAACTACTATTGACATATTTTTCTAATAAAGTTTTATCCAGGTTCACACAACACCTTTTATTAACAAGAACATTTAGCGGATTAATATAAATGAAACATTCATTTTAATTATAATTTTTTAATAATCTGCATCATATATTCACAGAATGAGTAGGTACTAAAACCGTTGCTGGATTAATATTGGCTTCATATCTTGCCCAGTTTAAGAACCAAATAATTGTCATTACATGACCACAGCAACTCTCCGTCCTTTGCCTACAATACAGCTGCAGCAGTATGGATTCATAGCTTCTCCGCTATAGTCATTAGTCTCATATGAAATATATAGATGACAGATATATAAATTGCACATTATTTTGAGGTTATTCGATCAGCTCTTTGCCAGCATGGATGACATATTTGGTGTGTTCTTCATCTGCAAGTAAAACATACCTAATTAATATTACTTTATATTCATATTGCCTTAATTGTTGCTACTACCAACCACACATTTATACCCTGTCCAACAAATAACTTTCCTTTTAAAAGTTGTAGTTATGTGATTTAATATGACAATCGATTTTTTTTATGAAGTATCAATGGTTATGCATTTCAATATTTTTTAAATTTGTCGAAATTTTATGTGAATGTTATAAATTGAAATAAAACTATTTTTAAGGGGTTTTCCTATGCCACAAATACATTATACATACACACAGAAGGTTATAAATGTGAAAGAGATTATGCCAAATTTTTAATTCCTACACCACATTGTGTTGTTGTTCATTGTGGGTAAAATAATCCTCGATTATAAAAACCAGACTATTATAGTTACTAATAGTTATTATAGTTGCACTACATATTAACATGCTAGTATGATTGGACATAAATTTACCACTTTTAGATACCACCACTGTCTAATAACAAACAACCATTTCAGTGAAACGACGAGTATGCCTTGCCCTCTGCTTTTGGGCTATGACTGTGCCCAGCCATACAATACTGCATGGCACAGACTTGTAGTCCAGTCCATTCTGCGTTCAGTCTCAATATTTAAGCTAGGATCAACGTTGAGATCGGGTTCAGTCTCCAAAGATGCGCCAGAGTCGTTCATCAGATTTCTTTTTCAATTTTCAACATATAATGTTATGTTTCAGTATTCACATTTCAGAGTGCCAAAACCATGGACGTATTCGGTATTGTATAGGTACTCAAAACAAATTTCGTGTAACAAAACGAATGACAGTTGGTTTTTTTTATGAATATTATTGGCATGGTAACAAGACCTTTAAGCCATGTCTTCATTTGTTTGTATCTTCATTTATTGATGATGATGAGAATGAGTTAATGATGTTGATGTTGAAGATGATTCGAGATATCTCGATTAATGCAAGAAGAAGTATCGACTAGTTAAGTAAGGTAAAAGCGCCAATGGTAGACATTTTAAGGACCAATCAAACTTCAGTCTGCAAAATTACACATATTTTAAAAAAAAGAATGGTCTTAAAACTTCTCTTAATTTAGACATTAGCAGATAAAATCTTTATAAACCAACATATTTCTACTTTATATGTAATTATTATTAACATGGTGAACATGGTAAACACCAATAGTCGATAATCACATAAAACTGATAGAAAATCTAACCATAAAAATACGGCAATGAGCAGTTTTCCAGTAGGTATTAAAATCACTTGGTTTTTAAAATCATCAGAGATGGCGCTAGCATAGCTTTTGGTACTGAACTTGAACATGAATTGACCGAATGTCTTAATTTGATTGATTGCTGTTTCTGAAGCGTTGAAGTTTGTATGTAACATAGTAACCTCAAAAAGTTGATACCTACATAATTTTAGTTAATAATACGTACCTGGATGACCGAGCTTCGCTCGGTATTTTTTTGTGACAACGCCATCTGTTCGTATCTTTAGTGTTGTTGTGTCGTTAAAGCAGTTAGTTGCTCACATCGAGAAATAGATGTCAGGAAGAGTCATATTTCTTTTTCTTTTTTTTATAAAATGACATGATTCCATAACATATTACACAACGAAATCAATGGATTAGGGCTTTAAGAATAGATGTGGACAAGGCTAGTCGTCAGCTGAAAAAGTACTTAAAGTAAAGTACCTACTGAAAGTCTTACCAAAAGTGCCGGCCGCGCCATCTAGAGCGTCTTTAGGAATGCTATAAATACCTACTAGAAAACTGCTCATTGTCTACGTAGGTCAACAAGTTACATAATTTTTAACATCTGTACTAAAAATAGTGATAATCATTATTAATAAATATAATATCATACCTATTAAAAATTCCTACCCTTAACAAAAATCTGAAGATACAACTGGCGAAAATTCAATATTTACTCATAACAGTGTTGCGAAATTTTGAACATGTATTATATATGCCATTAGATGTCTTTTAAGTAAGTAGTCAAGTAAACTAGATAGTTACTTTTCTTTACAATAAAGGTTTTTTTACGAAAGTGTTAACTTTTGGATCAGTGTCGACCATTAGGTCTTTTAATGAACACAAACAGAGCGAGATAAGACGAGTCGATTCCGATAGCCTCTAATTCCATGCTATCTTTTGACTTAATTTAAATTTATAAAATAACATTATCTTAACTATGGCGGTCATGAACAAGCGGGACGTGATTTTCTTAACTTATTACATTATTAGTTAAACAATTCAATGTCCTTGTGGAAATCACATTAACGATCATGATTACCATATTAACTGTTAAACTAAAATTATAAATTAATATTATACTATTGAAATAAGTCTGATTGTGAGGGATTCCATTGCACTGAATCACAATAAATATGGGAGGCAGGAGGATTTTGACACTAATAAATTATAAATCTTCAACTTTACACTATTCATAAACCACAACACAAACTTCATTAATCTGAAAACAAAAAACGACACCCGATTATTCACTAGGTTTTAATCGTGTATTTAAATTATCATTCAAAGAATATCTCGAGATATGAAATTATTTAGAAAACTAATTTCATAATCGAAATTCAATTCGATATTATCTCGATTTTTGCCCTAGACCATGGACAATTTCGAATCTAGACTTGTCGTCCATACGACAGGCTCTTTCTAATCCGTTGCAATCCTTACCAAATCGTAAGCAATCACTGCTCTTGCAAAAGCATTATTCGAATTCGAACAGCTCAAAGTGGAGATCCACTTGTCTAAAGGGTCAGAAATGGATTAGAGCTCGAAAATGTACATAGGCTACCTTTTATTGCAAAAAAGGGAGTTGAAGTGGTGGAATAGGGCTAGGGTATGTAAGTTTGACAATTTTGAAAATACCTTGATGAAATTGGTATAGAGATGGATTAGAGCTTGGATGGATATGGGCTACCTCTCATCGCGAAAAAAGGGATAGAAGGGGAAGGGGGAAGGGGAAGAGGGCTATGGGATTAAAGTTTCTCATTTTTCAATGGCACAAAAAAAGGGGGAATATGGCATAAATTCTTTTAAGATGTCCTTATGAAATTTGGTACAAAGGTGAATTAGAGCTTCGGAACGGACATAGTCGAGTAGCAAACCAAATATAGAAGCGAGTTGAGAGGCGAGTAGAGATTGTTATAGGGACGAGTGGATAGGCGTAAAAAGATCGAAAGTCGAGTAGAGTCGACTACAGGGGCGAGTATATGCGACTAGAGAGCCAGTGGAGAGGCGAGTATTGAATCAAATAGAATGCAGTAAAGGGTTGAGTAGAGAGGCGAGTGGAAAGATGAATGTAGTGGCGAGTAGAGATCGAATAGAGAATTGAGTAGAGGTGCGAGTAGAGAGTCGAATATAGAGGCGAGTAGAAAGTCGAGTAGAGAGTCGAATATAGAGTCGAGGACAAAGTTGAGTAGAAAGGCGAATTTAACGCTCAATACCGTCGGCTCAACACTAAGCGATAACCGACATCCACGCGGGTGGAGCCGCGGGCAACAGCTAGTCTATTATAAATTCTGTTGTTTAGTAGAACACAGTAACTAAACGGGACAGAAATAATATGTATGTATTACTTAAATAAATTATACGAGTGTAAAGTATAAATACAAGTATCAAACTGTATGATTAGCACTCGTATGCAAGTAAATTTTTCAATAATATTAGCTTGAAATACCATGTCAATCTAAAATCATTTAAAGCAATGAATAACGGAGGCAAATAACTCTCGTGTTCGCGTGACCTATATTTAGCCGGCTTATCTACACTGTCTGTGGTGACTAAGCCATTATTATGCAAATCATTGTTGTAACAGATTTATTACTTAGCAAAAACATACCTAATTACATATTTTTGGGGATCTTTCAATACTCAAATATGCAAACGTTTTGTTACATCAAAACCATTGTTTTCACAGGTCAACACTGGGCGAAGAAGTGGAAAAAATTACGTGCTTGTTCCAAAAGGGATAAACAACGGTGGAAGTTGGCTAAGCAAATGATGTCTTTGTGTGACTGCGAAATGATACAATTAAAAAACGCAGTAACATGGACAATAAAGAAGATTCTGTTATTAATAACAAAAATCCGACCCCAATGCCAGATAGAGAGTCTGACAGAGTCGTACAGTATTTACGAGATGAGAATTTGTAAAGAACAAAATCGTGCGATATTTGTAACATGTTCCAAATTTATGGAAAGAGCTTGAAGGATATGCCGACGCGGGTGCAACATTTACTTCTAGAGGAATTAGCTATGATGTTTGCCAAGTATCAGTTCAAAGTGTTAAAGGACTACGGAGAGAAAATATCATCCACGAACACAAGTGATCAGAATCCTATCATTTATCTGGATGACTTGACGTCAGCTTCTACATCTTCTGAGGCATTGCGAACATCAGATGGGTCAGGTTTGTTACTGCGTGATATTGAAATGTTACAGACTACTTCTGCCCGCTGCTGCGCACGCGCTCATCTATATAAAATATGCTAAAACCTGACACGAAAGAGCGCACTAACGGACAGACGTTTCAATTTTCGATTCGTTTACGAGTTTCTTACAGCAAGCCGCAGATATTTTCTTCGAGTAACATTGAAGAATGATTAAATGGATGCGATCAATGAGCTTTCGTGTATTAAGAAACTATTTTTTTAATAAATGTAGGAGATCACAAGATTCGAGAATTTAAAATTAATTTATTTATGTATTCTCGGACACATTTATAAAATAAAGTTTATGGCTCGTCCCTTTTCGTACTATTATTTGTTTCATCTAGATCTATTTTTTAACATCTTGCACTTCAAGCTATAATGCCGTATATTACATCACACGACTAAATTGTAGCACATCCTCCCGACCTTTGCTTTCCTCTTTTTAGTTTTTCGTAGGTCGGATAACCTTATCCTTAAAATGAAAATATAATTAATAATACTTTAAACCGAACAGAACTTCAGCATATTTTGAAGGAACTGCCCTGTATTACTGGAAAACCACCGTTTTGGTATTGACATCTTTGGAGTTCAATTTCTTGGACTTTCACTTACAGCTCCTTACTCTCCTACGCTCAGTAAATTGGCGTGGTCTCCTTGTAAAAATTACCTTAGGATTAACCCTTTTCACCCGGGGTAGTAATTATCAACGAATTTCCGCTTTTTAACTTCATTATCATAATAAGGTAGGTAAAAAGAAACGCTCAGATTATTTTCAGATTTTTATTATACCTACCTACTACCTAGAAGTATATATAGCTTTTATAATACACATACTCGATGAAGTGGGTATTTTGTTTTATCATAAATGAATGTTTTTATTTTTATTTTATAATTGTTCTGAGATATTTTTTTATTGTTTTAACCATTGAGATGGATATTACAAACAATACTGCTCTAATTGAAGCCCTGTTATTAGAAGAGATTCCTGACTGTGACGAAGAGTCTGAAGTGATGAAGTGGAAAATATTCAACTACCTTCACCAAGAGGCTTTGATGAGGTTTTTGGAAGAGCTCTAGAAGCTCTAGAAGCTCTAGAACACCAACACCAACCAACATCTCCAATACCTGGATCTAGTGTTCAGATTGATCTACCGTCTGCAAATACGTCTTCACACAAAACGAATCAGCGATTACCCGAACCAAACCGTAAATGGAAAAAGAGGGACCTAAATACATATTTACAGGAATACGTTCTAGATACTGGAGTAGTAGAAGACTGTTTTGCTTTTGGCCAGTTACTGGACAAACCTGGAAGGATGCAGTCCTTCCAGGTTTGTCCAGTAACTGTTGTGTTGATCTATCGTTCGTTTGTTTACGATGGTTCGTAGGTATGCAAAGGGGATCGGTATTAAGAGCTCAGGTCCCATTGCAACCATGTCAGATCCTCTCCTAGCAAGCTCGTCCGCTGCGTCATTGCCGCGCGAGCCTCTGTGGCCCTTGATCCATTGCAGGATTATGTTGTTGGTGTTGCCTATTTGGTTTAATTTAAGATGGCACTCCAGTATCAGTCCTGAGTTTATAGTGTGGCTGTTTAAGGCTTGCAGCACGGCCATGCTGTCCGACAATATACGTATAGAGTGGCCTTCCACTCTCCTGGCCATTACTGATGAAGCAGCCAGGGTTATCCCCGTGCATTCTGCTTGGAATACTGTGTTGTGGATTCCCAGCGGTTTCGAGATGGCGATGTTGAGGTCTTCTGAGAAGACGCCGGCTCCCGTGCCTTTATCCGTTTTTGATCCATCTGTGAAGATACACATTTCTGCTGGGCATAGTCCCTCGCAGCGGTGGTCTTCATAGAGCTGGATTTTGTATTTCTTATTGAATATATGCTGTTTCGGTACACGATCATTTACTGCTCCTATGATAGGCAGCTCAGCTGTGAGATTTGTAAGCAGTAATATATGTCGTGTATTCCTGTCGCTCCATAGGTCTAGTGCCTTTAGGCGTATAGCCGCAGCCTTGGTAATGTAAAAAAATACATAATATTTTCTAGATTATGCCGTGCGCTGCATTGAACGGTGCCATTCGGCGTGCTATTTTTTACAAATTCATAGAGTAACATGAATTAATACATGTATGATACGATACGATAAGGCACGTGTAGTAATTATAGTTATCGCAACAAAGCCAGTCGCGCATTGTGTCTTCTTCTCTTTGCCGTAGTGTTTCTGTATTGGGTCCCGCTCATCGCAGTGTTCAGCTTTAGAGTAGGTTAGATTTAGGCCTAACGTATCAGCATGTCAACTAACTAGTGTAGAGTATAAACCTTATCACACTTTTCGGCACCTCATTAGTTCATGTTCTGCCATACCGGTCGATAAACCCATTCAAATAAAGAACTATGCCGTTTGACAAGCTGCGATTAAAACAAGTCTGTAAACCATGCGTCATCATCGGCCGAGCCTTTGTCCCAATAAAGTTGGACTTGGTTTTCAGATAAACTACTAGATGCCACATGTTCTGCATGGCAATACCGACGTACCTACTGTAATTAGACCAAGATCACAGACACTGTAAAAAATGTCATTTAATTTTAGACTTTACTGTTATGTTAAAGTCTCAACCCAAATTAGGGTACTTCCAATATGCCCCACTAAGCGACCCCACTGGTGGAGCAAAGTGAAAAGTTAAAAACATGCAAGTCCACGTTTCCGTACAAAATTCATTCTGGTGGACAAAATTATACCAGTTTCCGAATCCTTGTACAGATACTAGTCTCTCACATAGATAAGCTTGAAATAAAGTGTAAGTACCTAATTTGCATTGTCATTGTAATAATTATTTTATGTTAGAGAACAAATAAACGATATATTGATTGAATTCTAGTATAATCCCCCCCCCCCCCTTCCCCCATTGAATGGGAGAGACCAAGAAGTAGGTACCCTAAATGCAATGAGCATCTTGTAGAGAAAAACATGTGATGGACTCTTTTTCATTTCATTTTCATCATCTGTCGACGAATATTGCTTAGTTTTTTGATTTCCTACTCCATAAGATACTTAATTTTCTTGCTTTTTTACTTGCGGCAATATTCATTTTGCAGTTAGGCCCAAACATTTTTGGACCCCATACAATAGTGAAGCTTTAGTGACCTCCTACGTATATCAATTATTATTTGTATATTGCGCGGATATTTTCACGTCCAAATCAGACGGTTGGGATTTAAAAGTGCGACGTTGCCAGCTTGTGAATCGTTTATTCATACTTATCTCTTTCTTTCACGGAGTCCCGCAAAATGAATTGTCTATTGTGAATAATATTTTTTTTATGATTTCTCGGTTGACCGCTGTCTTATTTGGGCTATTCTCATTTTTGTATTTATAGAAAGAACGACTGATTCCACAGCAGTAGTACCTAACATCTTACTACTGTTGTGGAATCAGTCGTTCTTTCTTATCGTACGAAGAAACTTTAATATTAGCATGAGTTTACATACGGGTTAGTTAGTTGGTTTACCTGGACTGTTCCGCACTTAGCCTCTTGATTGGGCCATTGTGCGTACCATCTTACCTCTCATTCCAACCAACCCAGATCCTCCCAAAAAGCCAGCAGCCTTTTCAGGTTTCCACATGCTTCCCAGAGTGACGCTGGTGACTGGAGGAATTTCGCCCGTTGTGCGGCCACGCTCGTGCACTCTGTAAGCACATGCCGTGGCATTTCTTCTGCCCCCATGCAGCTTCTGCATAGGGGGCTGTCCGTCACACCTATTGTAAACAGATGCTTGTTTAGGGGACAGTGACCGGTCAAGAGGCCGGTGACCTTGCGGATTTGGTCCCTTCTTAGCCTAATGAGGTTTCGGCTAGACGTTTTTGATGCTACCGGAACTGCATTTTTTGTTTGTCTGCATCCTTCAGTGTTTGTCCATTCTGTCAGATCGGTTTCTTCTGTACTTTTTCGTAGCCAAGTTTTGACCTGTGCTTGAGGTATGGGTAGTATTGGTTCCGGTCCATATACTGTCGACCCTGATCCTCTCTTGGCCAATTCATCGGCTGCGTCGTTGCCGAGGGAGTTGCTGTGTCCCTTGATCCATTGCAGCGTGACCCTGTTTGTGTTTGCAATGGATTGGAGTGTGTTATGACATTCCAATATGAGGACAGAGGTTATGGTGTTACTTTGGAGAGCTTGGAGTACGGATGCACTGTCTGAGATGATCTTTACATCTAGATCTCTGACATCTCTGGCGGCAATCGTCTCCGCCGCTCTCGTTATGCCAATACATTCGGTTTGAAATATTGTGCTTAGCTTGTCCAAGGTGGTTGTTATTTTGATATTTAAGTCATTCGAGAAGACGCCTGCTCCAGCACCATGTGTGGTTTTGGAGCCGTCTGTGTATATCCTAACTTCTTTGACGCCAGAGCTATCTCTTTTTTCTTCAGAAAGTTGGATATGATACTTCCTTTCGAAGACGTGGTGACATGGTATTCTGTCTATGGGAACCTCGAGAAGTGGTATCTTCTTTAGGATTCCCTGTAGAATCTTTGAATGCTTTGTTCCAGTATTCTCTTTCCAAAGCCCATTATTTTTCAGTCTTAAGGCTGCTGCCTTGGCCTCCTCCTGTATGATTAGATGCAGCGGTCTCAGGTTTAGGAAGTGCTCTAGTGCGACTGATGGGGTGGTTCTCATGCATCCAGTGGCTGCTGTACTCGCTAGGCGTTGTAAACTCTGGAGCTTTTCTTTCACAGTGATCAGTTCTGTTCTGGGCCACCATACCACTGATCCATAGGTTAGGGAAGGTCTGATAATTGCCGTATACAGCCAAAGTGTTATCTTTGTGTTAAGACCCCAGTTCTTACCAACGAGTCTTCTGCATAGCCAGAAAGTTATACAGGCCTTTTTCATCTTAGCATTTATGTGGCTAGCCCAATTCAACTTATTGTCAAGTATGATGCCCAGAGCTAGTTTGGTGTTAAATAGTTTTGGTAGTTGTAGTTCTGGTAACTTTCTTTTGTTGGTGAAAAGGATAAGTTCTGATTTTTTCGGGTTTACTGATATTCGGTGTTCTTCGCACCATTCTTCCACAATCTGAAGGGCTGAGCGCATGATTTTGCATAGCACATCCTCAGCCGTTCCGCTTATCAGTATTGCAAGATCATTCGCGTACCCGATGGTGGTGCATCCTCTCTCATTTAGTCTCTTTAGGAGGCTGTCTAATACTATATTCTTCTCCTCCTCCTTGTGGGCACCCTTTGACTACCTTTGCTCTTGTGGTAGTGCTCACTATCTGGACCGTTCTTTTGCTTATTAGCTGAGTGATCCAGTCCCTTATGGTTGGTTCTACCCTACGCCTTCGCAAGGCTTCGTTAATGCTGCTGTGTACCGTCTTGTCAAAGGCCTCTTCTATGTCTATGAAAGTAACTAGTGTTGAGGCTTTATTTGTGATAGCCGATTCTATCTTATGCACTACCATGTGCAGTGCGGACTCTGTTGCATGTTGTACGCATGTTGCTGAGGATGTAGTGGGTTGTCTTTTAGTGTTACATACGGGTATTTCTAAGCTTAATTTGATTAGATTCAAAGAGTATTATTGACTAGATATTTCTGATAGATTATTCTCAGCCTGTAATCGCCCACTGCTGAGCGTATCTTTGACTACGTATCTAAGGTACGCCACTAGCTACTTAGTATCAACCAGCCCCGCAGGAGTGAACCGATCAAGCTATGTTTGCCTTACTAAAAAACGCTATTTAAATGGTACTTACACCAAAAA
Source organism: Eilema caniola (assembly GCA_949126895.1). Taxonomy (NCBI): domain Eukaryota; kingdom Metazoa; phylum Arthropoda; class Insecta; order Lepidoptera; family Erebidae; genus Eilema; species Eilema caniola. The sequence goes on along the minus strand of OX421464.1, from coordinate 3,613,496 downwards.
ATGGAATAACCCACATATTTCTTAATATATTAAGAACCCGAAACTTTTCACTCTCCTTTCGCTATATTAGAAACAGCAACTTTTGCCCATGACCATCTACCGAGCGCTAACGAAGGTCTGTGTATTAAGGTTGGACTTGGACGAAAATGCTTTCATATGTCCGGCTGACCCGCGGCCGTCCGCGGTTTGTCCGTTTGTTCTCCTCTTAGGCTTAAGTACTTGGTAGCAAATAAAATTATGATTTGAAATAAAACTATTTTAACCGATTTAATCGCGTGTATTATTTCAAACTTTAACCCGACGTCGCGAGGCCTTTTCAAGTCCCATGGTCACGGGTTGAGTCTTACCCGTGACCATGGGACTTGAAAAGGCCTCGAGACGGGCTAGGTCTGTTTGACGCTGTTTTTATTTATTTATTTATTTATTACGGTTTTCATAGTGTACGATATTTGACGTCCGTATATATGAATCTATAGCACTACTTTACAAAAATAATTGGACGTTGAATATGGGGCGGCATGAAAAGTCTGTACCGTCAACTGACGTCCGTATATAGCTTCAGAGCTACGCGATACATATACGGATGTCGGTTTGACGTATACTTTTCATACTGTACGATATTTGACGTCAGTGTACATGAATCTATGGCACTACTTTAGTAAATTAATCGGACGTCGAATATGGGGAGGCATGAATAGTAGGTATATACCGTCAACGGACGTCCGTATATATAATAGCCTTAAAGCTACGGGACATATATATGGATGCCGGTTTGACGCATACGTCCGTATACATGAATCTAATATCACTTCTTCTTCCTTCTCCTATAAATGCATAAAGTCCCATTATTATTATACTGACATGTAATATTATATATTATACATAAATGAGTATGAGTAGTATGAGTATGAGTATGAATTTATGACCCAACACCGTCTCAGGTAATTAATCATGAATAAAATGTTCTAACGTTTGCGCGACTGTTATACAAAAATAATTGGATGTTGATTATATTGTTTTGATTGCGGTAGGTGCGAGTTGGCAACGTCGCAATTGTGGACGCCAAATACGCGAATCCGTAGTCAGGAATTCCTCTAGATATACAGTGTGGATATACGCACTGCAGCAGCGCCTCACCTGCGCGGTGATTTCTTTGGGAAGTTTTCAATATTTTATTGCAACCATTTAAAGCAAATTTTGGCTTCCGTCGATTTTTGTACTACGGCTAGCTAGGATCAATAGGACTTAAGTGCCACCGGATAACAAAGTGGCGTCCGGTATATGGACGCCAAAAGCAGGTTGACGCCAGTTTAAATGCACTTTCGCCTTCAGTGGACGGCCAATTGTTTGCGGGATAAATATATATATATATATATGAAGGCACATGGGGTTTACTTCGGGGTCTGGGGCCTCTTAGTAGCCCATTGTAAGCTTGCACTTACAATCCGCGTGGATATGCGGGCAAGGAGATAGGACAACCTAATACACGAATCACCATACTTCAATCACTGACTACACATTTTACAGCTAGACACACTCGCGATCTATAACCAAGTATATTCAACCGAACTAGGAGCGTTCTGCTAGACACGTAGTGCTCGGTCGAGGTTCACAGCGACACTGATCACGATTCGCCGCGCGCCCCACCAAAGTCAATGATCTGTCAAACTCAAATTGACCGAATGAACGAATGACGTCACACTCGACCATAGAGCACTAGTAGTCTTGCATTACGCCAGAGTGAATTTCATTCACCCTAATCACACAATAATGATTACGCGCCGTCACGGCCAGACTGACATGTCGCTCGTCCTCGTGCGACCAATGCCAGAGATCCGTCTGTGAACAAATGTACGAGGCTTTAATTCTTCTCGCACTGACACGCTCGTCCATCACTGACTTCCATCGCCGCACGGGCCTAACATCTCTCGTTGGTGTTCTTCGGCCACAACGAGCAGAACCGGGCAGCCACTCATTGGTGCCCCTACGACTATGAACTAGTCGGACCGGGCGACCACTCATTGGTGCCCCTGCGACCATAAACCGGTCGGAACCTGGGCGACCACTCATTGGTGCCCCTGCGACCATAAACCGGTCGGAACCCGGGCGACCACTCATTGGTGCCCCTGCGACCATAAACCGGTCGGACCCCGGTGGACATCACTCAATCATTAATATGGAGCGAAATAAGACGCATGGAGGAGCACACCGCCCTCCCACATAGAACGGTTTCATTACCACCCTGGCCATCATCCGTGTGTTGATCCATCGAAGTCACTATTAGATCAACACGATCGGCTGTGGAGCGAACATATCTATCACACTTACGGGGAAGCTGTCATTTTCATCTAGCTCATTGATTGCCTATTAAACAGAGTGTTTGTAGGGGCACCGAGTGGTTGTACGTAGGTCTAGACTCACATTCATGTTTGGACTGGCTCCACGAGGGTCGATGTTCGAACTATGTAATGTTGCTAGCTTTGGAGGACAGTGTAGGTGGTTGTAGGGGCACCAAGGAGTGGTTGCCCGGCCCGACTGGTTTGCAGTCGTAGGGGCACCAATGAGTGGTTGCCCGGAGTCCGACTTGTTTATGGTCGGAGGGGCACCAATGAGTGACTACTCATTGGTGCCAGCGCCAGTCCAAACATGAATGTGAGTCTAGACCTACGTACAACCACTCGGTGCCCCTACAAACACCTACACTATCCTGCAAGGCTAGCAACAATACATAGTTCGAACATCGACCCTCGAGGAGCCAGTCCGAACATGAAAGTGAGTCTGGACCTACCTACTTACAATATGCATCAAGATCTGTGGAAGGTGGACTAGTAGTAATGATGTGAGAATTAATCGCTGAGAATGTGTCGTTGTCGTGAATTCTTCCTTCGTTCTGATTATAGACCGCCGTCTCGGCCAGCTCGTTGTCAATTTCTACTACAGTGGTATGACTAATCTCTCGAGATCGGATTGAGGCATTGGGGTTCGAAGCTAGGAGATGAAATGTACTGAAGTCTGCCCAAACACGATGTGTCCCAGCTCTATCCGCCATATTGGAAGCGAGTAGCGTCTACATCCTAGCCCAAGCCGCGGCCAGGCTTTATTTGAATAGGTTTCCAAAGGTAGTAGTAGCAAGTAAAGCAAGACTGGAAACCAATAAACCAACACTGACTATACTCCATTTAGTGCTCTATCCGCATACACTCGAAACCGATTAATTAGAACAAACTTATGGTTCAGAATTAGTTAGGAGCCAATTTTGTTACACTTCGCTTTCCTGTACCAAACTACCATACGCGCTTCGTTTCAAAAGAATATTAGCAACCAAAATCATCGAAATTACTAATATTCCCTCTAACCCCTCCAACCAAGCCAAACTGCCCGTGCCAGGAGTGGGCTCACGTCGGCTGTGCAACGGCCAGGACTCGAACCAGGGACCCCTCGATCGCAAGGCCGACCCCCCAACCACCAAGCCACCGACGCTTCTCTCGCAGAGGCTCTCGTAACCGCTCCATTACCCTGTCTATTAACGAGGGCACGAATCACGACTACGCTTCCCCGGACCATTGGCGGAGTCGCACGGATTGCACATCTACGCTGTTACTTTACATCACTCAATCATTAATATGGAGCGAAATAAGACGCATGGAGGAGCACACCGCCCTCCCACATAGAACGGTTTCATTACCACCCTGGCCATCATCCGTGTGTTGATCCATCGAAGTCACTATTAGATCAACACGATCGGCTGTGGAGCGAACATATCTATCACACTTACGGGGAAGCTGTCATTTTCATCTAGCTCATTGATTGCCTATTAAACAGAGTAGCCCTATGACACCGATACTACCCTGTAAAGTAAGAGAAGTCACCCAAGCACGCGTCTGTTTGAAGTAGTAATCCTCAACCTGGATGTCTCTGCCAATGCTTGTCAGTATCTGGAACTTTAGGTCTTCTCCTGTTCTAATCATATAACATAGATAACCCATATCCATGTAGTATTTCGAAATGGCGCACATTGGGAGAGGCCCACGTCGAGCAGTTGACCATGGTGGCCCAGTTGGTTGATTGATTGATCGATGTAGAATTTCGTCTATGTGACCACGTACGACGAGAAACCGTTACTTGAGATAACAATGAAACATTACTTGCTAATAGAACATCTTTCCCTAAATCTTAGGTACGCGAGGGTATTGAAATCAAAGACGTCCTAATTTCACCAAATGAGACATCTCAAAGCAAAGGCACACAGCTTGTGACGACTTTATCACTCATACCCGAGAACACAGTACCAAAGCACTTTATTTTCACTCCTTGTACACCACTTACTGATGTGACGGATTACAGCCCCCTTCATCTGATTATAGTCTGTACGTCAACTTCTGACATCTGAGCAATGATTCGTACTTAGACCCAATTTAGACTGAAATTTCGTAACAGTTTGAAATTTACGTGTTAACGCTTCAGAACGCATCCCGAGCGGCATACCATCTTGTATCCGCTTCCGGAATGAGTCCGCCATACTGCTCTTACATGTCAGCCACACAAGTCACAAGCACTAGCTAGTTACCTTAAGATTATTGTAAAACACTGCAAACACTGTCCCAACCTTAGAATAAAAGACAGTTAACTAAAGAATCTTGTCTAACTAAAAAAACCCAAACAACACGAAATCCTCCACATTACGCACCTCACCTTGTGCCCGTGATTGCAGTGAGTCGGGTTCAGTTTTCCTACCACCAGAAACCTTCTACAGTTAATAACCTAGTGTCAATTTGTTAGCACTCAGAAAACGCGGAATCAGCTGGTAGCCATTCTGGTGGTGGTGGACCCGTAATTACACACTTTACTCCACTTCATCATAATGGAGGGTATATGACAAATAAATAGCAGCAACCGCCGCTCCTAGCAATCAACTCCAACTCATTCTATCGTCAATCTCCGAACCCTTTTCTCGACCTAGTCGGTCTCGGCTCTCCAGTACAAACGCGGCGCGACTGGATCTCTAAACACCCCGAAGCGAAGCGACCGCCATCCGATCCCCACAACCAAGCGGCACACCGTTGTTCCGCAGCTACACCAGTCGGACCCCTGTGGGCTCTAATCACCCGTAGCGGCCGCCACAGACGCTCGCATGACAACCGGGATATATGACGCAACAGGCCCTCCGTAGCACGTAGACCAGACCAATGCCAGCAGACCCATACGAGCACACAAACACCCGCACCGACCGGGGACCGAAACCGAGGCCTCGCGTAGCAGCCGCATCGACCACCGCTATGCCACAGAGGCTTTCACTAGAATGTAGATCATATAATCGCCCAGTAAAGACGAGAGACTACTCGGGGCAGTTTATCGGCCTCAATCTGCCAATTTGGCGACGAGAACTATTCCTTTAGTCGACCCGAAATATTTGGTTACCAAACTGTTGGTTCGTGTATTCTTGCTAAGAATCCGCCACGCCTTTTCTACCTAGGTACACAATAGTGTGACCTCAAAGTGAAGTACACCACGGTGAGTCTACCCACTACCCACTTGAGAAATATTTCACGAACAAAACCCGTCAGAGCCGATACTGCATGGCTCCTTCGCTACTCAGCATCATAGAAAATTAGACTGACAATCCAGCACGCGATTATTAACAGAGTTCAACCTTCGTCATAGGAAGCTATATCTTACACTGTACAGCTACATTCACCTATCTGTCCACCAACAATTAAACACAGTTCGAGCACTCCGAGGGACCTATACATCTCAAGACAAGACACACCGGGTCAGTACCTGCTACCGAAAAGATATGGAAACCAAAAAAGCAAACGCAAAAACCAACACGTAATACATCGTGATATAATCGAAATCGTCCTTCGTTAGTTTTTTCTGCAAACTACTCACTTTTACGTAAATTATGTCACTTAAATAAAAAGATTAAATCGAGAACTGGTTCCTTTTGTCTCACTACCCTCCCACTCAATGGAAGACGATTTAACACGAGCCTTTGCACTATGGTGACATGGCATCTGCGTACTGACAATAAAGAACTCACTGATGTTAATATAGGGTAGTTCGTTAAAAATTATCGTTCTCACTTCTTGTACGTACTGATTGCGTCACCGCATTCCAAGCTAATCTAAGCAATCACAGTAACCTTTTGCAGCGTACCCTACTCAATTCGAATAAGTCTTCTCACCGTATTAACAGCTACAGATAGTATAGAATCTAGCATAGTTAGATATTCGGGATATTTCGAAACTTTCTCGTGTAATGACAACTTAACTTAGCCCCTATATAATTAGGTGCAAACTCCGCTACCTCATAAACCTCTGCTCACGGATTGCCAGAACTGCTATCGTCTCTTCTGGCACTATATGGAATAGTAGAAATAGGATGACTCTTTTTATTCAAACACGAATTTGTACCCACGAGTAATACCTTTACAACTATATCTTTCCCTGGAGGGTGGAATGCGATATTCCGCTACCAGGAAATTATTTGGTTATACCACTTGTTGTTTAAAAAATAAGCACTCACTATCTACGAAATAAAAAGGAACGGGCTCACCGGGTCTTGTAATCGGGATGCAGCCGACAATCAGGACAGTCACCGTTTCACGTTATTTCATGTAAACCCGACTAGCGAGTCTTTTGGTTGCCACTGCTATTCTCCTCAGCTTGTTGCCCTGGTATCCCACTTCTGATGAAGGCACATGGGGTTTACTTCGGGGTCTGGGGCCTCTTAGTAGCCCATTGTAAGCTTGCACTTACAATCCGCGTGGATATGCGGGCAAGGAGATAGGACAACCTAATACACGAATCACCATACTTCAATCACTGACTACACATTTTACAGCTAGACACACTCGCGATCTATAACCAAGTATATTCAACCGAACTAGGAGCGTTCTGCTAGACACGTAGTGCTCGGTCGAGGTTCACAGCGACACTGATCACGATTCGCCGCGCGCCCCACCAAAGTCAATGATCTGTCAAACTCAAATTGACCGAATGAACGAATGACGTCACACTCGACCATAGAGCACTAGTAGTCTTGCATTACGCCAGAGTGAATTTCATTCACCCTAATCACACAATAATTATAACGCGCCGTCATATATATATATATATATATATATATAAAAATCCCGACTGCTGTCTCCGTCTAACAGAAACAAGCAAAACCGAGTGCTGTCTAAAAGATCGAAAATAGTTTGACATCAGACTAACTTTTGCCAATCATATCAAGTGTATGGTATGGTGGTGGTGGCAGCGCCTCTGAGGCCAACGGTTGAAACACACAGGGCAGGACATACAGGGCCTCTTCTAACCGTAAATTTCTTCAACATCGATGCAGCTGCTTAGGGCTTACGAGACTTAATAGATAGAAGTAGATACCAGGTTTCTTCTATATGAAAATTGGCAGGCAGCTATGAGGTAATCATAAGTTCACATAACATACTGTTAGCTACAATTCAGCAAATAATAATTATAAATAATCTGGTACAATATATGCAACACAGCGCTATCTAAACTGAAACCATCCATAGCCTGTAATATGGATATGTAATGTGCCAATCCAGGCCACTGGCCAATGCAACCGTTTTCATGCATAGGTACACATTTGCTCTGAGCGGAATATTTGTTGAATACGCGACATCCGTTGTAGCAGTCAAATGCTCTACAGCTACACCACAGAGGTGGTCAATAAACAGTTGATCTACTATAAGTTACATATCCGTATTCTAAAACCCATTATAGTTAGGCTATGCTTGCTAGCGTTGTGTAGAATGTCCTAGAATATTGGTTCTGAGTCGAGATGGTATAAGAACACACATGTGACCAACAAACAGGCACTTTTGTACACTGATTGATTGATAGTTCTAAATATACCTGCGACACTTTTTTGAATCGATTTAAAGAAAAAAAAATCTATAATTTATGTATACGGCTCGTTTCCACGGGTCTCCCTGTGACGATAAGTGTCGTTCTTGTTGTTTTTTTTGTAGACGTTCACGCATATTTTTGAAGTGAAAACTTCTTTAGCGGCGTTGGATGGGTAAAAATTGTTAAACTCGCGCGTCAGGATCGCTTGACCTTTGGACCGTAACCGACGACTGACGTCATACAATATTAGCTATAGACTATCCATTTTGCAATATACGATAAATAGCTTCGCAGCATAGCGGTAAACGCTTCGACTGTAAGTCCTTATGGTTTCAGATAGTACCGGGTTCAAACCTGGCCTTCTGACATTTTTTGTGATTATTTTTTCTTTTTGTAATTTATTACTTTTTGTGATTATTTTATCTTTTTGTAATTTATTAATTTCTTCTGATAGAAAATTAGCAGAAAATTAGTGATAGGGTCTAGGGATTGGAGCTGTATTATAGGTATGGTATGGTATGGTGTGTTTTTTTATCTTTTTCTATGTATATAACGAAGAAAGAAAGAAAGAAAAAGTTTTCACTTCTGTCGGCACTCCCAGAGTGCAACCTGTCTTTTTTTGCTGAGAGGAGTAGGCACTGATTTTATGATTTATCAACACTAATGGATATTGGACATTTTAGCGTTGACTCCGGTGGCATCTAAAGCTTGTAATTGGAAGCGCTAGGGATCGCTCTTCTTCTCCTTTCATCATCTACCTGCCCTGGTGCCCCTGCAGTTGACATTGTCTATCTGTCTGAATTTTACCGCTTTTACCACGGCGGCCGACATGGTCGCCAGTAGGTATGTAGGACGCTCCTAGTGTTGCACACGTCCATAGGCCACGGTAACTACTTCCCATCAGGTGGAACGTGTACTTGTTTGCCACCTAAGTGGTATAAAAATCTCACCACCTCCTTTCCTACTCAGGAAATATTCGCTCTTATAACGTACTAACAAACAATACCGTCGCGAAACAAGCAATGCGGTATTTCCACGTAGTGAAGAGTGAACATTTTCAAAAAGCAAACTGTCGGAAACGTTGGCTTATAAATTTAAAAATCTCTTCCACGGCTTCCCTTGGCAGAGCAAGCCGGCATGAATCGTATGGTAGGGACCCCTCCCCACTGGTATTTCCTTTCTTCATCTGCAATCCTTCATCCGCAAACGTGTTTCCTTCCTCCTTGCAATCCCAGGTTTTATAAACCATGCTCACCACCATCTCTTAAAAGTAATATTATTTCAATCTTACTTTACTTTCATAGTGAATCGGACTAGGAGCGTTCTCGTCCGTGAATATTTATCTAATGTATTTTGTAAAATGTAACCAATAAAACAAATATAATTTATCCACTACAGTAAGACTGTAAGAGATATTCTTTGACTCAGTATGACCATATTACACCAGTGTCCTGAGTACTTGAACAGATTTATTAAAATTCTGAAAGACATCCTCCATAGCAGTCTGTCTGTGGCATTATAGCTCCTGAACAAATGAAGCGATTTCAATTTAGTTTTCTTTTTGTATTAAAGGTGACTTATGTCGAGTTGTGGGGGTGAAAGTGGAGAAGAATAACCGAATGACTGCAAATATACTTGAGTGGGGGGGGGGGGGGGGAGATATGTCAAATAAATGACTAGTAGTTCAATTATTATTGACGTGACAACGTCTTATAAATTGGTTTGCCGGGTGATACTTCAAGAAACTGCGTTACGCTCCGCTCACGTTATGCGCTCACAATGAGAGCGAGTGAGAGGCACGCGTCCCTTCCACTCGGGCATGGTTAGCCCGCCTAAGAGCGAGAGAGACAGACATTTTTAAATTGTTACTATTATTTCATCCTTCTTCCTACAATACGAATGAATATTCACATTTCAAACTTTCGCCCGTATACCGACTTTTTATATTGTTTTAACTGCGTGCACATGCATTTATGTTACAATCCAGAACAGATCTGTGTTTTATTAGTATTGTTTTAAATTGATTGTGTTCACTACGGGAACAAGGGGGGAAATTAAAGCAGAGAATTTGTTTGAGGTCTACTTATTTCCAGAATAAATATCGGTACAATATTTCCTTATAAGTATTTAATTACTTGAGACAAGTGCCAAGGAAGGTGGCTAGTAGCAAAGTAATTAAATACTTATAAGGAAATATTGTACCCAGGGCCGTCTTAAGGCTATATAGCGCCAGGGTGCGAAACTCAGACTGCGCCCTTCCCACCCCCCCCCCGGTCAACAAAAAAAAAACGCAAAAAATTTTTGATGTTTCATTTATTTTTCTCTAAGATCTGTAATCTATCTGTAAAAAGATCTCTAATACAATGTTTTATTTTAAGTGCGTTTCCTTTTTCTGTTTTGGGCACCCGATGGTTTCTTTTTACCTTCCCCGAAAGACGTCCACTGCTGGACAAAGGCATCCCCCAAGGATTTCCATAGTGACCGGTCCTGCGCCTTCCGCATCCATGCCCTTCCCGCGACCTTCACCAGGTCGTCGGTCCACCGTGTGGGAGGCCTGCCTACACTGCGTCTTCCGGCGCGTGGTCGCCACTCGAGAACTCTCTTGCCCCAACGGCCATCTGTTCTACGAGCTATGTGCCCCGCCCACTGCCACTTAAGTTTGGCGATTCTGTGTGCTATGTGGGTTACTTTAGTTCTCCTGCGGATCTCCTCATTTCTGATTCGATCACGCAGGGAAACTCCGAGCATAGCACGCTCCATCGCCCTTTGGGTGACCTTGAGCCTTCTTATGAGGCCCATAGTAAGGGACCAAGTCTCAGTTCCGTAGGTCATCGCTGGCAACACACACTGATCGTAAACTTTAGTCTTGAGACACTGCGGTATTTTGGACGAGAAGATATTACGAAGCTTCCCGAACGCTGCCCAGCCGAGTTGGATTCGACGATTGACCTCTTTCTCAAAGTTGGACCTGCCTAACTGGACTGTCTGTCCCAGGTAAACATATTCGTCGACAACTTCGAGTATAGAGTCTCCAACCTTTAAAGAAGAAGTGGGTGCGACATGGACATTTGACATAATTTTCGTCTTGTCCATGTTCATTTTGAGGCCCACTTGTTGGGAGGCTCTACTGAGGTCTTCGAGCATTGTGCTTAGGTCTTCCAAGGTCTCAGCCATGACTACGATATCGTCAGCGAATCGAAGGTGAGTGATGTACTCGCCGTTGATATTTATGCCGAGTCTTCTCCAGTCCAGGAGCTTGAAAACATCTTCCAGGCCGGCGGTGAACAGTTTTCGTTTTCGTACAAACACTTCAGCGCTTCGATATATCGATAGTCAATTTGGCACCGTTGGAGAGACTGTAGCACAGCCCAGGTCTCAATCGAATCGAAGGCTTTCTCATAGTCCACAAACGCCAAGCAGAGTGGCTGATTATACTCCTCAGTCTTCTGTATAATCTGTCGCAGCGTATGTATGTGGTCTATGGTGCTAAAGCCTTTTCGGAAACCGGCTTGTTCGGGAGGCTGGAAGTCGTCGAACCTGCGAGCGAGACGATTCGTAATGACTCTCGAAAACAACTTGTAGACATGGCTCAGAAGCGAGATGGGTCTATAATTCTTCAACAAGGTTTTATCACCTTTTTTGAAGAAGAGTACCACCACTCCTCCGTGCCATGCCTTAGGCGTTCGTCCCTCGAGTATGACGGAATCAAACAGCTTCTGAAGAGCTTTAAGTATCGGTGTTCCACCAGCTTTTAGAAGCTCAGCCGTGATCCCATCATCACCCGGTGCCTTATTGTTCTTTAGCTGTTTGAGAGCCATTCTAATATCGTACAGGCTGACGTCCGGGATATCCTCGGTATAGTGTCGGGTCAATCTGGCTCTTGGGTCTTTGGCCAGATTATTAACAGATTGCCGTACACTCGTGTATAATTGTCCGTAGAACTTCTCGACCTCTTCCAACAGCTCCGGCTTTGACGAAATAATTCTGCCATCCTCCGCCTTCAGCTTATTCAGATGGCTTTGACCAACAGACAGATCCCTTGCGAAAACCTTTGAGCCTTTGTTGCTCTCAATCGCCTCCTTAATACGAGTCGTATTAAATTGGCGTAGGTCGCGAGTCAAGGACTTGGAGATCTGTCTGTTTAAACACTGATACTGAGTAGCATCTTCAGAGGACTGCAGAACCAAATTTCGTCTTTGTTCCATGAGTTTGTTGGTGAGGTCCGAAATCTTTTTGGTTCCTTTTGAACGACGGGCTTTGAAGATCTTAGACCCAGTCGTTTGGACAATTTCCACAAATCTGTCATTGTAATCATCCACATTTTCGCAATCTCCCAGGCATTCGAAGCGATTCTGCAACTCGAGCTGAAAGTGCTCAGGGTTCTGGAACTGGATAGGTGCTGGTCGAAGCGTAGACTTCATTAGTTATAAATATATTTATGTAATAAAATTTAAATGACCAATATCAAGCCCAAATAAAGTAGTTATCATAAATTATAAACTCACTCGTACTTATTGTGTGTGATTATAATTAATGATTACTTACCACGATATGGCATCAATTAGGTATGTAAGTTTATTTTTTATTAATTAATTAGTAGGTAGGTATATCAGTATACTATGTTCTAATGTAACAGTAGTTATATCTCAATGATTGTAAGTAATTGTAACCGTAACAAAAATAGGTAACTCTGTAAAAATAAAATTTAGGTACTTACCTTGACAGTATTAATTTCCGTTGTTTATGATTTAAGTAGGTACGCACTGAAAAAACTCCATCCATTTGCACATTATTTTTTTACGAAACACAACACAATCAATTAAATCGATATTGGTGGGCCTAACTGAATTTCCACTTGCTAGAATCAATCACAGTCAAAACTGCTAGAATTTTTAGTGCTCACTCGGCGGCTATCGCAAATAGGTATGATGAAAAAAAAAATCAAAAATTAAGGAAAAGAAATGGATTTAATATTTCTTTAACGTTTCACAGCATTAAACAAAATCAAACTTTAATTTTCATGCAATAAGATTCAATTGTCATAGGTCGTCTAATGACATCAATCAGTAACCGACACTCAGAGCCGCATCGCGAACTTACATTACAATATACACCCTAATGTCCTAATTATAGAGGCCATTTTGCTTAAAGTGCGGACGCCAGGCGGCTAGGTCAAAGGGCCTCTTTGGATGGAGATATTGCCGCGTGCGTGTTAAATTAATTTAATTTTTATGAGTATCCTTATAAGAGCTATTTTACCTTGCATATCGTGAGCGGGATGACACTTGCCGAAAGGCAAAAGTGACAATAATAGGTACATTGGTAAATTTTAATATTGGTTGATGCCTATATTTTTATGCATGTAGGGGTTTAATTGACGTAAGTGTACGAAACAGGGGAATGGCGTTAATATTGTACTTATGAGTTAAAGGTTAAATTAGGAAATATCGAAATGTTTAGAGCTCGGCCTGCGCCCCCTCGGGCTACGCGCCCGGGTGCGGCCGCACCCTTGAACCCCCGGTTAAGACGGCCCTGATTGTACCGATATTTATTCTGGAAATAAGTAGACCTCAAACAAATTCTCTGCTTTCATTTCCCCCCTTGTTCCCGTAGTGAACAAAGTGGCGACCGTGACAGGACCTGCATAATTAAACGAGAATTCGAAGTCACGTTGCAGGTTCTTTGTTCTCGAGCAAGGTGAACGAAGGTCAACCGCCACGCGTGCCACGGCGCTTCGCAGTTCCTGTGTGTCAGGGCTATCCAGCTTCGTGTGTGAAGTGCGTGCAGCCTGGACCCGTTCACGCCGAGGAAGAAATTTGGCATAGTAAACGGGAGGCGTCCAGCGCCCTCGGGATCGTCATCAAGCGGATCGTGAGCCTCGAGAGGCGGCGGACCTACCTGCGCATCGTCTGCCTAATCATAAAGTGAGCCCGTTCCTTTTCTATTCCTTGTGTTCCTCTTGATTTGTGATTTCAGGGGACTGGTTCCTGGGTGTTTAGTGCCTACTTGTGCTATACTGTCATATGTTAGCCTATTATTGCTCCCGCTTTAATAAGCTGCGAGCATGATTTGCACATATTTGTACCCCATAGCACACTTGTCTGCCTAAACAATACCTATTTACGTTCATTTAATATTTAGTGCCTACTCGTGCTTCCTTCAGATTATTATGTTAGTACCTATATTGCTTCCGCTTTAATAAGCTGCGAGCATAATTTTGCAAATACCTATTTGTACCCCATAGCACGCTTGTCTGCCTAAATTATATTTAATATCATTTAATCTTCATTATCCTGCTAATTTTCCATATTTTATTTAATTTAAATGCATCTAAACTCAATGGTTCTTATCAATATCGCAATTCAAGGCAAACTATCAATGCTTCGTTGAATTTAATTCATTAAAGTGCCTATATTATCTGCATAGCGTAAACAACCTATAACAGTTGCCCATAACTAGCTATAAACGCTTGCCTCTTCAATTGAACCGTTATACCTACGCACCCGCAACAATCTATTCCAGCGATCGAGCGCTGCGCTGACTGCGCGCTGCAGGCGGCGCGCAGCGCTGCATCTCTGCCGTTGCACCGGTCATCAGCTGTTTATACCTGCCTGCCTACACCGGTGCGAGTCATCGCATCGAGCGCCGAGTGCTGCTTACAAAGCGAGGAGCGTATGCGTTTTATATTCTTACCTTTATCTTGCTAATTTCATTTAATTTATTTGTTTAAAATGACTGACGCTGAAGCTTCGAAGACCGATAGGGCTATTAAGGATTTAACTGTAAAACGTAGTTCAATTAAAGGTCGCCTTACAAAGTTTAAAAATGAATTAGTAACTTTACAACCACTTGAAGCTATTTCTGCTTTGGATATCATTAAACTTAGAGCCAAATTGAACAAATTCGAGGCATTATTCACTGAATTCAGTCAAGTACAAGATGAAATAGAAGTGATCAATGCGCCCACTTTGGAAGTCGAACTCTGTGTTAGGGATTGCTTGGAACAGGAATTTTAAGACTGTATAGCTCTGGCTCAGCAACTTATCGAGAGGAATGCCTCTAATCGTGACAACGACGACGAGTCGCATTCTTCTAGTTCTCGTTGCAATCACCACGGTGACTGTGGTCCTCTCGGGTTCAAGCTACCCACTATAAGGATCCCTAATTTTAATGGAACGTATTTTAAGTGGCTCGAGTTTAGGGACACGTTCTCTTCCCTGATTCACAAAAATGCTAAAATTAAAGATATTCACAAATTTTACTACTTGAATTCTTATTTAGAGGGCGAAGCAGCTCGAGTTGTTTGCAATTTAGAGGTTAATTATAGCGAAGCTTGGCAACTTTTACGCGAGCGCTATGACAATAAACGTCAGTTAATAAATAATCATTTAAGATCTTTGCTTAGTTTCGAATCGGTGCGGGAAACTGAGAAGTCCTTGCGGTTTGTTATAGACCACGTGACCAAGAACTTGCGGGCTCTTAGGTCTTTAGGTTTGCCCACGGATGGTTGGGATATGATTATTATTTATTTAGTAGTAGAAAAATTAGATTCAAAGATGCAGTTTAAATGGGAAGAGCATAAGAATTCGTTAGGTGAGATTCTAACACTTGAGGATTTTTTCAATTTTCTGAAAAGTCGCGCTAACGTAATCGAGACTATGAGTCGCAATAGGGTTACGACTAAGCACTCCCCACAAGCAGAGCAGTCTAATACACGTCATAAGACACAAACGAAGGTTATGACAGTCTCTTCTAGTTCCTCTAAGGAACCATCTGCTCCGCCTTCTCCGATTTGTCTATGCTGTAAAGGTGCTCACCGCATTTATGATTGTTCTGCCTTTATGGCTAAATCATCTAGTGATCGAATGGTTCTTGTGAACACCCTCAAGTTGTGCCACAATTGCCTCAGGACCGGCCATCCTACTCGCCGCTGTAGGCTCCCTCGTGTGTGTAAGGAGTGTAAACAGCGTCACAATTATTTGCTTCATGAAGCCTTGTTTAAGGCGGGAACTGGTAGTGAAGGCCCTAAGAGTGAGGCCGTCATTTTGTCTGCTTTGTCGTCTTCAGAGGTACTGTTGTGTACGGCTGAAATAAAGTTAATAAATCCCACCAATAATATAAACATGACAGTGAGAGCGCTGCTGGACAGCGGGAGTCAGTCGTCTTTTGTCACAGAGCGGGTGAGGCAAACCCTGCAGCTGACTCCTCAGCCTTCCAGTACTAGTGTTGTCGGAATCGGCGAAGCTCCACTGAAAATCATTCCTGAACGGTGTGCCGTTCGTCTTCAATCGAAGGTTAGCTCATTTAACGCTACCCTATCTTGCCTAATTCTGCCAACTATTTCCGGTAAGATACCTAAAGCCCCCTTTAGCATAGGACACTTGAACTTACAAGGCTTCAGGTTGGCGGATCCTAACTTTAATAAGTCTTCTGTCGTTGACATGCTCATCGGTGCCGATCTGTTTTGGGATCTTGTAGGTTCCGAACAACATTCACTAGGAGAGAATAGTCCGATATTAAGAAACTCTAAATTAGGGTGGCTGATAGCGGGTTCCATGTTTCCCAGGAAACAGCCCTCCAAAATGGAGGGGTTCACTGTCATTTGTCGCAAAATGATGACATGTGTAATCTTGGGGATGAGTTGACAAGGTTTTGGGAGTTAGAGAACGTCCCACACAAGGCGGTCCTGACTGAGGAAGAAGGTCTCTGCGAACAGCACTTTCTTAGTAATACAGTTCGTGAAAGTGACGGCCGTTTTTGCGTGAAGCTCCCGCTTCTAGCAGATAGAGATTGTTTAGGAGATTCCTTTCGTTTAGCTCGTAAAAGGTTTCTAAATCTTGAGGGACGCTTTAAACGACAGCCTGCACTCAAGGAGCTTTATGTTGATTTTATTAACGAATATGCTGAACTTGGGCATCTTTCTGAATATTGTGACGATCTCCCTCATAAAGTAAAATATTATTTACCTCACCATCCTGTCATTAGGCAAACCAGCGAATCTACTAAGTTGCGAGTCGTGTTCGATGCGTCCGCTCGTACTACTTCCGGTTTCTCTATGAATGATTTACAGATGACGGGACCGACGATTCAAGACTCTCTATTTAACATCTTGGTTAGATTTCGCTTGCATAAATACATTCTTACCGGCGATGTTGAAAAAATGTACCGCCAGATTAGGGTAGACGATAGAGATCGCAGTCTTCAATTGATTCTGTGGCGTGAGAACGAATCGCTGCCTCTACGCACTCTTAAACTAAATACCGTTACTTACGGATTTTCAAGCGCTAGCTTTCTTTCTACTCGATGCCTTTGGCAGTTAGGTGATGAGTGTGAGGATCCTCTTGTAAAGGAGATAATCAAGAAGGATTTCTATGTAGATGATTTGGTCACTGGGGCTCAGTCTGAGGGCGAGTTACTTGCCTTAAGGCAGTCTATAGCAGAAGCGCTCGCTAAAGGTGGTTTTCACCTCAGAAAATATCGCTCTAATTTGCCTACAGCACTTCAATCTTGCTTAGGAGAGAGCTCTAATGATTCACTAGTGCTCAGCAACTCTACTAGCACGTAAGGTATCGGTTGGTTGCCCATTGAAGACGAGCTTTATTTCCCTATCGAGCCAACATCAACTAAATCTGTCACTAAAAGAACTATTTTGTCCTCTACCTTCAAGGTATTTGATCCGTTAGGTGTTCTGTCTCCTTGCACTATAAGGCCTAAAATGCTTATTCAGCAACTGTGGGCACAGCCCAACCTTGGCTGGGACGATCCCGCTCCAGATAAACTTAAGGCGGAATGGCTTCAGTTTGCAAATGGCATGGAGAGCATTTCACATTTAAAAATAAAAAGACATGTTTTAATAGATAACCCTATTCATATAGAATTGCATTGTTTTGGTGATGCTTCTCAGCGAGCGTATGGACCTTGCATTTATTTGAAATCGATTGACGCGAAGGGAGAAACAAGGGTGTGCCTACTATGCGCGAAATCGCGCGTAGCGCCCATTGCAACTACTACGATTCCTCGCTTGGAACTATGCGCGGCCTTGTTGGGAGCGCAGATGACTGTTGCTGTCATTCAGGCGTTGCGGCTTGAAATAAACCGCCAAGTTTATTGGACGGACTCTAGGGTAGTGTTGTGTTGGCTACAGACTTCCAAAAATTTAAAAACCTTTGTGGCTAATAGGGTAGGCGCAATTACTGAACTTACTTCCAGTTCCTCTTGGCGTTACGTACCGACATCTCAAAATCCAGCGTTTTTGGTCTCGCGTGGTGTTAAACCGGATCAACTCACCGATTTACCGCTTTGGTGGTCAGGTCCCTCATTTTTGCAGCAGGATGAGTCGTGTTGGCCATCCTTTGAGCACTGTAGTGAGGCTGAGATGCCGGAGGTCAAGGCTCATTCCGCTTTGACGGGGGAGGCGGTCATCAATCCGTTCGATCTCTCTCGAATCTCTAAGTTGTCGATAGCTCAACGCGCGTATGCTCGCATTCTAAGATTATTTCATAATGCCAAAGTGGCAAACCAAAACAACAAATTAGTTGGCTGTTTACAGGCTTCAGAATTAAAAAATTCTATGAATGTTTTGCTTAAACTTTCACAGCAGCATTCATTTCAGAAGGAATTAAATGTGTTGTCTCAGAACAAGCCACTTAAATCTAAATCAAATATTGCATCTCTCAATCCTTTCATTGATTCAGAGGGACTACTTCGTGTGGGTGGACGCATTGGCACATCTACTTATGATTTTGACAAACGACACCCTATACTACTGGATGCAAACAGTCGTTTTACTTCCCTGCTCTTTCAGCGGGAACATGATCGTTTAATGCACGCCGGTCCACGGCTGCTTCTCACGTCTATACGAAATCGATTTTGGCCTTTAGGTGGGAGAACTCTAGCCAGACGCGTTGCTCGAGGGTGCCTTGTATGTTGCCGTTTTAAGGGTAAGCCCATGAACAATCTTATGGGCAATTTGCCGCCGGAAAGAGTCACACCTAATTTTCCCTTTGTCAACGTTGGCACTGATTTCGCCGGGCCATTCCTTATAACCGATCGAAGGGGCAGGGGATGTAAAATAACTAAATGTTATTTGTGCATTTTTATATGTTTCAACTATAAATGCATTCATTTGGAGGCAGTCAGTGAGCTTTCAAAGGAAGCTTTTTTGTTAACGCTTAAGCGCTTTATCGCACGCAGGGGATTGCCAAAAAAGATATTTTGTGATAATGGCACAAATTTTATCGCCGCAGCTCGCGAAATACAAGAGTTTTTTTACTCTAAGGATAATCGCAGTGCTATGTTGGACTTCGCAGCTCAGCAAGGCATTGAGTTTATATTTACCCCCGCGTACGCTCCGCACTTTGGTGGGTATCATGAGGCAGGCATAAAATCTGCAAAATTTCATTTGCGTAGAGTCATGGGGCAGGCACATTTAACATTTGAGGAACTATGTTCTCTGTTTTCGCAAGTCGAGGCCATCCTCAACAGCCGTCCCTTATGTCCTCTCAGTCCTTCCCCCGATGACCTACAGCCGCTTACCCCGGGACACTTTTTAATTGGCAGGCCACTTACTGCATTGCCTGCTCCCGCTCTCGAGGAGAGCAACACCAACCGGCTGGACCGCTACCAGAGGCTCGAGCAGGTGCGCCAGCACTTTTGGCGGCGCTGGTCCAAGGAGTATGTCGGAGAGCTCCAACAGCGCACCAAGTGGCGCACAAGGCAGGAAGACTTGAAGCTGGACGACATGGTGTTGCTGAAGGACGACAGCGCACCTCCACTCTCCTGGCGTCTCGGCAGAGTCAGCAAGCTGTTCCCTGGCTCCGACGGTGTACCGCGTGTGGCCGACGTTTCCACGGCGCGCGGGATAGTACGGCGCGCTCTCAACCGCATTTGTCTTCTGCCCCCTGCGGACTTCAGGGAAGCTTGAAAGCTATTGTGCAGCTTTCAACCGGCGGGAGGATGTCGGCGCCCGCGCCTTTGTTTTAGTTTGTCATAACTGTTTAGTTTGTTAAACTGTTATAGTTTGTCATAACTAGCTATTAAGATTCATTATTGTTTAATTTCACTTTAGTACAAGCAGCGTATTCATTTCTATAGCTAGATGCCTTGTAGATTTGTATAAGGATCATTCGATATGTCGTGATATTTGCTAGCTTCCAAACCGGTAGTTGAATGCGTCTCAAGTGAGGAAGGCCGCATGCTCGCCATATATTTAAGCGTAAGTAAGGCTTGCGCGCTATGCGCCTAAGGTTCACTTTGTGTTTTTGTATAATGTTAGTTTGCCAACTCCAGCGGGTCGTGCGAGCCCTCGCTTTTTATGTACTCACTTTGCTACTAGCCACCTTCCTTGGCACTTGTCTCAAGTAATTTAAATACTTATAAGGAAATATTGTACCGATATTTATTCTGGAAATAAGTAGACCTCAAACAAATTCTCTGCTTTCATTTCCCCCCTTGTTCCCGTAGTGAACAAAGTGGCGATTGTAATGTGTTTTGTGCGCCTGAATAAATAAATAAAAGAAATATCCTGACGGACGGTCACAAAGTAAGATAATGATAACGGTGATAGTTCTCCAGGATCGTGAAAAAGTATTAAGATAGGGATCATTAGTTTTAAAATCGCCAGGACCTAGAATGGTTGCCCATATCTTCTGGATTTTCGCTATAGCTTCTCACTATCCAGCGCTGTGGAAGTATAGATGTTCTGAATAAAATAAGTCGTTACTATGGAAATAAGGTCCCACAAAGTGTGTGACGCGATAAGTTAATTTTTTAACAGATAAAACCTAAAAGTTGGCCTCAGGTTCAAAAATAATTTGCTAAATGGACACGCACCACCTTCTCTTAAATCGAGACAGATTATCAAGATCACCCACCCTTACGTTCGAACGACGATGTTAATCATTCTCCATTTGGTATTCAACATCAGTAAACATGCATTCAATGACAGATGGGAATATAAGATAACTGTCCCTACTGTGTATTGTTAGAATGTAGACCATTCTGTAACTAAACGTGTCGTGTAGTGTTAGTGACTCGAAAAATCGAAAAATATTGCTTTAGTGGAGTGTTACAAAGTGTCAATCATAAACTGCGATATGGGAAGACAGATTCTACGAAAAGGTAATAAATAAGACTTCTAAATAAGGTTTGCAACCTGGACCTCGATTCTGATAATTGCCAACCACTGTCATACTGCTGACATTGCAAATAATGCCATTTAATATCAGATTTTTTTACCGGTTCTCATTATTCCTGTAGCATTACAGTCCGCCAGCGGCAATAGACTTAAAAGCCTAGCATAATAAGTTAAAAGAGTTCGTTCACTCTACAAGATGCCATTTAATTTGAAACTTCAACAGCAAAACAGTAAAGTATAAAATTAAATTTTATTTTTGCAGTGTTAGTGGTTGACAATCAGCAGAATCTAGGTCTAAAATCCAGGGCTAATGGGGTATAGTGCTAAAACTGAGTATCTGAGGCATAGCTACCGCTATCAAACCGTTCATGTCAGGAGTACCATTGATGGTACAAATGACATAACTTTGTATTATTGCCACCATCAGTTAGTAGTTTAAGGCCAATTTCATCAAGCCTGTCAATTATACAATCTGTCCTCAGATAAATCGAGATTCAGGACTGACTGTCACTCTTTTTTTTTTTACGTGCCGGAAATCCCCACGCATTCCCATCCTTCCCGAGCCGGAGGGGTAGGTTATGCCGGACTCGAACCGACTAAACCGCACACCGTCTCTGGGTCGTAGTGCTAGACCGAAGGTGAGGTTGTCATGCGACATATCCCTCGCACCCCGGCTGACCCAGGGCCATCCCTCTCGGTCTGGCCCTCCTCGGGAGGGGGAACCACGCGGTCCCCGACTCAACCCCGGTATGGGGAGGCGCGCATCGTCCTACGCTGCGCGAATGTCACTCTAAAATACGAGAATAAAGCACAAAGATTTTAGAGGATGGTGTAATAATAAGCGTCGTTTTCTAAGCAATTGGAGTACACACA
Organism: Eilema caniola; assembly: GCA_949126895.1. Taxonomy (NCBI): domain Eukaryota; kingdom Metazoa; phylum Arthropoda; class Insecta; order Lepidoptera; family Erebidae; genus Eilema; species Eilema caniola. Next base: position 3,591,614 of record OX421464.1, on the reverse strand, counting down.
GGGTGTTTAGAACATAAGGTATGACAGTGTTACGGCAAGAACAACATAAACGTATTTTGTAGTTTTGGATTAGCTCTGTGAGTACGAAAAATGGAGGGCTTTGTTTCGTCCGTCCAGTGGAGCTACGACCAGTAGCAACCTCTATGGAAGTTGGGTTGTTCCTCCATGGAAGACATGATCCCAATGTAAACTAGTTCTGCTTATACTGTTGATTGATGGCACTTGGTGGCCAGGCATTATCAAAGGTTGATACATGTTTTTTAATTGACATCTGACACCCAAAAAAACGTATCAACCTTTGATAATGCCGTAAGGCGTAACCGGTCAGGAATTTAATAAATATGTAATGTGGAATAACAAGTGTTTTCATTGAAGATGTAAACTAGTTCTAGTGCATAGAAATAGAATCTAGTCCTTGCTTCGTATACCTTTGGCAGTAGATGTATTAGTTTAGAGTCCATAGAATTGAACCAGAATTCATATATTATAATGATACTGATCGCATGTTGGTTTCTTTTCAGGAATAAATCGCCACAGTCACCATGAATCAGTATTCCAGCAGAGCATGCAACAAATTGATATCATTAACTCAGCAACCACCACACCCATCAGCCTCCTGGTTCAATCCCTCGTGAAACAACTCTGTTCTCTCCTAGAGAAAGACGATATTAGAGCCAACCAATTATACAACACAATATGTGAGAAACTTCATAGCATGAATCTCATAGACGATTCATATTCTATGGGAGAATTCGAAGCCATGCGAAGTCAGTACCAAAGGGCCTTGTACCAACTCGTTGCTGTTGCCAACGGGTCTGAAATACCTATAAATTTACCGATTACATGGCCCATTGTCGAACCATCGGGCCTTGAATGGTCTAGATACCATCGCGAGTTTGAGGAACTATTTTTCATAGCTGGCGGCGGTTTTGGCAGTGTCTTCAAAGCTCGACACAGGTTAGATGGTGTTGAATATGCAGTTAAAAAGGTTTACATAAAGTCTTCAGATGTTAACTCGATCATGCTTCATTTATCGGAAGTGAAAACCATTGCTAGTCTGAGCCATCCCAACATTGTAAACTATAAAGCCGCTTGGTTGGAACCCATGGTGGAGTCCAATATGAAGAAGAAACATCGATTCCAAATGGACACAGACAACGACGATTTTACCTCCGATATAATATCTTCAGTCCAGCCAAATGTTATAAGTTCTTTCAAAACCCACAACTCAAACGAATTAAGAAGAGACAAAAGTCTATCGGACTTGATAAAATCTTTTAAAAATTCTGACAGTCTCGAGCCAGAATTCGAGCAAAATGATGGCTCTAGTTCGATTGAAGACTTGGAAGATTCTGATGAGGAATCCACTTCGCCAGAAGAGGATAATGGTGTCGCCAAATTCTACTCTAGCCTAGAATATGAGAAAATTAAATGCTCTCGTGTTAATCTTAAGTGGGCCACCTTATTTATCCAGATGACGTTCTGTCAGCAAACTCTGGGGCAGTGGCTTAGCAAGCGGAATCATCACATGACCCATTCTAGAAAGGGTTCTGAAGACTTTACTCTGCATCACAGTGATTCTACTGAATCTGCATGTCTTAATTCTCCTGATTGGACATTTCCAATCAACTGGACTCATCTTGAAGTTCTTATTGATATGTTTACGCAATTGGTCAAAGGACTACACTACATTCATTCCCGTGGCATTATTCACCATGACATAAAGCCTAGTAACGTGTTTGTTGCTAAGAATGAAGAAGGTTTCCTTGTCCAGCTCGGTGACTTTGGATTGGCGTGTCCATTGCAGCAAAATCATAGTGGACATCCGTTGGGAACTCAATTGTATGCAGCGCCTGAGCAATTAGAGGGGCAATGCAATCCTAAGGTACGTTAGTTAATAAACGTTACAAACTGGCTTCGACTTTGTAGATTTTAATAGACCATAATTTTGTATTTCGTGTATTTATGTAGATGACTTCATCAGCATAGATGAGACAACTTATTATATTCTGAGGTAACTAGTTTGTCTTCTTGTAGACTACATATATATATATGTAGTCTACAAGAAGACAAACTAGTTACCTGACTCATCGGTGAGTTATATTACATTTATTTCACATTTTCGTTCGAATTTTAGGTTGGTAAAACGTAGCTTAATTGGATAGCCAAGCAAGGATTTACCTCGCATGTAGAATACTATTTTAACATTAAACTTTTCAAATTTCCAGAGCGATATGTACAGCCTCGGCATAATATTACTCGAAATGGTGGAACCCTTCAGCACAGATATGGAACGTCATAAGACCATCACAGACCTTCGAAAAGGTCAAATCCCAGCACATTTGACCGCCAACCATCCAAAAATTGCGCATATTATAGGCAAGCTAGTGCAACGCCGGCCAGTCAAGAGACTTGACACCGCCCAGCTGCTAGAAGAATTGAAAAATTTGACAGAGAATAAGGATGAAACTATCAAGCTATTGAGAGAAGAGTTAGCTGCGAAGGATGATGAAATTGTGAAACTGAAAATGATGCTAGCCAAATTCAACAGTCAGTGAAAGTGTACTTACTTTATGTAACCGATATTATAGTATTAATCCTAAGACTCGTTTGAATTTAATTAAATTTAAATTATTTTTTATATTTTTTTTTTTCTTTTTTTTTTACTGAATAATGCTACTGTTTTTAGGAAAATGCTGATCAAAATCAATAATATAATTTAGGCAAATTTTTAGCTTTTGCCGATCAGTAAGTGGTCATATTATATTGATAATAAACATAGTCGATTCTGATTATCAACAGATTTCAGTCACCGGCAAACTTCGTGAACAAATGTCAAAAGTAAAATCCTGTAGACTGATTATTCAATGATGCGAGCCCCTTGAGCCCGTGATTAGTTTAATATAACCTACGATTGGTTGATCGGCACGCCCGACCGTCGCTCCCCTCGCCTACCACCAAAGGGATCTGGCAACGTGCTCTGCAGCCTTAGTACATTCTCACAAAATTTGCAGGTTGCTATATTAACGAATTATTTTAGTTTAGCTGTCGCGTAACGTGATTACATTTTGGTAGTAAGATATGTAACTGCAACGCTAGCTGAACTTGCATAGGACCACATCATGATCTTCGGCCTTCGAGCCGGCATCACTCCGGTGCATCTATTGATTAACAGACACAGTATGGACGCGAGCTTTCCTCTCGGGAAGTGGTGGCCAATAGCCATACCAATCAAAAATAATAAACAAACGCTGGGCTACAAATCGCAACGTTCGGACATAACAAGGAACGGATCACGATGAGTTTTCTGCGAATACGCGCTGCAAATGCCCATTCGCCGTGAGTATTCGCTGTATGCGACAAGCTATTCGCTTCGAATAGACTTACTGCGAGTATTCGCTGTGTGATCGAAGCTCTACTACAAGAGCAAAGTAAGTATTCACTTCAAAAACAAATTACATATATTTTTCATGAAAAATCTTTATTTACAAAAATCTAACACGCATATTATATAAATAATTACCTTAAACTAACGTTATTTACAGTCTTAATGTTATTTCTACGCGATTCCGTGCGTTGTGACGCGCGGTCGACAGACGAATGCGTTCGGGAGCTTCATTGAAGCCAAGAGGTGGATCGCAGGCGTCGGTTACAAGATCGCGTCTACTGCATGGATGACACCGTTTGTTGCTGGGATGTTATGCGTGATCACTTGTGCATTATTCACTTTGATACGACCTGCAATCATAAGTATAGAGTTGTAATACATTTCTTGATAGTTGTAGCTAGGTCCTTTTTTACGGGTACCCCTCCGCTAGCTAGTGAAGGCGGTTATATCTGACTCGAGCAGACTACGCTGTCTCGGGCTGTTTTGTTTAGTGTAAGGTGGCGTAGTGTACATTGGCTGTTAATTGTATTTATCAATAAAGTGTTGTATATTGTGATCTTCAGAACCAAGCTAACATCGTCGGTACGTCTGCTGATTGCCGGATGGACGCTCAGACTTTCTTCTCAAAGGGCCCCTGAGGCCAGAGGTGTTAGGATTGGCAACTAATAAGATGAATGCTCAATGCAAATATTTTTATGCATGTAAATGGCTATTTGCATGTCTAATCGTGTCTCGGAGAAGTCGGAGAGCACGTTAAGCCGTCCCTCAGAACCGGTTTTCCTACGATCATCTATGACAGTCGTTACGCCCTTAAAAGTCGAACAACTGGTCTAACTGCAATGGTTGTGGAAGTCAGATGGCAGTCGCTTCACGAAAATATCGAATTTCACCCAAACCCGCAGATTAAACAACGAACCCCGGACTCTGAGATGAAAGCTTTGGATGCGACTGGGATTGACGCTAGGATGAATAAGCAGCAGGTGCTCACACTCATAATCGTTAGCTAATTTCTGTTCCTGCTATTGGTAAAAGGAACAGGTCAGACGCGGTCCGAAGAGGGTTTGCAGGGGACATGACTATAAAAATCGTCCACGCCAAACTAAAGTCTTCTAAAAAGGGAAATTCTGAAGATATATCCGCACTTAAAAAAATGACCACATCCAAAAATTCAGGCTCCACGTGCACTCTAGGTTACCTTAGGTATTGGGTATGACTTTCATACAAAACTTACCCGAGCTCTTCTGCAGGGTCAACGGTTTACTGTCTTCCATGGAGTTCTTGAGCTGATAGTACCGCATGCCTGCGCTGTATAGTGTACCTGGGAGCACGTGCCTGGCGACCAGCGCCTTGGCACCTGCCTTGTCAGCGTACCTGGCTAGGTCAGCGGCAGATAACCGAGCGAACGCCGCATCCGTTGGCGCGAATACCGTGTAGGTTTTGCTTTCTGGAATATTCGAAAGATTTGAATGGTTATTGAGAATATTTGAGATGTTATTAATTCGTTGGTTTGATAGTGCTACCCTGTATTTCCTTATTAATGATTCATTCATTAATATAGGGATTGTGTACCGATTTGGCATATATAACAATATTTTTACGTCACTTAGGTGGCAAACAAGCAAACGGCCCACCTGATAGAAAGTCGTTACCGTGGCTTATGGACATGTGCAACGCCAGGGTCACACAACACTCGCGCTGCCAAACCTGTAGAAACCTAATGCCCTTGAAGAACCCCATTGTCTTGTAAGTAAATGAAATGGCATAAAAATACACTAACGCCTTACGTGTTTTGTATAGCAAATAGGTTCAGATAACATTTTTGCTACAGATAAACAAAAATTTTCTTTTAACGATGTGATTACACATTTTTTTGTTCCGTGCAAACAGTTTAGCATAAGGTGTTCCTTTATAGAAATCTTTGCAAAAGTACCTATAGTGTGTGGCATTCTACCAACCAAGATTGAGTTACCTAGAGTAGACATACACCAAGTTTTATCGTGTCTGTTCCAGTTATGCAATGACTATAAATATGATACGACGTGAAAGTTTAAACAATGATTACGTAAATACATTCATTTTACTTCTGGTATTTGTTTGTCAACTTAGTCTTAAGTGGTTTTCGTGCTTCATCCAGAATAAGTACCTAACAACTTACCTATTGGAAGTCTATAGGGGCTATAAAAAGAATCCTAAACACTCCTTTTGCAGTCCACTCTTGAAAATAGGTATGCTTCTCCCAAAAGAAACTTCTATCAAAACTATACGTCAGCTCAAGTATATCTTATCTAGCAGATTCTGTACAAGCAATGTTGTTAGTTGACAAAAGCGGCTGTGATTAAGGGTTATACCTTAGAGTTCCCGGGTTTGGTCTAAAAGCTGACCCCGCTACGGGATCCCAATTCTAACACAAGCAATTTAACGAGAATACTAAATTCTAAGTTCGGTTACTAGATAATTTTTATACAAAAATCAGAAAAATCGAATGTGTCTTACCAGCAAGAGTGTCCGCGAAACCACTGACTTGTACCGCCTTGAGGAATGTGGTGAAACGTCGGTCCCTGTCCGCCTGCAGTGTATGTACCAGATCTCCGACTGGCAGTGGGAAAATTACGCGATCGACTGCGTGTACTATACCCTGGAGATGATAAAGCAACTGGCGGTTTCTCCTGGAACAATTTGGAGCACTCAAGGTGTGACTTGGTAGCGCAGTGGTCATAGCATTCCCCCTCTAGAGGACTTGTTGCGGGCTCAAGTCCCGCTTAAGTCGTTTTCTCTTTTTCCAATCCTAATCGATCATTATTGAAGTTATTTTTAATGAATGTAAGGACAATACAGTAATCAGCCTTTTGTAGAGTTACGATTGTTGAGTTACTCTGAGCTATACGCCTGTTACGATATAAATTGACCTACAGGGTGAGACCGTATATCAGTTTCACCGTTCTCCAAGCCTCCTTCCTTGTAGTCTTAGTGACCTGTGAATAAATTTCCACCCTTGAATACAGATTACCTGCTCTGACTATAATATTATAGAACCTAATGACTAAGTACTTCCTTCTGACTGCAAGTTGGAGTTGAAAATATTGCAGGCGCTTGAGAGTTCATATTACTTTAGTCGCTAAAATAACATTTTATAACAACATTTCATGCTATATTGTCACTTTTTAGGAATTCAGAATCGTAATATTTACGCGTAAGTGCTTTTTACCTGTGGAATATGAATATCCTTCTTTTCACCGAGTACCCTGGCGCCGTTGATGGTGGTGACGCGCACTTCGTTCCATTCTGCATCGTGCAAGTCGTACTGGTTGACCCTCAGCTGCGTGCCTGCTAGAGAAACCCCGGTCATCTCGTCTTGAAGGGACCCAATGTCGAAGGCACCGAGTATCCCGTGGTGGAGTAGAAGCTGGAACAGAGAACAAAATAATGAATATTCTGGAACAAATTACGCTGTCTATCGTAAGTGTAAGTACGTGAGGATATATCAATCCACTCCGTTAAATTCTACTATAGGGTCTTTTAGACGAGGTGAGTTTCTCGCCTCGAAGATACTATTCTCGAAAGGACAGAAAAAAGTTGCTTCATCTAAATTCTAAACATTCGCAAAAACAATATGTGCATCTGGATTGAGTGATCTTTTCTTATATTTCAACGAAACCAAAGCGTACATTTAGTCAAAAATTGTCAAAACTTATAACCGATATCCAAAAATTTGTCACTCACAAGATAATGAAGATATTGACCAATATGTCGATCACTCAATACAGACATTTTGCAAAATGGCTTCAAGCTGAATCTTAGCCAATACTTACTCCGTGGACAAAATTTTCGTATCAAAAATTTGTACCTAATTTGTCACATTGTTTTACAAAAAATCTAGAAACTAAAAGGTAAATCCAGGAATCTATGACAGTTTCATTGGATCACTCAATTCAGACAAATTTAGATTGAGTGATTCTAGAAATAGGGTATTATGTAGACATAATAAGTATTTTTTTATTTTCGCCATAAATTTAAGACTCGAAAACATTTTTACAAATTGCAATCACAACGCGAATATTTATAGTTAAATAGTTATGAGAAATTAAACCTTTTTGAATTTGCTGAACTGAGTGATCGTTAGAAACGCATGCAGGTAACTATCCCTTTTGTTTAAATGTACACTAACTGCGTTGAAAATTTGTACTACTTTGTGACTAAAATTTGGCATAAAATTCATTTGTTTATGTCATTTCATTTACGAGATATTTTTTCACAATTAATTTTCAGAGAGAGATGCAGTAGGGTGACCATAGTAATATGAGATCATAAGAGAATTAAAAACTACATAAAATGTTTGTCAATTTTTATTTAGAAAGCAAACTACTCTTTTAAATCGCAAATTACGAAAGTAAGGATTCTGAAACATATCTCCGACAAACGTTTCCCTGCCGAATGATCCACTGACAGAATGTTTCGCTTATGAGTTTTTCATCTACAGAACATTTCACATACAGGCAGTTCGCCGATAAAACGATTCATTTTTGGTTAAATCGACGACAGAACCTTTCCCCTACGAACGTTTCGCCGACAGAACGATTAAATAATGAGTGAACCGACGACAAGGTCGACGGAGCCCCGCTACGCGGGGCTCCTACTTCTGGGTGGTTTATAAAAAAATAACCACGAAGGCCTAATGCGGGAGCGGAGCGTAGCGAAGCTCCCGCATTAGCCTTCTAACCTAACCTATCCGAGTCGGGGTAATCTGAGTTGGGGTGTTAACTATATTGTAAATTGGTGAAAGATTCTGTCGTCGGTTCACTCATTATTTAATCGTTCTGTCGGCGAAACGTTCGTAGGGGAAAGGTTCTGTCGTCGATTTAACCAAAAATAAATCGTTTTATCGTCGAACTGCCTGTATGTGAAATGTTCTGTAGATGAAAAACTCATAAGCGAAACATTCTGTCGGTGGATCATTCGGCAGGGAAACGTTTGTCGGAGATATGTTTCAGACCGGAAAGTAAGTACATGCAAAAAAATAAGTGATTCATTTTTACTATCATACATTTTTTGCATATTATCATCATAGCAAACCATGCATCCATTTATTTACCCGCGTGCTCTATAATGACCCATTCCACCAGGATGCATAGAAGCGATGAATTCTATACCTCCCAGTAATCTGTAGGACTTCTTTTTTATTAACATCATTTCGGGCACATCATGTAAATTGACTTTTTCTGTTGCATTTAACTCCATCGAAAAAACATTTGAAAGTTCGTAATTATAGGCAGCAGTACCATTACAAAAAGAACAAGTTCCCTTTTCGTCGCTAAAAGAAATTGCATCTTCTAAGAGCGTGAATACCAAATACGGTTATTATTTATTTAGATTCAATGGCAGAAATACAATAGATAGTAGATGATAAAATAGTCCATCAACAGTAAAAATTTATATCTACCCTACAACACTCTATTCTTTAATAAAAATAAAAAATTAAATCTCGTAAATGAAATGACATAGACAAATGAATTTTATGCCAAATTTTAGTCACAAAGTAGTACAAATTTTCAACGCAGTTAGTGTACATTTAAACAAACGGGATAGTTACCTGCATGCGTTTCTAACGATCACTCAGTTTAGCAAATTCAAAAAGGTTTAATTTCTCATAACTATTTAACTATAAATATTGGCGTTGTGATTGCAATTTGTAAAAATGTTTTCGAGTCCTAAATTTATGGCGAAAATAAAATATACTTATTATGTCTACATAATACCCTATTTCTAGAATCACTCAATCTAAATTTGTCTGAACTGAGTGATCCAATGAAACTGTCATAGATTCCTGGATTTACCTTTTAGTTTCTAGATTTTTTGTAAAACAATGTGACAAATTAGGTACAAATTTTTGATACGAAAATTTTGTCCACGGAGTAAGTATTGGCTAAGATTCAGCTTGAAGCCATTTTGCAAAATGTCTGTATTGAGTGATCGACATATTGGTCAATATCTTCATTATCTTGTGAGTGACAAATTTTTGGATATCGGTTATAAGTTTTGACAATTTTTGACTAAATGTACGCTTTGGTTTCGTTGAAATATAAGAAAAGATCACTCAATCCAGATGCACATAAAAACAATTGCCGCTCGCTTTGCCACGCCTGGCGAGAATTGCCTCGCAAGTGTTCCTCTAAACTGAAGTTTAAAACAATAACATAAAAAATTAAAAAATAAAATGAATAAATGTTTATTGCAAAGCTTCAGAACAGTACAACTTTAAGGTTTTAATTGTATACATTGCACTCACAGAATATTAATATTAAATGCACGCCCATGAATGTCCATGGAGGTTAGTAAGGCGCCAATGTAGACCAAACTGCACTACAAAATTACACATATTCTTTAAAGAATGGTCATTACGTCCTTTTTTACCTGTTAAATCAAAATGTAGACATTAACTTTAGCAGATAAAATCTATTAAAAATGAACATATTTTTTCTTTAAAATAGGTACAATTAATGTACATACACATGGTCGTAATCACCAATAGTCGGCAAACTGATAAAAAATCTAGCCTTAAAGATACGGCAATGGCCTACGTAGGTCAACAAGTTACATATTTATAACATACATATTAAAAATAGTGATAATTATTATTAACAAATGAAAAAATCACACCTATTAAAAATCACTACCCTTACCAAAAATCTTAAGAAACATACTTAACATAAGGCATAAGGTTCGAAGCTCGTATGGCATAATCGTAAGCGAGAATTGAGTCCTTCTTCATCCTAGCGTTAATTCAGTCGCATACGAAGCGTTTCAACTTGGAGTCTGGGGTTCAGTTTTTACCAGTCTAACTGCGGATTTGGCTAAACTTCGATATTTTCCGTGGAGCGACTGCCATCTGACCTCCACAACCCAAAGGTGATATCGAAGCATTGCAGCTAGACCAGTTGTTGGATTATTGAGGGTTCAAACGCCCGTAACGACTGCCAAAGATGTTTGTATGACAACCGGGACCGATGGCTGCAGCGCGTTAGCTCTCCGAGGCACGACCAGACTAATGCAAATAACCATATTCACGCATACAAATATTGGCACTGAGCGGGGATCGAACCCGCGCCTCCTGCGTAACGGCCGCGTTCACTACCGCTACGCCACGGAAGCTGTCGAGAATTGAGTATTTGCCTGTATGTGAATTAAGTGTTGGCCGACTAAATGATGACTTAGTGTAAACAGAGAGAACATTCCTGCGTTGTTCTTTCTTAGCTCGCAAAGAGTCTATGGTTTCTAAGAATGCTCGCTCACTTCATACTTCGCTGATTTTGATGTAAACGCTGAATACGAGGTTTCGTTAATACTAAAACATTATAAGACTAAAAGAAGAATGCTCTTGTTCTAGCTTTTTTATTATTATTATTTATTTTATACCACAGATAAGTACACGGCCAATCATGATGCTCGGGCTCTATGTTCGTTTGGTCTAAATTCACATTTACGGAAATACCTTTTTTGACATCTGTTAGATCAATCACATCACAGAATTCTCATAGGTTTATATGACTGTTTAAAATTTTGTGGACAGGCTCCCGCAACCCTCCATGAGTTAAAAAGTAGCCTATGTGTTAATATGTTATTCCAGCCAATAAGATCCGATCTACCGCTATGCCTCGGCCAGAGTTCATGTTTCTCGCATCAAAACAGGTGCTAAACATTTAAAAACAATCACCTTAGAGAAAGTATTCTTTCTCTAAAGTGCCAAACATCTTACTATAGGGCAGATGATTATCTTGCTTAAAGACAAAAAGTCTGGCTTGAGCATGGTGCAGGCACCTCATAAAATGCTGTAGTTAAGGCACATACTGTACTAGGAACGTGACATGTTTTCTGATATTTTAACTTAGGTAACTTATTTTATTATAAAGTTTTTTTATATGCTTTTGTTCATTCAGACACGAGACAAATGTAAATTCGTGCACATTTAGCCTTAAGGATATAAATATTGTAAGTTGACGTTTTAAAAAATGCCGCAGTGGAGTTTGTTGCGCCGTTTCTTCTCCACCAGCGCCTTGACTTTGACATCATAAAAATGTTGTGAAAAACCACAGGGATTGTGAGATTTTCACGTTTTGTTGTGTGTTTTTAGTGAAAAGATTGCAAAAAACATGAGCTGTATTAGTCGTACCTACCTATAAAGAATGTGATTGAGTAACAAACACCCAATTTTTGTTAATTATCATAATACCTAGTGAGATAGAATAGGATAGGGTCCTGAATTAAACCAAATATTTTGTTGTAACATTAATGCTTACCATCTGTGCATAAAAGATTTAAAATGTAGTACCCAATACCACAAAATGTCTCATAAGGTCTTTATAGAATGACAATTCCTAAAACTTCCAACTTAAGTCTGTCTATAAAATTATTAAACTTTAATCCGCGATATTATGAACTGGCACGTGGCCAAGGGTGTCACTGACCTTTCGGTGCAATAGACAATGGTGCGGAACTGCGAATACTGGGGAAATAAACGCACGCACGTTATTGTATGTACTAGTAACGACCTTTGATCGGCCCAGCCCCTCCACAGTTGCATGCCATTGGCCTAAAGCGCGATGATTGGTGCACACCTAATATTACATCAGCTAAGAGAGTAAGCTAGAGATGCTGTCGTAATGATTAAATCTACTTTGGATTCATCGTTTTTTTTTTTTAATTTATCGATTATATTACCTATATATTTTTGAATTTTGTGAAGAGACCTGCAATCCAGTTACAGCGTTACCTGATTCTATATTTGTCCTATAACCATAAATCAGGCCCATCGGATTGCAATTGCAATCCGATGGGCCGGACGGTATCATGGTAGCGTATAAAGTACCTACCTTTTTTTTTTTTTACGTGCGGGAAATTCCCACGGATACCCACCCCTCCGGAGCCGGAGGGGTAGGTTATGTCGGACTCGAACCGACTAAACCGCACGCCGTCTCTGGGTCGTAGTGCTAGGCCGAAGGTGAGGTTGTCATGCGACATATCCCTCGCACCCCGGCTCACCCAGGGCCCTCCTCGGGAAGGGGGGACCACGCGGTCCCCGACTCAACCCCGGTGTGGGGGGACGCGCATCCTCCTACGATGCGCGCCGCCGCCGTGTCCTGCTTCTGCTAGGGTGACGGGCGGCTCCACCCGTCACCCTCAGGCCCGCGCTCATGGGGGGCCGAGGTCAGTTTGCGCCCTCCGACGCCCGAGCCGCCTTCGGGCGCGTGCAGCGATGTCAGCGAGCCTCTCTCGCTCATCGCGCCGCGCCCGCTCTGCTGTCTCCTTCGCGAGCATGACCTGCTCGCAGAAGGAGGCGCTGGCCGCCCACGCAGGAGCGGACCATCGCCGCGAGCAGGGTGGAGAGCGTGAGCACTCTCACCCCCAGGACCGCCACAAGCTCCCGCCTCGGCGTCTCAAACGCCGGGCACTCGGTGAGCGTGTGCAGCCCCGAGTCCACGCTCGCGTCGCAGTGATGGCACTCGGGCGTTGGCTCTATACCCATCAGATGCAGATACCGCCGAAGCTACCGTGCCCGGTGATAATCTGCGTCTGACGGTACGAGAGGCTACCGTGTGGCCTCTCTAGCCACTCCCCCATGATGGGCCTTACCGCCGCAATGACGGCGTGCCCTGCGCGTGGTTGCCCAAGTCGTCGCTCCCACTCGGCCACCATGACCTGGTGGAGCCGGGATTTCTCGGCCCGAATATCCTCGGGCTCGGGATCGAATCCCCGCTCCCGCGCCTCCTTTCGGAACTGATATAGTGCCGAAAGGGCCCTCGCTTCCAGGATCCACGGTGGCGATCCGGCCAGGAGACTCGCCGCTTCGAAGGATATCGTGCGGTATCCCCTGATGGCCCTGGAGGCCATCGTGCTCTGCGCCGTACGGAGCAGAGGCACGAATCTGGCCTCCAGGGTGTCCGCCCACACGGGGCACCCGTATAGGGCCATGGACCGCACGACACCCGCGTAGAGTCTCCTGCAGGAGGACTCTGGGCCCTTCAAGTTGGGCAACAACCGGCCCAAGGCATTCGCCGTGAGCACCAACTTGGGGCGCAGACTTCGGAAATGCTGTCCGAAGTCCCATCGACCATCAAGCACGAGCCCCAGGTATTTCAACCGGGGCTTGATGTCGATGGGAGTACCTCCCACTGTTAGGCTGGCTCCCGGGCCTGGCCTGCGCCGAGGGCCATGAAAGAACATGGCCTCGGACTTGTGCAGAGCCACCTCGAGACCCAGCCGCCGGATCCTGTCGACGACCTGAGCAACCGCGGTCGTGGCCCTCAGGGTCGCTTCGCGGTGCGTAGCCCCGCTCACCGTCACTAGCGTGTCATCCGCGTAACACGTGACAGTGGCCCCGTACGCGAAGTCACCGCGAAGCACCCAGTCGTAACCGATGTTCCACAGGAGCGGCCCCAGGACCGACCCCTGTGGAACACCGCACGACATCTCACGCCTACCGACTCCCGTCGAACTTGGGTAGATGACGGCTCTCTCCGTCAGGTACGCCCCGACTATGCGGCGGAGGTAGAGAGGCACGTCGTGGTACACGAGTGCCTCCCTGATGCAACTCCAGGGCAAGGTGTTGAAGGCGTTGGAGATGTCCAAGGACACCGCCAACATCACCTCGCCCCGGGCAACCGCATCCCCCGCCAGAGTCCTCACGCGCATGATGGCATCCATAGTGGAACGCCACCGGCGGAACCCAAACTGGGTGTTCGCCAGGTCCGGCCCCACTCTAGAGAGATGCTCGACGAGGCGCTTGGCAATAACTCTTTCGAAGAGTTTGCCCACCTCGTCGAGCAACATTATGGGCCGGTACCCGGATGGCTCGTCCGCCGGGCGTCCCTGCTTGCGGATGAGGACCAGTTTCCCCGTCCTCCACATCTTCGGAAACTGGCCCCGCTCCAAGCATGCGCTGAGGAACCCTCTCAGTCGGGGTTAGAGCTAGGACCCACGCGCGGCCTGGAATGCCGTCGGGTCCCGGGGCGGTGCCTTTCTTGGCCCTAAGCCTTCGCACCGCCAGCTCTAGTTCTACCCAAGTGACCTCGGGCACTTCGTCGTCAATCACCACTCTGGGTGCCGTAGGCGACCGAGGCGGCGGAGCCATCTGCGGCGGAATATGTTCCGCTCGCGCCGGGAACAGGGATTCCACCACTCCTCCGAGCAGAGCCGGTTCGAGCACCTGGGTCAGCGGAGGGGCCCGGGGGCGCAGCTTTTCTCTTACCATAAGGTAAGGCCGCCCCCATGGGTCCCGCTCCAGCGTCTCCAGGAGCTCCCGGTAATAAGCGGCCTTTGACCGCTTGATCTCCGCTCGGAGGGCATTCCGGGCCTCCCTGTATCCCTCATGAAGCTCCGCCAATCGGGGCTCCGAGTCTGCGGGACGAGTACGCCTCCTACGGAATCGGGCCCACCGGCGGTGCGTGATCACGCAGGCCATACGCAGCCTCGCGATCTCCGCATTCCACCAGTAGACCCGACGCCTCGGATTATAGGCTGGAGCCCTAGGCATACTCGCATCGCAGACCCGTGTCATGGCCTCCCGGAACCACGCCGCTTCATCGTCTATGTCGACAGGCCTGTCCGGCGCAATGGCCCAGGCCTGTACGATGGCGGCCTCCAGGAGGTCCTCCCGATTCAATCGCCCCAACACCCAGCGCGGCTCGCGTTGGGCCGAAATGACTGGCGCATCGCTCGGGGGAGGGGAGACATCAAACCGAACGTATCGGTGATCCGACAGTGTCTCCACCTCCGCGGCGACACGCCAGCCCCGCACGCGAAGTGACAGGGAAGCGCTCGCGAACGAAAGATCGAACTGCGCTCCCCCGCCACAAACGTGGCCATATACGTGGCTTCGGCCCCGCGATTCTGGAGAACGAAGCCGAGAGAATCGGCCCAGCTCTCCAGAGCCCTGCCCCGCGCGTTTGTGCGCCGGGAACCCCAGGCCTGAGACCAGGCGTTGAAGTCCCCGAGCACAAGAACCGGACGAGGCGTGCAGGCATTGACGACGTCGGTCAGCCGCTCCAGCGACCGCCGATACTGCCCTATGAGTCGGTGTGATCTCGGCGTGAAATAAACGGCCACGACCGCAATCTCCCCCACCCGCGCCGCTAAGCGTATAAAGTACCAACAAATAATCAAGCAATTAGCCCATCGCAGACAGTACTGTTAGACATAGGCTTCTCCCAATATGCGCCATTGCTTCCGAGATCTTCCGAATACTTACGAACAAAATGTTGATTTTTGTATGATAAATTATGTTACCAGTTATCTGTTTATAGCATATTTATATTCTGTGTTAGATTTACTTTAAAAGTTTTATCGATAAAACGTGAAAATGGTTAATCGATTCGCCAAGGGCATTCGCACATCCCTTCAACCTTGAGTTCATCTTCATCAGTGCATTTTGGCGTACGAGCGGCCTCTCACATCGTCAACTTCATTTTACCGGCATCAACTAATGAGAGTACACGTATATTGAGTGAAACATAGACTTATATTATAGCGTTATAATTCTATAAAGTTAAATATTTCAGTGACCTACAAATTAGTTCTTTTATTAAAATAAAGTTTACTACATCTGATCTGACCATATAGTTACTGATAGCTAAAATAAAAAAGATGGCGTCAAAGAACTAATTCAAGAAATGGGGAAGAAAAATGGTAAGTTAATCATTACAATATTTTTGTTCATTACTCTTTCTTGATTATATAGACGTACTTAAATTTACTTATACGAGATTAAGATAGGCCAGAAGACAGCAATAAGTGTGTATAATTCGCGTAGGGTAAAGTTCTCAATAGATACTTTTGCTAAAATAAATTAATGTTCTAAATCAATTCTTTCATCTTGAATTTTTATGAATGTGTCCTGTTGCACTTTTCTCATAATTGTTGATTATTTTAATCAATAGTATTCTATTTTTTACAAGCTTTTATTTAACTTGCAATGTATGTTTGTTCGGGTGGAATCTTACAACTCAATTTTAAGGCACTTGCCCTCAACCGATTGAGCTGAAATTTGGTATGCACGTTCAGTTCGGCTGACAATGCAAGAAGAAAAAAAAAAAAAAAATTGTTTTTAAAAAGGTTTTTTTACCATAATTTTATTATTATTTCTATTTATATAATATTATAAAATGCACAATATATGACTTATTTTGCATTAATTTACCATTTGTGACCTAAAATGTATCAATCTCTATGCGAATTATGAAACATCAAAATGTTTATTTAGATTGTATCAGTAGGGGTAATGAACTAATTACCGGCCCGGCATGCACCTGGCATACTGGACTCGAGTAGGGCACGTGACCTAATGAGACAGGTCGCGACGTGTATGGACTCCTACCTACTCTTATTATTGCCGTTTTTGTTTGTCTGGGTATAAAGTACAAAAATTGTATCATTTAACACTATGTGGGCGTTAAGACAATTATTATTTTAAATAAATAAATATTCCACAACATTTCACACAACGCTATCTAGACCCATGGTAAGCATAGCTTAACTAGCTTGTGTGATGGAATCTAGAATGCGGATAAACATACTTAGATACGTTCTTTTTTTTTTGTAAATACATACATATTATACATAGAAACACCCAGACCAATGCAAATATACATATTCATGCATACAAATATTTGCACTGCGCAGGGAATCGAACCCGCGCCTCCTGCGTAGCGGCCGCGTTCACTACCGCTACGCCACGGAGGCTGTTTTAATTTTTCTCAATTTACAATAGCGTTTTCTTGTTTAGTACTGTCGAAAGTTTACGTGAAAATTAATCAAGCACAAGTAAAATAAATGTAAAATCAACTAACTGTAGATTAAACCGCTATTTAATCTGTTTTATTTTCCATAAGTTTCTTAATTTACAAGTAAACCAAAATCTATTATAAATTCTGTACTTTAGTAGAACACAGTAACTAAACGGGACAGAAATAATATGTATGTATTACTTAAATAAATTATACGAGTGCAAAGTATAAATATCAAACTGTATCAAACTGTATGACTAGCACTCGTATGCAAATAATGGCATGGTAAATATTTCAATTAAATTAGCTTGAAATACCATGTCAATCTAAAATCATTTAAAGCAATGAATAACGGAGGCAAATAACTCTCGTGTTCGCGTGACCTACCTATATTTAGCCGGCTTATCTACACTGTCTGTGGTGACTAAGCCATTATCATCCAAACGGCAATAAATTAGAAATCATTGTTGCAACTGATTTATTACTTAGCAATAACATACCTAATTACATAATTTTTGGTATCTTTCAATACTCAAATATGCAAACGTTTTGTTACATCAAAACCATTGTTTTCACAGGTCAACACTGGGCGAAGAAGTGGAATAAATTACGTACTTGTTCCAAAAGGGATAAAAAACGGTGGAAGTTGGCTAAGCAAATGATGTCTTTGTATGACTGCGAGATGATACAATTAAAAAAACGCAGTAACATGAACAATAAAGAAGATTCTGTTATTAATAACGAAAATCCGACCCCAATGCCAGATAGAGAGTCTGACAAAGTCGTACAGTATTTACGGGATGAGAATTTGAAAAGAACAAAATCGTGCGATATTTGTAACATGTTCCAAATTTATGGAAAGAGCTTGAAGGATATGCCGACGCGGGTGCAACATTTACTTCTAGAGGAATTAGCTATGATGTTTGCCAAGTATCAGTTCAAAGTGTTAAAGGACTACGGAGAGAAAATATCATCCACGAACACAAGTGATCAGAATCCTATCATTTATCTGGATGACTTGACGTCAGCTTCTACATCTTCTGAGGCATTGCGAACATCAGATGGGTCAGGTTTGTTACTGCGTGATATTGAAATGTTACAGACTACTTCTGCCCGCTGCTGCGCACGCGCTCATCTATATAAAATATGCTAAAACCTGACACGAAAGAGCGCACTAACGGACAGACGTTTCAATTTTCGATTCGTTTACGAGTTTCTTACAGCAAGCCGCAGATATTTTCTTCGAGTAACATTGAAGAATGATTAAATGGATGCGATCAATGAGCTTTCGTGTATTAAGAAACTATTTTTTTAATAAATGTAGGAGGTCACAAGATTCGAGAATTTAAAATTAATTTATTTATGTATTCTCGGACACATTTATAAAATAAAGTTTATGGCTCGTCCCTTTTCGTACTATTATTTGTTTCATCTAGATCTATTTTTTAACATCTTGCACTTCAGGCTATAATGCCGTATATTACATCACACGACTAAATTGTAGCACATCCTCCCGACCTTTGCTTTCCTCTTTTTAGTTTTTCGTAGGTCGGATAACCTTTTAGTTAGTTAAGCATATTTTGAAGGAACTGCCCTGTATTACTGGAAAACCACCGTTTTGGGATTGACATCTTTGGAGTTCAATTTCTTGGACTTTCACTTACAGCTCCTTACTCTCCTACGCTCAGTAAATTGGCGTGGTCTCCTTGTAAAAATTACCTTAGGATTAACATTAAGTAAATTATTCACTTATTCACAACAAAATAATATTGTCAACTTGAAATAAAATGATAAATATCTAAAATAATCACGTGCCTTAAATATAAAATGAACAACTCCTACAGGGAAGTCTCGAGTTGTGGAAGACGATCTTGTGCTTAGCAGAAATCTTTAGGATAAAGAAGTACAAATTCTGCAATTTCAGAAACGCTGGTCTTAGTTTCACCATGTTCTGTTGATGTCGTTTTGCAGTTTTGCCATTGGATTTGTTTACTATAAATGTCTGTTGTACATATGTTTTCATGAGCCCAGGGCACACTTCTGTTAAAATTACGAGTAGCCTTTACAATTTCCATAAAAGCGTGCTGAAATATCTATCCACAGTTAATTGGTGATCTTCTAGAGTACGTTACATATCTTATCTTTATGTTGAGGTACAAGCATAGCAAATCATTGGCTAGTCTTGATTTCGCTAAAGCTTGCGATAGTGTGTAGCATAGTTTACTTGACAGGTGGGTTCCAGAATTTTGCTGGTGTGCCTCAGGGAACTGTATTGTTGCCTTCTGCCTTTTTTCTGCATACCTACGTGGTTATTGATATCTAAGAGATATGACACACCTTAACTTCCTTTTTCTCGTAATCCTCTCATTCTCCTAGCCTTTTCTATCCTATTCCTGTTCTTTATTCGTTGACGTGCAACTTATGCCTACTTGCTGCAGTTGGTACCTTGGTAATGTAAAAAAAACATAACATTTTCTAGATTGTGCCGTATACGCTGCATTGAGCGATGCCATTCGGCCTGCTATTTTTTTTCAAATTCATAGAGTAACATGAATTAATACATGTATGATACGGCACGATAAGGCACGAGTAGTAATTATAGTTATCGCAACAAAGTCAGTCGCGCATTGTGTCCTCGTCTCTTTGCCGTAGTGTTTCTGTATTGGGTCCCCTCGTCGCAGTGTTCAGCTTTAGAGTAGGTTAGGTTTAGGCCTAACGTATCAGCATGTCAATAAACTAGTGTAGAGTATAAACCTTATCACACTTTTCGGCACCTCATTAGTGTTCATGTAATGTTCAGCCATACCGGTCGATAAACCCATTCAAATAAAGAACTATGCCGTTTGACATGCTGCGATTAAAACAATTCTGTTAACCAGGGGCCCGTTTCATAAAACTACAATTTACAAATTACAAGTACAATTCGATGTACACTGCGTAGTTAATTGGTCGAGCCCCAGGAGTCATCGTCTGCCGAGCCTTTGTCGCAACAAAGTTGGAACTAGGTTTTCAAATAAGCTCCTAGATGTCACATGTCCTGCATGGCAATATCCAATTACTGTAATTAGACCAGGATCCTAATTCTGTTAATTGTCGGCCACTGTCATAAACACACACTGACACTGACATAGAGACACATACACTTTAGACACTAAAAATTGTCATTTAATTTTAGACTTTACTGCTATGTTAAAGTCTCAACCCAAATTAGAGTATTGAATAATTATAGCAGATTCCACCAAGTGCTATCAATCTCCAGTATAAACAGTCAAATTAGGGTACTTCCAATATGCCCCACTAAGCGACCCGACTGGTGGAGCAAAGTGAAAAGTTAAAAACATGTAAGTCCACGTTTCCCTACTAAATTCATTCGGGTGGGCAAAATTATACCTGTTTCCGAATCCTTGTACAGATACCAGTCTCTCACATAGATGAGCTTGAAATAAAGTGTACCTAATTTGCATTGTCATTGTAATAATTATTGAATTCCTAGTATAATCCCCCCCCCCTTCCCCCTTTGAATGGGAGAGACCAAGAAGTAGGTACTCTAAATGTAATGAGCATCTTGTAGAGTGAAAAAACATGTGATGGATTCTTTTTCATTTCATTTTGGACTTTAATACTACACATATATCAGGGGCAGTGTTGGGCAAATGTCAATTGCAATTACAAAATATATCGCAATTAAAAATCCCAACTGCTGTCTAACAGAAACAAGCAAAACCGAGTGCTGTCTAAAAGATCGAAAAAAGTTTGACAGCAGACTAACTTATTTGCCAATCATATACCGAAAGATAAATGATCATACCGCCTTATGTCATTAAAATGTGCACAACAATGATCAAGTGTATGGTATGGTATATGTACAATTTGACTATCCAAAGACTTCAATAGTCCAAATGGTGGTGGTGGCAGCGCCTCTGAGTCCAACGGTTGAAACACACAGGGCAGGACATACAGGGCCTCTTTTAACCGTAAATTTCTTCAACATCGATGCAGCTGCTTAGGGCTTACGAGACTTAATAGATAGAAGTAGATACAAGGTTCTTCTATATGAAAATTGGCAGGCAGCTATGAGGTAATCAAAAGTTCACATAACATACTGTTAGCTACAATTCAGCAAATAATAATTATAAATAATCTGGTACAATATATGCAACACAGCGCTATCTAAACCCAAACCATCCATTGCCTGTAATATGGATATGTAATGTGCCAATCCAGGCCACTGGCCAATGCAACCGTTTTCATGCATAGGTACACATTTGCTCTGAGCGGAATATTTGTTGGAACATAAATGCATGTGCACGCAGTTAAAACAATATAATAATAAAATAAATTTAAAATTTCAAAAGCCCCGTCACAAATTAATTTAATCTTTTAAAATTGAACTACTGGTCATTTATTTGACATATTCCCCACTCAAGTATATTTGCAGTCATTCGGTTATTCTTCTCCACTTTCACCCCCACAACTCGACATAATTTTTTAACCTTTATACAAAAAAAGACTAAATTGAAATCGCTTCATTTGTTCAGGAGCTATAATGCCACAGACAGACTGCTATGGAGGATATCTTTCAGAATTTTAATAAATCTGTTCAAGTACTCAGGACACTGGTGTAATATGGTCATACTGAGTCAAAGAATATCTCTTACAGTCTTACTGTAGTGGATAAAGTATATTTGTTTAATTGGTTACATTTTACAAAATACATTAGATAAATATTCACGGACGAGAACGCTCCAAGTCCGATTCACTATGAAAGTAAAGTAAGATTGAAATAATATTAGGGGAAGGTGAGGTAATACGATCCCTGGAGGTCAAATGATCCCCCGCCGTAAATCAGAGTCAACTAGTGGCATCTATTCAAATGCGCATGAAACATGTTCCCCGCACCGCTGCCAGTTGCCTATCCAAGTGTCATGACGGTGCGAGCGCTTAGCGCGATTTTATTAAAAAATAATCAAAATGTGTGGCTCTGATCTAAGGTAAGCCTGTTTTTGGACTTTCATTACTTTTTACGTGTTCATGTTTTTTGAAATGTTGTATTATTTGCGGGTAATAATAGCTGTTAGCTAATATTTAAGCAATGTTCGATTACGCACGCGGTATTTGAAGATTATGTTTTGATCGATATCTAGGAATATGGTGTTTGGGGCGAAATGATCCCTTTCTGTGTGTTAAAAATGATCCCTGGAATCATTTTACCCCATTAGTATTTGTTGTTTTTACAGATCATGTCAAGAATTTATATACGCAAAACTAATACTTAGGTAGGTAAAATTTGCCTGAAGAAAGAACAAATGCAAAAGGTATTAGATGCCGTCAGAGATGGTGTGCCTTACAGAACGTCAGCTGAAAGAGGTGAAACAACGACCGCAGTGATTTGTACCTCAGCTTCTGGAACTTTTGTTCCTCCAATGTTAATCTTCCGCAGAGTCCGTATGAAAATAGAATTGATAGATGGCGCACCTCCAGGCGCTATATGTGCATGCAATCCATCAGGTTGGACGAAATTATATGTGTTTTCTCAATGGTTTGATCACTTCTTATGTCATGTCAAACCGACAGCAGAAGATCCGGCGCTTTTGATATTGAATGGTCACCTATATCACACAAAAAATTGGAATATGATATTAAAAGCCAGGGACAATCACGTCACTAGTCTATGCCTGCCGCCTCATTGCACCCACAAACTCCAACCCTTGGACGTTGGAGTCATGTATCCGCTAAGCGTTTATCATAACCAAAAAAGAAATATATCCGTTCAACCCGACATTTTCACAAATGTGGAATTCATTGCAGCTGAAACGACTGAAATTAATGTTGAAAATGACGCGGTAGAACCTCCCTTTCCGATCCCTGAGCCGTCAAGTCCTCCATTAGCAGAAACCGTGCAAATACCTTCTCAAGCGACTAATTCAGAAACTGAAACACTACAGCCTTTACAAGGTGATGTCCAAGAATCACTTCATTTAACATATCAGATGTCACCACATCTAACGTCGACTCCAATGATGACTCAAAAATCTCCAGAAGCACCACAGTCATCGCGGCAAAAATCGTCCTTCCCATCCCCTTCTTCTTCTAGAAGATTACGTCCAGCTTTGGCTGTTGGTATTCCATCCATATCTTTTGGTGTTGTTACACCAAAGAAAGTACGACCAACATCAAAGATAGTTGAAAAAAGAGCGAGTGTAAGACGAATAAGATTAGACACATCAGTACTGACCATGCACACCTTACAAAAAGTACCTTGAAGAGGAAGACAAAAAGAAAACAGATATAGAACAAAAGAAAGCCCTTAAGAAAGCCAATAAAACAAAAAAACGGTGACTAACAAGCAGAACGATAAAGGAAAAGGTAGTGGGAAAGGAAAAGGAGTCGGAAAAGAAAAAGGACGTGGAAAGGGAAAAGGCAAAAAAAATGCAGAACAGATCAGATTCTTCTGAAGAGAAGAGTGATACCGAATGCCTCTTTTGTACTGAAAGCTACTCCAAAGACAATAAAGGCAAAGGGTAGATGAGGTGCGTTGTAAAAGACACACAACATGGGGACATGAGGTTGGGCGGGTGTAGATAGTGTCGATGAAGGCGACTTTACTTGCGATATTTGCTTAAAAGTTGGTAGCAATGTTCAAATGTTTAGTTTTGTTGATTGAGTAGTAGATAATTACAAGAAAAGATCTCTAATGAAACTAGAAGACTGCAAAAGCTTTGTGTAACTTGCTTACATACTTAAATTGTTATGAACAATACATATAAATAAAATAAACAGCTGAGTGTTTCATTTCACTGATATTTTATTGACTTATTGTATAAAATGATCACTGGGATCATTTTACCCCTAACCCAGGGATCATTTTATGCATAGGTGTGTATAAAATGATCCTTTACTAAAGTTTAACAAAAACCTCTAATGCAACAAAACTACATACATATAATAAAAAATAAGTATGCTGTGACAAAGTAAAGTAAATTCACTACCTCCCACAATAGAAATCTTGCGACTTTGCCTTCAACTTTAGCCACAGTTAAGTTTTTCCCTTAAGGGGATCATTATACCTCACCTTCCCCTACTTTTAAGAGATGGTGGTGAGCATGGTTTATAAAACCTGGGATTGCAAGGAGGAAGGAAACACGTATGCGGATGAAGGATTGCAGATAAAGAAAGGAAATACCAGTGGGGAGGGGTACCTACCATACGATTCATGCCGGCTTGCTCTGCCAAGGGAAGCCGTGGTAGAGATTTTTAAATTTATAAGCCAACGTTTCCGACTGTTTGCTTTTTGTAAATATTCACTCTTCACTACGTGGAAATACCGCATTGCTTGTTTCGCGACGGTATTGTTTGTTAGTACGTTATAAGGGCGAAGATTTCCTGAGTAGGAAAGGAGGTGGTGAGATTTTTATACCACTTAGGTGGCAAACAAGTACACGTTCCACCTGATGGGAAGTAGTTACCGTGGCCTATGGACGTGTGCAACACCAGGAGCGTCCTACATACCTACTGGCGACCATGTCGGCCGCCGTGGTAAAAGCGGTAAAATTCAGACAGATAGACAAAGTCAACTGCAGGGGCACCAGGGCAGGTAGATGATGAAAGGAGAAGAAGAGCGATCCCTAGAGCTTCCAATTACAAGCTTTAGATGCCACCGGAGTCAACGCTAAAATGTCCAATATCCATTAGTGTTGATAAATCAGTGCCTACTCCTCTCAGCAAAAAATATGCGTGAACGTCTACAAAAAAAAACAACAAGAACGACACTTATCGTCACAGGGAGACCCGTGGAAACGAGCCGTATACATTAATATAGATTTTTTTCTTCTTTAAATCGATTCAAAGAAGTTGTCGCAGGTATATTTAGAACTATCAATCAATCAGTGTACAAAAGTGTACCTGTTTGTTTGTCACATGTGTGTTCTTATACCATCTCGACTCAGAACCAATATCTTTCATCCGCATACGTGTTTCCTTCCTCCATGCAATCCCAGGTTTTATAAACCATGCTCACCACCATCTCTTAAAAGTAATATTATTTCAATCTTACTTTACTTTCATAGTGAATCGGACTTGGAGCGTTCTCGTCCGTGAATATTTATCTAATGTATTTTGTAAAATGTAACCAATTAAACAAATATGATTTATCCACTACAGTAAGACTGTAAGAGATATTCTTTGACTCAGTATGACCATATTACACCAGTGTCCTGAGTACTTGAACAGATTTATTAAAATTCTGAAAGATATCCTCCATAGCAGTCTGTCTGTGGCATTATAGCTCCTGAACAAATGAAGCGATTTCAATTTAGTTTTCTTTTTGTATTAAAGGTGACTTATGTCGAGTTGTGGGGGTGAAAGTGGAAAAGAATAACCAAATGACTGCAAATATACTTGAGGGGGGGGGGGGGGATATGTCAAATAAATGACTAGTAGTTCAATTTTAAAAGATTAAATTAATTTGTGACGAGGCTTTTGAAATTTTAAATTTATTTTATTATTATATTGTTTTAACTGCGTGCATATGCATTTATGTTACAATCCAGAACAGATCTGTGTTTTATTAGTATTGTTTTAAATTGATTGTAATGTGTTTTGTGCGCCTGAATAAATAAATAAAAGAAATATCCTGACGGACGGTCACAAAGTCAGATAATGATAACGGTGATAGTCCTCCAGGATCGTGAAAAAGTATTAGGATCAATAGTTTTAAAATCGCCAGGACCTAGAATGGTTGCCCATATATTCTGGATTTTCGCTATAGCTTCTCACTATCCAGCCCTGTGGAGGTATAGATGTACTGAATAAAATAAGTCGTTACTATGGAAATAAGGTCCCACAAAGTGAGTGACGCGATAAGTTAATTTTTTAACAGATAAAACCTAAAAGTTGGCCTCAGGTTCAAAAATAATTTGCTAAATGGACACGCACCACCTTCTCTTAAATCGAGACAGATTATCAAGATCACCCACCCTTACGTTCGAACGACGATGTTAATCATTCTCCATTTGGTATTCAACATCAGTAAACATGCATTCAATGACAGATGGGAATATAAGATAACTGTCCCTACTGTGTATTGTTAGAATGTAGACCATTCTGTAACTAAACGTGTCGTGTAGTGTTAGTGACTCGAAAAATCGAAAAGTATTGCTTTAGTGGAGTGTTACAAAGTGTCAATCATAAACTGCGATATGGGAAGACAGATTCTACGAAAAGGTAATAAATAAGACTTCTAAATAAGGTTTGCAACTTGGACCTCGATTCTGATAATTGCCAACCACTGTCATACTGCTGACATTGCAAATAATGCCATTTAATATCAAATTTTTTTACCGGTTCTCATTATTCCTGTAGCATTACAGTCCGCCAGCGGCAATAGACTTAAAAGCCTAGCATAATAAGTAAAAAGAGTTCGTTCACTCTACAAGATGGCATTTAATTTGAAACTTTTGAAGCAAAACAGTAAAGTATAAAATTAAATTTTATTTTTGCAGTGTTAGTGGTTGACAATCAGCAGAATCTAGGTCTAAAATCCAGTCAGCCTGAGTATCTGAGGCATAGCTACCGCTATCAAAGCGTTCATGTCAGGAGTACTATTGATGGTAATGACATAACTTTGTATTATTACCACCATCAGTCAGTAGTTTAAGGCCAATTTCATCAAGTCTGTCAATTATACAATCTGTCCTCAGATAAATCGAGATTTAGGACTGACGGTCACTCTTTTTTTTTTTTACGTGCCGGAAATCCCCACGCATTCCCATCCTTCCCGAGCCGGAGGGGTAGGTTATGCCGGACTCGAACCGACTAAACCGCACGCCGTCTCTGGGTCGTAGTGCTAGACCGAAGGTGAGGTTGTCAAGCGACATATCCCTCGCACCCCGGCTGACCCAGGGCCATACCTCTCGGTCTGGCCCTCCTCGGGAGGGGGAACCACGCGGTCCCCGACTCAACCCCGGTATGGGGAGGCGCGCATCGTCCTACGCTGCGCGAATGTCACTCTAAAATACGGGAATAAAGCACAAAGATTTTAGAGGATGGTGTAATAATAAGCGTCGTTTTCTAAGCAATTGGAGTACACACAGGGTGTTTAGAACATAAGGCATGACAGTGTTACGGCAACAACATAAACGTATTTTGTAGTTTTGGATTAGCTCTGTGAGTACGAAAAATGGAGGGCTTTGTTTCTACTAGGTCGTAGCTCCAGTGGAGCAACGACCAGTAGCAACCTCGTTGGGTTGTTCCTCCATGGAAGACATGATCCCAATGTAAACTAGTTCTGCTTATACTGTTGATTGATGGCACTTGGTGGCCAGGCATTATCAAAGGTTGATACATGTTTTTTAATTGACATCTGATACCCAAAAAAACGTATCAACTTTTGATAATGCCGTAAGGCGTAACCGGTCAGGAATTTAATAAATATGTAATGTGGAATAGTACAAGTGTTTTCATTGAAGATGTAAACTAGTTCTAGTGCATAGAAATGGAATCTAGTCCTTGCTTTGTATACCTTTGGCAGTAGATGTATTAGTTTAGAGTCCATAGAATTGAACCAGTATTCATATATTATAATGATACTGATCGCATGTTGGTTTCTTTTCAGGAATAACTCGCCACAGTCACCATGAATCAGTATTCCAGCAGAGCATGCAACAAATTGACATCATTAACTCAGCAACCACCACACCCATCAGCCTCCTGGTTCAATCCCTCGTGAAACAACTCTGTTCTCTCCTAGAGAAAGACGATATTAGAGCCAACCAATTATACAACACAATATGTGAGAAACTTCATAGCATGAATCTCATAGACGATTCATATTCTATGGGAGAATTCGAAGCCATGCGAAGTCAGTACCAAAGGGCCTTGTACCAACTCGTTGCTGTTGCCAACGGGTCTGAAATACCTATAAATTTACCGATTACATGGCCCATTGTCGAACCATCGGGCCTTGAATGGTCTAGATACCATCGTGAGTTCGAGGAACTATTTTTCATAGCTGGCGGCGGTTTTGGCAGTGTCTTCAAAGCTCGACACAGGTTAGATGGTGTTGAATATGCAGTTAAAAAGGTTTACATAAAGTCTTCAGATGTTAACTCGATCATGCTTCATTTATCGGAAGTGAAAACCATTGCTAGTCTGAGCCATCCCAACATTGTAAACTATAAAGCCGCTTGGTTGGAACCCATGGTGGAGTCCAATATGAAGAAGAAACATCGATTCCAAATGGACACAGACAACGACGATTTTACCTCCGATATAATATCTTCAGTCCAGCCAAATGTTATAAGTTCTTTCAAAACCCACAACTCAAACGAATTAAGAAGAGACAAAAGTCTATCGGACTTGATAATATCTTTTAAAAATTCTGACAGTCTCGAGCCAGAATTCGAGCAAAATGATGGCTCTAGTTCGATTGAAGACTTGGAAGATTCTGATGAGGAATCCACTTCGCCAGAAGAGGATAATGGTGTCGCCAAATTCTACTCTAGCCTAGAATATGAGAAAATTAAATGCTCTCGTGTTAATCTTAAGTGGGCCACCTTATTTATCCAGATGACGTTCTGTCAGCAAACTCTGGGGCAGTGGCTCAGCAAGCGGAATCATCACATGTCCCTTTCTAGTAAAGGTTCTGAAGACTTTACTCTGCATCACAGTGATTCTACTGAATCTGCATGTCTTAATTCTCCTGATTGGACATTTCCAATCAACTGGACTCATCTTGAAGTTCTTATTGATATGTTTACGCAATTGGTCAAAGGACTACACTACATTCATTCCCGTGGCATTATTCACCATGACATAAAGCCTAGTAACGTGTTTGTTGCTAAGAATGAAGAAGGTTTCCTTGTCCAGCTAGGTGACTTTGGATTGGCGTGTCCATTGCAGCAAAATCATAGTGGACATCCGTTGGGAACTCAATTGTATGCAGCGCCTGAGCAATTAGAGGGGCAATGCAATCCTAAGGTACGTTAGTTAATAAACGTTACAAACTTTTGTAAATTTTAATGGACCATAATTTTGTATTTCATGTATTTATGTAGATGACTTCCTCAGCATAGATGAGATAACTTATTATATTCAGAGGTAGTTAACTAGTTTGTCTTCTTGAAGACTACCTATATATAACTTGTTACTCACCGATGACTCGCTAGATTCTGGTTGTCTTACATTTATTTGACATTTTTGTTCGAATTTTAGGTTGATAAAGTACGTAGCTTAATTGGATAGCCAAGCATGGATTTACCTCGCATGTAGAATGCTATTTTAACATTAAACTTTTCAAATTTCCAGAGCGATATGTACAGCCTCGGCATAATTCTACTCGAAATGGTAGAACCCTTCAGCACAGATATGGAACGCCATAAGACTATCACAGACCTTCGAAAAGGCCAAATCCCAGCACATTTGACCGCCAACCATCCAAAAATTGCGCATATTATAGGCAAGCTAGTGCAACGCCGGCCAGTCAAGAGACTTGACACCGCCCAGCTGCTAGAAGAATTGAAAAATTTGACAGAGAATAAGGATGAAACTATCAAGCTATTGAGAGAAGAGTTAGCTGCGAAAGATGATGAAATTGTGAATCTGAAAATGATGCTAGCCAAATTCAACAGTCAGTGAAAGTGTACTTACTTTATGTAACCGATATTATAGTATTAATCCTAAGACTCGTGTGAATTTAATTAAATTTAAATTATTTTTTATATTTTAATTTTTTTTCTTTTTTTTTCACTGAATAATGCTACTGTTTCTAGGACAATGCTGATCAAAATCAATAATATAATTTAGGTAAATTATTAGCTTTTGCCGATCAGTAAGTGATCATATTATATCGGTAATAAACATAGTCGATTCTGATTATCGACAGATTTCAGTCACCGGCAAACTTCGTGAACAAATGTCAAAAAGTAAAATCCTGTAGACTGATTAATCAATGACGTGAGCCCCTTGAGCCCGTGATTAGTTTAATATAACCTACGATTGGTTGATCGGCACGCCCCACCGTCGCTCCCCTCGCCTACCACCAAAGGAATCTGTCAACGCGCTCTGCAGCCTTAGTACATCCTCACAAAATTTGCAGGTTGCTATATTAACGAATTATTTTAGTTTAGCTGTCGCGTAACGTGATTACATTTTGGTAGTAAGATATGTAACTGCAACGCTAGCTGAACTTGCATAGGACCACATCATGATCTTCGGCCTTCGAGCCGGCATCACTCCGGTGCATCTATTGATTAACAGACACAGTATGGACGCGAGCTTTCCTCTCGGGAAGTGGTGGCCAATAGCCATACCAATCAAAAATAATAAACAAACGCTGGGCTACAAATCCCAACGTTCGAACATAACAAGGAACGGATCACGATGAGTTTTCTGAAAAGTTTCTTAAGCTTCGGTCAAACACAGCGAATACGCGCTGCAAATACCCATTCGTTGTGAGTATTCGCTGTATGCGACAAGCTATTCGCTTCGAATAGACTTACTGCGAGTATTCGCTGTGTGATCGAAGCTGTACTACAGGAGCAAAGTAGGCATTCACTTCAAAAACAAATTACATATATTTTTCATGAAAAAATCTTTATTTACAAAAATCTAACACGCATATTATATAAATAATTACCTTATACTAACGTTATTTACAGTCTTAATGTTATTTCTACGCGATTCTGTGCGTTGTGACGCGCGGTCGACAGACGAATGCGTTCGGGAGCTTCATTGAAGCCAAGAGGTGGATCGCAGGCGTCGGTTACAAGATCGCGTCTACTGCATGGATGACACCATTTGTTGCTGGGATGTTATGCGTGATCACTTGTGCATTATTCACTTTGATACGACCTGCAATCATAAGTATAGAGTTGTAATACATTTCTTGATAGTTGTAGCCAGGTTCTTTTTTTACGGGTACCCCTCCGCTAGCTAGTGAAGGCGGTTATATCTGACTCGAGCAGACTACGCTGTCTCGGGCTGTTTTGTTTAGCGTAAGGTGGCGTGGTGTACATTGGCTGTTAATTGTATTTATCAATAAAGTGTTGTATATTGTGATCTTCAGAACCAAGCTAACATCGTCGGTACGTCTGCTGATTGCCGGATGGACGCTCAGACTTTTTTCTCAAAGGGCCCCTGAGGCCAGAGGCGTTAGGATTGGCAACTAATAAGATGAATGCTCAATGCAAATATTTTTATGCATGTAAATGGCTATTTGCATTGGTCTCATCGTGCCTCGGAGAGCACGTTAAGCCGTCCCTCAGAACCGGTTTCCTACGATCATCTATGACAGTCGCTACGCGTAGTTGAAGCCCTAAAAAGTCGAACAACTGGTCTAACTGCAAGGGGTTGTGGAAGTCAGATGGCAGTCGCTTCACGAAAATATCGAATTTCAGCCAAACCCGCAGATTAAACAACGAACCCTGGACTCTGAGATGAAAGCTTTGGATGCGACTGGGATTAACGCTTGGATGAAGTATAAGCTGCAGGTGCTCACACTCATAATCGTTAGCTAATTTCTGTTCCTGTAATTGGTAAAAGGAACAGGTCAGACGCGGTCCGAAGAGGGTTTGCAGGGGACATGACTATAAAAATCGTCCACGCCAAACTAAAGTCTTCTAAAAAGGGAAATTCTGAAGATATATCCGCACTTAAAAAAATGACCACATCCAAAAATTCAGGCTCCACGTGCACTCTAGGTACCTTAGGTATTGGGTATGAATAACTTTTAATTGACTTTCATACAAAACTTACCCGAGCTCTTCTGCAGGGTCAACGGTTTACTGTCTTCCATGGAGTTCTTGAGCTGATAGTACCGCATGCCTGCGCTGTATAGTGTGCCTGGGAGCACGTGCCTGGCGACCAGCGCCTTGGCACCTGCCTTGTCAGCGTACCTGGCTAGGTCAGCGGCAGATAACCGAGCGAACGCCGCATCCGTTGGCGCGAATACCGTGTAGGTTTTGCTTTCTGGAATATTCGAAAGATTTGAATGGTGATTGAGAATATTTGAGATGTTATTAATTCGTTTGTTTGATAGTGCTACCCTGTATTTCCTTATTAATGATTCATTCAATTAATATCGGGATTGTTTACCGAGTTGACGTAAAACAATTTTTTTACGTCACTTAAGTGGCAAACAAGCATACTGCCCACCTGATGGAAAGTCGTTACCGTGGCTTATGGACATGTGCAACGCTAGGGGCATCACACTCGCGCTGCCAAACCTGTAGAAACCTAATGCTCTTCTTGAAGAACCCCATTGTCTTGTAAGTAAATGAAATAGCAGAAAAATACACAAACGCCTTACGTTTTTTGTATAGCAAATAGGTTCAGATAACATTTTTGCTATAGATAAACAAAAATTTTCTTTTAACGATGTGATTACACATTTCTTGTTCCGTGCAAACAGTTTGGCAGAAGGTGTTCCTTTATAGAAATCTTTGCAAAAGTACCTATATGGCAACCAAGATTGAGTTACCTAGAGTAGACATACACCAAGTTATATCGTGTCTGTTCCAGTTATGCAACGACTATAAGTAAATATGATACGACGTGAAAGTTTAAACAATGATTACGTAAATACATTCATTTTACTTCTGGTATTTGTTTGTCAACTTAGTCTTAAGTGGTTTTCGTGCTTCATCCATAATAAGTACCTAACTACTTACCTATTGGAAGTCTATAGGGGCTATAAAAATAATCCTAAACACTCCTTTTGCAGTCCACTCTTGAAAATAGGTATGCTTCTCCCAAAAGAAACTTCTATCAAAACTACACGTCAGCTCAAGTATATCTTATCTAGCAGATTCTGTACAAGCAATGTTGCTAGTTGACAAAAGCGTTTGTGGTTAAGGGTTATACCTTAACAATCAAGAGTTCCCGGGTTTGGTTTAAAAGCTGACCCCGCTACGGGATCCCACTCCTAACACAAGCAATTAACGAGAATACTAAATTCTAAGTTCGGTTACTAGTTAATTCTTATAAAAAAATCAGAAATATCGAATGTCTCTTACCAGCAAGAGTGTCCGCGAAACCACTGACTTGTACCGCCTTGAGGAATGTGGTGAAACGTCGGTCCCTGTCCGCCTGCAGTGTTTGTACCAGATCTCCGACCGGCAGTGGGAACATTACGCGATCTACTGCGTGTGCTATACCCTGGAGATGATAAAGCAACTTGGTTAGATGACTGGCGGTTTCTCCTAGAACAATTTGGAGCACTCAAGGTGTGACTTGGTAGCGCAGTGGTCATAGCATTCCCCCTCTAGAGGACTTGTTGCGGGCTCAAGTCCCGCCGAAGTCGTTTTCTCTTTTTCCAAACCTAATCGATCATTATTGAAGTTATTTTTAATGAATGTTAGGACGATACAGTACTTTTGTAGAGTTACGATCGTTGATTTACTCTGGGCTATACGCCTGGTGCGATATGAATTGAACTACAAGGTGAGACGGTATATCAGTTTCACCGTTCTCCAAGCCAGCTTCCTTGTAGTCTTAGTGACCTTTGAATAAATTTCCACCCTTGAATACAGATTACCTGCTCGGACTATAATATTATAGAACCTAATGACTAAGTACTTCCTTCTGACTGCAAGTTGGAGTTGAAAATATTGCAGGCGCTTGAGAGTTCATTTTACTTTAGTCGCTAAAATAACATTTTAAAACAAATAACACTTTACGCTACAGATTGTTACTTTTTTAGGAATTCAGGCTCGTAATATCACCACAAGCTACCTTGCGGATTTGTTTCTCTGAGTAAGTAGGTACCTACCTTGATTTTTGATCCCACGTAATAACGGGCGCGTTTTATCTAAGCTCTTTTTACCTGTGGAATATGAATATCCTTCTTTTCATCAAGCACCCTGGCGCCGTTGATGGTGGTGACGCGCACTTCGTTCCATTCTGCATCATGCAAGTCGTACTGGTTGACCCTCAGCTGCGTGCCTGCTAGAGAAACCCCGGTCATCTCGTCTTGAAGGGACCCAATGTCGAAGGCACCGGGTATCACGTGGTGGAGTAGAAGCTGGTACAAAGAAAGAAATAATGAATATCCTGGAACAAATTAAGCTGCCTAGACCTAAGCTAAACTTACTTAAATAGCATGTAAAATTTCATCTAGAATACGGATGAACACATTTTGCACAAGACACTCAAACTAATGTATCGTCATCTCAGGTTGTTTCTCGCTTGCACCTAAGGCGTTCACCTCGAGTCCGCTTTATGACTTCTTTTCCTACACTTCGCAGGGTCTTAGGCATCTCTAACAGCAAGCCATCACTTCTTGCGTCTACAATTCCTATCGGCACACGGTGGAGGTGGCATGTCAGACATTTGTTACCCATGGTTGCAGTAAAATGTGGTCGCAGTGTTATCGCGACTCCGGCATTGTATTTGCGATGTGACGTACACGGCTTGTGAATGCGGGAGTTTCTCACGCGATGTTCACGCGTGACTCCGCACATTCACCGCAACCAATGCAAATAGACATGTATTTATTATTCATGCATATAAATTGCACTAATTTGAAATCAAACGCTCTGTCACCGCGACATAAAGGTTATGCAAAACGTTCTAATCAGTAAAGAGCTTGTAATTGTAAGTGTGAACTGATAAAGCACATTAAGTGAAGGATAAAGAATTGTAAAATAAATACTTACACCACTGAGCAGTCTCGGGTTGTCACGGAATTTCTCTTCAGCCTTATCAGGACCTCCAAGCTGTACTAAGAGAGTTCTGAACGCCTTGTCAGTCGGGACGAAAATAGTGTAGGGACCGGTCTCATTCAAGATAGTGTCCAGGCCTGATTGCCGTAAATACTTCGCAGTTGCAAAAAGCCCATTCTCTTTCAAAATTTCTGCAAGACCTGGGATTCCAGAAAGAGCTTGCCTTGTAGTGCTACTACTTTCGCTTAATGCGGGAGCAATGGTACTGGAGCCAATTACAACCAAATCTTTCTCCGAATTACGGTAAGGTGTAGTATTTAAAATGGATGACAGTGTAGAACTAGGGAAAGTTATTCTTGGACTCTGGTTAATACTGTTCCTGGAGCCATAATCAATTGATGGGGTGCTGGACTTTGAGATGTAACGTTCAGTGCTTGTCCCAATGGAGGATGGGAAGTGTGATTGTGATGTGTGAGCTTGCGTACTTCGAGTATCCTGGTAAGAACTTTGATAAGTTGGTGCTGCTGTTGTATATGTAACAGGAATGGTATGTCCTGTAGTACCGTGGTTAGAGGTACTGACGAAGGTAGAATAGCTTGGAGGGAGGTGGGAGGAGGCGGCAACATAGTCCGTTGTTTCAGTCGTTGGTCGTACAGTTGTCGAGCCATAAATTGAATTGGATATCTTGGTCTGCCCTGGTAACTGAATCTCACCATTCTTTATCTTTCTCAAAATATTTTCAACTTCGGGTCCTTCCTCAGTTTGTTGTCCGTTGGCTTTCACACCCTTGACTTTAAAGGAACCGTCATCTTGTTCCTCTAAGAATACAAACGTAACCTTCTTCTTACTCTGAATTTCATTAGGCGTTTTAACTTCCTCCAGTTTTCCATTTTCAGCTTGTTTTATAAGTTCGAAATTTGCTCCAGGTGGCAGAATACCTTTTGTTAAATCTTCAATAGAAACTCGGTTCTCTTTTTGTTGTTCAGCGTGAGCAGCAGCCATAATTTGAGCCAAGTTTGAACTGTCAGCTGAGATAGCGCCTTGAGGAATCAAGTTGGGGTTCGAGGTTCTAATAACTTCAAATTTTTGTCCATTCAGAGATATTTCCCGAGACGTGAAGTTTTTCTCGGAGAAATCTTCAGGATTTTCAGCGAGAGCAATTTTAAGTTGTTTCAAAATGTCTGGTTTTTTTAATAATTCGGCACTCTTGGCTCTTAGGCTGTCGTCAAAACCGTTAGTTTCACTTTCTTGTAGAAGAGTTTTAATTTCATTGTACAGCTTTTGCTTGTTACGGTCCTGAGGAGGGTGCCTGGCTTTAGGTTTTGGTCTAGGTCTGTATCTGGGCGTTGAGGATGGTGGGGGTGGGGGAGGTGGCGTCGTCGTGGTAGTAGTTGTGGTAGTGGTGGTAGTAGTAGTCGGATGCTCCTTTTCATAAATTTCAAGAGCTTTTTTGAATAAATTCGTCTCATGGGGCAAAATTGGCCTTCGCCTCTCTACATTTCCTCGCCAATAGTCTCCATAAGCTTCAGTAGTCGAGTAATTTGGAATTGATTTAGTTGCTTGCTTCTTAATGAATTCTTCGTGTAACTTTTCTACTTTCTCTTGCTGTTTTTGCTGTTGTTTCTGTACGAACTCCTGGTGTTTTTGAATAATGCGTGCCCTCTCTTGCAGTTCCTTCAATTTTTCTAAATTCTCTTTAGACTGTTGCTCTAATATTTCTTGAATTTGGGACGACTGTCCGTTAGAGAAAATAGGAACTTGACCTAAAGATGGCTGGAATGGCAGTTGAGCATTGTTCCCGTTAAAATTCTGAGGGCCTAGGTTCGGCGCGGGTTGAATAGTTATAGGGCTTGGCTGACTGAATTGAAATGGCTGATTGGTTGGCTGATTCTGTGTTGAAACAGTGGGCAAGAAAACTTGTTGTGTAGGCCTCTGAGTCAAACTGATTTGACTTGAAGGAATGTTAGTTTGGAAAGTAGGAGGGCTTTGTTGAATTGGGATGCTATTTTGGAAAGTTGGCAGCGTCGGTATTGATGGAGGCAGTAAATTTTGTTGCTGTTGTATTTGTCTTATATTCTGTTGTGACTGAAAGTTGTTTGGCAATACATTTGGATTGACATTTGCTTGAGGGTTGAATTGGAAGTTGTTTTGTATTGGCACGTTGTTGTTTTGTAGTGGTAAGTTGTTGATAGGGGGGATTTGGTTGTTGAACTGTGGGACGTATGATTGTTGTTGTTGAGAATAGATGGACGGCTGGAACTGGACGTTTGGTGGGGGACTGGTGATGGCCGCAGGCAAGGGTGGGAAGTTTTGGAGCGGAGAGTTTAGACCGAATCTGGTCTGGTGCTCGTTGAACCCGGCGTGCGGTAGCGAGGCCTGTCTTCGTCTATCGAAGTCATTCTCTACCTGGAACACAAAAGAAAATAATGTTAATCTAACTGTCATTAGAAAGTTTAAGAATGTTGAGAACTTCATTAAAGAGAGTCTCGCGTTGTCTATTCCTAGACTATTTGATACAGAACCTTAATTTCCGAACAAAACTAGGTTTATGGGTATAATTAGGTTATTTAGTGGCAAAACGAGTAAAAAATAAGACATTCAACATGTTTGATGAATGCCCAAAACTAATCTAGATTGCGACAAGTGTAAACGTATCAAGGTTTCATCAATGGTTAACAGATACAGTAAATTGCGAATTAAATATTCATTTAATTGCTTTAATAGTATCAAATTCCCCCATACTGGGGGCGAGTCGGGGACCGCTTGGTCCCCCGTCCCGAGGAGGGCCAGACCGAGAGGAATGGCCCTGGGTCAGCCGGGGTGCGAGGGATATGTCACGAGACAACCTCACCTTCGGCCTAGCACATCGACCCACAGACGGCGTGCGGTTTAGTCGGTTCGAGTCCGACATAACCTCTCCCTTCGGCTCCGAAGGGGAGGGTATACGTGGGGATTTCCCGCACGTAAAAAAAATTGTATCAAATTAATTATTATTGTGGAAATGAATACGTTTATTTAAACAGTAGGTAGGTATTAGGTACAAAATATGCAGTGGAAAGCAATAGGCTACCTAATTAAGTGATTGATTGAAAAAATACGTAACGAATATAGCTTTTAATTTTAAAACTTGTTATTGGGTTGTCAATGTTGCCATAAGCTTAACAAAAATATATTGCTATTACGTCACAACTTTATGACCCGGAAGCTTGTTATGAAACTTATTGTAGGTGTAGTGTAGGTACCTATACATTATCTGTTTTACTACAGAAATGTTATTATATTCTGACGCTCATTGTTCAAACAATTAATATGCCACGCGATTGGCTATGCGAGTGTCTTTCGTTGAGAAATGGTGTGGAATTTGCATAAATTAAATGCAGAGAAGTTATGCCTTATGAAATGGTACAGTGTCTTGTCTTTTGTTAACCGTTTCTTGCTAATAGTTATGATGTACAGACGGCAAAATTGAAAATAGAATATTGTCGTTATTTATGTCGTTTTATGCTGCAATATACATTGTTGGTTAGTACATCACAGTTATTGTATTTTTTTAAATATTAGCATCAACGAACTAATTAACTCACGCGTATCAACGCGTCAGTTAATTAGTTCGTTTGAAGGGGGTGGCAAGTGGCCGCACCTATAAACACCTGCGCTCGGCGACCTTCCTGCCCTCTGACTACTCTCCACTGTGCCCTCTGCTAGTCAAAGGGATACGTGGGAAGCCTCCCACCGCGGTGGTTGGTATTAGCCGTAGGCGGCAGCGTTTCCCCTGAGAGGTAATGAGGCGCTACCGTCTCTGTTACCCAAGATGCTGCACGTGGAGGTTTCGGACCACACACCCTAGTAGTTCTAGATACCCATAAATACAATACTTATATCTATTAGTATGCTGAGATATTCTTCTAAGTAAATTTCAAACCTTTGATGCTTCATAAAACTTCATAGTAGACAAAAACAGTGTAAATTTATCAAAATAATGCCGGATAAATGACGCGTTCACTCCTCACGGGGAGCTGTGTATGTGCATAAGAATCCGCTTTCATGCCGTACGTGCGTCACGGACAGGCGAATCTGTGCGAGACTGGATACTTTTGCCAATGCATGAATGCTTTTGAGTAATAGTAACGCGGGAAATATGACGTTAGCTGTCATTGTCAAACTTTGGCGTCAAAACGTCGGGGTGGAAATTTATCTGTGGTTATCACTAAGAGAAATACAGAATTATAAAAACTAGTACCTACTAAATATAGAAACTAGTGATAAAGGTAATGGCATCTGTGTATCTATGTGGTAGGTACCTACTACTAGATAGGTTTTGATGTACGGACCAAAAAATTGATATTTATTTAAAACCACAACCCTTTTTGTGAAGGTAGTTCGCAAAGAGGCACGCTATGACTATACAGACAGATAGGTAGAACAAAATTCATTTATTTAGTTATTACAAAATTCATTTATTTAGTCTCTGAGCCCCGTTCCAAAGTCGAAATTCAAAAATAAATGAATGAATGAATGTTGAGGGTCTATACGTATACTTACAAACTAAAAGTCACGCTAAAGTATCGAACACAAAATTTACAAGAATCTGCATTGAAAAATATAAACAAACATTATTTAAGAAAATTCAAACATTATTTTCCCCAAAATTGAACCTGGTATACATATTTTCAAAACTACCCAAATATAAAAAATGTAGTATGTAGAAATATAATTGTTTAAAACCATGTATTTAGTAAACCTTTGATAATGCCGTGAAACCGGTCAGGTTAAAAATAAAAATAAAATGAAGTGTGGAAAAGTACAAGTGATTTCATTATTCAATATTATATATATGTGTGTTTGCGCATTTTTATGATCCTGATAGGCCAATGTTAAATAGGCAAATACCTATTTCTAGTTTATTTGTTATGAACATTGAACTTTTGACCATTTTAAACTGATGTGTAGGTACAACTATTTCGATCAATGACTGTACTTACATAAATAGTTTAAATTGTATGTTATTAGAGTACAATAAGGTTTACTATATTATATAATTGTTACGATGCTTTAAACTCTGTCCGTTTTATACATTTTTAAACTGTTTACCTTTTTTATGTAATGATCAGTTATATAATGATGATGATGTGAGATGATGACCTGTGTGGCGTGGCAGTTAATCGCTGAACTGCAACGTGAGAAGTCGTGCAGATATTTTTACAGTGTGCAACTTTTAATTCGACACACTGGGAAAAAAAATAGAGTTCGGCTAAGACCGACTTGCTTTTTAAGTGCAGAAATACCTTCAAAAATGGCTTTTTAGGAGACTTTAATTTGACATGCAAATCTATCGGCAAAATACTTAATTGGGTGTGTCAGCAAAATAGTAAATCTGTCGTTAAATTCTATCCTCGAGTGATGTTGACTATTTCTTCGTGTATTATCATTATTACAAAAGCAATGAATCACAAAGAGATCTAAGATCTCTTCTGGCTTATTCTCACTGTGGCATGGTGCGCGGTGTTATATTCTGCCGATAATAGTCGAAATATTTGGCAGCACATTTATCATATTTACTATTTTGAGGAAAAAAGTATAAACTTTCCTTACAAAAAATATTTGCCACACGTCTACAGCAGATGTGTCATACACGTGTGTTGCGTGGCCTCTGACTGCCCCAATGGGAACGAAGCGGGACTGTATATAAGTATAAATTAACTAAATAGCTTTCATTCTTAGCGCATAATCATCATTATCGTATTAAAAAATCATTTAAGAAAGTTCATAAAGCCATTCATATTGAGGACAGTGCATAGTTGAATGGCAAATCGCTAGAGAAAATGGTTACATCACAGCCAGTAACGACTGCTTGGTCGGCAAACTTTTGCTCACATGAGTGTAACATTACCTAATGTCACTTCTCGACGAGTTTGATGAGCCATGGATTTATGGTTCTGATGTCATGGTGTTTTAAGACGAATGGTCGGTTTGAGTGGGAAGCAACTTGTCATAACTTAGTTTACGTAAGTTTTTGAGAATATTGAATGATAGATACTTATAGAGAGATTATGCCAATATGTCTGAGTCCTCGTGTTATACACACTCTATGTTAAACAATTCAATTTACATGATTTTATTGCTCGTTACATTGCAGAGTTTAGAGTGTTCATGCCCGGATTGCCCTGAAATTTCCGGTATTCGGAATTTTCCAGAAATACTATACGTGATAAATACATTTTACGCCTATTCTTACAGATATTTACTGCATGAACCGTGATTTTGGAGAATTATTGGTTTATAATGAAGTAACCAACTCCTCCAAAACGACTTGACCATTTTTTGTGATTTTTTGTAGATTTAGTAATCTTTATAAGCCGCAAATATCAGCTGTAGGTACCTATAGTTTGATTTATATTTCTGCAAAAATCTGAGCTTCTGCTCCGTGATCCGTAACTCAAGTTTAAATAACAGGGGCCATCGAGTGTAAATTTTAATTCTATGCAGAAAAAAAATCATAATTTACGACTGTGAATAATAATAGTTGAATAATGTATTTATTATGCATAGGTTATTCAACTATTAAGTAATAATTAGGGTATTTAAATTGGAAAAGTTATATGTAAATTAAGTGAAAACTATTCATTTAAAATTATGAGAAATTTTATCAGTTATGTAGCTATGTATAAACTACCACAAACCTGTAGGCCTCTAATTATATACTTTATTTATTTTTTTGGAATAGAAATTAAATGTAGGATATATTATACCAAGACTAGTAGGTACCATTTAGAATTTCAGTTGGGAAAAACAGTGATACAATATGAGAAACAGTGATACAATGTGCTGATGCGGAGTTCCCGAGATCATACCTACTTCCGTTCTGATGAGTTCTCGTGAGTTCTCAAATAATTCCTCCGCCTCCCTTCCTAAACAACACGTGCTGGTTTCCATTATCACCCACATATGGTATAAACAAACCCTACAGTATCGAAGTTTTCATCAAGTTTAAAACATCATTTCTTTGTCCGCATAGTCACGAAGTGGAATGTTCTGCCTACACACGTATTTCTCTGTTCTTACAATCTCTGGTTCTTCAAATGGGGCGTAAAAAGCTACTGTCGAGGCCGTCATGGAACCCTCATTTCAGTATCGTCAGCATAACTACCTATAGAATTGAAGAATGGCTGAATATAAAACCCTTCTTTTTTTTCTTTTTTGTTACACCCTATGTCTCATCCCCTCTGCGTATGACATCTCTTACTATAAAGATAAACCCTATGCTCATTTACTACCTTAAAAAAAATATATGTCAACGATTCTCAGATGTTAGATCATCGACCTGCGCGAGCGCACGTTGTGTGAATACAATGTGTGACGTCATTCCGGTGAAATTGCAGACGAACCTGCAATTTACATTGCTAATAAGCACTTGCACTTTTTAGAGGTTTTTATGTTTTATTTAAGTTTACTTTTTTATGGGAATACGAAATAAGATCAACTTGAGAACTTGGTGTGAGATATTCCCGTCCCAATTGAGCAGCTGGAGAATTGCCTCCGCCCTACAGAATATCGCGTCCATAATAACCTTCCTGTGTTCCCGGCGGTGAGTAGGGTAGCCAGAGCTCACTGGAGTGTTTTTGTGCCGTCAGTGGGAAGACCAAAGGCAGGCGCTTTGTATTCTGCACTGACGGCACAGAAACTGGCTGTTTTTACAGGGTCGGCAGCACGAGTGTGACTCCCCTGGTGTTGCACATGTTCTGTACAAGCATGTACTTATTTACCGCAGTGGTATAAAGAATGTCCAATTAATAGATAAAATAGCTGGGCACCGTTAATCCGTCAACACGTGATAAAAATTGCATCTTCTTATAAAAATTCTTTAGTTAATTTAAAAATTAAATTTAAGGTTGCATTTGTTAGAGGTTAGAATTTTATTTTTTAGGTAAGTATCAAGACGGGTCAGTTCATAGTTAAATCCAAACTTATGGGGTTTGCAACCTTAGTCCCGCGTCCGCCATCTTGTGAAAAGGGCTCAAATAAAAATAAAGTTAGTATAAAAAATAGTAAATATTTTGGTTGCAAATAATATTATCTACAACTTTTATCAAGTAACTTTAGTAGTAAAACTAAAAATAAATAAATGCATGAACTGAATTTTTATTACGTGGCAGTATTTACGATTAACGGTGCCCAGCTATGGTCATAGGTCAAGATATTTGGCATCTATGGGCCCACGCCCGATATCCACTCCGAGGCACAACCATACCAATGCAAATACCCATATTCATGCATACAAATATTTGCACTGAGCGGGGATTGAACTTCCCTACCGATCAATGCCCGATATCTTTAACGTAATCACAGATAACATTATACTAAAGACGTAATCAAGAATATAGTCATGAATAAATGAGAATGACACGTATTTTGACGATTATGACCGTCGCAATCGTATTACAATCTCATTCTTTCATCAATCTATTCGATTTTAATGGGGATGCCGACGCAAAACTAATTGTAGATGGCAGCAGCATATGACCAAACAACAATAACCATCTGTTCTATAACAATAACAAACTCATAGCTGTCAGATTTGAAGAGACATATTTCTTAGACAAACAATGAAATCTACGTAGATGACAGCTAACATTGGCCATTAAGAGGCGCCCTCTGTAGGGATAAAAGCGCAGGCGGCATCCCCACTGCCAGTTGTCTAGAGGGCCCTGACTCTGCTATTATTTTTTTTCCTGGCAAAACCACTGCAGTACCACAGACACTGTAACCAATGCCATTTAACTTTAGACTTTTCTGTTATACTGTTAAAGTCTTAAATAAAATAATCGTGTAGAGTGAATGAAAAATGTTATAAACTCTTTCTCTTTTCATTTTGGACTTTAATACTCAGCCATAAAGTAAAAATTTAATGTCATTTTATGCAATGTCAGCGGTTTGACAGTGGTTTTATATGTCATAAAATTAGCAGAATCGGGGGGCCTGGAATGTAACCTGTGACCTAGCAGTCGTACGCTCTACCTCTACTCCACAGTGCTCTAATATCTACTAAAGATATGAAAAATATGACAGCGCTCATCGACATTCATAACTATTTTATTACTAAACATTAAAGTTAAGTATTAATCAAATACTTACACAGAAAGAGAGTTGTACGCGCATAGCTACGTGTTTCGCTTCAGTTGTAATCTCGAGATATTAGCCGATTACAATGCATTTAGAAAATATGTGGCGCGCGATCTCGCACAATGTGGGTTAGATTCAATCTTTCCATTAACCATTAACCAATATCATTGCAATTATTTCGCCAGAGCGCCAATTCATAAGAATATGCCCATTGGCAAAATCTAAGGACATACATATCGATGAATTCTACTTTTACGTAGAATATAATCACACCCTCCTCCTTTTTTGAAGTCGATACCCGTTCGACCCCTTCGTCTCAGTACAAAGACGGGCGTTAAGGCTCGTCGATAATCCCATACTCGCAGGTGATATGAAATCCCTCAGGCTCAGGAGGGACTTTGCTTCGCATGTATGTGTTCTACCGCCTTAACAATGGTCTGTGCTCAGATGAATTGTTTGACATGATGCCCACCGCTATATTCTATCATCGCACCGCTCGCCATAGGCAGAGAATTAATCCCACGCATGCTCAAGCTGTAGAATGAACTTCCTGCTGTAATTTTCCCTAGCGACTACAATATTGGGTTCTTCAAGACGTTTTAGGACGTTTCTTCAGGGTCGGTAGCACGAGTGTTACGCCCCTGGTGTTGCATACGTCCATAGGCCACGGCAACCACTTTCCATCAGGTCGGCCGTGTGCTTATCTGCATATCTAAGTGTTATAAATAAAGTCTATTAAATTGTTTTGAAAGTCGACTGTAATTTAAGTCTCTTCAAAATGCAGCTTCGGTCTAATCTCATTCACCAAAATGTCAAAATCGCAATTGTGTTACGTGAACCTACTGTTTATGGCATTAGAGGGATTGAGATTATATCAAGACTAGATTGAATTTTGAATAGATTTATATTACGAAAATAGGCCTTCTATTAAGAATATTATCATCCTCATAACGATTATCCAGTTGCGTTCACAGTTTGTACTTTGGAACTCAAA
The DNA here is from genome assembly GCA_949126895.1 of Eilema caniola. Lineage (NCBI taxonomy): Eukaryota > Metazoa > Arthropoda > Insecta > Lepidoptera > Erebidae > Eilema > Eilema caniola. The sequence continues at coordinate 3,546,683 of OX421464.1, read as the reverse complement.
ATCTGCTTATAGGTTTCGATTGGTAAGTAAGTATGTATCGGCTTTTCCGGGAGCCATTGCCGTCTGACCTTCCAACCCTAATAGGAAGTCAGACTCTCATCCATTGTTTAGCAAGTGTAGCAACTTGCGGCTTCTAGCAGTTGAGGGTGACTGGCTTGACCATTCTCCCCAGAAAATGTTGCATGTGTTTGCATTTTAATATCGAAATCATTATAAAACGGTGGACTACAGAAATCTGAGTTTAGTCTGTACATTGGTAGCATAAAACAAAAAAAGAAGAAATCTTTACGCATAGTTGATTTTATTTGAACCTATTAAAAAAGAAAATGGAGTCTTAACTGCCGTATTAAAATAAAAACGTCGTAATAGCTAACGCGTCATCCATTTCACCTTCTAAAAGAAATCATTTAACTTTAATTAACGTTAAATTGGTTTGAAGTTTACGCAAATATTATCACAGTGTAAAGTGTCAACAGACTCCGCTACTAGAAAAAAAAAAATACGCGCGTTTCGTTTACAGTTTTGAAGCGCTCGCAAAAATAATCATACGATAATGATGTTTTATTTTTATTCTTATTTTTATTTCGATGTTTAGTTTTAGATATATTTTATTTACCTTGATTTTTATTGTTTACGACAGGATCATATTCGTTTCGAATACTTGCTAAAGATTTTAATACATAATAGTGTTTGTCATTTTAATTTTATTATGATAATATTTTAATTTATCTTTACTTAAAATGGTCACAGTTAGTTTGCGCTATTTTTACATATATTCATCTGGGCTTGGTAATCTGTGTAACAGGATTTTCCTAGTGTAGTACCAGTCTCCAACAAAGGATTTTTTTTTTCAAAATTTAAGTATATAGTTATATTGTACGAATTGATTTGTGCACCTAGTACCTACCTTTGTGGAAGAAAGTAAATTAAATTGTTATTGGTTGGAGGTTATTGGTCAGAACATTCCCCCTGTAAGAGAAATATCGTGGGTTCGAGTCCCACCTGAGCATTCACTTCTTTCTATCTTAATCGATTTAAATTGTTATGTTATTAATTAATTCGTAAGTAGGTAAACCAAGTCAAAATTTAAAAATCTGAAAATGACATTGAAAACAAAAATATTTTGCTGTGTGAAAAGCACATTTTTTGTACAAATTATAAATCACTTATGTCATCATTTCCATAGCTATTTGATTGACAAAGAACGCACGTATTACGCCAAGACTGTCACTATACGAAAGTCTATTATTTACTTTGTACTTTTGTATTTAACGTAGGCGTTACAGGCAATTCTAGAGAGTCTGTGTCCAGGTGATGTGCCGCATTACAAAGACTGACGACGGAAAGCGAACTTTCTTCATTTTGTGGAAACCACACACCATTGTTATTCACATAGTATGCTCAGCTCGTCATTCTCGTTGTGATAATCTTTAATTTTAATTAAGCGAAAGCCAGAGGAAATTATCGGTGGTGTTAATGAAAAGAAATATGTGATGTGATGGCCGCCAATCGACAAAGTATGAAAATAGAATGCAAAAATATTGAAATATATGGTGTTGTATGTTAAAAAAAGGTGGTGGTGTTTTAAATTGTATAAAATAAAGATCAAATTAAGTAGGTAAGTAGTGCTAAGAAAGATGAAAGTTTGTAATAGTAGGCTGTAATAAAGTGAATTATGTTTCTTCGTTTCACGTTTTAGGACGCGTCTAGCGGCGATTTAATTTAATTACATTTTTTATTCATTTTGTACACCAAAAAGTTAGAGCTTGTTGCCACTTTTACGCAGACCTCCGAACTATGTCAAAATTTATTGACGAATTAAAAGTAATAGTCCTCGAAAAAATTTTAGTACCAACAATTAAGCACAATTCGTGTTTTTTTATAACCATGCAGAAATAAGTAATTTTTCTAACTTTCAATTAAATGGTTAGGCAAGTAGTTAGACATCAGCGATCCAAGCTATTTTCCTAGCCGTTTAATTAAATGGCTGAATACCTGCATCCAGGCCGTTAAATGAACGGCGCCGTTCAGTAAAGCGCCTAGGCAGTTAATTGAACGGCTGATTATGCTAGTTGGCGACGTGACCAATATCTATCATGATCTAGTAAGTCTGTCTGTCTGTCTGTATGTTACGCTTTCACGCCTAAACCACTGAACCGATTTTGATAAAATTTGATATAGGGGTAAATTAGACCTTGAGAAAGTACATAGGCTATGTTTGGTCGCGATAACCGACATCCGCGCGGGCGGAGCCGCGGGCAAACGCTAGTATTCTATAAGGCAAAAGTGACTCACTGTCACTTTTATGATAGAAAACGGTGGTGCAGATTCGTTTCTCACATAATTGTAACAAATTGCTTGTTAGTAAAAAGATTGCCAACAATGCAACGGAGATTATATGATCCGCATGCAAAAACAAAAACTCCTTGGGAACGAGACGGTTGTATGCAACACAAGTTGTAATAATGTTGTTACTTTTAGTGATAAATGTATTGTTCAAGGTATGATTCCTAAGCCGACCGCATACGAGAACTGCAGACGCACAGCAGATACACGTAATTAATAGGGATACCGCCTGCGCTTTTATCCCTACAGACGGCGCGGCGCCTCGGAATGGCCAATTTTAGCTGTCATCTACGTAGATTTCATTGTTTGTCTTTTCAAATCTGACAGCTATGACTTTGTTATTGTTATTTGGCATGGACGTATATAATACGTCCATGTTATTTGGTCATATGCTGCTGCCATCTACAATTAGTTTTGCGTCGGCATCCCCATTGAGGCTTCTCAATGGTCCCCTTTATCCGTATCCAATTTTAATAAATATTGTACATACATAAACTCACTCCTTTATCCCCGAAGGGGTAGGCAGAGGTGCTAGCACCCACATTTCGCCGGTTTAAGTTTAGGTCCCAATGTAATAGGTGGCGAGCCTATTGCCATTAACTGGGCACTTATAAACCTGCGATAAATACACACATAACTTCGAAAAGCATCAAAAAGTCATTGGTGTGTGCCATGGAAAACCTGGGATCGAACCCGAGACCTCATCTCAGCAGTCCATTACCCATACCACTAGGCTACTATTGTAGGTATGCGCGCTGTATTTGCTGCTTGCGTTCTCGTCTGCGTTCGGCTTCAGAATCATACCTTTAATGTTAGGTAACTGAGTGCAACTTTGCAAAAACAATCTATTGACTTTATATTACTGGGTTTTATTTTTTACCGCAGAACTTTATCTTAAACAAAAGTAGCCTAGGTTACGCCTTACGATATCAACTATCTACCTACTATTCAGCGCCTCTTTCTGCGAGCAGGTCATGCTCGCGAAGGAGACAGCAGAGCGGGCGCGGCGCGGTGAGCGAGAAAGACTCGCTGACATCGCTGCTCGCGCCCGAAGGCGGCTCGGGCGTCGGAGGGCGCTCACAGACCTCCGCCCCCCATGAGCGCGGGCCTGAGGGTGACGGGTGGAGCCACCCGTCACCCTAGCAGAAGCAGGCCACGGCGGCGGCGCGCATCGTAGGACGATGCGCGCCTCCCCACACCGGGGTTGAGTCGGGGACGGCGTGGTCCCCACCTCCCGAGGAGGGCCAGACCGAAAGGGATGGCCCTGGGTCAGCCGGGGTGCGAGGGATATGTCGCAAGACAACCTCACCTTCGGCCTAGCACCACGACCCACAGACGGCGTGCGGTTTAGTCGGTTCGAGTCCGACATAACCCACCCCTCCGGCTCCGGAGGGGCGGGTATCTGTGGGGATTTCCCGCAGGTAAAAAAAAAAAAAAAAAAAAAAATCTACCTACTATTGAAAATCATTTTATATTATTCACGGTGGTTAGTTTTCCAAATCGGTAAATTATATTGAGTTTAAGTATATTTACGTGTTACCCATTACCCCCTGGCCAGATGGACCGATGACCTAAAAAAGGTGGCTGGGACGGACTGGATGCGGAAGGCGGAGGATCGTACGAAATGGCGCACATTGGGAGAGGCCTATGTCCAGCAGTGGACTGCAGTGGGCTGTATATTCACGCCTGTAAATTCTCGAAGGGGTATATAGAGGTGTATTAACACCCACATTTAGCCAAGTATGGTTTTCGGTCCCACATAATAAGGGGAGAACCTATTGACGTCCACCGGGCACTTTGTCCTGTGCTGTTATATTTTTAAAATTATAAAAAAATATATACACAGCATCAAGCTTAACTAGGTCATCATCATCGTCTCCACGACGTTCCAGTCCCATTCAAGACACATCCGAGTCCGGGATCCACTTATAAACTTTTACTTTTTCAATTCACACGGTCCTTACATGTAACACCACACATCCACTATTCTCTCAACTCCTTGCCAGCTCACGTGTTTCCTTCTTCCTACAGTCCCGGGTCCTTTAAGCGGGGCGTGAAAAAGGCTCTGATGAGGCCGTCAAGCTGAGTGCCACCATTGCTAACATGGTACGTGAATGTAATGGTGACCCTCTTTTCTGAGACTTTGCCTTCAGCTTACCATCAGGCGAGGTGAAGTCAAATTGACGTGTCCTACATAAAAAAAAACATATTCATCTCCGTGACACACTCCTGAACGAAACAACTTATCTAGGTAAGTAGGTATATCGTAAAAAATCGCAAACGTGAGCAATTTTACAGAACACGAATAAACCAACAGAGTTGCATACAATGAACATAATTTATGTAATTGGCTCCCGACTGACGTGGCGGCGTGTCAGCGACCTCACACAATAGTACGAAACAGAAAGCTTGCCAGAACTTGTTTGCTACAGTGAAAGTACAATATTCGTGAGATATTGGGTTTTAACTGAACTGTTTATGTCAGTAGATTGTTATATCCTCATTGTTCTTCTTTATTTCCTATATCTTAGTGATTATCCCAGTCACATACGAAGTTTTCAGCTTGGAGTCTGGGGGCTCGCTTTACTAGACTAACTGCGGTTTTGGCTAAACTTCCATATTTGTTTGAAGCGACTGCCATCTGACCTCGACAACCCCAAGGCGATATCGAAGCATTGCAGTTAGACCAGTTGTTGGACTTTTGATGGCTTCAGCTACCCGTAACGACTGCCATAGATGTTCGTATGGCAACCGGGACCGACTTAACGTGCTCTCCGAGGCACGAGCAGCCCAATGCAAATACCCATATTCATGCATAGGTAAAAATTCCCGCGCCTCCTGCGTACCTGCCGCGTTCACTACTGCTGGATACACCATGGATGCTGACGATTTCAATCTTTATTGTTTAATTTTTACCTAAAGTGATCATGTCGGGGCAACGGGCAGACTTTGTCATAACTCGGTCATAATGGCTGCTGAAGAGCAACTGAAAAGTAAATTCTGGAATTTTTTAAACTTAATATTTGTTTTTTTTTGAAGTTCTATTCTAGCAAAAGAATGACGTCACATTATACCAGCTTTTTGGAATAACTGTGATGATGTTCCGTCCTTCACAAAAAATAAACAGATAAGAATTCAGAATAAAAATCAGAATTGTTGGGTTATGCCCAAGTATTACTCAGTAAATATCTCCAAAATGTCCGTAAAACCTATAATAACTCATAATAACAATGTAATAATAGTGTAGGTAGATGCATTTCGAGATTTTGAAATATATTTAATTATAATTGACGTGAAATAACAAACCTTACGTCATTCTCTCTATCTTCATTTCGAGAACATTCATTATCAATGTTAGTAGTTGCAATTTAAAATATATTCACGAAATAAATCTATACCTAATTATATTTTTATTTCTCTGTTGCAAAATACTTTGTGAGAGGCGTGTGAGAGTGGCTGAAGCGTTACCTCCTTACCTTTCTCCCGAATTTTTTTCCCTCCCCGTCCCTCCCTGCGGGAAGCACCACAAGAATAACAATTGAAATAAAACGAATTTTTAACGAATTCTATCGCTCGTATTTGTAACACGGTGATCTCATTCTCCGTAATAGTAACACATCATATTCTGTCCTCCGTGAGTAACACCAATAATTCATCATGATTCGGGTACTTTCAGATAACTTATGCTTCAAACAATGTGAAAATTACTATCTTCAGTCATCCTGCGACCTCAGATTAAAATAATAGTACTACCGTGTCATAATAATATGTCATAATATTTAATAGTCAAATCATTTACCATTATAGGTTAAGAGGATGATAAAAAATTAATAAAAACGATAAAATAAGAACCGACGCCACTGTTATCACTCTTTTACCATTCGTAATTTAAAAAGTTCAGCAATTTTTTTTTAACAATAGAAATATACCCTATTACCAGTGGCGTAACTACCTAGGGGCTAGGCGGGGCAGTGCCCCGGGGCCCTCAAGCTCAGGGGGCCCTCGAATCCTTACCAGAAAATCTCGATCGAACTGAACTTTTGAAAATTTCTCCCATTTTCAAAATAAATATGACAGGTTGCAACCCGACTTTAATCATGGCAACTCAGTTGAGAGAAATTCGAAAGATATACCTAGGGATTTCCCCTAAATTCTTTCTGTGGGTTGGCAGTGTTGTCAATTTTACGGATAGCGATATGTGCGTTTTATTGTGAATTCGAGTCAAGATTTATTTTTCGAGAACGGTTAAAAAATTAATGCTGTATCAGGAATAAGTATGCTGATGTAAATAAACTTTTTAGTACTGGTCAATATAGTGGTTCAATTTTATTTGATTTTAGTACCACTCATATTGATGTCAGTTACGTCAATCAATCATGTCAAATCTATGGATTTCAGCTACTCATTGTATAACGCGAAATATCGTGAAAAAAATGCAGGTCACCTGCAGTAGGTGCATTAATTCAGGTCCGCGCGCGAGGAGATCGTTCTTGGTCACCACCGTTAAATGTGGTAACACTAGTGGCGATAAAATGTTTGCCGGAGATTCCCCAACGACGACTTGTAGCGTATCATTACGTTTCTCCTTCCTTTTACTTTTAACGTCGTCAGTGAACAGTGAGTACCTACTCGAGCACAATCTATTTAAATATTGCATAAATAAATTAGAAAACTAAAATTATGGACAAAAAGAAGAATCCCAGTGGTGCATTTAAACGCAAACAACGCCAAGAAAGAGAAGATAGTAAACAAAAATTGCCCAAAATTGACAAGTTTTTTAGTCAGCCTTCTATAAGTACTTCTGGACAAAATATTTCTATTGATAGTGATTCAAATAATGTGGTATCTGCAGTGTTGGTTGAGAAGCCTACTGAAGAAGAATCGTCAATTATTGCAGTTGGAGATACCTCCGCCACCGATCATGTGAACGTGGATGATGATTGCATGGCACACATAAGAGCAGAGGATTTGGAGGAACCACAGAACTCTACATTTTTCGAAAATGTGTACGATAAATCTTCTTATGACTTGGGAAACTTCACGGACAAAATATTAAGTGATAACGAAAAACGTCAAATTCTTGATATGGGGCCTTTACAGCCTTCAGGACCATTTCCAACAGACATCAACCAGAACAATAGGTGTTTTTCAAAATCGTACTACGTTTCAAGTTCTAAATATAGACCAGTTAATCGTTTTTGGTTGTGTTATTCCAAAATACTAGACGCTGCCTATTGTCAACCCTGCTGGTTATTTGCTTCACAAAGGAATAATGTTTGGTGTACAGGAATTCGAAATTGGAAGCATTTATCAGAAAGAATTAAACAACACAGTTGTTCGAGTGGTCATACGGAAGCATGTGCTGTGTATGAATTTTGGAAAAAAAAATGATACTAATACTATCGACAAGGAACTTGAAAATGACATTCGCAAAGAAGCATCATTTTGGAAAATGGTTCTTCAACGGTTATTCGATATCATACTTACCCTAGCAAAGAGTTCTTTGGCTTTGAGAGGACATCGAGAAGACTTAAGTCAGGCAGGATACCATGGAAATTTTCTGTCCTTTGTAGAACTTGTCGCCCGATATGATCACATTTTGCGGCAAGTTTTGGATATGCCCAAAGGTAATAATTATTATTTCTAAGTTTTTTATCATTTTATTTTGTTCATAATTATTAACTGTTTAATATCAGGACTTTTTGAAATTGTGTTTTTTTTTATGTTTTTAGGATCTACAAGATATCTGAGTGCAAAAATTCAGAATGAAATGATTGTGAGCTTGGGGACCAAACTCGAAACCCATCTACTAGAACAAATTAGAGCGTCACCGTTTTTCGCCATCATAATGGATACGACACAGGACATATCGAAGGTAGATCAGCTAAGCATTGTTGTGAGGTATGCAGTAATAACCAGATCGGAAAATGGACAGCCAATTGATATAGAAGTAAAAGAAGTGTTTCTAGGCTTTTATGCAGCCATCAAACATGGTGCAGCAGATTTAGTCAACCAAGTGACTACATTATTTATCGACAAAAATATTGATTTAAAAAAATGTGTGAGTCAAGGTTATGATGGAGCCAGTGTGATGAGTGGTGTGTATAATGGTGTACAAAAACATATTAAGGATATCCAGCCTAACGCGGAGTACGTACATTGTGCCACTCATAATTTAAATTTGGTGATAAATAATGCCGTTAGCAGTTGTGTGGAAATACAGTTTTTTTTCGCAACGTTGCAAGATTTGTATAACTTTTTCGGAAACAGTATCAAACGTTGGGATCTACTGTCAAAATTCACTGGCGAATCGGACTCCACTTTGAAAAAACTAAATCCGACTAGATGGTCCAGTAGGGTCAATACGATATCTGCAATAAAACTTAGTTTTTTTGATATTATCAAAGCATTATCAGAAATAGTTCTGATGAGTCCTAATAAAGATGAGCGTAGTGAAGCAGAGAGTATTAAAACAAAAATGCTAAATTTCGAGTTCGTGTTGGTTTGCGAATTCATGTACAGTGTATTGAATGAAATTAATTATGCATCGAAAACTTTACAGAAATGCGACATCATTTTGGGCGAGGTAAGTAAAGCTTTAGCAGAGACCAAAGCAAAGTTGCAAATTTATAGAAATGATTTCGAATTATTTAAGTGCAAAGCCAGTGAAACTGTAAGAAAATATGGTATAGAGACCCATTTTCAGGAAAAAAGGCAAAGGAAAGTTAAAAAGCATTTTGATGAATTAGCTGCTGATCACCGATTTCCAAACAGAGAAGAAATATTTAAAATTGAGATTTTCAATTATGTACTAGACACATTAATAGCTCAATTAAATACACGTTTTACTGGTATGAGTGCAGTCTGTCAAATATTCGATTTTCTAACACTAACATTTTTATTACATGTTGATGAAGCAACTTTATTACAAAAGTGTGACGAATTTCAAAGAAAATATTCAGATATAATAGGTCCTAGCTTTTCACTTCAATTTATTAATATTTACCACCTAGTTTTACCTTTAATTAACTCAAGCATGGACTGTTCACCAATTATGTAAGGAAATAATGAGCAAATATGGAGTGCTAGAATGCGACCTAACGGAAGTATTTACAGCAATGTTATTATTCTTTACAATTCCTGTTACTTCTGCAGCAGCTGAAAGGTCATTTAGCAAATAAAAAATAATAAAAAATTATTTAAGAAATGGTGTGGGCCAAACTCGACTCCGACATTTATCGCTAATAGCAATTGAAAACAAAACCGCATCAAGCCTGGATTTAACCGAAGTCATTGATACTTTTGCGAAAACTAAAGCCAGGAAAAGATTGTAAATATAATTGTTATTTAGTCAGTTGGTAGGTCCGACCTTTACCTATATAATAAACCCTTGAATCTTTTCTATATCGTTTTATTGCTCAATACCTACACCAAGTATTAATTGTAATTTATGTTGTTATTGTTTAATATTTTTATTACCTGCCCTGCAGTGCATGAAAAAGAGCTGATGATAAAGAAGCTTAGCATTTTTAAAGTATTTGTATATTTAATATTTTAACTTGATAAAACCTAACCAGTTTAGATAGCAGTGGGGCCCCATTTTTTGATTTGCCCCAGGGCCCTTGGTTACCTAGTTACGCCACTGCCTATTACAAAGATTTTGTTACTTGAGTTGTCTTGGAGTGGGTTCACGTCGATATGTTGACTTCTTATTCACAAGGCTGATTAGGTAAGGTTTGTTTCCCGATGTAAATATAAATACAATTTGTCCTTCAAAAGCTGAATACTTGAGAACCGCACGACTGATATGTATTATTTCTTTTGGTTTGGCAACGTTTTTATGAAAGTATTCTGGAGGACTCACTGATAAAGTTAAAACTCGGGTGATGCCTGACTTTTCAGCTAGTTTAGTAAGTACGAGTATTTAAAATTACACATAAGAATCTACTTTTACGTTACATAATATGAGTATCGCAATTAGAAATATTGCAATATTAAATTCTCGTAGGTTGCGGGATCATGATCAGTACTCCACGAGGGCGGAGCTATTAATTTATAATTAAAGTAATTATCACCAATTCATCGTATCGTTATCTAAGTACTTGGGTGCTGCAACGTAAACGGTACACGAGCAACGCAATTGCAATATTAAAATTGCGTAAATTGCGAGAGATCGTCGCTCGAGATGCTATTGAACTGTCGATTCCACTAAAACTTACGCAAAATTAATATTGAACTCAGCTTTACTGTTGTAACTTTTTAAATGGGTTTTTTACTTGATAAATTGATTTATTTTCTTTCAACAATTGAACCTTCTGTATATGAATAATATACTATAAATTACACAACTTTTTGTTTGAGTGAGCGTCTGATAAGTTTATACCATTTATTCCCGCAACTTCGTCTGCACAGATTTAGATCTTAGTTTCAATGTGTTATTTTTGTCTATTTCACATTCTTTATCTTAGAGAGAAAAAATTAAAATCTTTTTGTTTGTTTGAACGCGCTAATCTCGGAAAGTACTGGTTTGATTTGAATAATTCTGTCTGTGTTGAATAGTCCGTTTATCAACGAAGGTTATAGGCTATATCTCATCACGCTACTACTCAATGGAGCAGAGCAGTGATCATTAATGACAATAAATCCAGATGATTTCCATACATTATTTGAAGACTCGAAAATTACCTGATGAAATACATAGGCAGATTAGAGCTTGTGAAATGACAGTCGAGTAGAGAACAGAGGTAACGGAATGGAGTGGGAGAAGGGGGTAGGTATAGGGAAATATTATTGAGTGTGGTAAGTGATGGCGGAACAAGTCGGGAAAGGGTGGGGGAGTGGTGAGGTAGGAGTGGGGGAAGGGCAAGGGGAAGAGAAGTGAGTAGAGAGTCCAATAGACAGGCGAGTAGAGAATCAAGAGTGCGTTTGATGAACGCTCAAACGTGACTAACGAAACCCTCGAATCAGCGCTAAAATTTACAACACTACGCGATAAGCGACATCTACTCAGACGGAGCTGCGGGCAACAGCTAGTTGGGTATATGGGGACTGCCATCTGACTCACCAACGTGAGGAGGTAAGCCTGTGCCAGATCTTCATACGGCTATTAATATAGATGTGCAGATACTTACTAGCTTGCAGGTGAAATAGAGCTTATAAGATTTGGATGGAATCTATGGGGCCATACTATTCTATCCTCCCCCCGAAACAAATGACAGTTCGTTAGTCGGTTTTACACGTATTTTGACGGTTATGTCTTTAAGACAGGCGTGAATGTATATCAATTCTATACAATGCAATGATGATTATATTCAACTCTATTCTACAACCGTATTGACATTTGTCTAGTGGGGCTGTTTATCCAGCAGGTAGTATACTCCAACGATCTGAAGGCTCCAACGATCTGAAGACTCCAACTTGAGCAATAATTCTCTCTCATTTTTAATTCACGATCTATTTTTTTCGGTTTCACAATTCTATTGTAGTCTGTCCGCTCTATATTAAATAATATTAGAATACAGTGATCGGATTTCTTTTGTAAAAGTAATTTAAGCTTATGTAATAGGCAAGCAATCTCATTATGATACATTTATAATCATCTGTATAGAGTCAACGTCCGTCATAATGATACAATTATAATTTCGTTAGAAAAATAATAAAAAAAAATGTTACATTCGAAGGTTGTGCAGTTTCTTATGGCTAAAATATTTATTTTAAATTTCTCTAATAAAGATGAATTTCTTGCTATTGTAGTATAGTGGTGGTACCTACATTCCCGCTCAGTATTGTATGCCTGTATTGTATGTATTGTATTATGTATTGTATGCATGAATATGTATATTTGCATCTATCTGGGTGTGTGTATGTATTTAAAAAAAAGGTCTTTAAGTATGTTTATCTGCATTCTAAATCCCATAACGTAAGCTAGTTGAGCTATGCTTACTTCGGGTCCAGTTAGCACTGTATAGAATAGAATAGAATAGAATAGAATAGAATAGAATATCACGGAAAGTCAATGAACATAGCTATTTGCATCTGATCTGATATTTCTGTGGCTTTGAGAGCACGTTAGGCTGATGGCGTCGGGCCTGGCTGCCATACGAACATCTATGGCCGTCGTTACAGGTTCTTTGAGAAATCTAAAGTCTAACTACTCTAACTATAGAACTTCACGCCAATGGGTTATGAAGGTCTGATCGCACGCTTCACGGAAAATACCGAAGTTCCCGGCAGTGAGTAGGGTAGCCAGAGCTCACTGGAGAGCTCTTGTGCTGTCAGTGGGAAGACCAATGGTTTGTTCTGTTTTGTCTTCTACGCTGAGGGCATATAAACTCTCTGTGTTTACAGGGTCGGCAGCACGAATGTGACTCCCCTGGTGTTGCACACGTCCATAGGCTACGGTAACCACTTTCCATCAGGTAGGCCTGATCTGTCTGAAATCTTAGTGGTATAAAAAATTATGATGAGTAGGTAAAGTCAGTGTTCTCCTTACTCTAGCGACCTACAAATGCCCGTAATGAAAACACTTAATTAATTCGAAGTATCGCGTTATCTGTTCACACCGTCACTGTCACACACTTACACGGCAGGTGCCCGAGCAGTCATCGAGGAGAAAGTAGCTGTTTGATACACGCGAGATTCACGGTTGACTTTAATGAGCCCATTCATTATATATTATTATACACAAAATACACCGAAAGCGTGTAAATGTGTTTCCGATTTGTTTCGTAATAATGCATTTGCCATTTGATGTAATAGATCAATTGAAATTATTGATAATTGCTGTGGTGTGGTTACTTTTACTATTTATCGTATTCATATTCACAATGATCGCTTCCACAAAACTTATAATTACTGCTATTCCTATAATTTACGCACACACGTTTTCCCTTTAAGAAGAGCAGCAATAAATCCCTGCTAAAGTCTGCAACAGTCGGGCGGGTGTCAAGGTGTTTGACATAGTAACCAGCCCCTTTGTTCAAGTGGCAAAATAATAGTTTGACCAATTTATAGGATGCCATCCGTTGTCATATACATTAAAATACATGTCAATTCCATACATTCATCATTGTATTTTACAACACCAACGAATTGCCACTAGTCTAGAGGGGCTACCACAGAAATATATTAAGATAGAGCGGCCATGTGAGCGGTAAAAGCGTGGCAACTTTTTAGTCAACTCCTGTCCTATGAGAGAGGAACTTTCGAACGCTAACTCGGTACTGTTAAGACTAGCTTGTAATAGCATCATTTAAAATACCGTGAATATGCCATATTGTGCTATTTCCATCTGCAGAATAAAAATGGAAAAGTAAATTTGAAAAATAAAGGTATTTCTTATCTCTTGTGAGTATTTATTTACAGTAGAAAAGTTGCCACGCGCAACATGAAGGCGAAAACTGCGTATGGCCGTTCTATCCTAATATAATATTTCTGTGGGGGGCAACACTATTCCTGCAAACAAAACCGTTTTTTTATTGTAGCGCCGCCATCGAATTCGCACTAATCCCAAACCTTTCAAAATGAAATTAGATTGATGAGAGGCTTCTTGAAATCAAACCATTGACTGAGATAGCAACTGGGATTATTTCTGCGGAATGCACTCTCCACTTGTATGTACGGTATCATTCAAAAATTGGGAGGAAAATGTTTCGTTTGTCATGAGTAGTACCTACCTAAAGTCATCAGTAGTATAGGCTCTATGGCGTAGAAAAACATCCATTACATTATCTGTTAACATTTTTGTTTAGTCAAGTTTTTACACTATTCCCGAGCTTTCAGTTACTTTTGAGCAGCTTTCAAAGACAAACCGTTCTAAAATCCATTAAAAATACCTACCGACTTTTAATTTGTGTATTTACCGTAAACTTTCGACGAAGTCATAAAGATATTGGGTGTGTATACTGTGTACTTTCTAAGTTACGTCAACAACTCAATGCATCGGTATGATCTAAGTTCAAGGCACCATCTTCATTCATAGTGTGACTTGCATATACTACGTGAACTGTCTTCATTTAAATTAATCAAGCCCGTGAGTAGTCATTTGTTGAAGTAATCGCTTCCTATGAATGGATTTAGCATTTTAATAGTTCCAATTTGAATGTCAAAACAGATGAAATGCATATAAAATCAATGAATTAATGGTTGAAAGTATCGATGAATTACATAGTAGGTTGGTTGGTATCGAACGAATTTTTAGGTTGAATAGGTTGGTGTTACGAAGGTAACCTATACTCTGTGTTATAAGCTGTACATACAGCTTAAGAAATGTATGTACCTCATGGAAAACTAAAATGGGTGGATTGTAAACCAGCGTTGAGAAAGAAAATAATTAATAATAATTTAGTGACTTTTGCCAAAAACATTATAAGCAACTTTTTGTCAACCTGAATGTTTTTATAATATGTATTTTTGTAAGGCAATAAAATGGTTTATTTACTTATATTATTTATTTTTTGTTTAAATACGCTAATGTCTGAAACTACTAGTGGAATTTGAAAAAATCTTGGCGCACTTTTTAGGATAGCTTATACAAAGATCTCACAATTTCTTATTCTATAACTAGCCGTTGCCTGTGGCTTCATCCGCCTGGTTATAACGACCAAGTTCTTTCCCAAAGTCTAATATTCCCCTGTACCAAATTACATCACAACCGGTTCTGTAGTTTTAGGTGTCAAAACTTGACAGACTGGCAGAGTTACTTTCGCATTTACAATAATAGTAGGTAGGTATAATTATTTTATATTTTTTACTATTCATGAGACAATCGCTTTATAATAAAATACATTAAAATCGAACTATCGGAAAAATATTTCTGAACATACTTACCTAAATACATAGTACCTAATTCTAACTGTTATAACGAAAAAAAAGCAGTACAAATACCTAACTGATTACCAAAGCGAATCTTCACCAAATAGGGTATAAACAGCGTCATAAATACGTCCATTTACGTGTAATGCTCAAACATCGCCGCTAAAAATAGCAAGAGGCGTGTCATCTTACATCACTGGTACACTCAACAGGAAACAGAGAAAGGTATTTGTCCCACTTGCCGAAGATATCAGTTGTCTTAAGATTACGTTAAACTCTTTAGAATACGTGATTACATGCATTATTAGTTGGTTAGAACATCTGTAGAATGTCTCTCAGCTGAATCGTGACTTTTCTGAGGAAAAATTGTACAGACAATCTACCAGATAACCTGTCAAATTTGTCAATGTGTATACAATCTTTCTCCAGATAAATCGAGGTTCAGCTGAGTGGCATTCTAGATTACGGGCCTAAAGGTTTTAGCTGAAAAATATTTAAATGTTCTAAACAACCAACTTAGAAAAAGAAGAATGAGTTTCTTGGTTGATTAGAATTGCTGGGTTGTTGCTGCTGTTTGACTTCGCACAAATTTAAATTCTTAAATTGATTTAAGCAGAGAAATTAGTTAAATGTTCTAACCTACTAACCAAAAATGAGTTTTATTGTTGGTAAGAACATCTGTGGTTGAAATTTTGGCATTGTTTGTTTTGTTAAGAATAATTGAAAGATCAAATGTTTCTTTAAATGACAAATTAGTTAGGTGTAGCTGTAAAAGACAGGTAATGTGATTGCTTGGATGCACCTTACCTTCTTATAATTTAACGGGGTTGCAGTCAATACTCCGCTTGATTGTAAGAAGGTAGGGAGCAGTCCATCCTAAGACGATCTCTAAATTGCTGGCTTCAACAGATTCTTTTTCACACACCGCTTTAAAGATCCGGGATTGTAAGAAAAAGTGAGATTGTAAGGGAAGAGTGCGGATAGAGCATTTTAGTTCTTTTTCGCGCGAGAAACAAAGCATTTTTCTCCGTTATTGTTGTTTTTGAGCATCTTATGACGACCCAAGAAAAAGATCTAAAACAAACGTATGTATACTTTGTACCGCGGAACACATATCTTGTACCTAAGTCGTGAGACATACAAGGCACTGGCGCACGCGGTTTACTTTGAAATAATCTATGCCTGATGAATTTGAGCTCGTCCACCGTCGTGGCAACCAGTGCTGTTCACAGAAGACACCCAAGAAACATGTACTACGCGTAAAGAGTACACTTTAAGCACGTTGAGGTTCAAGATATATGTCCTGAGGTATATACGAGCGAGTAAGTGAAAGGGTACGTTCCCCTGCCGAGCTCGGCAAGTCGTGCTGGGAAAAAAACATTAACATTGTCTATGCTATGTGTCAAGGTTTCATTTTTAAACTTTAATTGCTTCCAACTAGAAATTTAACTAATGAGAAACATTTTTATATCGTATTGTTCACGATTATCTGGGTGTATACGGGCCCCAGTAACGTCTTTGTGGCCCAAGACAACCCCACCTGCGAGACAGTAGGTACACCTACTGAGTGATGTAACTCTCCCTCCCCTCTCTCATTTTGGGCAAGTAAAAACACCCTCATATATACCTCGAACCAAACTTAATGTCGGCTTGGAAGTTCGTACAAGTGCTGATTTTTTTAGACAACTGTGATGGCAGACAAGCATACGGCCCACCTGATGGAAAGTGCTAACCGTGACCTATGGACGTGTGCAATATCAGGGGATACACACTCGTGCTACCGATCCTGTGAACACAGAGAATATCTGTGTCGTTAGTGTAGAAGACAACGCAGGAATAGCCTTTGGTCTTCCCACAGACAGCACAAAAACTCTCCAGTGAGCTCTGGCTGCCCTACTCACCGCCGGGAACACAACACGAGGTTATTATGGCCTAGGTATTCTGTAGGGAGGAAATACTTCCCCAGTCGGACTGCTCATTTGGATGGAAATACCGTCGTGTCCTACCTTCTTCATAAATCCTAGATTCAGGCCAATCGGTGTTCTTTTCTCAAATACCATTGGTTTCAACCCGCAATAAATAAAAAGTACGAATTTCCGACCCGCCATTAAGTTTGGTTCAAGGTATATATAAGGATTGGATTTTTTTAATGATACCCCACCCCTGCTGGGGCCGGAGGGGGAGGTTATGTCGGACTCGAAACGACTAAACCGCACGCCATCTGTGGGTCGCAGTGCAAGGCCGAAGGTGAGGTAGCTAGTGCATCTCCTTCGCACCCCGGTTAACCCCGGGCCATCTTTCCCGGCCCTCGGGTAGGGGGACCACGGAGTCCTCAACTCGCCGCCGTGTCCTCCTTCTGCTAGGATGACAGGTGGCTCCACCCGTCACCCCTAGGCCCGCAATAGACACGAGGGTCTCCCAGTAAACAGTCGCTCACTTAAAAGCCAAAATAAACTAATAAAGCAACCAACCTCCGTGGCGTGGCGGTAGTGAACGCGGCCGCCGCTACGCAGGAGGCGCGGGTTCGATCCCCGCTCAGTGCAAATATTTGTATGCATGAATATGTATATTTGCATTGGTCTGGGTGTTTCTATGTATAATATGTATGTATTTACAAAAAAAAACGTATCTAAGTATGTTTATCCGCATTCTATATTCCATAACACAAGCTAGTTGAGCTATGCTTATTCTGGGTCTAGATAGCGTTGTGTGAAAAGATTAAAAAAAAAAGGAGGAGCAAGAGAGCGAACTCCGGGTTTTATTGATGCTCGGATGAACACCCAGACGTATTTATATACCTTAATCACATAAACTCACGCCTTTGTCCCCGAATGGGTAGGCAGAGGTGCTAGCACCCACATTTCATTGTTATTTGCACTGAGAAAGAAAAATAAGCGAACATGATGACAATTATTTGCACTGATCGGGAATCGAATGCGTCACCTAAGATATATGGCATTCGAACGCTCTTCAGTAAAGCCACAGAGATAGTTTTTCTATTTGAATGGCTTTTAATTTCCCAGTTACCGGCTGAATGCGGAATGATTTTTGTTTACCGGTTGAAAGCGGAAAAAATATTCACCGGTAGAAAAATTGCCGGTTGAAAGCAGAACAATCCTTTTGCGCCCGGCAATATGATTCAGAATTATTAATCCATACTAATATATAAATGAGAAAGTGTGTGTGTGTCTGTTTGCCCATCTTTCATGGCTAAAATATTGAATCGATTTTGATGAAATTTGCTTTAGGGGTAGATTAGACGTTGAGAAAGGACATAGGCTATGTTTGGTCGCGACAACCGACATCCACGCGGGCGGAGCCGCGGGCAAAAGCTAGCTGTAAGTATAAGTTATAATTAATATCTAATTTCCTTCAGCTCATAAAAGCGACTGGTTCCTGAGTCCAATCGTTATTTCATCATCAATCAACACTATAATAGGAAATATACGTTCTTCCGACATATTTCAAGTCTAATATAGTATATAGGAGCCAGAAGCGTGACTGATTTATTGGATGAAAAAGAAATCATCATTTACACTGATTTATTGAACACAAAATATCATAGAGCCATACTTCTAGGTAAATTTAGCCATGCTTCCAGCGTAATAGAGTCATGCTTCTAGGGTAATAGATTCATGCTTCCAGCGTAATAGACTCATGCTTCTAAGGTAATAGATTAATGCTTCCAGCGTAATAGAGTCATGATTCTAGGGTAATAGATTCATGCTTCCAGCGTAATAGAGTCATGCTTCTAGGGTAATAGATTCATGCTTCCAGCGTAATAGAGTCATACTTCTAGGTAAATAGGGCCATGCTTCCAGCGTAATAGTCATGCTTCTAGGGTCATAGATTCATGCTTCCAGCGTAATAGAGTCATACTTGTAGGTAAATAGGGCCATGCTTCCAGCGTAATAGAGTCATGCTTCTAGGGTAATAGATTCATGCTTCCAGCGTAATAGACTCATGCTTCTAAGGTAATAGATTCATGCTTCCAGCGTAATAGAGTCATGCTTCTAGGGTAATAGATTCATGCTTTCAGCGTAATAGAGTCATGCTTCTAGGGTAATAGATTCATGCTTCCAGCGTAATAGAGTCATACTTCTAGGTAAATAGGGCCATGCTTCCAGCGTAATAGAGTCATGCTTCTAGGGTAATAGATTCATGCTTCGGGGTAATAGAGCCACTACGCTTACAGGGTAATAGAGCTATACTGCCAGTGTCATTGTGTCATGCTTCTAAGGCAATAGAGCCATACTGTCAGGGTAATAGGGCCATGCCACCAGGGTAATAGAGCCATTCTTACAGGGTATTAGAGCTATGCTCCTAGGGTAATAGAGCCATGCTTCCAGGGTACGACCATAGAAGTATCGGCATAAATACCAATTATCAGCTTATCATCATCCTTGCGTTCGTCCCGGTCTTATCCGAGGTCTTCATCTCGAATCTAGGGTCCACTTAAATATGATGTAGCTTGCTATATTCAACTGTATACTAGGAACGACTGGCGTTGACTTCCCAGCCTGAATTGTTATTAGTGTTCAACCACTGACAGAGTTGTTTAGGTTGATCATATTGGTTAGGTTGGGGACAACGGAAGAGCTCGGATGAAATATTGCAAATCGGATACCCATCCGAATTGCAACATGAGTAGCTTAAACCACTGGTCGCTTACGGTACCGTGAGAGCATCTAGAGCGCCCTAGACATTAATGGTAATCTCTTGTAGAATAGAATAAATCAATTTATGGGATTAACATTCGTTAATAACTGACACAAAAGTCAAAATAAATACAGTTCAAGCCAATAAATATTGATGATTGTACCTATTCTATATAACTAACAATTATGCCACTTGTCTAGAAGAGTTGTTCACTAGCGGAGCGCTTCAATACGCTACGCTTAAAACAAATTAATTAAACAGTATAATTGTAGAAATATTTGCACAGAGCTGAGTAATAATATTCGAAAACTAGTAATTGTGGTAATACTGTTTAAAAAAGTGAAAAATATGTACCTATTGTATATACGAGAATGTGCATTACATGTGAAATAACAGAGTAATAAATAAAACGCACAAACACGCAAAATTACACATCTCATAAACTACTGTCCGCTTTCTGTCGCAGCAATAAATGCGATACGCTTCTTGTGGCATCAATAAAGGCGATAGATACGCTTTTTGCCGTCCGTGATTATATATCAAGAAACACTATCTGTCAAGTAAATTGTGCACCGATACTAATATGTATCATAAATGTCAGTGTCTCAGGCCATTTGTCACTTTTTCAGCCTAGATCACGCTACCGATTTCTTGCGTCTTTTCTTTGGTTTCAATGCGGGCGAAGACACGACAAATAGCTAGCTTAGATATTATAATATACGTTTTATTAATTATTTTAAACGTGCAGTCCTATATGGATGCCGTAATTAAATTTAGTTTATGTGATGGATGTATCTAAGTCATTAGTTCACGCACCTATGATTTATTTATAATAACATATTTTTTATTAATTATTGAGTGTTATTTAATAGGATTTTTTAAATTTAAACAAAACTAAAACATATAAACTGAATATTTACAAGAATATGCATATAAGAATTTTTTTTAGGATTTGGTTCGAATGACATGTCATATTATCGTTAAAAAATCTATTTTGCTAAAACATTTTCATGAATTTAGGATCTTGTTTTATGATTAACAAAATATTTACGACAAATAAATTGTTTCCTTACACAAATAACTTGAAATAAAAAAACGTTTATTTATTATGAGTATGAGGACACAGACAACGATTATAATATCTAGAAATAATTACACTCCATTCAATAAATAAAAATATCAAACAATGACGTCATATTTTTCATTTCATAAAAGTTTCCATAAAGCTACCATATTGACATTTAACAAAAAGAAAAAAAAATCAGTCGACAGTGAAGGACAAAATTTCTGTAAATCCCTGAATATTATCAAAATACTTACTCTCGGTCCGGTGATGGCGCAGACCGCATGCGCCAACAACAATAACTGACAAAAGCTCCTCATACTGCTCTCAATAACCAGAGCGGCTGAGTATCATCACACAACACACCACTATCCTGTCTAAAAGTTTCCTTTGTCACGATCGAGTTTTAAAAAAAATCACTGCACGTCACTATGATCATAAGTTTGAAAAGAGAGGTTTGGCGGTAAAAGTGAAATGTCACTTTGACAGTTGTAGTCAATGGCCGCGGTTCGCGTGCAACGGCTGTCTGTACTTCAATGGCGCGAGCGGCCTGCACCCGTCGGTTTTACCATCCCCTACTCTTGATACCACTTCTCATTTCGAAAGGATCTATCGTAGATGAGAATCGTTCCTCACGGGGTGTAATTGATTGTTGCACAAATTTTATAATATAGTAGCATAAAACGGCGGTAAACGATATTTATTGGCTGTTAAATTCCACAAATTGATAAAGTATGTATGCTTCAGTTTTGTAATTGTTGTTGCATTTTATTGAACTTTACAATATTAAATACCAAGGCTACGTATTTTGAATTTGGTTATATGGTTGTTGCCTGTAGAGTTTACATTACTTAATATTTCAAAAGTTTCAATTATTTAGTCTAATATTAATCGAAATCTATAATGTAGTTAGTTATATCTTTTTTTGTAATATTATAGCGTGAGATTATGTTGACTTTTTGGTCACGCACCGTCTTCACCCTTCAGTCGTTGATGAGGAATTTCCATTTCTTAGTAGGTAAACACAATGTGCGGCGGCGGCTGAAAATGAAACAATGTCTTCCAACGTTTTTTTTTTTCTATTCATTACAGCCAGTGTGGGAGGAAGAAAGAGAGAGTCCAGCGAAGATTGGCTTGCTTTTTAGAGTGCGTTCTCTCTATGTCATCTGTATGATGGTCAGGTGGTGTTCTTAAATCGATACATTTTTTTTTGTTTCATACAGCCACTCCTGCGTAGTGATGGATAATGGAAAAATTTCGGAATGAAAAGAAAAGAAAAAATGAAAAATTTCCAAAATTTTTCCAATTTTTCAAATATTTTTCAAATATTGGAAAAAATGGGGAGTCGACCAAGATCAGAAAATAAAACAAGATAACAAATTTTTATTTGTTACTTTTTATCAAAATACTAAAATTTCTCATATTTAGGATTCCGTCCCCTTTTTTTTTTTTTTTTTTTTTACGTGCGGGAAATCCCCACGGATACCCACCCCTCCGGAGCCGGAGGGGTAGGTTATGTCGGACTCGAACCGACTAAACCGCACGCCGTCTCTGGGTCGTAGTGCTAGGCCGAAGGTGAGGTTGTCATGCGACATATCCCTCGCACCCCGGCTGACCCAGGGCCATCCCTCTCGGTCTGGCCCTCCTCGGGAAGGGGGGGACCACGCGGTCCCCGACTCAAACCCGGTGTGGGGTGGCGCGCATCGTCCTACGATGCGCGCCGCCGCCGTGGCCTGCTTCTGCTAGGGTGACGGGCGGCTCCACCCGTCACCCTCAGGCCCGCGCTCATGGGGGGCGGATGTCAGCGAGCCTTTAATTCTCGCTCATCGCGCTGCGCTCGCTCTGCTGTCTCCTTCGCGAGCATGACCTGCTCGCAGAAGGAGGCGCTGGCCGCCCACGCATCCGCGCAGCGGACCATCGCCGCGAGCAGGGTGGAGAGCGTGAGCACTCTCACCCCCAGGGCCGCCACAAGCTCCCGCCTCGGCGTCTCAAACGCCGGGCACTCGGTGAGCGTGTGCAGCCCCGAGTCCACGCTCGCGTCGCAGTGATGGCACTCGGGCGTTGGCTCTATACCCATCAGATGCAGATACCGCCCGAAGCTACCGTGCCCGGTGATAATCTGCGTCTGACGGTACGAGAGGCTACCGTGTGGCCTCTCTAGCCACTCCCCCATGATGGGCCTTACCGCCGCAATCACGGCGTGCCCTGCACGTGGTTGCCCAAGTCGTCGCTCCCACTCCGCCACCATGACCTGGTGGAGCCGGGATTTCTCGGCCCGAATATCCTCGGGCTCGGGATCGAATCCCCGCTCCCGCGCCTCCTTTCGGAACTGATATAGTGCTGAAAGGGCCCTCGCTTCCAGGATCCACGGTGGCGATCCGGCCAGGAGACTCGCCGCTTCGAAGGATATCGTGCGGTATCCCCTGATGGCCCTGGAGGCCATCGTGCTCTGCGCCGTACGGAGCAGAGGCAGGAATCTGGCCTCCAGGGTGTCCGCCCACACGGGGCACCCGTATAGGGCCATGGACCGCACGACACCCGCGTAGAGTCTCCTGCAGGAGGCCTCTGGGCCCTTCAAGTTGGGCAACAACCGGCCCAAGGCATTCGCCGTGAGCACCAACTTGGGGCGCAGACTTCGGAAATGCTGTCCGAAGTCCCATCGACCGTCAAGCACGAGCCCCAGGTATTTCAACCGGGGCTTGATGTCGATGGGAGTGCCTCCCACTGTAAGGCTGGCTCCCGGGCCTGGCCTGCACCGAGGGCCATGAAAGAACATGGCCTCGGACTTGTGCAGAGCCACCTCGAGACCCAGCCGCCGGATCCTGTCGACGACCTGAGCAACCGCGGTCGTGGCCCTCAGGGTCGCTTCGCGGTGCGTAGCCCCGCTCACCGTCACCAGCGTGTCGTCCGCATAACATGTGACGGTGGCACCGTACGCGAAGCACCCAGTCGTAACCGATGTTCCCGCACGACAATGTGTAAAATAAACCATTGACCATGAATCTGTATTAAAATATAACTTTGATCATTTGTTTTTGAAGTGAAAACTTCTTTAGCGGCGTTGGATGGGTGTAAAATGTTAAGGAAGCGTCAGAATTAGTTGACCTTTGAACCGTAACCGACGACTGACGTCATACAAGATTGGTACAGACTATCTATTTTGCAATTTACAATAGATAGCGTCGTAGCTTAAACGGTAAGCACTTCGACTGTAAGTCCTTATAGTTTCAGATAGTATCGGGTTAAAAAAAAGGATTTTTGTGATTGTTTTTTCTTATTATAATTTATTACTTTTGGTGATTATCTTTTCTTTTTGTAATTTATTACTTTTTATGATTATTTTTTCTTTCTGTAATTTATAATTTTTTGTGATTATTTTTTCTTTTCATAATTTATTAATTTCTTCTGACAGAAAATTAGCAGAAAATAAGTGATAGGTTCTATGATTAGCGCTATATTATAGGTATGGTATGGTATGTTCTTTTTATCTTTTTCTATGTATATAACAAAGAAAGAAAAAAAGAAAATGTTTTCACTTCTGCCGGCACTCCCAGAGTGCAACCCGTCTTTTTTTTTTTTTAAACAACATGTAAAGCCATTAAATCCTTTGAATTTCAACTTATTATGAACTATATTTTATAAACTATTTCATTTAAACTAATAATTTCGATAAAAAGATATATTTCCATTATTTTTCCAATTTTTCAATTTTTCAGAAAAATAAATTGAAAAATTTCCGGTATTTGAAATTTTTCGGACAATTACCCATCACCCTGCGGGCCATTTCTCGTAATAAACGTCTGTCCAAAATTCTCTCTATTCAATTTCAATCTTTCTTATAGAAGAAAAAACATTGCCATCGACAAATTTTTATCACGAGATCAATTCTCGTAATAGAAATTTGTCGATGGCATTGTGATAGTTTTTCGAAAGATCGGGAGATTCTGATAAAATTGAAAGTGAATTTTGAATAGATTTTCATTAGAAGAATTGGCCCTCTGTAGTATATATAATAGTTATTACTCGGGTACAACTGAAATTACACATACGAAGCTCGAAAATATTACACTTCCTTTTAGACCGACATGTAACGAATCGAAGTCTTTCAAAAACACGTAGTTTTATCATTTCGCCACGTCTATCATCTATGGTAAAATCTATTAATCGGGTGAAATATCTATGGTGCAACATCTTTGTCTGTAATGTACCATGAAGACAATAGAAAGGAGTCGTTATGGTGTGGCCTGTGAATGGCGTCCGTATGGTGTTCTAATTGAACGTTGTGCACCATTTAAGCTCGTATTGTGTTGAGTGTTGTAAGCATCGCGAATTGTTGAGGCTCTGGTGGTTATTCAAGCTGTGTATAGCAGGAGGGTAGGCAGAAAACCTTTTACATATGATATGACCTATAATAGTGTATCATAATCAACTTCATAGCGGTTTCTCAGTTGAGTAACGCATGCATTTTAGAACCTGGAGTCCGCTAACTGGTTTGAAACGAAATGTTAACTTTTTTACCGACTACCCAATTTTGTGACGAAAGTTTATAACAGTGCCTTTATTTTAAATATGAAAATCCATGAAAAACAGTTTATGATTAAGTCAAATTCGAACCGATTATAACTGCACAGATCAAAAACTCAAGGCAGTCATTTCAGGCCATCAGTTGCCAAGGGAGAGGTAGCTCTGACCCAAGGTCCCGGCTGACCCAAGGTCATCGAAGATCCCCTCGGGTGTGGGACTGGGCGTAACGCGCTGCCGTAGCCTGCGACAGAGCCTAGTCCGTTGCTTAACAGATTTACCGCCTTGCAGGTGAGACAGCACGTTAGGTCGTTCTCTACTACCATTATAGAGGTCAGGGGGCACATGGAAGTGACTTATATGTGGAACTCTAAGATGAGGCGGGGCCTCTGAGTCTACAGTATTGATCTAGATGGAATCTGAATGTAAATATGGATATGGTAGTTAAGATAGAATGTAGGTACTAATATTAAATATTTCAAGGATGCCCGTTTGTTCCAAATGCTTCCCAGCTGACCTATTTTCCAATAAGTACGTAATGCCAAGTATCAATGGTTAATGATACTTGGATTTGCGTAAATAACAATTTAAAGCGGAATCGTAACGCATGGCAGACACCATTGTTAAAAAAAATTACGTCAAAAAGAGAAAAAAACTATTCTCATTGTTCGATCATCCGCCTAGCGATTCTAAAACGGTAATGCGATCATTACGATTTTATTTTTTTTATCTGTTGCAACACTGTAGAATTATGCATTTGGTCAAAGTTAGCTGAATTCATTAGCTTACAAATAAAACGTCTAGATGCCATTATTTTTAGCAGACGGCTTTCTAAAGTTTATTAATTCTTCAAATAAATTATCATAATATGTTTTCTTTTTTATATACTGACGACTTTATATCAGTGTGTGCAGGCTAAGGTATATTAAAAATCCAAATTTCACCAGTTATTTTCCGTCCGCGCGTAATGGAGCCTATAGCCGTCATTCAGCTTCTTTTTTCAAACGCTCATCCCAAAAAATACTACCTATTTAATATGTTATTTTATTATATACACTGTTCCAGATATTCCGGTTCCGCAACCATGGCGGCTCAAGAACATCCTCAAATCGACCAAAAATTAAAAATAAATAACGCAATATCCTGTAAGTACTGACGGAGGAAAAATTACAATTTTGCAACTTGCAACACATTGTTTGTAAGACAATGGGTGCTGAGAGTGCAAATGTGGAGATCGAATCTGGACGCATTGATGGTAGATCTGATATCGACACGTTGAGCAATTCGTGGCTTGATGACTGGGCCTCCTCCTACCTGCAGACTCTTCGCTTCCAGTTCTAAAAGGCTGACCCAGTTTTTGCCACCCTTTTTTGCCACTCCTTTTATTTTTCTGGTAGCCTTTCATATTTTGTGTAACTTGTTGTTAGTCACTTGAATTGCCACAGCAGGGAGTTCATGCACAGCTTAAGCGTACCTACGTGGAATCAAGTTCCGTTCATACCGGACTGTGCATCATTTTTCCTTTCTCCTTCTTTCTTGTTCTGTTTTGTTTCTGAATTTTCTGGTAAGTGATGACGTGATCTACTATTAAATACGATAGAAGGAACCTAGTTCTTCCAGACTTGAACATTCCTAGGTTATAGCTGTTAAGAAACACAGACTCAGGCGTTTAGGGCAGGCAGATTAATGGAATTTTGTAAAACTATGTCTAATTACTTTTAAATCTGCAAATAATCTCCATAATCGCAGACAAAGATAACAAACTATGAAATTAGGTTTTATTTTTTTAGCACTCGAAAAATAACGTTTTGTATTGTGGAGATGATTTAATAATTAATTTTGTAGTTTATGCACATTGGGGCCAATTTGGCGGGAAATCGATTAATTGGTAATACCAACGGATTGCTCGGTGATCGGCAGCATTTGATATTGTTGACAAATATTATCTGTGGATGTGTCAGTGTCAATGTTAAATTGATTATTTTTTTTTAAACATCACATCAAGCGGGCACTTAGTCACATGGGTGTTATGTTTAAAGTCGCATGGAGACCAGCCATTTCCCATAACCGCTTTCTACGACACACACAGTAAGAGATGTACTACTTCATCAGGTACCAATTACAGCAAAATAATATACCCAACTATTTAACTTTTTCTTGTATTCAAAGACTCATTGCAGATTACCCCTATAATGCTATGTATGAAAAATAAATTACAACTAAAAAGTATTACGATGGTTTAGGTTTAGTCAAATTTCTTCAGTATTGTATTTACATATTTTTTTCTATTTTCCATTTTGCCATAAGATTCTGACACAGTCGATTCCGATTGTAACATTTTCAAGTTATTTCAATAAGAACACAGTCGATCGACCAGCTACATCTCTAAAATTGCTTTCTGGCTGACGTGACGATGTCAATGACGTATGACGTATTGGCACCTAATTTTTGTTCGGAGTTTTCGGTATTGCCGCTAGAACAAAGTAATATCGAGCATTGAGTGTGAGCTGTCTAAAATACATTTATATAGTGGACGGAGTTATAGATATCATCTCTGACGTCACTAAGGTGATGAAGAAACATGCTCTTCCCATTAATAGAATCACTAGTATCAAACAAATTGCGGTAATCGCTTTGGCAGTTTTGTAAAACTTAACATTTCGTTCAGATTGCACCTGTCACAGGCCGCAGTGCCGCGCACCGCAGTCACGGGTGTGACCACGGTCGGTAACGGTATTGTCACAGCTAAGTATCGGGATTAGTGTCAATAATAACACAAATTAAATCGTAATAAAAACCGTAAAATTGTTGTGTTTACACAATTTATGTCAGGTATAGCATTTGCTTTAGTCTCTATTTCGATCAACAGCGTCTACTCCAATCGAAGTACGAGAATCAATTGAAAAAAAAAGTGTACTTCGCGTCAACATGTTTTCAAATCGCTAAAAGAATGAGGGTCACCATAACAGACAAAAATTATCTGACAACGGACTCGCATGAAAACCTACTAACAGGGGAAATTGTGGTTTATATCTCCACCTTTTGGTCAGTGATTATGACGTCAAGAAGGGACCACGCTTTTCAGGAAACCAGCTATTCACTTTAGACTTTAACTCTCCCTGCAGCCTCAGCATGGAGACTCAGCGGTTATAACGTCTTTGTCATATGACATCTATTTTCAAGAATTTCATTGGTCGAAGAGAAACGTCTTTTTACATGCTGAGGTTGCAGCTATGTAATTCTCTAAGCATAGAACGCGCTGCCTTGATAAAGATTGTCATTGGTTGATTTTCAGTGACGTCACCCAGTCTGACCAATGAAAATCTCTATGAATGCTGTCGCAACGCCGTGCTTGACGCTGTATGCTTAGAGAATAAGTATACAGGCCCCCGATTCTGCTAAATTTGACTTTGACTTTTGACATAACAAAACCACTGTCATACCTCTGACATTGCATGAAATGCCATTAAATTTTAGACTTTATGACCGAGTTTTAAAGTCCAAAATGAAAAGAGAAAGAGTTTATAACATTTTTCACATTTACTCTACAAGATTGTCATTTAATTTTAGACTAAAAGTTCAGCGATAGTGTCTAAAGTTAAATGTTATTGGTTACAGTGTCTGTAGTACCGCAGAGGTTTTGTATGCAGTGGCTATGAAAAAACAATTGCAGAATCCCCATCTAGACAAGTGGCAATTCGCTAGCAGCCCCTCTAGACAAGTGGCAATTCGCTAGCCGGCGATTGTTGGAATAGCATGACGAATGTACGGGATTTGACGTACATGACAGTCATTAACGCATGTCAAATACGTCAAATCCTATACATTTGTCATTCTATTCCATCAAACGCCGGCTAGCGAATTGCCACTTGTCTAGAGGGGCAGGCGTTTGATGGAATAGAATGACTAATGAATGGGATATGGGAGGAAATTTATGTGATGACAGTCGTTAACGCATGTCAAATCCTATACATTCGTCATTCTATTCCATCAAAAGCCTGCTAGCGAATTGCCACTTGTCTAGAGGGGCAGGTCATAACACAAACTCAGGTAAGTCATCCACAAAATACAAACTCATTCTGACGGTGCTGTAATCGAGAAAATTTCCCGTGTGAAGTAAGGATGGATCAGCTAGTCACAAACATCTAAAGTTACATCTATTTACCGACCAAATAACAATGTTTGATTTGACATTCACGCGTTTGACATTACGTAACAAAGTTGTGACAGCCTTCACCGCGCGGAACCGACATGGAACTGACACGGAACTGTCACGGATGTGTAACGGAACTAATCTGGAAGGTCGTTCAGCGATTGATAGAGATTTGCATGGCGATTTGCCAATTTATTATCATACTGGTGACCGATCCTTTGTTCGTTTAATTTCAATCGGATAAGCTATTTTATTTTAAACTAGGCATGACACTTTGTTTAAGGAGTTACCTTCGCTGGTTCAGCTAAGTCATCAAGGCAGGCAGGGAATTGTTCTCAAATGTTGCGAGCAGAAACAGTGCGTACAGTGAGGTATGAAATAACTTCATCCCGCGCACGCTTAAGCTAAGGAATGCTCTCCCTGTTGTTTTTCCCAAGCGACTACAATATGAATTTAGGGTTCTTCAAAAAGAGCATTACTTAGAAGGTTTCTGCAGTGACGCCATCACAAGTATGACGCCCCTGGTGTGTCAATCGTTTTTGACATTTGAGAGTTTGAGGTTAGACTGAATATTGAATAGATTTTTTAGAAGATTTTCTGGAATTAGTGGCTTTTTTGACAGTATCCAAGCTTACTCTCGGACAGGTTGCTGACAATATACATAATAATTTCTTCAAGTCTTACGAAACCCATGGAAAAATAATCACATGCTATCGACATCGTCATTACAGACCCGCCCCAATAATAACATGTATAATAAGTCGGTATCCTCACAGAACATCCCAAGTTATTTTAATCTCAGTACAACTCGCTTTCACCAATGACCTTGTGAGAGAAAGCCGTATAACCAGCCAACTGTAGAAGTCTTCACATGCTGTGTTATCTGCTGACAATTTATGAACGTCATTATATGGTCGTGTTATAGTAATATGTGTAATATTTTATTACGTAACTACTAATAATACGAGATCATTATGTCTGTGAATGTAATTTAAACTGGCGCTAGTTTTTGCTCGCGGCGTTGTCTGTGTAGATTACTTTTGTTCTTTGAGTTGTGTTGTTTATTTTTTTAAATAAAGGGAGAAAGGTTTTCAATGCAGAGTGTAGATTATTCTTTGATGAATAGGTTTGTTACGTTAATATAGATTTTGCAATGACTTCTATGCAGGTATGTCTACGTACGAGTACTAGACAAGATATTTTGTGCCCTGCAGGACTAACATGCGCGCGTCGTCAAATATCTCGAATCGAGATGAGATATCATCTCGAGTCTTCTCGAGCGAAGTAACGCCGACATATTTTGTCGCGTCAAACTTTTTCAATTGTTGTCTATGGCATACACATTTTTTAAACATTTATCCGATAAAATCGGCCCGATACGGCCATTTGCTCGAAAGCACAGACTAGTTAGGGATGCTAGGTATGAAAAAAAGAGAAAAAATAGTGCAAACAATTTTCGACCTTATTGACATGACATGCTATCGAATTTTTTTTCTTATATTCGTGATCAGCGTTATCAATTAATGCGAAAAGACACGTAACAAAGAAAATGTCATTAAGGTCGAAAATGGCTTGCAGTCGATGTTTTAGTCCAAAATGAACCGAGCACAAAAATGTTTACACGAGATAACTTCCCGTCGACCAAATGAAAGACGGTAGACAAAACATTTTAATTTAAAAAAGAGAAAAAATAGTGCAAACAATTTTCGACCTTATTGACATGACATACTATCGATTTTTTTTCTTATATTCGTGATCAGCGTCATCAATTAACGCGAAAAGACACGTAACAAAGGAAATGTCATTAAGGTCGAAAATTGCTTGCAGTCGCACAAAGGTACTAAATTTTGATCCAAAATGAACCGAGCACAAGAAAAGTTTACTCGAGATAACTTCTCGTCGACCAAATGAAGGACGAGAGACAAAACATTTTAAATGTCAAAATTCGAGTAAATAAGGGCACGTATGTTACAATTTGCAGACACTAAGTAGAGATGATTTCTCGAAGTCGAGTTATGTCGACATCTGACAGATCGCCATGAAATTTGCCAAGTTACCAACAGTCGATATCGACATAAAACGGCAAAATGACTCGAGATAGCTATCTCGTGGCGCGCATGTTAGCCCTTCATGCTACCAACAGTCGACATATCAACATAAAACGGCAAAATGCCTCGAGATAGCTATCTCGTGGCGCGCATGTTAGCCCTGCTGCAGTTGTCATAATAAATACATTCTTTTACTCTTTCTCCTAAAAGTTGTTTAGAACAAAAATTGTCTCATGTATCCGGGAGAGGCGAATGAATTTTGAATTTGGTATGGAACACTGACTGGGTATATAAAGTTAATGAACTTTATCAGACAGACAAGCAGACGGACCACCTGATGGTAAATGCTATGTAGTTATAATACGTACGTACGACTGCGATTAAAACTCAATTGCCAAGCGTAATCATAGATAGGTGGACACTTAGTGGGGCCGAGGACAGAAGTATTTTTTTTATATTAAGATCGACAAAATGACTGAACCCCGCCTGATGGTAGGCCGGGGTGCAGTCCACAGGACAGTGACCGCCATTTAAGGTGTCTCTAAAAATGCGGTCCGTACCTTAACGGCCTCGACAGAAATTTTTTGACGCCCTGCTTAAAGAAGCTTGTATGAAGAGGGATACGTTAACAGGGATACGTTAACAGGGATACGTTAACACGTGGTAAGGGTGTGTTCCAGCTCCTTGTCGAAAAATAAAGCAATTTTGGAACCGCTAGGTACAGTCAGCATCAGATGATCTTGACGAAATTGACGATTGACGAAATTAATTAAAATCATTTGGATTTTAATTCCTTGACCGATTGCCTTTATTTCCTTTACAGAACACTGCATA
Organism: Eilema caniola; assembly: GCA_949126895.1. Lineage (NCBI taxonomy): Eukaryota > Metazoa > Arthropoda > Insecta > Lepidoptera > Erebidae > Eilema > Eilema caniola. The sequence continues at coordinate 3,514,246 of OX421464.1, read as the reverse complement.
GGATAAAACAAGGTCGCTTTCTCTGTCCCTATATCCCTTTGTATGCTTAAATCTTTAAAACTACGCAACGGATTTTGATGCGAGGAGGGTCCAACGGGAACGGAATCTCACGCGGGCGGAAAAATATTGGCGGTACGAAGTTCGCCGGGTCAGCTAGTAGAATATAAATCAATAAAGCAGCTTGATTTGCTCTTGATACGAGAGTGAGAATTTGTAGTCAAGACATCTCTGACGCTGACTGTAGATACGTCAATCAATTAGCCCACTGCAGTCCACTGCTGGACACTGGCCCAATGTGCGCCATTTCGTACGATCCTCCACCTTCCGCATCCAGTCCGTCCCAGCCACCTTTTTCAGGTCATCGGTCCATCTGGCTAAGGGGAGTCCTACTCTTCGTTTGCCTTCTCGCGGTCTCCACTCTAGGATTCGTCTGCTCCAACGGCCATCGGTCCTTCGACAGACGTGGCCAACCCATTGCGTGGTACATATTGTTCGGGAAATGTAAAAAGAAGGTGTGATCAATTGTAATTAATTATATAATTCAGATTTTTAATGACTTTAACGAAAACTCCTAATTTAATATTTAATAAATTAGAATTGAATTGTTCAAATCATATGTTATTCTAAGTGGAAGATGATATCTTTGTGTTTCCCACGCCTTCGATTCTTAATGAGGACTATAGAGAAATCACTGAAGAAATTCATATCACCGAAACCTGTTAGGTTTTCTATTTTAATAAATATTCAGATTAAATTGGCCTAACCGCTGTGATATAACTAATCTTTAGATAAATATAAAACCCAAATTTAGAGAATAGAACCCGGCTTATGCGGTTCTGTGTCTTAAGCAGACTGTCAGATACTTTCTTAGACCTGTCGAAAGCTTTTGACCTGGTTTCCTACGAAGTCCTTTGGAAGAAGCTGGAGACATTAGGCATCCCTATGGAACTGCTAAGTATGTTCCGGTATTGGTATGGGAACCAGGTCAATAGAGTGAGATGGGCGTGAGCTTTATCGGAGCCATATAGTTTTAGTTTTTTTAGTTAGCCCAGCACTCTTTAATGTTTATGTTAACGCAGTGATTGCGGCGCTCTGTAGCCGGCGTGTCAGGAGACACATTGACAGAATTTTCTTCAATAATCTGAGCCACGCAGATGCCATGGTCCTACTGAGCGCCTCAGTCTGTGGGTTGAGATCGCTTCTGGACGCTTGTGTATAATATCAAGAAAAGTCAGTATATTGTCGTTGGGGCCGGCGGGGCCCGGTATCAGGATAGTGTACCGCCTGTGCCACTCGGAGGTGTTGCGCTCGAACGAGTGGAGCAATTTAAGTACCTGGGTCCACCTGGTCACCGCTGACCTCAGGGACAATGCTGATATCGGTAGGGAATGGAGGGCTCTGTCTGTCAGAGCAAATATTATGATAGCTCACAGATTTGCACGCTGCTCACTTCAAATTTACTCTTTTCAGAGCTTACTGTACTTCTTTTTACATGTGCAGTTTGTGGGCTGACTACACTCAAAAGGCGTGTGGGGCCCTTCGGGTCCAATATAATAACGCATTCAGGAGGCTAATGGGACTGCCCTGTCACTGCAGCGCGTCAGACTTGTTCACGCTACCGCGAGTAGATTGTTTTTATACTATGATGCGTAAGCGCGCCGCCTCATTCGCGCGCAGGGTCAGGGCGAGTTCCAACGTCCTCCTGAAGGTGATTGCGGACAGAGTTGATTGCTGCTATGACAACCATTGCTGCAACCTTCATGTACAAACTAACACAAACATTTAACTATGTATAATGTATTACTAACAAAATATGAGTGTGTAATGTACATTACCTACTTGAAATGAATAAAAAAATTAAAAAAAGAATTAGCATAACATAAACAAAAACTCACGCTTTTATCCTCGAAGGGGTAGGCAGAGGTGCTAGCACCCACATTTCGCCGGTTTATGTTTAGGTCCCAATATAATAGGTGGTGAGCCTATTGCCATTAACTGTAGGCACTTATAAACCTGCGATAAATACACACATAACTTCGAAAAACATCGAAAAGTCATCGGTGTGTGCGGCATGGAAAACCTGGGATCGAACCCGAGACCTCGTCTCAGCAGTCCATTACCCATACCACTAGGCTACCGCGGAATTAGGGCAGGTCGGGACAAAGAAACTTCATCCCACGCACGCTCAAACTGTGTAATGATGTCCTTGCTGGGATTTTTCCTAGGGACTAAAATGTGGAGTTCTTGCAAGGACTTTAGACGGTCCTTGCAGTGTCGGCAGCGCGAGTGTTATCGTTATTGTATTATCCCATACTCACAGGCGATGTGGAACCTCTCAGCCTCAGAAGGGACTTTGCCTCGCTGTGTGTGTTCTACCGCCTATACAATGGTTTGTTCTCAGATGAATTGTTTGACATGATGCCCACCGCTGCATTCTATCATCGCACCACTCGTCATCCTCACACACTGCGACCGAAAATGGTGCGCACCGTGCGTTTTGAAAGGAACTTCATCCCACGCACGCTCAGGTTGTGGAATGAACTTCCTGCCGTGGTTTTCCCAAGCGACTACAATATGGGGTTCTTCAAGAAGGGTATTAGAAGGTATCTACAGGGTCGGTAGCACGATTGTGACGCCCCTGCCCCTCTAGACAAGTGGCAATTCGCTAGCCGGCGTTTGATGGAATAGAATGACGAATGTAGGGGATTTGACGCATTTGACAAGCGTTAACGACTGTCATATACGTCAAATCCCATATATTCGTCATTCTATTCCACCAAACGCCGGCTAGTGAAGTGTCACTTGTCTAGAGGGGCAGGTGTTGCAAACGCCCATAGGCGGGTGGCCAAAGGTGGGCCGTGTGATTGTCTGCCACCTAAGTGGCATTGAAAAAAAAAGACGGGTTGCACTCTGGGAGTGCCGGCAGAAGTGAAAACATTTTCTTTTTTTCTTTCTTCGTTATATACATAGAAAAAGATAAAAAAAAACATACCATACCTATAATATAGCGCTAATCATAGAACCTATCACTTATTTTCTGCTAATTTTCTGTCAGAAGAAATTAATAAATTATGAAAAGAAAAAATAAACACAAAAAGTAATAAATTACAGAAAGAAAAAATAATCATAAAATGTAATAAATTACAAAAAGAAAAATAATCACAAAAAGTTTCAGAAGGCCAGGTGGTTTGAACCCGATACTATCTGAAACTATGAGGACTTACAGTCGAAGTGCTTACCGTTTAAGCTACGACGCTATCTCAGGTAAATTGCAAAATAGATAGTATTTACCTAATCTTGTATGACGTCAGTCGTCGGTTACGGTACAAAGGTCAACTAATCCTGACGCTTCCTTAACATTTTACACCCATCCAACGCCGCTAAAGAAGTTTTCACTTCAAAAAATGTATCCATAAATTATGAAGGTTACATTTAATTAGCTTTCGCCAATTCTTATTAAAATGAAACAGGTTAACGATGCCATTTCACACAGCCTAATCGGTGAACAGTTTACATCGCAACTACAATTATCATCTTGATTTGGTTAATTACCTACTGCTTAAACGGTTTTTATTTGGTTAAAATATTATCGTAGAGAAGTTTAGGATTATTCGTCAATAAACTAAGTTGCAACTTTGGTACGTCGTCATGAACATACTTAATAGTTATAGGTATGTAATGAATATGTAGGAGTTAACTATTATCAACTAGCTGACCCGGCGAACTTCGAACCGCCAATATTTTGCCGCCCGCGTGGCGTCAGATCCCGTTCCCACTGCACCCTCTACTATATTAAACATGTATTATACATAAAAACCTTCCTCTTGAATCACTCTATCTACCAAAAAAAAAACCGCATCAAAATCCGTTGAGTAGTTTTAAAGATTTAAGCATACAAAGGGATATAGGGACAGAGAAAGCGACTTTGTTTTATACTATGTAGTGATTAGTGAATTGTTTTGACGATTAGACCTAATTAAATCGATTAAGATAGGAAAAAGTGAATCGCTCAGGCGGGACTCGAACCCGCAATCTTTCCCTTACAGGGGGAATGCTCTGACCACTGAGCCACCGAGCTACGCCTGAAGCTATCCAAACTCTCCTATACTACCATCTTTAGGGTTAGTCGACTTAATTACCTACATCCACTTAAACATCCAATAGCTAATCTTCTTCATCCTAGCGTTAATTCCAGTCGCACCCGAACCTTTTACCTTGGAGTCAGGAGTCCGCTTTACCTGTCTAACTGCAGATTTGGCACACTTTCGATATTTTCTGTGAGGCGACTGCAATCTGACCTCCAAAACCCAAAGGCGATATTGAAGCATTGTAGCTTGACTAGTTATTGGATTTGCGGGCCCCAACTAATCGTAACGACTGCCATAGATGTTCGTGTGACAACCGCGACCGACGGTTTAATGTGCTCTCCGAGGTACGACCAGATCAAAGCAAATACCCATATTTATGCATACAAATATTGGCACTGAGCCATCAACTCCCAAGATATGAGCATGTCTCAGTTTGGGGTTGGTGTTCCATCAGTGGGGCGCCGCGCTCGGGTCGCCCTGGGCAGGGCTGTCATACTCTCTACGCAAAGAACTCAGTTGCGAGGGGCGTGGCAGTCTGGCCCGGATCGGCCTGGTCGCGGTTGGTCTCGCGGGGAAAATGCCGCCAAATCGTTTTATGCCTCTGTACAACATAGTTATGCTTACAATTAATGATGTATTATTTTATATATCACTAGCTGTTGCCCGCGGCTCCGCCCGCGTGGATGTCGGTTTTCCTGTATTTTCTTTGCTATAAACCTCACGGAGCCCGAGACCTTTCCAATGAATGCAAAACCGTGGAAATCGGTTCGTGCGTTCTGGAGTTATAGCGTCAGGAAGGAAAACCCGACTTATTTTTATATAGTAGAACTAGCTGTCGCCCGCGGCTCCGCCCGCGTGGATGTCGGTTATCGCGAATCGGACTATAATTTGAGATTTAAACTATCCTATCTCTCAAGTTGGATCGAACTGCACATGGTGTGCGAATTTTATTATAATCGGTTAAGTGGTTTAGGAGTCCATTGAGGACAAACATTGTGACACGAGATTTATATATATTAAGATTGCTTTGTACCTTAAATGTGAATAAACTATTTTCATTTTTCATTTTCAATCGAACCTGCACCTCCTACGTAGCGGCCGCGTTCACTTCCGCTATGCCACACAGGCTGTCCACTTCTCATAGTTGCCTACCTCTATATTAGCACAGCAAGAGCATATTCGCAGATTACCAATTGCTTTTATGTAGAAATTATGTTTGTTCTGTAATTCTTGATGATATCAATAAATGGATGCTATGCATGCATCGATATTTGTATATAAGAAAGTATGTTTAACAAGTGTATGTTGATACTGAAAGATTTATTTATTTATTTATTTATTTTAATCTACCAACTGCCATTACAGGTTACCCCAATGCAGCAGATAGCAACTCATATAATACAATTCATACAATACAATTCATATAATACAATTCATAGAAAACAATTCATACAATACAATTAATACAATAAAAAACTCATACCAAATATAATACACTATTTTATAAATTAGTTATAACTAGAGATGCGCCGAGTAGCACTTTTGCCGAGTAACGAGTACCGAGTTTTACTCGGTTCATTTTTTTTCCTACCGAGTACTCGGCCGAGTAACTCGGTTCAATCAAATCCCCGTTTCGGGTGCGTAAACAAGAACAAACAGATTCGCGCGGCACGAGCGGCCGGCTCGCGTTGATACACCCCTCACCCCGCCCCCGCCTTTCATCTATCAGTCGCTTGCTAGTTTACAAACAAATACGTCGCGTTGCACGTCATAGTAAATAAATAATTGAAAAAGTTTGTTAATTAACAATTGACTGTGATGACTTCACGTAAAAGATTCCGAATTTGGACGTTTTACGACGAAATTGAAGAAGATACAACGAAAGTGAAATGCACCTTATGCAATTCTCTGATTTTACGTAGCGGTATTGGACGGAAGGCTTCTACGACAGCAATGTTAAGCCATGTTAAAATAAAGCACACAGAAGAGTTTAAAGGTTTGGAAAATGAAACTTTGAAAGAAGAAGAAAGAAAGAACAACCTTTTATTTTAGTGCAGCACCGATTACATAATTAATTGTGTACTGACACACGCAAACAAGTTAATCAGGCACAATTGTTCTTCGCGCTACACCAAAAAAAGGGCCAGTTCTGCATGGTATCAGGCACAACTGCATGGTATTAGTCACAAGTGCCTGACGCTAGTTTTCAACTGGCTCCTATGTGGAGGGCATGCGACATGAATAATAAATAGAAAGATATTAAATTTATAAAAATCTAGAAAATAGAAAAAGAGATGGAACACAAAACAAAAAATAAAACCAAAAATAAAAACACAACAGCAGAAGCCAACATGCTGGAAATATCTCAAAATTGTGAGCTATTTGCGTCAACGTTAACAACCTAAATATATTGCTTTACCTAAACCGAGTATACTCGGCATTAAAACCGAGTTATTCGGCCGAGTACGAGTATCAAAAAACCCGCCGAGTACGCCGAGTACCGAGTAGCAACCGAATACTCGGCCCATCTCTAGTTATAACTAATAAATAATATAAAATGATGCCCTTGTGAACTCACTCAGAGAACCCGTAAACATGTCCACTACTTCGGCTATCATATTGTTGCTCTTCGACCTGACGATAAAATATAACTTTTTTTTTACGTGCGGGAAATACCCAAGCATACCCACCTCTCCGGAGCTCGAACTCGAACTGACTAAACCGCACGCCGTTTCTGGGTCGTAGTGCTAGGCCGAAGGTGAGGTTGTCATGCGACATATCCCTCGCACCCCGGCTGACCCAGGGCCATCCCTCTCGGTCTGGCCCTCTTCGGCGATAAAATATAACGTATATGTTCGATATTCTTGTTAAGAGCTTTTATCTCACGGCTTGTTACATAAATGCTTCCTTCTATTGCGAAGCCCTTAACCACTTTAAAATCACTACTCACTTCATCTGTTGAAATAAATATCTTCAGTTCAAACAAAGGTATCTCGCCAGTGATACATACTTACATACAAAACTCCAGCCTTTTGTTGACCAATAATAATTATTATTTTATCGTATGTGGTAAGGTGCGCAAATTTTGTACTAAGTGCTTATCACTTATACATTACTTAATAGTATATGCATCGTGGAGTAATCTTAGAATGCTTGTTACTTAGTGGGTACTGCAATAGTCAAGTATACTAAAATGTTGTGAAAGAAAGTAACATGTTTATTTAGGACACACAGAAATAGCAATAGTTATGTACCTACATACATACATCAATCAATCAACAAGCCCATCACAGAATATGAACATATTCTGACGTATTTCTCACTTTGGGGGAGGTACAGACAACAGTGTGTATCAGGATCGCGGGTGTACTTTTTCAATTTGGATAAAAACTATCTTAAATAAATGTACCTAAAATGTACTATTTAGTACTTATATTGAATTTCATTGTACCTCGCTCAATACCTTGTAATCACAATACTAAAGTGAGCCGCCATTCTGATATCAGGATGGCGGAAAAACTCTTAATCAGTTAGTATATTTTGTTTTTATCATTACGAAATAAATGTACCTAAAATGTACTATTCAAATTATATACTGAATTTAATTGAAATTCGTTCAATACCTATTACTTATAGAAATCACAATACTAAAGTGAGCCGCCATTCTGATATCAGGATGGCGGGTAAACTCTAAAGATCCAAGTGTATTGTTATTACAGGATTACGAAACAAATGTATCTAAATAGTACCTCATCATATCAATAAATTAGCCAAGTAGGTTTAGTAGTTTACGAGAAATTATTTAAATGAAAATATACCTAAACTTTGCATCACGAAACAGATCCATACTAATATTATAAATGCGAAAGTAACTCTGTCTGTCTGTCTGTCTGTCTGTCTGTCTGTCTGTCTGTCTGTCTGTCTGTCTGTATGTTACGCTTTCACGCCTAAACCACTGAACCGATCTTGATGAAATTTTGTACAGAGGTATATTAGAGGTTGAGAACGGACATAGGCTACCTTTTGTCACGAGAAAGGGGGTTTAAGGGGGGGGAAATAGGGGATGAAAGTTTTTATGAAAGTTTGTCATTTCTGAAGATATCTTAATGAAATTTAGTACAGAGGTAGATTAGAGCTTGGGAACGGACATAGGCTACCTTTGATCGCGAAAAGGGGGGTATAAGGGTGGGGACTAGGGCCTTGGGATGAAAGTTTGTCATTTTTGAAGATATCGTAATGAAATTTGGTACAGAGGTAGATTAGAGCTTGGGAACGGATATAGGCTACCTTTTATCGCGAAAAGGGGGGTAGAAGGGGGGGGACTAGGGCCTTGGGATGAAAGTTTGTCATTTTTGAAGATTTTCTGATGAAATTTGGTATGATAGTTTAGAGCTTGGGAACGGACATAGACTACCTTTTATCGCGAAAGACGAGGTTAAAGGGGGGCGTAATAAGAGATGAAAGTTTGACAGTTTTGAAGATAGCCTGATGAAATTTGGTACAAGGTTTAATTAGAGCTTGGTAACGGACATATGCTACCTTTTATCGTGAATAATGTGGTAAAAGGGGAGGGGGGGGGAGAAGGACTAGATAGTCAGATAGACTAGATAGAAAAAAAAAATTGGTACAGGGATGGCTTAGAGCTCGAAAATGGATATAGGCTACCTTTTATTGCTATGGCTATGGGATTCAAGTTTATAATTTTTAATGGCACAAAAAGGGTGAATATGGCGGCATAAATACAACAAAATAGAAATAAAATAGAAAAAAATTCCTTCAAGAACCAAGCGGTTCGGTGACTCTGTCCTTTGTCGCACCATTAAGACCTGGAATTCCTTGCCAGCTCACGTGTTTCCCTCTTCCTACAGTCCCGGGTCCTTTAAGCGGGGCGTGAAAATGCATCTGATGAGGCCGTCAAGCTGAGTGCCACCATTGTTAACATGGCACGTGTATATAATGGTGGCCCTCTTTCATAAGACTTTGCCTTCAGCTTACCATCAGGCGAGGTAAAGTCAAATTGACGTGTCCTATATAAAAAAAGTAAGAATTTCTTTTAATATGTCCTCATGAAATTTGGTACAAAGGTGAATTAGAGCTTCGGAACGGACATAGTCGAGTAGCGAACCAAATATAGAAACGAGTCGAGAGGCGAGTAGAGATTGTTATAGGAACGAGTGGATAGGCGTGTAAAGATCGAAAGTCAAGTAGAGTCGACAACAGAGGCGAGTAAATATGCGACTAGAGAGCCAGTGGAGAGGCGAGTATAGAATCAAATAGAATGCAGTAAAGGGTTGAGTATAGAGGCGAATAGGGCGGCGAGTGGAAAGACGAATGTAGTAGCGAGTAAAGATCGAATAGAGAGTTGAGTAGAGGTGCGAGTAGGTAGGCGAGTAGATAGGCGAGTGGGGAGAGTCAAGTAGAGAGTAGAGAGGCCAATGGAAAGGCGTGTGTATAGAGAAGAGTACAAAGTCGAGTAGAGAGGGGAACAGAGAAGTCAGCAGAGAGTCGAGTATAAATTCAAGTATAGAGGCGAGTAGAGAGTCGAATATAGGGGCGAGTAGAAAGTCGAGAACAGAGGTGAATTCATAGTCGGGGACAAAGTTGAGTAGAGAGGCGAATTTAAAGCTCAATAGTGTCGGATCAACACTAAGCGATAACCGACATCCACGCGGGCGGAGCCGCGGGCAACAGCTAGTAAGATATATTTAGAAGACGTGCCGCCGAATTTAAAACTCAAATTGTAATGCCTATAGCTTAAAAGGAATTATTGAGTACCTACGTGTCGCCCGGCCAAAATTCTAGCCTTGACAGCATTGGTCACTACGAAGTACATTGTTTTAGACAAAACAAGTGGACTTGTTTTGATAATTTAAATACCAGAATGTTTAAAAATAGTACATGTGATTACAAGGTATTGAACGAGGTACAATTAAATTCAATATAAGTACTAAATAGTACATTTTAGGTACATTTATTTAAGATAGTTTTCATCCAAATTGAAAAAGTACACCCGCGATCCTGATACACACCAGACAACAGCCCGTAATCTGCTTTTATCCTTAAACACTTCACGAGTTCCCTATTCTGTTGCGAGCATGTTGCGAGTACTAAACCTCCATGTTAACTCACCGGGTTCGTAAATAGCCAGCAGGTTACCCTTTCACACTCACTTCATAATTAGGTAGTAATTTTATGGCACAAATTTGTCACAGATTATTACCGGGTACAATTGCGAAAAACCCTCCATAGTAATCCAATCTCGGTTGGATTGCGTTCAGGGGTCAGCAAGTGCATAGCCGGGCAGGCGGATTGTGGTCGCAGCACTAGTGGGACCGGTGGGTGTCACGCGGTGCTGCGACGACAATCCTCTTTTGATGAGGCCGTCAAGCTGAGTGCCACTATCCATACTAATATTATAAATGCGAAAGTAACTCTGTCTGTCTGTCTGTCTGTCTGTCTGTCTGTCTGTCTGTCTGTCTGTCTGTATGTTACGCTTTCACGCCTAAACCACTGAACCGATCTTGATGAAATTTTGTACAGAGGTATATTAGAGGTTGAGAACGGACATAGGCTACCTTTTGTCACGAGAAAGGGGGTTTAAGGGGGGGGAAATAGGGGATGAAAGTTTTTATGAAAGTTTGTCATTTCTGAAGATATCTTAATGAAATTTAGTACAGAGGTAGATTAGAGCTTGGGAACGGACATAGGCTACCTTTGATCGCGAAAAGGGGGGTATAAGGGTGGGGACTAGGGCCTTGGGATGAAAGTTTGTCATTTTTGAAGATATCGTAATGAAATTTGGTACAGAGGTAGATTAGAGCTTGGGAACGGATATAGGCTACCTTTTATCGCGAAAAGGGGGGTAGAAGGGGGGGGACTAGGGCCTTGGGATGAAAGTTTGTCATTTTTGAAGATTTTCTGATGAAATTTGGTATGATAGTTTAGAGCTTGGGAACGGACATAGACTACCTTTTATCGCGAAAGACGAGTTTAAAGGGGGGCGTAATAAGAGATGAAAGTTTGACAGTTTTGAAGATAGCCTGATGAAATTTGGTACAAGGTTTAATTAGAGCTTGGTAACGGACATATGCTACCTTTTATCGTGAATAATGTGGTAAAAGGGGAGGGGGGGGGGGGGGGGGGGGAGAAGGACTAGATAGTCAGATAGACTAGATAGAAAAAAAAAATTGGTACAGGGATGGCTTAGAGCTCGAAAATGGATATAGGCTACCTTTTATTGCTATGGCTATGGGATTCAAGTTTATAATTTTTAATGGCACAAAAAGGGTGAATATGGCGGCATAAATACAACAAAATAGAAATAAAATAGAAAAAAATTCCTTCAAGAACCAAGCGGTTCGGTGACTCTGTCCTTTGTCGCACCATTAAGACCTGGAATTCCTTGCCAGCTCACGTGTTTCCCTCTTCCTACAGTCCCGGGTCCTTTAAGCGGGGCGTGAAAATGCATCTGATGAGGCCGTCAAGCTGAGTGCCACCATTGTTAACATGGCACGTGTATATAATGGTGGCCCTCTTTCATGAGACTTTGCCTTCAGCTTACCATCAGGCGAGGTAAAGTCAAATTGACGTGTCCTATATAAAAAAAGTAAGAATTTCTTTTAATATGTCCTCATGAAATTTGGTACAAAGGTGAATTAGAGCTTCGGAACGGACATAGTCGAGTAGCGAACCAAATATAGAAACGAGTCGAGAGGCGAGTAGAGATTGTTATAGGAACGAGTGGATAGGCGTGTAAAGATCGAAAGTCAAGTAGAGTCGACAACAGAGGCGAGTAAATATGCGACTAGAGAGCCAGTGGAGAGGCGAGTATAGAATCAAATAGAATGCAGTAAAGGGTTGAGTATAGAGGCGAATAGGGCGGCGAGTGGAAAGACGAATGTAGTAGCGAGTAAAGATCGAATAGAGAGTTGAGTAGAGGTGCGAGTAGGTAGGCGAGTAGATAGGCGAGTGGGGAGAGTCAAGTAGAGAGTAGAGAGGCCAATGGAAAGGCGTGTGTATAGAGAAGAGTACAAAGTCGAGTAGAGAGGGGAACAGAGAAGTCAGCAGAGAGTCGAGTATAAATTCAAGTATAGAGGCGAGCAGAAAGTCGAGTAGAGAGTCGAATATAGGGGCGAGTAGAAAGTCGAGAACAGAGGTGAATTCATAGTCGGGGACAAAGTTGAGTAGAGAGGCGAATTTAAAGCTCAATAGTGTCGGATCAACACTAAGCGATAACCGACATCCACGCGGGCGGAGCCGCGGGCAACAGCTAGTTGTTAATATAGTACGTGTATGTAATGGTGACCCTTTTCCCTGAGACATTGCCTTCAGCTATCCGTCAGGCGAGGTGAAATCAAATTGACGTGTCCTATATATAAAAAAATATATTTCATTAGTCTTCTTTCGTCCATCCTTTCTCCGCGTCCAAACCATCTAAGCATCCCTTTATCTATCTTGGACACTACATCTTGTAAAATAACATACATAAATCTACATAATAAAATTGTTATGTGAATCAATATGTACCCTTCATAAATATCTACGCTAGTATTTGTATTTAGTGCACGACTGTTCCTTTTTTGCCATGTAGCGAATCAATCGAGTCCAAAAATCCACCCAATCCACTGTTATTCATTTCCATTCATTCACTGGAAATGAATCAACTGTTAAGTTGTGAATTTGCCGCACAAAGAATCTGTCATAGACCGAAATATCGCCCATCTTTTACCAGCTATTTACCCGGAATTGTCTATAACTAGGTACATTAGCCAACATGTCCAGCCGACGATAATATTACCGGTTACGAAACGTCGTGCTTTCCACCGGTGTGGTGATTGATGGTGACGAGCTTAGAAGGGATGTCAAGGGCTTTGAGACAATAGCTGGCCGCTTGCCCAGTAGTCACCATATTGAGCATAATCGCTGCACAATGTAGGGTTGTCAACCGTACCATTCTACGAATATTATAATCCTAGTAACTAGTAATCCTACTTCCTACTAATATTATAATACTACTAATCTTACTTCCTATTAATATTGTAAATGTGAAAGTATGTGAATATGTTTGGAATTTTGTCACTCTTCACAGTTGAATGGATTTGTACAGGGCTAGATTATAATCTGAAATAACAATAAGTAAGCTACTTTTTTATTCCTTGTGCTGCGGAAATGAGATCAGAATTCTACACATGAGAAGCCGCGGGTAACAGCTGGGAATAAACTAAGTTTTAAACACTCGCGTTCCATGATATACAATAAAGATAGAGGATTTTATTCGATCATGTTATAGGTACTTACATACCTTTGATTGCCTGATATTTCGAACAGGTTACACCGGCCGTGGTCACAGGCTGACAAGCTCAGCGGTGGACGCCCACCGTCTTCGAATCCGTGAATCGTCAGGTAATCAACGGTATGTAAGAACCTAAACCATAATCGCGTTAATTCTGCCCAGGACTGTATACTCAATCAATGAGTGAAACTACTGCAGTCCATTGCTGGACATAAGCCGTTCCAAATGTTGGAAGGCTTCGGTCCACGCTGCCGCTGGCCAGACGGGTTGGTACGGGGTTTTATTTCGATACTTCTCGTCTGCGTATTTTTCCGTTGGTGATCTCTTACCTTACCGTTCGGGTGAAATGGGGTGGTAATACTTGTATACTTTCTTTGTTACAGATAATACTCATTAAATAAAATTAGGATGACCGAAAATTACGAGTGAAACTGCAAGCAGAGCTACAGAATAAATGACTTTTGTTGGTAATATTTTTCATACTTTTCATTTAAAAAAAAGTCAATATTCGGACAAAAAAATTTGACAGCCCTATCGTACATAGTGTGCGCACTGCGCGCATTTGACAAATTGTCATGTTGTGTCACTGATCTGCGACACCGTGTTATGACATTATTGTTATTACTAGCTGTTGCCCGCGGCTCCGCCCGCGTGGATGTCGGTTATCGCTTAGTGTTGATCCGACACTATTGAGCTTTAAATTCGCCTCTCTACTCAACTTTGTCCCCGACTATGAATTCACCTCTGTTCTCGACTTTCTACTCGCCCCTATATTCGACTCTCTACTCGACTTTCTGCTCGCCTCTATACTTGAATTTATACTCGACTCTCTGCTGACTTCTCTGTTCCCCTCTCTACTCGACTTTGTACTCTTCTCTATACACACGCCTTTCCATTGGCCTCTCTACTCTCTACTTGACTCTCCCCACTCGCCTATCTACTCGCCTACCTACTCGCACCTCTACTCAACTCTCTATTCGATCTTTACTCGCTACTACATTCGTCTTTCCACTCGCCGCCCTATTCGCCTCTATACTCAACCCTTTACTGCATTCTATTTGATTCTATACTCGCCTCTCCACTGGCTCTCTAGTCGCATATTTACTCGCCTCTGTTGTCGACTCTACTTGACTTTCGATCTTTACACGCCTATCCACTCGTTCCTATAACAATCTCTACTCGCCTCTCGACTCGTTTCTATATTTGGTTCGCTACTCGACTATGTCCGTTCCGAAGCTCTAATTCACCTTTGTACCAAATTTCATGAGGACATATTAAAAGAAATTCTTACTTTTTTTATATAGGACACGTCAATTTGACTTTACCTCGCCTGATGGTAAGCTGAAGGCAAAGTCTCATGAAAGAGGGCCACCATTATATACACGTGCCATGTTAACAATGGTGGCACTCAGCTTGACGGCCTCATCAGATGCATTTTCACGCCCCGCTTAAAGGACCCGGGACTGTAGGAAGAGGGAAACACGTGAGCTGGCAAGGAATTCCAGGTCTTAATGGTGCGACAAAGGACAGAGTCACCGAACCGCTTGGTTCTTGAAGGAATTTTTTTCTATTTTATTTCTATTTTGTTGTATTTATGCCGCCATATTCACCCTTTTTGTGCCATTAAAAATTATAAACTTGAATCCCATAGCCATAGCAATAAAAGGTAGCCTATATCCATTTTCGAGCTCTAAGCCATCCCTGTACCAATTTTTTTTTTCTATCTAGTCTATCTGACTATCTAGTCCTTCTCCCCCCCCCCTCCCCTTTTACCACATTATTCACGATAAAAGGTAGCATATGTCCGTTACCAAGCTCTAATTAAACCTTGTACCAAATTTCATCAGGCTATCTTCAAAACTGTCAAACTTTCATCTCTTATTACGCCCCCCTTTAACCTCGTCTTTCGCGATAAAAGGTAGTCTATGTCCGTTCCCAAGCTCTAAACTATCATACCAAATTTCATCAGAAAATCTTCAAAAATGACAAACTTTCATCCCAAGGCCCTAGTCCCCCCCCTTCTACCCCCCTTTTCGCGATAAAAGGTAGCCTATATCCGTTCCCAAGCTCTAATCTACCTCTGTACCAAATTTCATTACGATATCTTCAAAAATGACAAACTTTCATCCCAAGTCCCTAGTCCCCACCCTTATACCCCCCTTTTCGCGATCAAAGGTAGCCTATGTCCGTTCCCAAGCTCTAATCTACCTCTGTACTAAATTTCATTAAGATATCTTCAGAAATGACAAACTTTCATAAAAACTTTCATCCCCTATTTCCCCCCCCCTTAAACCCCCTTTCTCGTGACAAAAGGTAGCCTATGTCCGTTCTCAACCTCTAATATACCTCTGTACAAAATTTCATCAAGATCGGTTCAGTGGTTTAGGCGTGAAAGCGTAACATACAGACAGACAGACAGACAGACAGACAGACAGACAGACAGAGTTACTTTCGCATTTATAATATTAGTATGGATTTATTGCTGCTCCCGCCACTTTTTGTGAATACATTTTAACCCTGAACAGAGATGTGTTTTGGCCAAGGAATATCGATTTATCATTTAAACCGACTTCAAAGAAGGATCTGAAATTGATAGTCGCTACACCTGTACGGAGGAGGCTCTCACACGGACTTTCTTCCCAGCGGAATCGGTGTCGTACGGCATTCGCTCGCGTAATAATGCAGCAAATATGCAGTAATGTGCAATGCGCCAATTCAAGAATTCTTTTTACTATATACTTTGTTTGGACGTGGACACTCTCTCGCTCTAGACCATGGTGCGAGCCATGGTCTCCAGCGGGAGTATCTAAGTGGGACTGCGCCGCCTCTTTCTGCGAGCAGGTCATGCTCGTGAAAGAGGCGGCGGGGCGGAAGCGGGAGAGAACTCTTCCACCCGAGTTCCGCAGTCGGCGGCTTGGGCGCCGCTGACGTGGCTTCGCCAAAGACCTTCGGCCTCCATGACCAGGGTCCTGAGGACGGTGAGTGGACTGCTCAACGTCCTTACAGAAGCAGGCCCATGACGGCAGCGTGACGTGAGGGATTCACGCACGCCCCCCCCCCCCCCCCCCTCCCTAAGAAGCGGGATGACACCCGAAAACCCGCCATAGACGCGGGATAACATCCGAACCACCCCCTAGGCGAGGCCGCAGCCGTAGGTCTGTTAGTAGACCTGGGATATCCTTCCGAGAGCTTACCCGGGGCTCCCAACCGCAGGCTGTTGGGCGGTACGTGAGGGTTTTTAGTCGGTAGGAGTCCGGCATGGCATTCATGAAGGATTTCCCTCACGGTAATAAAAAAAAGCTTTATAGGTAAGTTCTTTGTTAAGTAACTTCGTTACAATCCACCCATCCATTTATACATTCAATAGTTACAAATAGAAATGACGTATTTATGTAAAAATTCGCTCGTTAATAGAAATAAGTGGGTGCGAAGATATTTGTATTAAATATAAGAAAGAAAGATCAAAGAAAGATGCGTAGGTACTTATACGCAATAAGTAGATATTTGCATCAGCTGCAGTATGATGTGCACAGCGACATAGTCATATAAGTAGATCTCTTTGTTTCTCTTCGACTACATCTTAATCCAAATAGTATATAGGTATATATATATATATATACCAATAACGAGAAGAAGTTTTCATAGTGCAGGCTTGGATGCAACAGGAACTGCCACCCTCTTTTGTTCTATTGGCATAGACATCACACTATGTTACTTAAATACCATGAGAATTGGGTATTTGACTAATTAGTCAAATTATTTACTTTTAACTAAACCTGAAATCGGTAACTTATTTAATGTTACCCTACAAAAGATTGTGATTAGATAAGATCAATTATAATATAATTATTATACTACAACGTCGTAGGTGATTTCACTTACCTAGGTAGTGTTTGGATCTAAAAATAAGAACAACAGATTCATCAACCGTAAATTTTGCATTGTAGTGTGCTTATTGTAACCACTGATTTCTATGTTTGAGATCATTATAATATTATGAGTGTGCTATTCACAACAAATAAGCTTTAACAATTTTAAACATGTCCTGTAACAACATACCTACTACTCTTCCGTCGCGTCGCTGTGAGTCTTAATAGTCGTCTTTGATCAGATATTATTATATCTTTTGTACTCGTAGATTTACAAAATTCCGTATCAAGATTCCATGTCTTATTGATGACATTACACACAAATTTGACGTGAGCGACCGTTTTTCCGCGCATTTTTCAAGCTAACAAAGTAAAAAGTAAAAACGCATTTTGACGTGACAACGTCTAATAAATTGGTTTGCCGGGTGACACTTCAAGAAACTGCGTTACGCTCCGCTCACGTTATGCGCTCACAATGAGAGCGAGTGAGAGGCACGCGTCCCTTCCACTCGGGCATGGTTAGCCCGCCTAAAAGCGAGAGAGACAGACATTTTTAAATTGATACTATTATTTCATCCTTCTTCCTACTATACGAATGAATATTCACATTAAAATTATTTTACCACTCAAAGTCGTTGTCACGTAAAACTTTCGCCCGTATACCGACTTTACAGGCAACCAATTTTTTATTTATTCACTTGTGATGTTTTTTCGTGATAAAGATAACTTGTACGAGGTATAAAATAAAATTCTACATCTTTTCAGATAGGTTTCAAAAATTTGTCAAATACCTACCTACCTATTTGGCCGACGTCCACACGAGCGTAGCCGCGCGCGTCACCTAGTTAGGTATTTATACTATCGTGAGTAGTGGGCCTTGAGAGAACAAAGAGACTAAATAGAGGTTAAATAAATAAATATTGCAGATGAAAATAAAAAATAAAAGCTATTAGTAGGTAGGTATTTACATTAACATGAGTAGGACGGTACAAAAAGTTGCATGGCGTTACTAGCCCTTTAATGGTCTTTCGCTATTCAAAAAGGTAGGTAGTTACCTATGACAATAATTGGAAGTAATGACTTTCATATTCCACTTAGACGGAATTGCTAGAAACAGCTAGTAAATATTTTTTTCTATAATAAAACAAAATACGTCAATTTTTTAACCAAACAACAAAAAAATCTAAATGATAAATCACCAACAACAAAAAAGAATTATTAAACATATCCACAAAGGTTGATGAACTCGGAAGTATTATTATCTGGCTAGCGTTAGAATATAAATATGTAACAGCTATCGCGTTCCAGTCCGTTCCTATACAGCATAAGGCCATAAACAAATGCTCCATCTCTGTCATTCAGTGATCGACAGTATCGACACGCCGCCGACCGGGTGACATTATGTCAAACTTGGCCAAAATCTATGCCACTACAGATCTGTCCACGCTCATATCTGAGGGAACTTCAGTTCAGTTGACGTCACACAGTTCTGTCACACGTACGAATTGATCCGAGCGCGCTAAAATGGTGAAATGTTCAGTGAAATCTTGTAATTCTAAGTCCAACAATCACAAAAAATCAAGCGGAATTACTTTTCACGCGTAAGTATAATATTTATACATTGATATTATAGCTAATACCGCTATAATTCCGTTTTAAAATTAATAATACTGATTGCCATTCAGTGTTACCACTAAATCATCGTTTTGGATTACCCACATTAATGGGAAAATTAGTAATATTGTAAATTATTAAATAATATTTACTTTTTTACTTGAGGGACTTGAAATAAAGTCGCGAGTCAATAATCAAAGTACCTATGAATGTATATTCAGATCACCCACAATTTAGACTATATATACGTTGAGCACAAATCAGTTTACAACAAGGTCTTAGTGTCGTGTCCTCCCTCCAGTATGTATTAGTACCCATTATGTATATTAGTGAGTGTGGCGACAGTCAAATATTAAATATATACACATCTTGTGTATATTTTAAATTAATAAATAGAAGTTAATTGGTTTGGTGTTTTAAATTAATAAATAGAAGTTAATTGGTTTGGTTTGGGGTTTGGTGAAACTAAATGGATGATATATTCGTAATCAACAACCCTAAAAACCCTGAAAACGATACCCATATTCATTTTATTGAAAAATTCGAGTTCGCCATATTAGAACTTTAAATGGTAATCGAAATAAAAAAAACAATATTATAACGAGTCAATAAATAATATCAAATATGCAACGTCCGATGCTGTAGTTTTCAAGTTTTTCTGAATTACCTTCCACTATGATGGCATAATTAAAGATGTATATACTAACTTCAATAGTAAATATACTACCCTGCGCCCCACTTCACCCAGGAGTTGGGACAAAAATTAGTTCCGATCAAGATGTTTAGTAATTCTAGTATTTCGGATGATTTTATAATCGTTTCGAAGCGATTGATTTTAAGTACACTCTGGAAGTATGAATACGGAAAAAAGACTTGCACCCCCCATTCGTTATTCCTGTCACCTGTACATTATATTTAATACTTCCGGCCGATTTTGCTATCGAAACTGTGCCCAATTTTTTTCGCTCCGAAACGATTATAAAATCAGCGTGTGCAAAGAAGTGATTTCGTATTCACGTCCAAATTATTTGATTAATGTTGCAGAGTCCCTAGATGTCCAGAACGTCGTTTTATTTGGATGAAAAGAATACGACTCCTTCGGAAGGAAACTGACTGGATACCGACCAAAAATTCTGTGATTTGTTCAAAACACTTTCTGGACAATGACAAAATACAGACAACATCGGAGAGCGGTCGTATATTCTTATCTAAAGATGCAGTGCCCAGGCTTCCTGTGAGTATTTAATTTTCCCTTTTTTGTAGGGTACTTAAATTTTAATCCCGTACCCACAACCCATTCCACCTAACAATTAACCTATTCCAGGGATAAAAAGCTCAGTCTGAACCGTTCAACCATTCTAGCGTGATGGTGTGATAAACAGCAAAACTTTTTTTTTAAACTTTCACTTCTATTATTAAATATTAGTAGGATTATTGTATCTGCAAATACAATACCAGACAAACTATGTAAATTGCATATTCATATTGATAAAGACGAATATTTCCATCAATGTAATCAAATTTGAAGTCCTTGTAGAACTAAATCGTATTTTTATCTATTTATATAAGTACTAGCTGCAATCCATGTCTATACCAAATTTCATAAAGGTATTTAAAAATAACAAACTTTCATTCATATTTTCATCCCCTATTACCCCTCCTTAAACCCCTTATTTCCTATAAAAGATAGCCATATCCGTTTCAAAGTCTTAATCTATCTCTGTACCAAATTTCATCAGGATATTGTCAAAAATGTCAAACTTTCATCCCCTAGCCCTATTCCCCCTTCCCCTTCTTCTATCCATTTTTCGCGATAAAAGATAGCCTACATCCATTTCCAAGCTTTGATCCATATCTGTACTAATTTCATCAGAATATCTTCAAAAATGACAAACTTTCATCCCATAGCCATATTCCCCACCTTCAACCCCCCTTTTTGCGATAAAAGGTAGCCTATGTCCGTTCCCAAGCTTTAAACTATCACTGTACCAAATTTTATTAGGATATCTTCAAAAATGACAAATATTCATCCCATGGCTCTACTCTTGCCTTCTACCCCCCTTTTCGCAATAAAATGTGACATATGTCCGTTCCCAACGCTTATTGATCCCTGTACTAAATTTCAATGGGATATTTCAAAACTGACGAAGTTTCATCACCTATTCCCCCCTTTCCTCCCCCCGAAACCCCTTTTTTTACAAAAGGTAGCTATGTTCATTCCCAAGCTTTATTCTATCTCTGTACCAAATTTCATTAGGATCGGTTCAGTGGTTTAAGCGTGAAAGCGTAACATACAGACAGACAGACAGACAGACAGAGTTACTTTTGCATTTATAATATTAGTATGGATATGTACATATTATGAACTAAA
Source organism: Eilema caniola (assembly GCA_949126895.1). Lineage (NCBI taxonomy): Eukaryota > Metazoa > Arthropoda > Insecta > Lepidoptera > Erebidae > Eilema > Eilema caniola. The sequence goes on along the minus strand of OX421464.1, from coordinate 3,493,012 downwards.
ACGTGGTCCCACAAAATCCTACAACCGGGGTACTAAGAGATCAAGAAAAAATATCTAAGCCTATTTGTCTGTAGATATGAACGGCGCGCATATTTCATCATAGCAATTAAATAGATAGAATTTACATAGTAATATAATTCTATTTTAGGAGGAGCTCAATGTAAAAGAGCAAAATTCTGAAAATACGGATGAAGATTCAAGCACGCTGGAAACTGATGACGAAATAGAGGAAATGACTGAAACTCCTAAAGAGCAAAATATGAGAAAAATTATTCTTCGTTTAACCAAAATATGCAAAAGAAGATTGAACAGAATTAAAGCATTAGAAGGAAGAAATAAAAGACTAATTGCAGCGAAAAAAAAGTTGAAAGGTATAATAGGAGAATTGATAAAAGACAAGAAAAATATCTAAGCAAATAAGAAGGAATGAAACGCCGAAGAAACGAGCCTAAAAAATAAAAGCAAGAATAGGTTTAAAGTATCGTTTAAAAAAAAACTGAGGCTGATTATGACTGAAATATTGATATTATGTCTATGTCACATTTGTGCTGAACAAATAATTCTTAATGCATAACGTAAGACTTTCATGTTCTTATGGCAAACTGCGTTGATTCTCATTCCAAGAATACAGGAGATCCCTTACGTCTTAAAAAAATACCGTTTCATTCGTTAATAATGCCAAAATTTATAAACGCATAAAGAAAATAGATTGTAACCTAAAAACCTCTCGTACTCTCAATTTTATTTTCCATTTCATGTATAACTTTCATTTGTACAAAATATCCTTAGTCACCCTTAGTGAAGTGGTAATGACAAATATCACTTTTGCGAATAACACACAGTAATAAGAGCATAACTGCATATATTACTCAGTGCAATTCGCAAAAGTGTTGCATTTTTGTTATATGAATCTTGTTTGTGATAAGAATGACAGAATACACTAAAAGTAAATTTCAATTTCGATGCTTTAATGTATCCGATTCCTTGTCAAAGTTCAGAATAGGTCCTAAATTTTTAATTTAATGTATTTCAATTTATTTTACATGTTTGTGTTAAGTTTTACGCACAAGCAAATTACAGTACGTGTGTGACATGAGTATATATATATATGTATTATATATAATTTAATAATATTTTTCAGGCAAAAGTGTTATGCGGTAGGCAACACTGAGTTTGTCCCTGCGAAGGTCATTTCTATTCTATTTACCCGACGCTCAACGCTCCGTCACACTCACTCTCGACGAGTGTAAGAAGATAGATAGATGACGCTCTCAACGAGTGTAAAAGTGATAGATATATTTCTCCAAATACAGGTTTCACAGCTAAGTTTTTTGTTTACGGCTGATAAAGCGAAGCGTACATAAATGGTGGCTGGGATGGTTTACTATTGTTTGACATAAGATCAGTTTCCAAACAAGGTTTGAAAGACCAATTAGGTATTTGACAAACTTTCATTTTGCAAACATATTTCTTCAAAACGAATCATTTGATAAATAAAAGTTTTGCAAATAGGTATATATATCATTTAGAAATTTTTTTAATTGTTAAAATTTGATTTTAAAAATGTTCATTTGACAAAATAAAGTCAGTTAACAAACAGTCAAACAAGCAAGCATAAACCACGCGAGTAGCATGTAGCAAACATCGTTTCTGTCACGGCTCCGGCGCTCCGGGGCCGGGGCTCCGACGGCCACCCGCCGTAGATTCGGCTTATTACTTACTCTGTGGTTCGGCTCAGCCGTGGCGGCGCGCGGCGGGCTTTATAATCACCTGCTTCTCAGCTCGTGGGCCACCTCACCCCTCCGCACCTGCATGGGCTTAAGTAACACCTTAGGGGGTAGGGCAAACAAGACCACGTGAAATCGGATTTACAGAGATTCATTTCTGTCACTGCTTTTGACTATTCAAGACAATAATTGAAGGCTAAAACTTGTTTTGCCAACTAACATGTTTAAAAAAATCAATTTGTGAAATGATATTAAGGCAAAATGATTTTTTTCCATATTAACCTATTTTTTTTTTTCAAATTTATGTGTTAAAGAATGTTCAATTGTACGGCAGTACGATTCACACAGCACTTGTCACTATACTGCCTATAAAGAAAAAGAAATTGTAACATTTACTACTATTACCTATCATTGTCAAAGTGACACAAACTTCTTAGTCCGCATTTCGACTATACCTGTGTTATGGCTGTTGGTCTTCCAAATAAATAAATAAATAAATTAATAAATTAATATTTTGTCTAATGAGTAGTATATTTCCGCCTCCCGAGGAGGGCCAGACCGAGACGGATGGCCCTGGGTCAGTCGGGGTGCGAGCGATATGTCGCATGACAACCTCACCTTTGGCCAAGCACTACGACCCACAGACGGCGTGCGGTTTAGTCGATTCGAGTTCGGCACCCGGGCGTTGGCTCTATGCCCATCAGATGCAGGTACCGCCCGAAGTTACCGTGTCCGGTAATGACCTGCGTCTGAAGGTACGAAAGGCCACTGTGTGGCCTCTCTAGCCACTCCCCCATGATGGGTCTTACCGCCGCAATCACGGCGTGCCCTGCGCGTGGTTGCTCAAGTCGTAGCTCCCACTCGGTCACCATGGCCCTGTGGAGCCGGGATTTCTCGGTCCGAATTTCTTCGGGCTCGGGATCGAATCCCCGCCCCCGCGCCTCCTTTCGGAACCGATAGAGTGCCGAAAGGGTCCTCGCTTCCAGGATCTACGGTGGCGATCCGGCCAGGAAACTCGCCGCTTCAAAGGATATCGTGCGGTACCCCCTGATGGTCCTGGAGGCCGTCGTCCTCTGCGCCGCGTGGAGCAGAGGCAGGAATCTGGCCCCCAGGGTGTCCGCCCATACGGGGCACCCATATAGGGCCATGGACCGCACGACACCCGCGTAGAGTCTCCTGCAGGAGTCCTCTGGGCCCCTCAAGTTGGGCAACAGCCTGCTCAAGGCATTCGCCGTTGCCACACATTGTGATCTATCAACACACAGCCCAAACCACGGGACGGATCGGGCTGAAATTTGGCATGCAGGTAGATGTTAAGACGTAGGCATCCGCTTAGAAAGGATTTTGATTAATTCTACCCCCAAGGGGATAAAATTGGGGATAAAAGTTTGTGTGAAACTTTGTCAATTTTAAATCGATCGGGCTGAGACTTTGCATGCATGAAGCTACTACATCCACGCGGGCGGAGCCTCGGGTAACAGCTAGTGAAACATATTTTATTAGACGTCAAAATTGTTTACTATCTAACCAAGTGTAGTATGCATAGTTATATTTTGCTAACTATGATTTTCAGTCCCATGTATGTAATAGGGAGGAAAGCTCTTGTCGTCAAGCGAGCCACAGTGAACGTAATAATATAGCGATATTATTATTATCTGTGGCGTAGCGGTATTGAACGCGGCCGCTGCGCAGGAGGCGCGGGTTCGATTCCCGCCCAGTGCAAATATTTGTATGCACGAATATGGGTATTTGCATTGGTCTGGTCGTGCCTCGGAGAGCACGTTAAGCTGTTGGTCCCGATTGCCATACAAACATCTATGGCTGTCTGTGTGCTAAATCCGTCATCCCCTAGCCCTATTCCCCTTCCCCCCTCTTCTATCCCTTTTTTCGCGTTAAAAGGTAGCCTATGTCCGTTTCCAAGCTCTAATCCATTTCTATACCAATTTCATCAAGATATCTCCTAAATTGACAAACTTACTTCCCCTAGCCCTATTCCCCCCCCCCCCCCCCCTCTACCTCCTATTTAGCGATAAATAGCTTATGTTCGTTCCCAAGCTTTAACCTATCTCTGTACCAAATTTCATCAGAATATCGTCAAAAATGACAAACTTTCATATAAACTTGCATCCCAGCCATATCCCCCCCCCCCTTCTACCCCCTTTTTGCGACAAAAGTTAGCCTATGTCCGTTCCCAAGCTTTAATCTATCTCTGTACCAAATTTCATCAGGATATCTTCAATACCGACAAACTTTCATCTCCTATTCCCTCCCGCCCCTTGAACCCCCTTTTTGGGGCAAAAGGTAGCCTCTATGTTTGTTACCAAATTTCATCAGGATATCTTAAAAAACTTTAATTGAATGGTGGCGTTTAGTTAACTGCCTAGGCAGTTAGTTGGACGGCTGATTAAGCTAGTTGGCGGCGACATATACACCTATATATACAAGAATTTCTCGTTTAAAGATACATATATGATTTGTATGAATTAGTATGGATATCCGAATCCTTGTCAAAAGTGGTCCAATATACCTAATCAATACTCCCGTTTATTGAATACTAGCTTTTGCCCGCGGCTCCGCCCACGTGGATGTCGGTTATCGCGACCAAACAAAGCCTATGTCCTTTCTCGAGGTCTAATCTACCCCTATGCTCAATTTCATCAAAATCGGTTCAATGGTTTAGGCGTGAAAGCGTGACATACAGACAGACAGACAGAAAGACAGAAAGACAGAAAGACAGAGAGACAGAGAGACAGAGAGACAGAGAGACAGAGAGACAGAGAGACAGAGAGACAGAGAGACAGAGAGACAGAGAGACAGAGAGACAGAGAGACAGAGAGACAGAGAGACAGAGAGACAGAGAGACAGAGAGACAGAGAGACAGAGAGACAGAGAGACAGAGAGACAGAGAGACAGAGAGACAGAGAGACAGAGAGACAGAGAGACAGAGAGACAGAGAGACAGAGAGACAGAGAGACAGAGAGACAGAGAGACAGAGAGACAGAGAGACAGAGAGACAGAGAGACAGAGAGACAGAGAGACAGAGAGACAGAGAGACAGAGAGACAGAGATACAGAGAGACAGAGAGACAGAGAGACAGAGAGACAGAAAGACAGACAGACAGAGTTACTTTCGCATTTATAATATTAGTATGGATTCTGTTCTACAAAACCACGCCAGACGAATAGCCACTTGTCTAGCAGGCTGGAATACTGGCACTATTCCACTTTCACACGGGCCTTATCATCAGCGAGCTGTTGCAATGTTCCCATCATTGTGTATATAGTGTTGTACCTATCGGCCATCGTGAGTAGGCCCTTGTAACGACTCTTTGTACACCTTTGTACACCAGATAGTTTTTTAATTCATTCTGATACACATTTTGATAATCTGTGGGTAATTAATTAGATTAAATATTTAGTTTTTAGTTTTGTTTAAAATATTAATTAGTGGGTAGTTAAATGTTTGATGGCCTCTAGCGTTTGACAGCTTAGTCCGAGGTCGTGAGTTTGATTCCCGCTCAGAGCGATTGTTTGTATACATGAATATTTGTAAGTCTGGAGGCTTTTTATTGAATAATATGTATTTATTCCAAAAAAATAAAAGATTTAGGTATGTTTAGATATTTGCACCGCAAAGCTATGCAGTTCTAGACAGCGCTGTATCAGATTCCCCTAGAAATTATAATTATGAAAAAAAAAAATCATATTTCAAAATAAATATGCTAAAATCCTGTCACTATAATAGGTACAATATTATATATTATTGTGATTTAATATGTTAATTAAGTCAGCTTGTTGTCTAGACCATTATGTAATGTAATAACTATTGAATAAATTTTGATAGATCTTGTGATCAAAACTATAAAAATCTAATCTAAAGGCTACAGGAATTTTATGTTATCACAGTCTAACTGTGATATTATTATGGGTATACCGCCGTTCGCCCGAATTTTATTTATTCAATAGTTATGACATAACATAATGGTCTAGCCATTATGTTATGTAATAACTATTGAATAAATTTTGATAGATCTTGTGATCAAAACTATAAAAATCAAATCTAAAGGCTACAGGAATTTTATATTATCACAGTCTAACTGTGATATTATTATGGGTATACCGCCGTTCGCCTGAATTTTATTTGACCGAATATCATTTGCCATAATAGTCAACAGCCATAATATTATATGACGGAATATTCATTTGCCCGAATTTTATTTGCCATAATATTCACATGCTAGAAGCTTTGTTTCCCAAAAAGTCAATTACCAATAACATCATTTGTCAAAAAAAAAAATCCTTGTAAGCCCGAATTATCACATGCCCGAATTATCAAATACCCGAACTATCTTTATGCCCGAATTATTACATGCCATGACATTGGGTGTGTAACGGTTGTTATATCAGGAAAAACTGGATGCAATCGGGACTTTAGGGCACCCCTTTAAACCACCCAGAAGCAGTTTGGTTAGGTGCCATTTGAGTTAGGTTAGCAGGTTGTCTATTGTTTACCCGAATTATTATGGCATTTAAATATTATGTCTAAAAATCATTATGGCGTTTAGATATTATGTCTCATAATTATTATGGCAATCAAAAATATGACAAACAATACTTATGGCATTCGTATATTATGGTATCTAAGTTTCGGGCAATCGAAAGTATGTCATAATTATGTCTTTTTGAACAAAAAAAAAACATTCGGGCAAATGAAATTCGGGAATATGATGATAATGGCATATAATTTTCGGGTAAACAGTAGACAACCATTATTATGATGGAGATTGAAAAGATTTTTGGAAGATAGATGGCCACATTTCCTTCCATGTACTTATGTCGTACAAATAGTCTACATTTGTTTCACACTAAGCAGATCTTCTAGTTATTTAAAGTGTTATGTTATTTATGTTTAATCGCAACCGAAAATGGTCCTCGGATGGAGAAGACAATACAACAGAGTCCCAAGTCAACCTATTCCACTTACTCGCACACAACGTTTCAGTGATATATCCCATACGCGAAATCCGTGCGAGAAACAAAAAACTCCAGCCACTCTAGACAAGTGGCCATACGATTGTACAACAGAATAGAATGACACGTTTATGACGACTGTTATAAACGTGTCATAAACTGTTAAAATACGCGTCAATTCCATACGTTTTTAAATACAACTGAGGTCGCAGACAATCACACGGCTCACCTAATGGTACATGGTTTCCGTGGCCTATGGACGTTTAACACCAGGGGCGTCACACTCGTGCACCAACACTGTAAACACAGAGAGTTTTTGTGCCGTCAGTGTAGAAGACAAAGCGGAAATAGCCTTTGGCCTTTTTTATTTATTTATCTAATGTATACGCATAAAACAGTCATAATACGTTGGTCCCATGAAAATAAAATAAGTACATTGTATAATCACCAGAACATGGATGCAAATATTAATTATTTATGTAGTTTTTTGTGATAAGTTTACATTATTCTAATTAATAAAAATAACATGAGAAATTCATCGTCAATAATATAAATTCATACAGCATTTCATAAGTCCATAAGAAATTAACTATCATATACCGAGTGTAAGGGTAATAGACCAGGGTAGAAGCCTTTAAAAATAATAAAAAGTGAAAAAAAAAATAGTAGGATGAAACCCATTAGCAAAGGAGGAGAATATTATTAAAATGGAAGGAAAAATTATTTACGGGCGATCTGAGGTCGGGAAGGGGGTGTGGGTGAGTTTTTAAGGGTAAAAAACGGTATTTCTCGATTTCCGACAAAACTAAAAGTCCTATGGAAAAAGTCAGATGGCAAAGTTGTAGGTAATAAAAAGATCTAAAACTTTTGTATTTACACTTTTTTCACATAACCTCAAAATTTATGTGAAAACTTCAAAAAACCAAGATTTTGGTTTTTTATTATTAACTTTTTCAAATAAATTTCTTTTTTCACGAAATTTGGTGTAAACTTACCTTTTTATGTCCCAAATACGCTGTTTTAGAGTAATTAAAGTGTAAATTTTAATAAATAGCTCAAAATTGTATATAATAATTAAAAAAGAAATTTCGAATTCGAGTCTTTTTCGATTTCTTGCATTTTCTGAGAAGATTTACTATGGTGACATTTTTTTTTTTCACCATCGGAAAGTAGAGATTTCAGCGAACAGAAAACATACCAACTTTTTGAAAAAAGCTGATCTTTTGACGGGTGAATTTTCGATTGAAAATTAGGGAGCTTTTTTATGCTTTTTCGATATTAATTCAAAATAAGGTGATTAAATGAATATTTCTAATCAAATAAATTACAGCGTATTTGGGACATCAAAAGGTAAGTTTTCACCAAGTTTCGTGAAAAAAGAAATTTATTTGAAAAAGATAATAATAAAAAACCAAAATCTTGGTTTTTTGAATTTTTCACATAAATATTGAGGTTATGTGAAAAAGTGTTAGTTTAAAGTTTTAGATCTTTTTATTACCTACAACTTTGCCATTTGACTTTTTTCCATAGGACTTTTAGTTTTGCCGGAAATCGAGAAAAACCGTTTTTTACCCTTAAAACTCACTCCCATCCCCTTCCCGACCTCAGATCGCCCGTAAATTATTTTTCCTTACATTTTTATAATCCTACTATTATTTTTTTTGGTTTTAAAAATTATCGACCCTGGTCTATAACGCGAATTTGTCATTTTATTGAGCTTTACTGACACGATGGAGAGGTCCTAATTAAACGGTATAAAATATTTAAAAAGAAATCGAAAAACCAATTAGCAGTGAGGAAAAACTTAAAAACCTGTAAGTACCTAGATGCCCACGAAGTTGAGAGTATAGCCATGGTATAGCCAGTAATAACTAGGAATCAACAGTCCTTAAACGGTGGCTTTTCTCGTATCAACAAGTACTGAACTATTGGCTAACACTGAATGTGTATAATCGAGGTAACTCTGGTCAAAGGGGTCGAGGATTTGGGAAAGTGAGCGTGCGATGGACCCAGCAATCTTCCCAGCAGTAGTCCTACGTTGCGACAGAGCAGATCGCATTGGTAACAGTGAAAGGTGTTCTAATCCAGAGCTTAATCAACAGACCGAGAATGTGCACAGCTTTTAGTGTAGACTGGACGATAACGATACGATCTAAGGATGAATGAATGAAAAGAATGGTTTTGGTTGTTAACATTTCATCGATAGGTACTATTAAAATTTGAAAATTAGTTGTTATTTATATATAAATTTTGAAAATGGAAGCGTCGGTAGTTTAGTGGTTAAGGAGTCGGCCTTACGATCCCGGTTTCGAATCCTGGCCATTACAATACCAACGTGAACCCACTCCTAGCACAAGCAATTTAGCTTAGTTGGAGGGGTTAGAGGAAATATTAGTAATTAAGATAATTTCGGTTGCTAATATTCTTTAAAAAAAAAATCTAAGATTGGTGCCATGATATTCGGGACTCCAGCCAGCCATAGGTTCAAGTCGGTACTCCTGCTGAGTGTTAATTAACGGACGAGGCTTTAACGTAGACTTTCTCTCGGGGTTCTGAGATGGCAGTCGCCGTAAAAGCCTTGTCCAAACTGCATACTTCGGATGCACACAGGATATCAATTAAAATGAAGATGTAATAACGTCTAATTTTCGCTTCCACATAATAGGGGCTGAGCCTATTGCTTCAAGCATCGACTTCGTCATGTGCTGTATGTCTGCTGTCGGATGAAAAGCATTCCTTTCCCTTAGTCGCCATTTAAGACATCCACAGGAAGAAATAGAGAGAACCAACACGGTAGACGTTTCATTTACGTCATCGGAATGTCGGTGTCGTCTCCTATGGTTGTAAAAACATACAAACAGTAATGTTGTGCCAATTTGTTCATAGCGTGGCGGCGATGTCGGACTGTAACCGAGGGTGAGCGATAATAGTACTAATAGTGGACAATTACCCCATTGCAACCCACACCTAGCTGGCAATTATTTCTAATGTTATGTAAACACTGGCAACTCACGTCATATGTGACATAATTACGTGTATGTAACGTACATGACACATTCGAATTATTTTTGTTACAATATTTGTTCAATCCAGTTTGCACTTTAATGCTTTATTTTCAATAATTTATTTAAGACTGTTTATCCTGGAGATTGATGGCACTTGGTGGAATCTACTAGGTGAAATTTATTTAAGCTTATTACAGGGCCGCCATCACTCGACAGTCTCCGAGGCGTAGCGGCAGTGAATGCGGCCGCTACGCAGAAGGCGCGGGTTCGATCCCACTCAGTGCAAATATTTGTATGCATAATGGGTATTTGCATTGGTCTGGTCGTGCCTCGGAGAGCACGTTAAGCCGTCGTTCCCAGTTGTCATACAAACATCTATGGCAGTCGTTACGGGTAGCTGGAGCCTTCAAAATATAACAACTGGTCTAGCTGCAATGCTTCGATGTCGCCTTTGGGTTGTGGAGGTCAGATGGCAGTCGCTTCACGGAAAATATGGAAGTTTAGCCAAATCCGCAGTTAGACTGGTAAAAAGCGGACCCCAGACTCCAAGTTGAAAAGCTTCGGATGCGACTGGGATTAACGCTAGGATGATGACGAAGATATTAAAGATATCGTGCGTGGGCCCATAGATGCCAAATATCTTGACCTATGAGCCTAGCTGGGCACCGTCAATCGAAAATACGTTCACGTAAAAAAAAAATCAGTTCATGCATTTATTTATTTTTGGTTTTACTACTGAAGTTACTTGATAAAAGTTGTAGATAATATTATTTGCAACCAAAATGTTAACTATTTTTTTTGTTACCTTTATTTTTATTTGAGCCCTTTTTAAAAGATGGCGGTCGTGGGACTAAGGTTGCAAACCTCATAAGTTTGGATTTAACTATAAACTGACTCGTCGGCAGCACCAGTATGATGAACCTGTCGTTGCACACGTCTGTAGGCCGCGGTAATCACTTCCCATCAGGTGGGTAGTGCGCTTGTTTGTCACTCAAGTGGTATATAAAAAATCACACGCTCTTAGAAAATTAATACATACCTATACCTATTTTTTTAGTAAGCACCTAACTATTATTAAACAGTGGCAATTTCCCAGTGGAGACCATGTAAACTTGCGTATAGATAGATCATTAAAAAAACAATGCTTGTCGAGGGATCCTGTGAAACTTCAACCCCACGGTTGCCAATCTAACATCTTAGCCATTACCCCATCACCACTCATTTCAACACATATAACTTATATGACTAATCAGTTTAAAAAATCAATCGTGGTTGCGCTTTCTCATTTAATTTTTGTCTTCATTCTCATTGATATAATTAAGGTTCAACACAATTCCTATATAATTGTGCTAAAAACAACACGCTTCCGTAACGGAATCATTGCTTTTATACATCGGAACACATATCTTAGACCTAAATCGTGAGACAAACGAGGCCCCTCGTTTTATAATAACCTATGCATATGAAAGGAAATGTATGACATTATAATAATTTAGAAAACATAAAGTAAACATCTAGTTATAAGAAATAAATAGAAATAGTATACAATCCCTCCGCATTCCCAAAGTATGAAAGGCATAGCGTGAAATTGCGCAAAGTATTAATGCGAGAAATTGTATGGTACTCGGGGACGGAATAAATGCGAGATTACATTTTATAGAATTTAAATTTAATGTATGTGAACCCTGAGAGGGTCAAATCATTATATAGACTAGGGACTACTTCTATGAGAATAGGGCTTCCACGTGGGTTGAAGGCGCTAGACTTAAATAAAAACTTGGTACATTTGAGCTCGTCCTTCGCCATAACACCTTGTGCTACCCTTAAAAGATACCCAAGAACCGTGTATTGCCATATCTGGTCCAAGATATAAGTCCCGTGCAATGCACTGTGCACAATGGCATGATGATATCTATGGTTATTCAACAGACTGTTCGCATGGTGTTGCTCAGAGTCTGGAAGTTATGTGTGAAACATATCAGTGAAAATAAACTTGATATTCCTATACCCCCCTCCCCCCTTTCCACCCCTCCCTTTTTCGGGTTCCCATAACAGAGAGGGCCATCTCGGAAGCGAAGATGTCTCTATGTCAGCCGCGGTTTGAGAGATACCTTTTTTTTATACCCCTGAATACCCCTGGTAGCAGACGAGCACACGGTCGACCTGATGGAAAGTAGTTACCAACACCAGGGGAGTCACACTCATGCTGCCAACCTGTATTTAAAGACAGAGAGTATCTGTATAGTCAGTGTAGAAGACAAAGCAGGAACAGCCTCTGGGCTTCCCACTGACAGCACAAAAACTCTCCAATGAGCAGTATTAGACAATTTCACACCTGTTAGCAGTAAGCAGTATTAGACAATTTTACACCCCCACCTACATCTGAAGACCCTAGACGGTATGCGTTTTTAGTCGGTTCGAGTCCAAAATACCCGCCACGACCGCTACCGCCCGGTGTCGGGAGCGATTATCGAAGAAATATGCCGGTACTTTCCCGGGACATAATATCATTAATACCTGACTAACACAAAAAGTATTGTGACTCTAAGGATTAAATTCTATAGGAAAGGCATATGCTGAATCCCGTCCGCGTTAAGGCGACACATAGACGTGTATGCCTTATGCTTTGATTTGCCTAATACTTTGATATGCTTTATACCTTTTCTGTACAATTGCCACCAAGAATCGCGGTCATGCAATTGTGATTTTGAAATGACCCGCGTCTTTAGGAAGCAATTTGAGTGCAAAAAAATCGCGAAATTATTTTGTTCCGCATCATTTATACTATCGTAAGATTCAATGTTTATAATCAAATTCGTCATATGTGAATAGTTAATTTGATTATGTCTTGACTGGTAACAGTGCTCAGGATATAAATCTTGGACTTAAAATGTGCTCAAAATATGCTCAATACGCGCATTAGGTACACGTTTTTTGGGTGTATTTTGAGAAGAGCAGGTGGTGCTACGGCGCGCTGCGATGAACAAGCGCAACTTCATCAATCATAGCTTATTACAAAACAATCCGCATTCTCTAGGGCCTTGTTTGATTTAGGTCCAAGATATGTGTCCCAAAGTATATCACCAGATGGATGATTCACAATTCAGATAATGCCGTGTCGCACTGGGGCTGAACCGGGTTGGTAATTCTTGCTATATCTAGGCTATTTCCGTGGAATCTCTACATGACTGTGTGTGTTGTGTTGCGATACACTGCATCTTGCCTCATAAAGAAGTGTTGTTCACTGATCTTCGGGCGCCCGATGTATACGTTCGTGTTACATACATATAAGAAAAGGCTTAGAGGATGAAAATGACAGCTCACGTGTTTCCTTCTTCCTACAGTCCCGGGACCTTTAAGCGGGGCGTGAAAAAGCATCTGATGAGGCCGTCAAGCTGAGTGCCACCACTGTTAACATGGAACGTGTGTATAATGGTGACACTATTTCCCGAGACTTTGCCTTCAGCTTAGTCCTATATAAAAAAAAAAACGTGTGGCACTCGGGGACTGCCGCGGTAAAGCTATTGCATAGCATTTTGTATCAACTTATGCAATTATGATAATATGCCCTTTGCCGTGCATTAGTTTTCTTTTTCTCTCTACGCTTTTCTTCTCTATAAAACGAAAATATCTAGGTATAAATAATAGGTATAAATAATTAGGTATAAATAGTGTAATGACACACCAAAACAAAATTATTCATTTAAAAAAAATAACGATATTAAGAAGTGATTATCGACAAATTTTACAAGTACAGCTATTCACTGTTGTCCATAAATACCTATACACCTATATACTTTCTCATAAACAGCTGCTTATGTATTCGTCCGATTTCGTAGCAGCTCGTCTCGATTCGTGCGAGCTTCGTACAGTCGTACAATACGGCTAGTTGCATGCACACGAACACCGTGTCGAAGACTGCCGAAAAGAAACGAGCGTGAGGTTTTTTCGTTACGGATTTCTGGATTCGGTCCCCGCGCTCAAGGCCCTCGATAGAAGTGAAAAAATAAAAAAGCATATCTTGCACTTGGAAGAACTTTAATCATGATGATTCCGTAAGAACGAATAGGTTACATATAGATATATAGGTAATATGATATACATATATACGTGATACATATACATTACACGGGTATAACAACCATTGGCTAAATCTAATCGTTTTGCTCAAAATCACAAACATTTTGTTCCGCTAACATTGTAATGGCGGGTTCAGAGGAAGCGATTGGAAGCAACAGTTATTCCACAGAAATAAATTGCTATCTATATGATTTTCTAGTAAGAAATTATTTTGATAGTAATATACAAACAGAATCAGTATACAGCCTAAGTTTCGATCTACACTACTACGTCTTTTATTATTACTTATTAAATAAATAACTTTGCGTCTAAAACAGAGATTATTTAAATCTATTAAGATTGGAAAAAGTGAAACGCTCTCACGGGCTCTCAGTTCAGCTCATACCCTCGACCAGTCCCTTAGGCGCGGTTTATACAGAAGAGATGGCGAGGACGTATGGCAGCGACGAACATCTTAAGTACTTAACTCAATATAAATATAACGTTGTTTTTGTGTGCCTAGTGGTATGGGTAATGGACTGCTGAGACGAGGTCTCGGGTTCGATCCCAGCTTTTACCATGGTACACACCAATGACTTTGATGCTTTTCGAAGTTATGTGTGTATTTATCGCAGGTTTGTAAGTGCCCGGTTAATGGCAATAGGCTCGCCACCTATTGCATTGGGACCTGAACATAAACTTGCGAAATTGGGTGCTAGCACCTCTGCCTACCCCTTCGGGGATATAGGCGTGAGTTTATGTTATGTTATGTTATGTTGTCGTTTTTGTCGTAGAGGAGAATGGGGATGCAGACGCAAAACTAATTGTAGATGGTAGCACCATATGACCAAACAACAATAACCGACTGTTCCGTGACAATAGCCAACTCATTGTCAGGTTTAAAGAGACAAACAATGAAATCTACATAGATGACAGCTGTCATTGGCCATTACGAGGCGTCCTCTGTACGGATAAAAGCGCAGGCGGCATCCCCATTGCGCACGCGCCTTCAGGCGACTTCCCGCCAGTAAAGTGACGCGCCACCGTATCGAGTAGCGACGTTATTATACACTTCATGAGGTTTTATGGTGTTACTTAAATTGTCCACCACCGCCATACATCCCTGCCATGTCTCTTCTGTATAAGCCGCGTCTTATATTCACATAAGCTATTCACTTTTTCTAATAATAATCGATTTGAATAGCTAGCATACTAATGGCCATAAAATTTCAATAAAAAGTGATTATTTAGTTGCTTACCAATCATCCCGTACGAACACACCACTAAATCTAACTAAATATTATCGAGTACTTAAGTCAATTCACAGTTTGGCTTGGCCTATCCTATAACTAACATGATAAGAGTATATACATATCTTAGACCATTTCCCTAGGAATAACAAATTCTTACTAATCTAAAAAGATCTATCAGAAGATTCGACTTAAATTCTTATTTATTATGAGACAGTAAAAAACCATAGGAACTTATAAAATAATACCACTTTTAAGGAAATTCATCATCTTAAAAACACACAATTTACAAGAAATATACGTTTATTATTATACCCTACGAGCAATATAAATTATCACTATTTTAAATAATCACCATATATAACTTAAGTACATTAACATAATGCAACTTAAAACTTAATCTAGACCATTTTGATATTGTCTTTTAGAAATCATGTTACAATTTACAATACAATCTTAAGCTTCAAACACACAGGTGCGTTATTACGGGTAATTAATACCGCACGCATTTTATCGATCTATGATACTGCAAGTGTTATTGCGATTATAGCGTTGCACACCATTGTCATATGTATAAAAACACATTGCTATTGTTTAAAATAACAGGGAATTCGCATGCGCAAAAACGCGTGCGGTTTTTGGAGCGATAATAACGCGTGCAGTATTTTCGAGCGATAATAACGCGTGCGGTATTTTCGAGCGATAATACTTGCAGTATTATTGGTTAGCGTCTGTGTGTTCGAGGCTTTATAATATATATTATTCGATGTATGAATACGAAGAAACGGATATCAAAGCTACTGAACCAAAGAGTTTGGTCCGTTCATTATTCTAGAGCAAACATTTTGATCACGACTACCTACTAACATATATTATTAAACAATCATGTACAGTTCACGACTTTTAATTTGATAGAAGGCAAGTTAAATTGGCTAAAATCTGTTTGTTCATGTTCGTAAAACGTGCTCTCTTTCTCACTACAAGGGCCGGTACCTTTTCAGAATATTTAAAAGCAAAAGTTTAGGTTCTTTTAAAAAAGTTAGTATATTAGTTATTGAAATTACTTATATCCCTCATAACTCCCCCATCAAAGTCAATTGACTGTGTTATGAGTAATGGCTAGGACTCGAACCTGAGATCTCTAAATCCTTAACCACTAAACTAACGACATTTTAATATTTTAAACCACAATGATTTTAACTGCTCTATTTAGTGATCAGACCCACAGTCCAGTGTGCGAGAGAGAGAACACTACAGAAACCAAACCAGCCGAAATTAACCAGATACTCACTCTTCTTGCCCACATGTCAAATAAAAAACCAGGTACTATACATATTAAATCTTTACGTACCTCAGTACTGACAGTAAAGTACTCTAGGCACACCTCAACAAAAAGTTGCTTAATAGCACTAATTTATGAGATCAAGTCGACATGTGTGAAGAAGCCGTTATGTTTAGCATAAAGACCATTTTTGACGTCTACACGTTAGAAAGTAAGTTTATATTTTAGAGTACTTTTAGACTATATATTAGAGTACCTTGGCACTTCATAACATACTGAATAACAGCAGTAGTCTAGCGTGAACATAATTATATATATTTATTAAAAAGTTACGAGGAGGATCTTATACTTTATTCCTGATTACGTTCCGTTACAAGGGCAATTCTCGTAATAAAAAACTATTTTGAATAATATCTCTAAATCTCCTGAATGCCAAAAATAGTGTTCGCGTAAAGGTGGATTTAGACAAAACGAACTTAGAGCTAGAGCTAGAACACGAGGTGTAAACCAAACCTTTTTTTTTTTCAAAGAAGGAACAACAAACGAATGTTCTGTGTTTACACTAAAAGAATTTGACAGATAGGGCATAGAATGAGCATTCGCTCGTTTGGTGTATAATGCCACTTTAACACAATTATCAAGAAAATATTGACATTGTGGTCAATTTTAATATTGGATCGAGTTTGAATTCTAAGTAAATTTTTAATAGGTACATGAATTGAGCGAGCTTATTTTAATTGTAATCATTTTTTGATATTTTTGGGAGTCTTAACAGATTTTTATTAGAAAAATTGGCCCTTAGATGAATTATAATAAAGCCTCTTCTTTATTTGTGGTTTATACTTTACTCTTTTTATTTTAATTTGGTGGTTTAGAGTCAGAGATAATGTATCTAGTTATCTGGACTTAAAATTGAAATTACAAAGTAACATATCAACATTATCTTTCCAAATAAACAGATTACACGACATTACATTGAATTTTATTATCACATAGTTTTATTAAAACACAAGCTGGCTAACACCGCGCTACACAATATAAAATAATTAATAAAGTCCTAAACAGTAGTCTTACATATTGAGTTATTCTGTCCAAGTGTGTTTGTATCTCTCTTAGATTCCATCGATTGAACAATATTCAGTTGAACCAATCAACATTCGAAACAATATGAAATTAGACCCCTTCAATTGATCAGCATGCAGTTGAACTAATCGATGGGCAAATAAGAATAAGAAATTAGATTCCATCGATTGAACATAATGCAGTTGTACTGATCAACAATCGAATTGAAACAATATATGCCGTTGAACTAATCAACCGTCTAACATAATTAAGAACTTAGACTCAATCGATTCTTCATAAGGTAGTTGATCTAATCGACAGAAAAACAAAAATAAGAAAGTGGACTCCATTGATTGAACAACAAGCAGTTGTACTAATCAACGGTCAAACAACATTAAAAAATTAGGCTCCATCGATTGAACAACATGCCTTTGAAGAAATCTATTGATCGATTGATCAAAAAGCAGTTGAGCTAATCAACTGTCGAAGAGCATTAAGAAATAAGACTCAATCGATTCTTCAAAATGTAGTTGAACTAATCGACAGAAAGACAACAATAAGAAATTGGACTCCATCGATTGAACAACAAGCAGTTGAACTAAACAACTAAAAAGCATTAACAAATTAATCTTCATCGATTGAACAACATATACTTGAACTAATTAACTGTCGAGAAACATTAAGAAATTAAACCCCATCGATAAAATAACTTACTATTGAACTAATCAACAGTTGAACAACAGTAAGAAAAAAAGAGAGTACCTACTTGACTATCAACACTTTGGTTATTAAAGCTTAGATATCTTACCTATTGTAATAGTGGATTTACAAAAATCTACAACATCACAATCACTAGAACATTTATGTCTAAATACCCGATTTGATTATTATCCTATACAAACACTAATCAACTAACCGTTTGATTGTATCATCATGAAATAAACAACGTGAAAATTATGTGAATTTTCACGTTGTTCTGCACGATATCGCGATACCGGTGCACGGTGTCAGTATAGGTGCGAATCGCTTTAATATTGATAAAGCAATGTTATTATTGTGGAGGCAAAATATTTTATTAATATTTAATTTTCTTTAATCATTTTTGATTGGTCCTTAATACATGTAAGTATTACAAAGGATGTTCAAATATTTTTGTCTTCGAAACCATTTTGAAATTGGCGAATCATATTTGGTTCGTATTTTAGTCAATTAAATTTAATACTACTTTTAAGGTCAGTCCTTACGGCAGCGACATTACTGCCGTAAGTACGGAGCTTTGCAAACAATACGTCAATCTAAGAACTAATTTAAAACCCATTAATTGTTAACTAATTGCGTTCAAATTTTACATCACTATACAAATTGGCAAACTATACACTGTTTCATGGTGATACATACAAACTAAGAGTGGATTAATGTATGGTTATTCAGGCCTAGAATTCTTAACATACCTCTGATTTATTAGATAATGGTTAATGAAATTATTAAGCCGGCTCTAGAACACACACATGTTACATAACACACTACGTAAGTGTTTTTTTAAGGGCAACGGTTACGGACATAGTCAAATCTCTCTGTCATCTAGTTATGGACGTTCCATTCATTTATTTTTTGGTGGTAGACACATACTTTTGCTTCTTGCTATAATGCCGTTAATATTCGCGATTATGGACATTAAAGATATCTTATTAGGCGCCACGAACATGCATTGACGTCGACCGTTTGTTTGGCCACTGCATTTAGCGCGTTAATAATTAACGCAATAATTATCACGCTGATGAGTATTGACGTTTGCCTTACCATAAAAAAAATCTGTTTCCCACTTAAATCCACTACCATGTGTGTGTATTGCGACATTATCTAATTTCATTCACCATCATAATTCTATCAACGGTGAAGTTCCAACCAGAACATAATTATTCGTCTACGTAGAGCCATGCTTTGATATGAATGACGTATACCATCTTGTACTATGTGTCAGTCTAGACAAGATTTTGGGTCATCTTCAATCAGAAACTTCTATGAAAATACCGGACCGACTGTACTGAATAAAAAATGTCATCCTGTAAAGAAGTGGTAGCTCATAAAGGGGTCGTTTCTCGCTGAACGGGATACAGAGCTCGCCATTTTGAAGTGTCAGTAATTTCTGGTAATTTAACAGCAACCACAAACTACTGATACCAGTTCTTTTTTTTCGCATAGTCAGTCTAGCATTAAAAAGAAGTTATTGTTCTCAACAGGTAAGTCATGGAAAGTCAGAAATACTAAGTTTCCCAAAAAGAGGATGATATTGAAAGATATGACGTCATCTTCCTACCTTTGTACTCCATTTGTGAACCTCGATCAGGCGTTTTATACTCAGCTAAGGAAGCAACTGAACAGAAATTATTAACCCCTATTCATGAAATTCGTTGTAAATAGGCATAATTATAAAACTTACTAATTCAACTCATTTTCTATAACAAAAGTAGTTTTGAATGCAAGGGAATTAATAGCATGAATGATCAAAAGACTGTTTTAAGAATATATAAAGGTCACTAATATAGTCTAAAAAGCAATGAAAATCACACATTAAATATTATTAGTACCTTTGGCACTTTTCCAAATACTACAGTATTGTGAATAGTGCCAAAGGCACAAATCGGTATCCATTTAAAACCAATAATTATTTTTTGAAGATTTCATTGAACACTAGGTATAAGATAATAGAAGGGCGCTTGAATAAACTATAAATACGTGACAATTTAGAGCCACACACAATAATCGTCTGTCTAAATGGCAATACGGCAAGGCTGCTTGCGGCTTTGTTGTGACGATAAGTGAAGCTCCTAGCCTAGGCGAAAGTCGAACCATGTAAACCTCTCATAAAGGAAATAGGAATGGACCCACAGTATACGTCCTAGGAAATAAGTATACCTTACAATACAACTTCATTTTGGACAGATGCATATCTCTTTGGACGTGTATATAACTAAAACTTCAAGTCCGCACAAAACAATAAATCTATCTGTGACTTGTTATGGCAAATATAAATATCAATGAGTTGACAGTTTCAATAATTATTTCTAATAGGTAATATGAACATTTCCCTTCTGTGAAAGTTGGTAAGTACTTAGGTTTTAATGGCGTTTAGATGTTGCGTCTACAGTAACTTGCTTAGATTTCCCCAATATCCATAAATGTCTTTCAAAACTGGATGAATAGTTAGAATAGACACTAATCGTGCGGTTTAATATTAAAACATATTCAATTTCAAATTAAGTATATCCCGGCGCGTAATTATAATTTGCTCAACATATTCAATAAGTCCGATGGCAATCGCTGAACGAAAAAAATCGAAGTTCAGCACCACAGTTTAACTACAAAAAGACCCCAACTTAATTTAGAGAATGAATTAATGAAAATATTGAAGAAAACACGTTATTAAGCATAGCCTAATCAAATTATTTACCTGAAACTATAATTTTGGCTTCGTCATCAGTCATTACGAGTACCACTATATATTTTGAGATCTAGTACATATTATATTGTCAAAAAACCACTACCTAAAGCCTAGATCGAGTCCACAGGAGTATACCATACCTACCACCTCAATACTGTCTCTAAGGCAGTCCTGTCGCGGCCCTCGCTCAAGAGTCTCGTGGTCACGCCCTACCCAACATGGCCGCCACGTCACCAGCTGACTGCGAATGGAGAAGAGCTCCTCTTGTCGGTCGTGGGGGTGCCAGTCGTGGAAGAGCCAGGACGCCTGCAGGAGCCGAGCCAAGGGCGCATCCGATGACGAACTCGTGGCGGGAGGCTTCGGTAGGTGTGATACGACGTTTTGGATCCCATCTGCAAGAACAAACTATGTTTGTTAACAACTCCTTGTTTACGTCAAGATACTATTAGTTGTTGTCTGGTCACTGAGGTAGACAAGCACACGGCCCACCTGATGGTTTTCCATCATTTAGTATCTAATTGATTAGTTAACGTGGCCTATGGAGGTGTGCAACACCAGAGGAATCACGCTCGTTCTACCGACCCTGTAAATACAGAGAGTTTTTGTGCTGTCAGCGTAGAAGGCAAAGCAGGAATATAGCTTTTGGTCTTCCCACTGACAGCAGCACTGACAGCGCCGGGAACACAACACGAGGTTATTATGGCCGCGGTATTCTGTAGGGTGAAGGAACTTCCCAAGTCGGACTGCTGTGTGCAATTGGACGGAAATACCGTTCTGTCCTTCCTCCTTCTTGTAGTAGTAGTAAGTACTTTTACCAATATCTGGGTCTGCTCGAACAACATTTCACATTAGGACTTATATGTCTTATTGTTAAAAAATTCAAAACAAAAAAAGAAGGCCAAATTGACGGCATAAGGCTAGCAGCAGCCTACTAATCGCAATTCATGGCAGTTCATTTCAGGGTAATGGCCGTTGGACCTGTAGACTAAACGACCATGTTTTCGAGGTAAACCTAGCCCCTTTTACCGTAATGATTCGGTATTTCTGTAACATATTTACACACCTACGATTCGCAGATGACATAGTCTTAATGGCGAAGTCGCTAGAGGAGCTGAACCGGATGCTGGGCGGACTAGCTTCAGCCTCGCGACGTATCGGTGTTGGCATGAATTTGGATAAAACCAAAGTCATGATCAATGGCCACATTGATCCGATACCGGTCGTCGTACATGGTCACCTTCTCGAAATTGTTTCTAAGTACACTTACCTCGGGCAGATTCTGCAGTTAGGTAAAAACAATTTCGAGAGGGAGGCCAAGAGGAGGATCCAGCTGGGCTGGGCAGCGTTTGGGAAACTACGCCGAGTCTTCTCGTCATCCATACCGGAATGCTTGAAAACGAAAGTTTTCAATCAGTGCGTCCTACCCGTCATGACCTACGGAGCCGAGACATGGACACTCACGGCAGGGTTGGTCCATCAGTTCAAAGTCGCTCAGCGAGCTATGGAGAGAGCTATGCTCGGAGTTTCTCTGAAGGATAGAATCCGCAACGAATACATCCGACAGAGAACCAAAGTTATCAACATAGCGCAAAGAATCAGCAAGCTGAAGTGGCAGTGTGCTGGCTATATCTCACGAAGAACCGACAACCGTTGGGGTAAACGTGTTCCTGAGTAGAGACCGCGACTCGGCAAGCGTAGTGTAGGACGCCCTCCGACCAGGTGGGATGACGATCTAAGAAAGACTGCAGGCAGATGCTGGATGCGGCAAGCTGAAGACAGGGCGCTATGGCGCTCATTGGGGGAGGGCTATGTCCAGCAGTGGACTAATATAGCCTGATGATGATGATGATGATGATGTAACATATTTTATCTGCACTATGACTATAGGTAAAATGACTAATTAAACACGCTAAGTTTCTGCATAACTAAATGAAGTATCATCTTTTTATGGTGCAGACCTGATTACTACTAATTAATCAAATAGTTTATTCTCCAAGACCTTCTCTATAACCAGAACTAGATATTCTTCGAGAAGGTTCTATCTATCCGTATTAGTACTGCAAACATTACCTAATATTACCTGACATGTACAGTCAACTACAAAAGTGGCTTAATAAATTCTAATTTATTGATCACTGTGGCTGCTAATCATCTCATAATTTAATTAAATTAAACATTAAAGATATTAACTTAGTGTTATGGGGACTAACAAACTACATAAACGTGAAAAATGAATGTATATTTTCCAACTTTATAAAAGATTTGTAAATATGTTAGAGTTAATCAACTTACGAGGCTGACTGTACTTACGTTAAAACTTCTATGCACTTCCCATTGCAAAATCAATACATAGGTACCAACAAGTTTAGCTCGATCGCCATTTTAGTAGTTTATGATACTGTTGCATAATATAATAAGGGTTCTTATAACACGAGTGTGTTTTAAAAAAACGATCCGTAGGCGAGTTTTTTATAGTATCACACGAGTGTTATAAGACCAAGTTATGTACAGTGTCATACACTACTTTATCTACTCTCATACTTTAATACATAAACTAATTTATTTTACAAATAAAACCCAACTTTGATTAATTTAAATGTAAAATGTTGGCGCCAAGGCGCAAACATCGATTGCGTATGCGTGTTTCTCTTTTTTTCTTCCGAATCGGCGGATTCTTTTTTTAAAGTAGAGGTTGAGTCCAGATGGAGGTTGTATAGGTGTATCGTTATGATTAAAAAGTTATTTAATGATATAGGTGTCCATACAAGACCTGTATCGTAATAAAACTTTTTTTTGGCCTGTGTGTAATGTTTGTCATAAGATTTTTGATTTCAATTTTATAATCTTTGTATTATAGTATCAGAGTAGATAAATCATACCTATGTATTTTGCAGTAACGAAATAAATTAATACTTTTTGTCTAAAAGTTGTAAACCTTGATTAAAATCAAAACTGGAACATTATAAAATTGACTTGCTGATTATTATAACACACTTTTATAGCGTTTATGGAACGCATATGGTCAGGTCATATAGGTTTTATGATTGTAGAAGGTACAATAGAATTCAAAATAACTAGAGGTTACATTTAAAGATTGAAGCATAGATTGCTTAATGGTTAAATATCTCGCCTTTACAATCAAGAGGGTCAGGTTTGAATCCTAACTATTGCTCTCCCTATCAAATCCTAATTCTAACAATCTAACAAAGGGTAACGAAAATAACAGGGAGTCCGGGCCACATTTCCGGCATAACACACCTACTGAATGCTGATGTATCTATTGCATCTGTAAACGGATCTATGTGTGAGTAATGGCTTGTTTCTCATAAACACAAGTAGGTTAGCATGCGTGAATAAATTAAGCAATTTATCTTCATTCGAGAGCGGCACTGCTTGATTCATACATCAGAGTTTTGTAAGAGATGATTGATCACAAAGAATGGTATTCTTTGTATCTATAAGATATATTGTAATATTTGGGTATACCCATGCGTGGTTCGTTGTATAAATATCCCTGTTATAATACTTCTGGAAGTGTGATTCATGAACCGGATAATAAGAATGTATTGTACGAAACTGTCATTATAAGTCTTTGAGAATGCCGTGAGGCGAAACTGATAATAATATAAAGTTTAGAAATAAAATATGATCGAATAGAAGAATGTGTCTCAACATGTGTAGCAAGTTCCACCAAGTGCCATCAACAGTATAATGTCCCAATCCAATAGTTTTACTGGTTACCACTAAGAATAGCTAGCTTTGTAATCAACCAATTGTTGTTTTTTTTCATCGAATTAACTCATTGCAGTCCACTGCTGGACTACTGTTTCCACGTTGGCCAGACGGGGTGGTACAGTGTTTTATTTTGAGTTTTCTTCTCTTGCAGACTTTAATATTATCACTACATAGCATAAAACAAAGTCGTTTTCTCTGTCCCTATATCCCTTTAAACGCTTAAATCTTTAAAACTACCCAACGGATTTTGATGCAGTTTTTTTAATAGATAGAGTAATTCAAGAGGAATGTTTATATGTATAATACATGTTTAATATAGTAGAGGGTGCAGCGGGAACGGGATCTGACGCTACGCGGGCGGGAAAATATTGGCGGTACGAAGTTAGTCGGGTCAGGTAGTTAGGTTATATAATTTACAAATTGTATTCGCCACCTCTGTACATTTGTTATCCTTTAGTATCCAATTGTAAACTAAAGCAGTTACTAGATCTAGATCAAGGCAATCACTATCACTTTGCAGCCTAGTGCCCACAGACCAGGCCCAAACTAGGTACCAATGTGCATTAGGCATTCAGACCCCAATAAATTTATGTTTCCTGTCAAGTTTTGCACGAGAATTGTTCATTCCAACATTCCAACAACATTTTACAATTGCTTACATCATAACTAATACTGTTTGAATAAATAAACTTCTACTGAAATTGCGATCAATAGACCTAATAAAAAAACCCCGCATTAAAATCCATACAATAATTTTTGTGTCCATTGCAAACAAATGAACAAGTATTCCAAAATAAATATGGATTCAGAATATTCAATTAATTAATCTATTGTAGCCCACTGATGGACATAGGCCTCTCCCAATGTTGGGAGAGGCCTATATGTCCATCAGTGGGTATGGCCTACTGTTTCCACGCTGGCCAGACGGGTTGGTACAGGGTTTTATTTCGAGTTTCCCTTCTTTCAGTCAGTATCTTATTGTGACTTAAACATTATATTTTAACAAAATGAAGTGCTAGACTTACTAAATACTATTTCTAAGGGTATTGTGGAAGATCTAGGAAGTAACAGCAAGATGTTGCAATTAGTGGGAGGCGCCGACGCGCGTGACTACCTTCTGACTGTAAATACGTAGTGTTTTAGACTAGCTAATCACCTGTCATGTAAGATTATGTAAACTTATTTTCTTGTCTGGTTAAACAATGTCTTAAGGGGGCCAGTGTTTAGGTATAGACAGATTGATATATTATGAATACAATTTGGGCTTTGATGAATCGAGAGTGTGAACTGTGTACCATTCTAGCATACAGGCATTTTTTGCAGTTATAGGCAATGACTAATCCAGCCTGGGGGTTGCAGGTGATAGGTGAGGCTGCCTATCACCTTAGCAGAAACAGGTCGAGGTTTTTTGTAGTGTTAGTTTCTTTAAAAGTAGTGACTTATAATACTAATTATTATTTATTTGTATATTATTAATTATGTAATCACGAAGTAGAAACTATGAATTTCGAGTGTGATATTTTTCACGCAAATTCTATTCAATAAATAGAACGTTATAGTTTTGAATTGCCGTTTGTAGATATTATGTAACACATTTTTGTTTCTATAAACTCAATAAATATACTTAAATGACTAATTTTCAAAAAATAATGAAAATGTTAAAATAAAAATATAAAATATAATAAATGTGAAAACAATTAGCCTCTCCAAAATCATGTGTAACTAGGAGGAAATTCTTTTAAATAATATTATTTTACAAATTTTAACAATGGTAGTTGCATAATGTACCTACTTCCTGTGTATAATTAAGAAAGAACCTACTTTCCTGTAACCTGCTTAATAAGAGTTAAGTATCTCATTACCTATGTATTGTTTGCCCCACTGTTCGCAATTATACAAAAAAACATCTTCGAATGTTTATCCGCATTCTAGAACACATTTAACAGGCTCCCGTCAAAATGACACTGTATATGGTTATGAACTAGAATTATTTATTTGTATGGTTATTGACGATAGACGGACTAATTTATTATCTACAAAGTAAACCCAGGAAAGAATTCTGCAGGACCCCAAGGAAGTTGGTCCAAAATACGAAGAAAGACGTAGCACTTAGCCAAATAGGTCCAATGAAGTCATTTTGGGTTTCTTACGGGTGGGGTAAACTAAACCAAAGGGTCATGTAATGTCTGCGGATCCGTGTTCGCAATAAATGTGTTCTATGGGACCTTCGATCAATTGATCGAAGTATGGAACCGATTGTCCGAAACATCTATCCTCGGATGTTTCATAGGAGGCCTTTAAGCATTGGCTGTCTATGTGAAAATGCGGCTTCAATGTATAATGCCCTGGTATTATTTTACATGTTAGGAGTAATACTGAGAGGAGCCACATATAGTAAAGCAACATAATTTTCTGTGCACACAGCAAAATGCCAAGAAAAATGCTTCTTTGACAAGAGATATCAAGATTTCCTGCGTAGATGTAGGAGGTAGGCAGCTTTATATAAATATTCTATATAAAGCTCCCTACCTCCTGCGTAAAGTATGGTTAACCCTTAGATACCACAATACTTCTTTTAAATCCATAAATTGTGAGCGAACAGACAACATTATTTTGTGAATAAGCGCGTCGTGTCTTGTACCAATTGTAGGTAACATTGCGGTCGCTATTGTGTGACATTAGAATAACCAGTGACCGGAATATTGCAAAAATGGACAAGTTCCTTCACAATTTATTACAAAATTGAACGTAATTTATAATACATAACTAAAAATCTATTCTGTCATTAACAGAATAATATGGACAAATGTCAGAATCGTAAAGTTTGCGGACTGAATAGTTGACACTAATGATGAACTGGGTCCTACGAGATGCAGGACTTAGTTCTTCTTTTAAATGAGGTATTCAGAAAAGGTACAGGGGAGACCGTTATGAGATCGTTTCGTCTGTCCTTTAAGACCTGTTTTCTCAGATACAAGGAGATCATCATCATCCCTGCATTAGTCCTGGGCCCTGATTCTACTAATATTTTGTTCATAGCAAAACCACTGCGGTAACACAAACACTGTAACAAATGCCATTTAACTTTAGACTTTACCATTTTACCATTAAAATCTAATATTAAATGACAAAAGTTTTAAGCTCTTTCTCTTTTCATTTTGAACTTCAAATCTCAGACATAAAGTCTAAAATTTAATGACATTTTATGCAATGTCAGCGGTATGACCATGGTTTTGTTATGTCACAAAATTAGGAGAATCAGGGCAGGTCGCCACGCAACCGAAGCCTTTGCCTCAGAGACCGGGATCAGATACTACTTTACTACTTAACTGCGAAGCTGAACTTCGAAATTTTCCCTGAAGTCTTCCAATTCTGGCAATAATTAACACGATGACACGATTACGTGAACCCACTCTTTAACACAAGCAATTTAGCTTCAGCCAAAGTTAACGGAAATACTAGTTTCTTTTCAAATCTAAATACGGTTTTAAAGTTTGTTAATATAAGTTACAATGTATTTAAGCTTTTGGAGAAACTGCTTCGGCAATTTATGCTTGTTACGTGCCTCGGTTAGGTAAGGTACTGGGCCCTGATTCTGCTATTATTTTTCTCATGGCAAAGCCACTGCGATACCACAGATACTGTACCCACTGCCATTTAACTTTAGATTTTACTTTTATACTGTTAAAGTCTTAAATTAAATGACAATCTTGTAGAGTGAATGAAAAATGTTATAAAATCTTTCTCTTTTCATTTTGGCCTTTAAGGTATAGAAATAAAATGTAAAATTTAATGACATTTTATGCAATGTCAGCGGTATGACAGTGGTGTTGTTATGTTATAAAATTAACAGAATTGGGGGCCTGGACGTAAGCAGACCCATCGTGTTTCTAGTCGTAAATATGAAGGTACTGTGTTTACTGAATGTTTTATTTTATCACTTTCTTGTAGGTACAGTCAGTGTCAGATATATCTTCACCACAAAGTTTCAAAATCCTAAAAATAAGGAGTTAAGAAACAAATCATACTGTTTTATTGATTGAAATTGCATTATTTTCTGAACTAAAGGTTACCAAATACGAGAACAATCAGAATACCGCGGTCATAATAACCTCGCGTTGTGTTCCCGGCGGTGAGTAGAGTAGCCAGAGCTCACTGGAGAGTTTTTGTACTGTCAGTGGGAAGGCTTGTCCTGCTTTATCTTCTACACTGACGGCACAGAAACTCTCTGTTCTAACAGGGTCAGAAGCGCGATTGTCACGCCCCTGGTGTTACACACGTCTATAGGCCACGGTCACCACTTTCCATCAGGTGAGCCATGTGCTTGTCTGCCACCTAAGCGTTATAAAGAAAGAAAAAAATGAAAAGGAAGCGAGGAAAACCAAGGCATTAAGATAATTTTGAATACTTTGTTCATCAAGATCTATCTGATGTTGATTGTACACGATATCATTAGGGAAGTAAGGCTAGCAAAAAAGTGGGTATTTTCGTATTTTGGTTCAGATGCGTTCGAAATGCCACAAGCGCCGGTAGCTTAGTGGTTAAGGAGTCGGCCTTGCTATCGAGAGGTCCCGGGTTCGAATCCTGGCCATTACACTACCGACGTGAACCCACTCCTAGCACAAGCAATTTAGCTTAGTTGGAGGGGTTAGAGGGAATATTAGTAATTTCGATAATTTCGGTTATTAAGAAAAAATTAAAAAAAAAAGAATAATGTGTCGGTCTTGTGTCGGAATACGGCAATAGGCTTACCTCTTATTACGTGGGGCCGTATATAACAATTGATGAAATGTGGGCGTTAACTCACCTCTGCGTAATCCTCCGAGGATAAAAGCGTGATTATATGTATGTATGTATGAATCATCAGAAAATAATGTTAAAAATTATTGCTCAATCATTCATTGTTCCATAATATAATACCTGGCGTGTGTTGAGAGGCCAATTGACTTGAGCGCTGTCACTACTTTGCGAATTACGGCTTCTAATTGGCTGAAATCTATATCATGTGGCCAATGGTCAATACCATACTATTCTTTATTTTTCCCATAATAACCTGCTGATAGAAGGCTATCGCCCTTAAATTATAATTTCGGCTGTTTTTCCCTAATTACCTAGCATCCATAAGCTTACAATACTGCTCAAGTTGAAAATTGGCGATTTTCACATTTTGATGCCATTGGATAGAGCTACTCATTCCGCGTCTAACCATTGGTCACATGATTGGTTCAGCCAATTAGAAGCCGTAATTCGCAAAGTAGTGACAGCGCTCAAGTCAATTGGCCTCTCAACACACGACAGTTATATCGTCTCCTGTAAAGTTGATAAAAATAAACTTATGCGGTATTGTAAGCTAAGGGAAAATAGGCAACAAAATACTCCAATGAAGCGACATTTCCGTACATCACCTATTTAGCGGTCGGTGACAGAATGCTGACTGTTACGTCATCTGACAGCCGCGTTAACCTTTCACTGCGGTAGGCGCGTATGCGCAGATGGTTCGACAACGTTTGCGCGGATGCGATGCTGCGGTTTGACGGAATGTCGCTAACTATACCTACCTCGGGACAAATATTTTGGACTAAAATATGCTCTATACACGTTGTACACGTTTCTTGAGTGTCTTTTGAGGATATTGCGGTGGGCTACAGCGGTGGATGAACTCAAATTGACCAAGCATAGACTATTAAAAAACAATCCGCGAGCCTTAGAACATCGTTTGTCTCGCAAGGTTTAAGATATGTGTCCCGAGGTATATTATTATGCTAACGAGGGCAAAAGTGATGTTGTAATTCAATCTGTAGATATGTAAGGAGATACTCTATTGCAACCTGCAATAGTTGTTTGTAATATATACCAGCTACTTATCGTGGCTTCGCCCGCGTGAAATTTTGTTCGCGTTCCAATAACCAATAGTATCTACTTATTCCCGAGATAAAAAGCTTGTGTGTTATTCCAGACTATCTATCTCTGTTCTAAATTTTAGCCGAATGCGTTCAACCGCTTGAATTACAAACATCCAAACATTTTTATACACTTTCTCATTCATACTAATATTATAAATGCGATTGTAACTCTGTCTGTCTGTATGTTACGCTTTTACACCTAAATCACTCAACCGATTTTGACGAAATTTGGTATAGGGGTTGATTAGACCTTAAGAAAGGACATAGGCTATATTTTGTCGCGATGACCGATATCCACGCGGGCGGAGCCGCGAGCAAAAGCTATTTTTTTATAAAATTATATTATTATTTACGAACTATTGGGAGAGGCCATAATTGATTGATTATTGATATTTTAGTAAGTAGGATTCTATGATAGACTGGATGCAGGTTATGGCGCGTAGTTTTTTTTTTACGTGCGGGAAAAATCCCCACGGATACACCAATTGTTGTGTTGATTTGAAGTTTTTGACATGCGTTAACGACTATCAAAAACATCAAATCCCGTACATACGTAATTTCCGTAAAATCCAACAAGATTCATCTTGTGCGGGGTGGACACACGGAAACAAATTGACTGGCGTGGTTAACGTGGCTCTGGTATACTTGAGATTGACGTTTCGCCATTAATAATTTTATAATACATTTTACTTGACATTTACTCTATACTTTGAGGTTGGCAGAATCATCGGTACCTATGTAACTGATGCAAAGCGCCATTTGAATAAAATAAGAAGAAGAGAAACAAGCAACATCATTCATTGTTTCCGATAGTTCGTATGAATTTCGGTAGATGGCTCCCACCAACGCCCTAAGACGGTAGTATAGGAGAATTTGGATAGCTTAAGGCGTGGCTCGGTGGCTCAGTGGTCAGAGCATTCCCCCTGTAAGGGAAAGATCGCGGGTTCGAGTCCCGCCTGAGCAATTCACTTTTCCTATCTTTTCGATTTGAAAAGTTAGCATAGTAAAGGCTTCAAAATTTCATTCAAGAAGAAGTACATTCGTCATTCTATTTTACCGAACATATTGCCTCTTGTCTAGAGATGCAGTTCTCAGACTATTTCAGCCTCCAACTAATGATACAAATGTATGGTAATGTATAATTTCATGCACATTTTTTTTGTTTACTTAAATCCCTTTTATTTTCACTGCGACCAGTCCGACATAACTATCAATTTATTTATGCAATGTCATTGCGGTTTAGCGGTCATTTCACTGCAACTGTATCGTACTCGATTATTACGTACAAACATAGCGACCTGTATAGCGGTTACTTCGTTTACAGATAATGTATGTTTGTAATCAAGGTCTTTTATTTGTTATAGAGGAAATTAGGGAAATTAGTGAAGGGCAAAAGCTCTATACCTCCTTATGGAGACGTCTTCTTTGCCAAGTATTAGATATTAAAATAACTTTAGCATACTCCTAAAAACAGCAAATTATAATATTACATTTTGTTTATGATGATGAATTCGACCATAACTATTAAAAAAGTTGAGAAAACAGAACCAAAATTAACGTATTTCCAAGTTTTTTAATCGATAACGTCAAAGATTGTCCTTGTAACCCTAACAAACCAATTGGTAAGGAAAAAACTCAAAGTAACTATAAATAAATGGAAATATTTTTGAATCGCAAGTATAATAATAACATAAATTAAATATCTGTTGTCGGGAGATTTTTATAAATGTCTTTTTCTTCCGCTTCTTAGAACAATGATACAGTTCTTAATTTGAATTAAAAACTAGACCTTGTGACAATTGACACACTGCGCGACTTCCGTCCCTCACTGAAAATTCATCATAATCCATTTCTCTAAACGTTCCAATATTTTTTTCCTTCTTGGTCCAAGCCAACCTCACCTACAAGTTGGTGTACCTGCTAACCAACGGACGAGATTCTTACACAGGCTTTCTTCTAAGGGCTGAGGCCAAACGGCAGACGCTCCCAGAAAAACTGACATACAAAACAAAAGCAACACGCGGATCACATGCTCCAAATTGCAATTTGAACACAAAACGCAAGTGATAAATCACCATGAGAATGATGTTGAAAAGTTTACCTAAAAAGCAATTTATCACGTGCACAGGAACAATTATTATTAATGTTAGAGTTCAAGATCGCCGGTCAACAAAAACTGGCTTCAATAACATTTATGAATATGTAGGTAAGGGTGAAAGTGTGCAAATCCTCGCAGCGAATAAACTTTCAACTTGAATGAAGAGACTGGTTGATATCATCGACTTTAGCGAGATTCACATGAATGTTATGACTCTAACGCGGACGTTCAATGACCTTAACGCAGATCCAATTTTCGATTTCTAGATGGAGATACTAGTTTTGTGTGTCTGTATTGTCGCGAGGTGTTTTGACAGCCTTTGTGGTGTGGCGGTAGTGAAAGACTACGCTGGGAGCGCAAATTTTTGTATGCGTACATGTCTATTTGCATTGGTCTGGCTGTTTCCGTGTCTCGGTGAGCACCTTAAGCCGTCCTAGTTATCTTATGAACATCTATAGCAGTTGTTACGGGTAGTTGGAATCCTTAAAAATGTTACTAGGATAACTAGAGAGTTTTAATATCACCAATTACTTGTGGAGTTCAGGTGACAGTGGAAAATATCTAATAAAGGTTTTAGGAAAAGGCTCAGAGAACGATAATTGTCACTCAATTTCTTGATGCAAATTTTTTTATGGTTTATTGCGTAGGTGCGGTATTTTTTGTTGAACTGTTTTGTATTACAAACTAATTTCTACCAGGTATGAGTCGCTATAGCTAGGAAACTAATAGGTAATGAGTTCACTGTAGAAACTATCAGACGATGCAAATCAGAGGACTGATAGGGGAAGTGGGTGAAATGTCTCCCTCAAAAGGGCAGATCACCCGTCCGGTCTATGGCGTCCCCCGCTGGAAGTAGGTAAGTAAGTCAGATGACGCGCGGGCGCCCAAGCAGGGCTAGACCGCGTGAGATGGCCCTGAGTCAGTAGGGGTGCGAGGGATATGTCGCTGACAATCTCACCTTCGGCCTAGCAGAAAGACCCACAGACGGCGTGCGGCTCTGGAGAATGATGAATGGGGGGGAATCCCAATGTGAAACACTACCAAAAAAATTACATAATACTACCCTACTAACAAATTGTTAACTCATTTACTAAGATACATAACACACCTGTAAGCAACAAATCAATTCGCAGTCGCAGGCGCCCTGCCAGGCCTCAGTACCTGCACCGGAGTGGTTACGAACATTTCGCATTGTTGACCTTTTGGCCGTGAGAGTGGTGAAAGTGCTTGCTACAACTGGCGAGATTTCTAACATTATATCTGTGTATTATATACATATATTTGATTCTACTGCGCAGATCGTGTATGGCGTATGTCCTTTCTGTCTGTTTCAAGAGGATATTCTCGACAAAAAACGCGGTTTCGATTTGCTATTTTATATTTTTTTAATATTTAAAAAAAAATCCTGAATGCTGATAGAAATAGCAAATAGAACCCGCATTTTTTTTCATGCTAAATATACAAATTGATTTAAATAGAACCCCGCCTAGACCGATTCCATTTTTTCTATTTAAATCGGCATGCATTTAAATAGAAAAATTGGAAACATTAACTTTGAAAAAGGGTAAAAAGATCCCCTTTTTAACCTTTTTCAGATTTAAGAGTAAGTCACCCATCTACTAGTAATATAGACGGAAATACTAGTAGTATTTCCTTTAACACCTCTAGTTAATCTAAATTGCTTGTGTAAGGCACTCCTAATATAAGCAATTTAGATTAACTGGAGGTTACAAATCCTATGTGAACCCACTGGTTCACATAGGTTTTGCAATGGCCAGGATTCGAACCTGCAACCTCTTGATCGTAAGGCCGACTCCTTAACTACTAAACTAACGACATCGCTTCGATTTAAAAAATGATTACTAGATTATTTTACATTTATAAAAAATGACCCAAAAATGATCCCCCTTGCCGAGACTTTGCCTTTAGCTTACCATCAGGCGAGGTGAAGTTAAATTGACGTATATTACTTATATAAAAAAAAAACGATACAAGCTACATTATGAGACCGTAGGAGACGAGCAGAAATCTTGGTTAACCAAAGGCAGATTAAAAAGTGAAAATTAGATATATTTAATAGAGATCCTTTTATAAACTTTCGCGAAGACAGATTTCGTGTCCGTGTCAGCGGGATTTTGTCTTTATTTATTTATATCATAATTTATAACTACATATATTTGTATGCACGAATATTTCTATTTGCATTGGTTTGTTTCTCTGTATAATATATTTTTAATAATTAACAATCACAAAAATAACTACTAAAAAAAGTTATTAAAAAACTAAGCATGCTCATCAACAATCTAGAACCCATGCCAAAAGCTAATTTATTTTCTCATCATCATCATCAGGCTATATTAGTCCACTGCTGGACATAGCCCTCCCCCAATGAGCGCCATAGCGCCCTGTCTTCAGCTTGCCGCATCCAGCATCTGCCTGCAGTCTTTCTTAGATCGTCATCCCACCTGGTCGGAGGGCGTCCTACACTACGCTTGCCGAGTCGCGGTCTCCACTCAAGAACACGTTTACCCCAACGGTTGTCGGTTCTTCGTGAGATATGGCCAGCCCATTGCCACTTCAGCTTGCTGATTCTTTGAGCTATGTCGATAACTTTGGTTCTCTGTCGGATGTATTCGTTGCGGATTCTATCCTTCAGAAAAACTCCGAGCATAGCTCTCTCCATAGCTCGCTGAGCGACTTTGAACTGATGGACCAACCCTGCCGTGAGTGTCCATGTCTCGGCTCCGTAGGTCATGACGGGTAGGACGCACTGATTGAAAACTTTCGTTTTCAAGCATTGCGGTATAGATGACGAGAAGACTCGGCGTAGTTTCCCAAACGCTGCCCAGCCCAGCTGGATCCTCCTCTTGGCCTACCTCTCGAAATTGTTTTTACCTAACTGCAGAACCTGCCCGAGGTAAGTGTACTCAGAAACGATTTCGAGAGGGTGACCATGTACGACGACCGGCATCGGATCAATGTGGCCATTGATCATGACTTTGGTTTTGTCCAAATTCATGCCAAGACCGATACGTCGGGAGGCTGAAGCTAGTCCGCCCAGCATCTGGTTCAGCTCCTCTAGCGACTCCGCCATTAAGACTATGTCATCTGCGAATCGTAGATGTGAGATGTAGTCGCCGTTTATGTTAATGCCCTTTCCTTTCCAGTCCAGCGTCTTAAACATATCCTCCAACGCGCTGGTGAACAGTTTCGGGGATATAGCATCCCCCTGTCTCACTCCTCTGCGCAACTGGATCGGTTTAGACTGCTGGTCCTGTACTTGGACACTCATAGTGGCGGCTTCGTACAGACATCTCAGCACCTCAATATAACGATAGTCTACTTGGCATCGCTGTAAGGATTCCAGAACAGCCCAGGTTTCGACAGAGTCAAAGGCCTTCTCATAGTCCACAAAGGCCAGACACAGGGGCTGATTATACTCTTCGGACTTCTGTATAATCTGCCTCACTGTGTGAATGTGGTCTATGGTGCCATATCCTCCGCGAAACCCGGCCTGTTCCGGCGGCTGGAACTCGTCGAGTCTCCTGGCGAGACGATTCGTGACCACTCGAACAGCTTATAGACATGACTCAGGAGCGAGATGGGTCTGTAATTCTTAAGAAGGGTTTTATCACCCTTCTTGAAAAAGAGCACCACCAAACTCCCGCTCCACGCCTTTGGAGTTCTCCCACTGTGAAGGACGGCGTTGAAGAGGTTCTGTAGTTCCTGTATAACAGGGGCTCCTCCAGATTTCAAAAGCTCTGATGTTATTCCGTCCTCACCGGGGGCTTTTCCATTTTTAAGCTGCTTCAGAGCTGACACGATCTCGTCTTGACTGATGTCAGGCAGTTCGTCGGTGTAGTGGCGTGTCAGGGTGGCTCTGGAATCGTGGTCATCTCGTCGAGAAAGAGAGGCATGTGAAGCGTATAATCGGCCGTAGAAATCTTCTATCTCGGCGAAGATCCCTGG
This sequence comes from Eilema caniola, assembly GCA_949126895.1. Taxonomy (NCBI): domain Eukaryota; kingdom Metazoa; phylum Arthropoda; class Insecta; order Lepidoptera; family Erebidae; genus Eilema; species Eilema caniola. The sequence continues at coordinate 3,456,510 of OX421464.1, read as the reverse complement.
CTTTGACAAAACGGTCCTCCCGTCGTGAGTTTTTAGCTTCGTCAGGTGGCTCCTGCCAAGCTGCTGAGTGAATACTTTAGACCCTCGGTTTCGCTCTATCGCCTCTTCGATAAGGCGTGTGTTGGAGCTCCGAAGGTCGCGCCGTACCATCTTCGCAATTTGCTTGTTCAGGTCTGACCTCTCCGACCAAGTCGCTTGGGTGGTTTCCCGTCTTTTTGTCATCAACCCGAGAGTCTCAGCCGAGAGTTTGGATATCCTGCCAGTCCGCTGCGTTCTACAGAACTTGATGCCCTCATCCCTCAGAGTTTCGACCAGATTGTGTAAGCTCTCGTCAACGTCGTCGATGGGTTCCAAGGCAACAAATCTGTTCCCGAAAAGCTGCTGGAACTTCTCACCGCCCGCCATGATATGGATTGGATTAGGTCGGAGCGTGGACTTCATCAGTCGGCTTCTTTCAAGCTTTAAGTTGATATTCAGAGAGCCTCGGAGAAGTCGGTGATCAGATCCAGTATTAAACCTGTTGATCACTGAGACATCTCTGAATATGTGCTTGCTATCCGTCATGATGAAGTCGATCTCATTTTTTGTCACAGTGTCGGGGCTTTTCCATGTCCACTTTCTTTGAGGCTGTTTCTTAAAGAAAGAGTTCATTAAGAACAGTCCCTCCTTCTCAAGGAAGTTGACAAGCATTTGCCCCCTGTGATTCCTAACTCCATAACCATGCGGGCCTATACGGGATTCGTTGCCAGTCTGTGTTCCCACCTTGCCGTTAAAGTCCCCCATAACAACATTGAAGTGAGCCTTGGTGGTGTGGTGTAAGGCTTTGGATATGTCTTCATACATATTCTCCACTTCATCATCCGGGTGTGTCGAGGTCGGTGCGTAAACCTGGATGACCTTCATGCTGTAGCGCTTGGACAACCGAAGGATCAGGTACGCTACCCTGGTCGACACACTGGAGATTTCTTCAACGTTGTTAGAGAGTGCCTTATTGACGAGGAAACCTACGCCACCCTGGGATTTCTTATCCCCCTCGCGAAAGTAGAGAAGATGGTCCGAGTCCAGGGTTATGGTCTCCTCCCCCTCTCTACGGACTTCACATAACCCTAGAACATGCCATTTAATGTTCTCTAACTCCACTTCCAACTGCGCTAGATGGTGGTCAAGCCTCAGAGTGCATCAGTTAAACGTTGCCAGGGTCAGATTTTTGTGGCAGCCTACCGTAGCCCGGTGATTCTTAGCACCCCCTGCCCCGCCGTTACCATGGCCGCTGCCATGGCCAGGAATAGCGAGGCGGCCGGGAACTGAGGGCCATCTTTTTTGTTTTGCCATTTTAGAGGGGTAGTGCCCATAATCCCCACGCTGGGCATGCGGGTTGGGGATCGCAGTTTGGTTGTGGGTTTGCTCTGCAGGGGGCGCTGCTGCCCACCCCCCGGTGTTGTGTCCCTTAGTCGCCTTTTACGACACCCGCGGGCAGAGTTGGGTTGGTGCTATTCTTTTAGGCCGACACCACACAGCAATTTATATGCATTTATTTTCTATGTCCTCAAAATATGCATACCTACCTACATAAAGCAGTCTATACCACTTTTACATTTAGTTCCAGTATTATTATTGACAGATTTTATATCAGAGATAAACACACAGTCCACAGAAAGGTCACCACTTTCTGTTGTCTCGTTGTCTATGGACGTGTGCAACACCAGGGGCCTGCCGACCCTGTAAAAACAAAGAGTTTCTGTGCCGTCAGTGTAAAAGACAAAGCATTAATAGCTTTCGGTCTTCTCACTGACAGCACAAACCCTCTCCAGTGATCTCAGGCAACCCTACTCACCGTCGGGGACAAACAACAAGGTTATTATGACCGCGGTATTCTGTAGGGCGGAGGTACTTCCCCAGTCGGACTGCTCAATTTTACGGAAAAACCGTTGTGTCCTACCTCCTATTTGATAATGAATATAAATATTTGCACTAAATGGAAAACGAACGCGCGACCTCTGATTTCTGACACAGCTGTCGTACGTTCTACCACCACACCACACTCATCACATAACAAAACATTTTTATCTACTCCGATACTATAATACAAATATTATAAAATTGAAATCAAACTCTTATGACAAACATTACGCACAGGCCAAAAAAAAAGTTTTATTACGATACAGGTCTTGTATGGACACCTATATCATTAAATAACTTTTTAATCATAACGATACACCTATACAACCTGCATCTGGACTGAACCTCTACTTTAAAAAAAAACGGCCGATTCGGAAGAAAAGAAAGAAACGCGCATGCGCAATCGATGTTTGCGCCTTGGCGTCAACTATTTTTTTTCATTTAAATTAAACGAAGTTTGGTTTTGTTTGTAAAATAAATTAGTTTATGTATTATAGTATGAGAGTAGATAAAGTAGTGTATGACACTACATAACTTGGTCTTATAACACTCGTGTGATACAATAAAAAAACTCGCCTACGGCTCGTTTTTTTAAAACACACTCGTGTTATAAGAACCCTTATTATGCAACAGTATCATAAACTACTATAATCATTCTTCCAGCGCTTTCCTAATAACTACTGATAAAGTTTGCAATTTGGAGCCCGGAACCCTATAAATATTATTGACCGACTGCCGTCTCCTGTGCAAGTCTAAAATATACCGTCGAGCACAGCGTTCCGACCACTTTAATAGGGATTGTCATTGGTCGCACTGGGTGACGTCACGGTTATATCACAATGGACTGGATCGACAGGTTGCAGCGACGTGCGGTCCGCATCATTGGGAATCTCGAGGTCACAAGCACCCTTGAGCCTTTGCAGATGCGTAAAGATGTTGCATCCTTGGCAGTATTTTACCGTCTCTACCATGGTGAATGTTCTGATGAGCTCTTCCAATTGGTCCCGCCCTCTCCTTTCCTACATAGGACAACACGAGCAGGGCTTAGATGTCACCCGTATACGGTGCAGAATATTCCTTCAAGAATCAAGCGGTTTGGTGACTCCTTTCTTTGTCGCACCATTAAGACCTGGAACTCCTTGCCAGCTCACGTGTTTCCTTCTTCCTACGGTCCCGGGTCCTTTAAGCGGGCCGTGAAAAAGCATCTGATGAGGCCGTCAAGCTGAGTGCCACCATTGCTAACATGGTACGTGTATGTAATGGTGACCCTCTTTTCTGAGACTTTGCCTTCAGCTTACCATCAGGCGAGGTGAAGTCAAATTGACGTGTCCTACATAAAAAAACCCCAGGGGAAAGATACCCGGGGTCCGTTGGGAATAAACGGACGTCACTGGAGAGCTATACTTAGAGAATTGCATAGCAAATCTCCCAACCTCGATAGAAAAGCCTTCACCAGTTCTTCATTCATTGCTTAGCAGGTGCACCGACTGGCTAGGTTAGTTTGAACCCCTAAGGATAGGTAGACACCTGTATGTGTAGGTATATCTCTTCAACATCATCATATAAGCCACACATAGTCCACTGTTGAACATAGGCCTCTCCTCCAGAACGACCGATCTAAAGCAGGCCGTATCCAGCGCTTCCCGGCGACCTCGATGAGGTCAGCCTTCTTTCTGGCCGTTGGGCGTTTATACGTAAGCGGTCGCCATTCCAGAACTTTTTTGCACATGTTGTTTTATTAGGTACACCTAATAAAACATTATTATCAGATATTACGTGATTGCAGTTCTGACTGTCTGAGATTGCACATGTGGCAACAACTTAGTACTAAAAGAACAATGTCACAACTATTGTGACAAGCTCACAGGTTATCATTGCAAGAATCAAGATTTTCCCGTCGCATCATACACTTTTATTGCATGTAGCAGATGTGATTATATCATGTCAACATTGTCAACGCGTTAGGGTCAATTCAGATCAGGAGAAAACTGCTCGCACATTTTATGAAATTCTAAAGCATTTAGTATATTAATTACTCAAATGAATTTAGATTTTAAGAAGGGAAATGCTTGGAATGGAAAACGGGACTTGACCTCAGTAATCAGACCGGTCGCGGGTTCGAGCCCCGCCTTGACCATTTTAATTTTTCTTATCTAAATCAAGTGCCGGAACATTTTCTAGTTATTAATTAAATATCATCCTACGATCCCTCATAAACTGATAACAATTAGAAACACCTCCACTCTTTCGGGGACTTACAGACGTGAATATACAATAACAAAAAAATAATTCATTGGTTGTGCCTTTCCAAGATGAAACGAATGAATTATTTATTACAATTTTACTTTCGAAATCATGCTGTATAACAAAGGGTCTATTAGAAAAATATATAACAAGTCAATTCATAAGCGACTCTACGGAATACAAAGCGTGTTTATATTTGAATAGTTTGAATGGCCTTTCTCAGTTCTTAAGAAAACACTATTCTGTGCACTACAAAAATCACGAATAGCTTTAAAACGCTTGTTCGTGTATAATTTTGGGAGAACCATAGATATCTTTTAGCCTAGATGCTGCAAGCTGATCACAAGTCCTAGCATCAGCATCTAACCAGTGTCAAAAGTAGAAACGTATTCAAATGTTAAAACTAAGTTATTCAATACTTTCTTATTTTTTAAATATTTCATTACTAATTTAGGCTTAATTTGAATATTATTAAACATCGATTAAATTAAAATTAATAATCATTTCGTTAAAGTTTTTGGATTTGAAACGTTCAATACTAATTGTAGGTAATATGTGGAAAAGGAAACCATGCAAACTATCGTTCGTATACAACATGAAATAATAATTACAACCAACCACGTCATTATGTGCTACTGAAAAGCAACCGAAACGTCGGGACAAATGTAAATAATAAAATAAACCAAGTGAATTGCGATAGAATTCGATAAAAATAGTATTATTTGCATTAGTGACGTGATTTATTAGAATTACGGGAGAGTTTAATATCACTAGTTTACATACTAATAAAGTTTGATATAACTCCTTGAGTTATCTTCCGTAATTTAATATACTTATCTAGCTTATACTAAATCTGTGTGCTGAGCCTGCCAAAACTGTCGACAATACGTCTGCTTATCACTTCCCATTCCGTGTATCGCTCACTCGCCTACAAATAGGTGTGAACTTGTAGAGAAAGTGTGTTTTTACCTAACCCTGAGACTAACTCTAACAAATCATCTTCAACAGCTACCTTATCTTCATTATGTTTGAGTTCAAAATCAGTTGCTATCAGTAATGTCATATTTGTTACGCAAATTTTGTCAAATTTACATATGCAGTGGCGAATGTTTGTCTTTCTTAGAGTTTATGCCTGGTTGATTTCTCATCAACCGTGTAATGTCCGGTGTATTTGTACGGGTCATTGTCGTTACAAGATTATGATAATCTTCTCAATCTGTTACAGTTTTAGACGTTTATTCATAACCGTGTTATTGAACATTACTTTTCTCTTTTTACATTGACGATAATTACAATGATAAGCTATTTAGAAACATAACTATACTTAGATACATCTTTTCTTGTTAATACGTACATACTGGTAATATTATAAATGGAACAGTGTGTCTGTTTGTTTGTCCGTCTTTCACGCCTAAACTACTGAATCAATTTTAATGAAATTTGGTACATGCGTAGACTAGACCTTGAGACAGGACATAGGCTATGTTAAGAAGGTACTATTGACATATTCACACAAATCACAGAAATATTTATACTGAGGTGGAATAGAATCTCGGACATAGCAATCGAACATTACACCGCTAAGCCACAGGAATGTTGTTTGTTTGAGATAACCTTTGAAATTTTGGATACCGGGTATACTAAGATTAAGATGTTAACAAAGAAAGACTCTAAAGTCTTTTTTTTAATTCTTGTCCGTTTGTTCGTGATTGACGCAAGAACGAAATTCGATGCGTTTTTTTTGTTGGAAAGGTTTTTGTCAGATTTCGTATCTATCATTTGTTTGATCGGTTGTTTGATGGAGATAAATGGCAAAAAAAACGGTCATGTAAAGTTGTATGAAAAGTCGGATAGTTATATCTTTTGTTAACTGAAAATATAGATTAAGCAGGTAAAATACTAAAATACTCCGCACCCTCGACCTTCTGCAGCTGCGTAGAGATGTTGCTTCCTTGGCAGTATTTTACCGTCTCTACCATGGTGAATATTCTGATGAGATCTTCCAAATGTGGGACACCCTCTCCTTTTCTATACAGGACAACACGAGCAGAGCTTGGATGTCATCCGTATACGGTGCAGAATGTTCCTTCAAGAACCAAGCGGTACGGTGACTCTTTCTTTGTCGCACCATTAAGACATGGAACTTCTTGCCGGCTTACGTGTTTCCTAATTCAAACAGTCCCGGGTCCTTTAAGCATCTAATAAGGCCGTCAAGCTAAGTGTCACCATTTTTAACATGGTACGTGTATGAAATGGTGACCCTCTTTCCTGAGAATTTGCCTTCAGCTTACTAACAGACGACGTGAAGTCAAATTGACGTATCCTTTATATATAAAAAAACAAGAAGGAAAATGTGTCCAATAAACACATGTTCCACAACACCTGACCCAACCGGCCGCTATAATCCGAAAGAAACAAGTTTTTCAATACTTTCTATAAACACAGATGCGTTATATAAATTAGAAACGGTGTATGCTATGCTAGGCTTTAAAATTCTGCATATATTATAGCTGGTGTTACGTAATATTCGCTAAAATCATAAAATTCGGCGGTACCTATAGTGACAATGACGATTTTGATGATGTCACGTTGTTGATTGCTTGCGTAATATCTATTAACATGTCTGAAAGTCGTTGGCAAGTCTATTATAAAGTCATTAATCAACAAACAGGTACCATGACAAATACACGCATATTATACACAGAAACAGGATAATGATATCGTATGTATTCATGTGGTGACAGAGAAATGATACAAGTATCACCACTCCATCTTGTTCAAAGAGTGTCGTTAGAGGCGACTAACGGAAAAATACGTAGACGATATCATTGCCAGAGAAGGAAAACTGGAAATGAAACCCTGTACCAACTCGACTAGCCAGCGTTGAAACAAAGGGCCAAACAACATTGGGAGAGGCCTATGTCTAGCACTGGAACGCGATAGTTGAATTACTTGAATTGATTGATACACAGAAATGCAATACATGTAAAGGGTCCCTATAGGGAGTTACTCGGAAAACAAATTCTAATAAAAAGGTGTTCAAAATTCAATATCCATCAACTCTTAATATCCCAAATGTCAAACACGATCCAATTCTCGTAATAGTTTATTCGTTCAACCCTCATTAATTTTGCCTCGATCTAATGTTAAAATCGATCACAATATTAATATTCGTTTTTGTAAATCGTATAAATGAAAATAATTTTTGATATTTATTCCAGGACAACGCTTATTTTTTAATCGACTTACAATGACATTATAACTGTCCATGCAGACATCTAGTATACCACCTGTCCTCAGATTTAGTTATAAATCTAGATTTAGGACTTAGGCCTGTAGTCCAGGACGATATTCAGGTCTGAATCTCGATTTATTTGAGTACAGATTGTAAGACAATATGTCAAGACTGTTAATCTGCCTCAGATAAATCGAGATGATCGTAATTGAAAATACAGGCCTAATAATCGTACTAGAATATCAATTAAACCAAGATACAATTTCAATTCAGTTTCTGCATCCCGTTCCAATTTCGAAATTCAAATTTTTTTTCCTCCTCCCTCTTCCCTTCCCCGCGAACCGTGACCCAATTCGTATTTTAAACATAGTCATTACTGTATCACCCACATCGTATCTTAAATCGCCTATCAAGCCTAAAAACATATGTGTTTATAGTCCTATTACAACACGTAACCTGCTTACCGGAACTTTTGCATTCGATGATCCGCCTTCCGGATCGTAACAGTTGCAAGGAGGTCAATGTTCAAATGTACGACCAAACGCAATGACGCTTATAATTATAGCGCGCTATTGAGAGCGAATGTGTTGTTAGAGGATGTTCTGTTAGCACAGTTTTTATTTTACTTTTATGACATAGGAGGCAAACGAGAAGACAGATCGCCTGATGGTAAGCGGTCACCGCCGCCCATGGACACCTGAAACACCAGAAGGGTTCTAGGTGCGTTGCCGACCTTTAAGGTGGGAGTACGCCCTCCTCTTGGTCGTATCGGTCCGCTTTTAAACGGTGTCTTGGAAATCCCCACGGATACCCCCCCCCTCCAGAGCCGGAGGGGGAGGTTATGTCGGACTCGAACCGACTAAATCGCACGCCGTCTTTGGGTCGATGTGCTAGGCCGAAGGTGAGGTTGTCTTGAGACATATCCCCCGCACCCCGGCTGACCCAGGGCCATTCCTCTCGGTCTGGCCCTCCTCGACTTTCCGAGGGTGTCGTAGTAGGTGACTAAAGGATTGGGCTGTTCCTTACCTTGTTAACAATGGTGGCACTCAGCTTGATGGCCTCATCAAAAGAGGATTGTCATCACAGCACCGCGTGACACCCACCGGCCCCACTAGTGCTGCGACCACAATCCCACCCTGACCGGCTATGCACTTACTGACCCCTGAACGCTATCCAATCGAGATTGAATTACTATTAAGGGTTTTTCGCAATCGTGCACGGTGGTTACCCGGCCGAAATTTGTGACAAATTTGTGACATCAAACTACTACCACCAGTTTACACTTTTGGGGCCCAAGGGTCCGCTATTTTATCTTTGATTGGTTTATTGACTATTACAATAGTGTCTCCTATCTCGATTCCAAATCGAAATAAGGGTGTCGTTTATTTTAGATTTTGTTGCACTACCATGGCCACAAACGCATTGCAAGTATTCTATGAAATAATTCAGAAGGTTGGAACATTTCTTGTACATAGAATAAGCATTATCATTCAACTTCAATTCAACCTTTTGGCAACATTACCACTCAATGATGATGCGGAGAAATTCTATGACGCAAAATATATATTAATATTTATTATATGTTTAATTATTTACGTTGAAACACTTTTTATTTCAGATAGAATATAAAAAAGCAGAATTTAAAGAATCATGAATTATATATTTGACATTTGAATTAATTAATTAACTAATTAACACGAAACAGTTCTAAAAAAAATAATTATGATGATTATATTATAATACATTCATCTTATAGTCAGTCCTGGCCCACTAATAACCCGACATATTCACGAACACCTCGCGATGATGGCTGCTGAAAAGTAGCCGAAACGTCGGGATTACCAAATTAATCGCGAGAGAATTCGTTAAGAAGTTGTTTTATTCGAATAAATCAAATGAACATTCACTAACCATTTCGTATTTGATTGAATAATAAAAGTAGATATACAATTCAATCAATCAATTAGCCCACTGCAGTCCACTGCTGGACATAGGCCACTCCCAATGTGCGCTATTTCGACTAAGAATACCTACCACTTATATTCTCATTCAGAATGAAATTACTTTACTTACAGTTCAGTATAAATATCTACAGATACGCCAGTATTTTTTTGCACGATAGCGCAATGTCATTATTGTTTATGTTGAACATTGACCTCCCGACAAGTGTTGCTGGCACCCGGAAGGTATATTACAAAATGTTATACTCAAAAAGTGGGCTAATTTACAATAGGATTGTAAAGATGAATGTTTATTAGTCTTCATACATACAGGCTAGATTTTTATTGGCCGTAAATATAAAGTAATTGTACTCTCGCGTTTATACATTGCACGCAATTTTTCTATTTTATATATCTTCATCATCATTTTGGTGTTTTTTTTTTTTTTTTTTTTTTAATTCTTTATTGTACACACATTACACAGAGATCATTTATAAAAAAAGCATTTAATGGAACATGTACAAAGGCGAGCTTAACTCATAATGAGTTCTCTCCCAGCAAACCTTTGAGGTGCAGAGAAGAATATAGTAATGAAGGGGGATGTGAAGTGTACAAAAAAAGAAAATCAGATAAAAACAAAAAGGCGTACCTAAACAGGTACATTATATACATATACAGACATACATAGCATACATTTTATATTCATACATACACATACATATACACACATAAATACACAATATAAATACGTAAATATATAGATGTATACAGACTACATTATTGTGACAGGAAATGTTCCCTAGTTCTTCTCCTGAAGATGTCAAGAGTATTACTACCGCGAATGGAGTGAGGCAGTGAGTTCCAAAGCCGTACAGCTTGTACCGTAAAGGATCGATCATAGCAGCTAGATGTGTGTGCAGGTGTGCGAAGCAGAAGAGAGGAAGAAAGACGACAGGATTTACCCCTGGGTACAAGATAATTAAAGCGTTCCCGCAAATAAGTTGGAGCATTAGGATTGTGAAGAACAGAGTAGAGAAGAGTTAGAATGTGAAGGTTACGACGCTGCCGAATAGGGAGCCAGTTCAGTGCTTTGCGATATTCCGTGACATGGTCGTATTTTCGAAGGCCAAACACAAAACGGATTCCCAAATTCTGCAGGCGCTCAAGTTTGTTAAGCAGTTCCTCCGATGCATCGAGAAAGCAGACATCAGCATAGTCTAACAGAGAGAGTAGAAGAGATCGTGCAAGAGTAACTTTAGTCTGAAAAGGTAGGAGTTTCTGGAGACGTTTGAGAGATTGAAATGAACAGTAAACCCTCCTACTTATCTCCGCGATGTGAACATCCCAGGTAAGCATGGAGTCAATGTGCACACCTAAATTTTTTGCACTTTTAGAGTAATCAATGACTACAGAATCATAAGTTACTGGAGGCAGAGAATCATGATTCAGGATTCCTGAATCCATTCGGAGCTTTCACCTCGGAGCCAGAATTCCCTACCCTAGTGGCTCAAACGATCAAACCTCGAACGAAATACCCATGATCCAAAAAAACAAAAAAGCCTACGTTTAAACCACGTCCATTAATCACAAGCAAATACAAAATATACAGGATTTAAACCCGCGAATTCTGAGGTTGCCTGCAGTTAACGCTCTAACGTCACACCAACACTTTCGATGTTCGGTGAATTGTGTTTAAACTATAAAAAATTTAATGAAAAAAATAATCTAATCAATAATATTTTTCTGTAATTTCTGCTATAGTTCTCTGCTACTCAAAGGTTTGCTAGGAGAAAACTAATGTATTGTGTTATTGCTACACACACAGTACATCTGTGTACTGTGTGTGTAGCAATAATAATTAAAAACAATTCATTAACCTATGCTACCCGGAACGCGATCATAAGACCTGGATCAGCCCGAATGCGTTGCATAGTCGAGTTCGCACGGTTGCGCAAACGGAGCGCTTGACGGAATCATCTGCTTTCCCATTGTATGTAAGGCCTCGGGCACCAAGTTAGCGGAGCGGGGAGCGGGTGGCAAGCGGCATACAAGCGGAGCGTAATAATCTAGCAGTGATCACACGTCTAACATCTACATTCCTCTATACATCAAACTTTAGGAAGGAGTTCGTATCAAAAAGATGTCGATGAGATCTTTTAATGGCCATAAAATTACCTACTAATTTCTCGCAACACAGCGCACAATTCTACATTGCTCAAGTGCCGTGCGGTCTGCAAGCCAATCGTCCTAGTATTTTTTTTATTAAATTCTTTCTTGATCGGACAAGTCAAACGAAATGACAAAAACACAATAGAGTTACAATAATATAATAAACTGTTAAACTGAAATATGCTCGTGACAAATAGTATTAAAGATATTCGATTTTGAATAGGTATTCAATTTCTTCATAGAAAATTGAAGCACACTGTGATGTCACAGCTCATTGGTGAGTAGATTATCGCATTTACCTCAGTCCACGTTGCGTTTACACATGTCCAATGCATGATAAGATTGATTTGAAATTTAATAAGGAATCAGAAAAGTTATAGGTAAGTGTTGCCTGAATTCGAATGTTTATATTTTAACCTACTTTGGGAATTAAAAATTATGAAAAGTCATAGTTTCAGTTTAGTTAGGCGATATCCCAGTTAACTATGCATATTTGTTGAGAAAAAACGACGACATAAAGCAGTATTGGTGATGATCCGTTGACTCAGGACACTACCCTATTGTTAAAAAGAACACTGAAATCGTGATCGTTTTTATCGTAAGATCAAAGCTTGTTAAATACTACAAGAATTTAACCTCTTTTCACTAAAACCATTACCGTTTTTGACATTTGGAAGTTTGAGACTAAATCTAGACTGACTTTTGAATATCTTTTTATTAGGAAAACCGGCCTTATGAGGTTAGCACGTCGTCGCTCGCTTCGAGACCGGGTATTTATACCTATCGTTGGCGTCGCCACCGCTGACTTCATGCCCGAAGCCTTACGCCCCAGGCGTGTGGGAACATACGATAGTTCACTCCACACGTAACATGTCCGACATAATGTTGAACAATTTTCCATACTCGATTACGTAGTTGAACTTTTGATTTTTTTTATTGAGATAGGTTATGACCGATTTGAATTTTATCGTTATTATAGGTAGTTACGGTAGGTGAACTCTCTTTTTTAACCGACTTAAAAAGAGAAGGTTATAGTTTCGTTCAAAATTATTATTACCAATCTATGCCTGTCTGATTACTAATAAAGGAAAACATTAATGAGTACCTAAGTTTCTTAATCAATATTTTAAAAAAGCGACACTGCAAATGTGATATTATAGGATTTGTCTTACGGACTTCCAAGTGAAACCGAGACCCGGACAATAGTATATTATATTAAGGTGCATTGGGGTATTTCCGACTGAAATTTCTATGAGATGACTGAAGATCTGCTGTTCGAATTAATACTCTAATTAGTTTTGCATTTACTGCCGTTATTTTTACATCAGCCAATACGTTATGAACATACTTACGATAATTATATATTAAATACTTGAATATATAAATAAGAATTTAAAATATCGCATTAGAAATATGTGTTCAAAAATTGCTGAAACAAGGGTAATTACGAAATACCTTGGGGTAATTGCGAAATCATTTTAAATTCAGTTTTATTGCAGTTTGAAAGAAGGTTTACATTGCTTTTTCGATCGTTATTACCCCATAATCAAAAGAACGGCCACTATGTAGGTAGTTTGTCTATTCTCGATTCTTGTGACTTTATATTTCGTAATAACCCCAAGAAACTACAACGGTTCTCAACATTTTCGTAAAGTATTTAGCATGAAAAATATACTTATAAATGAGCGAAACAGGTTATGGGCTGGAGCGAAATGTAGACAAGTCGAAAGTTGGATCATTGTAAGTGGAGAAATGTAAAATTAAAATACAAAATTAGTCTTTTATTATTAAGTAACAATATTTTTTTAAAGAATTAAATGTTATAAAATTATCAACCTTATAAAATTATAAATCACCGTGATAACTTTAAGCTCTTCATTTTTTACCTTTTCAATAGCTAGAGCTAAGAGTATATGTTTTAATTTGTTCTTATGTAAGTCCGGGGCATGATAACTCTGCAAAATATATTATTGTTTTTAAGAGTAGTAGGTATAAGTATGTATAATTAGTCCAAGTAGGATCAGGTAATGGTATGTATATGCTCAGCATAAAACGGATTAACTATGCAACAAGGCCAAATATGAATATGCATGTACTTTTTTAATATTGTAAAAAAAACATACTTTTTTTAAATCATGCATATTCCCTATTAAGAGAAGGGTTCAGGGTGTTGGGGGTAGGTACACTGCAGCTGATACTGCATGAGACCGCTAGTTTTAAATAATTTTATGTTTTCATGCATAAAATCAGCTATATTTATGACAAATTTTAGCTCATTTACAATCAGACAAGTAATAAGCAGATAAGCGATCGTACTTAACCTTAGAGTATACATAAAAGTTTTATGTATACTCTAAGTGCTTAACATTTGACTTACCTACTAACTTAAATTAATTATTTGAAAAGTAAAAAGTTTTACATTGATTGAGAATCACTGTCCATTACTATGAAAAAACGATGTGGGGCTATTGCGAAACTATTTTATGTCGTAATAAACCCATTGGGGTATTTCCGTTTTACATTTTTTTAAAGGATTAAGACGTAGAGTCCCAATTACAAACACGTAAAAGCCGATATTCTATTATAAAAACAAACAACTATTTAAATAACTTACCAGAATTCCAAGATAATGAAGTTGGGGTTATTACGAATCACTAGAATTGGCGCGAAAACTTCTTGCTCCAGAAAATTTATCGCGACGCACGTAATAGCAACACTAGCAACGAAAAAATGACTGGTGCGGCGAGAATAATAAATTGGCCGTCTAGACAAATTTTACTAGTAGAAAAATATCGCCGCGATTACTAGATTTTTTTATCTTTCGGAATATACCCGTTTTCGGAATTACCCCAATGCACCTTAATTAAAAGATCAGAAAGTAAGTAAATCACGCTGACGATAAAGTTAAATCTGTGAATAGTCGCACAACTATCCTCAGATCCGAAAACACATCAATAATAATTTTATTGCCACCGGTACCCAACGCTTCCTAGGTAACACGGTACCCAATCACCCGTAAGATCTTAAGACTGTATTTTCTAATTATTGGGGCATTGAGACCCTACTAAAGCCCTCATAGCCGAGCCAACCAGCTGTTACGACCTTTGGCCTGCTATTTCCACACTAGCCAGACAGGTTGGTACAGGGTTTTATTTCTTTCTCTCGCAGTGATATCGACTACATTGTGTATATTACCGTTAGTCGCCTATGGTGGTGCGGTGGTGATACTTATATTCTATTTCCTTCACCACACCCCAGAGCATCAATATCATCCGTATCCCGGATCCATATCCCTAGTACTTTGATGCCTGAAAACAGCTATACTACTTCTCCTTTTCTTATAGATTGGTGTATCTTGACTTTAAAAGGACAACTGTCGTCTGACTCCCAACATCAGAGATGAGAACCTTCACCCATGTCTAGTCCATCAAACGACAGGTTTACCGTACCGGCTTGCTCATGAAGTTGGCTGGGACCTGATGGTCGATTGGGTGGAGGGAACCCAAGCCAGAAATTTATATTTATTCTAGCATTTCCTTTCATTTCCATCTGCACAGGAGGTAGGACACGCCGGTATTTCCGTCCAATTGAGGTACCTCCGCCCTACAGAATAGCGCGGCTATAATAACCTCATGTTGTGTTCCCGGTGGTGAGTAGGGTAGCCAGAGCTCACTGAAGAGTTTTTGTGCTGTCAGTGGGAAGACCAAAGAACTCTCGGTGTTAACAGGGTCGGCAGCACGAGTGTGACTCGTGGTGTTGCACACGTCGATAGGCCACGGTAACTACTTTCCATCAGGTGGAGCGCGTGCTTGTCTGCCACCTCAGTGGTAAAAAAATTTTTTATCAGCATGCACCACTTTAAGAGTAAATGATCACGTAAGAAATCCATGAACGCTTTTTTTTTTAGTAACAGTACTAACAATATAGGTATTGTATTTCGGCGCAGTAATCATGAAATACTTGAAGTCAAATTAACGTGCCCTTTTTTTTACGTGCGGGAGGGAAATCCCCACGGATACCCACCCCTGCGGAACCGGAGGGGGAGGTTATGTCGGACTCGAACCGACTAAACCGCACGCCCTCTCTGGGTCGTAGTGCTAGGCCGAAGGTGAGGTTGTCATGCGAAATATCCCCGGCTGACCCAGGGCCATCCCTCTCGGTCTGGCCCTCCTCGGGAGAGGGGGACCACGCGGTCCCCGACTCAACCACGGTGTGGGGAGGCGCGCATCGTCATATATCGTCCTACGATGCACGCTACCGCCGTGGCCTGCTTCGATCTGCTAGGTTGACGGGCGGTTCCACCCGTCACCCTCAGGCCCGCGCCCATGGGGGGTGGAGCCCCCCGAGCCGCCTTCGAGCGCGTGCAACGATGTCAGCGAGAAATGAACGTGCCCTATAAAAAACCATTTAATACAATAATGTACAGTACTTACTCTAAACATCTGTGAAGGAAGTGCAGGAACGCAGGATCATCAGCGCGGACTGCTGCAGCCAGGGTCCTCGTGCCAGGCCGGCGCTTACGGCCTTTCGAGTTTGTCACACTGCGCGGAGATCCTTTCGAGTCTGTAGATAATAATAACAACAAATAAATATTAAAATAATTATTAAATAAATATTTAATTTTAAAGTCATTTTCATAACTTTATAATCAAATATTTATATATAGCGTCGGCAACGCGAGTCTGACCCCTGGTAATCACTTTCCATCGGGTGCGCCGTGTGCATGTCTGCCACTTAAGTGGTACAAAAATAAAGTCAGTCAGTCATGAAAATGACATTAAATAACGATCTTTTTTGTACCTATACTTTTACAATGCAGAGCAAGGCATAAATCTGCCTTGCTCTTATTTGTCAAAAATTATTGTCAAAGTAAAATAAAAGAACCGGACCATATAGGCAATTTATTCTGAAAGCAAACTGGAAAGCGACAAAGAACGAACTGTTTTCTAGCTGACAGATGTTTATAAAAAGAGGCCAGTTGATGACGGAAGGTAGGACACCCCTAGCCATTTGGACTGACCACCTGAAAAAGGTGGCTGGGACGGACTGGATGCGGAAGGCGGAGGATCGGACGAAATGGCGCACATTAGGAGAGACCTATGTCCAGCAGTGGACTACGGTGGGCTAATTGATTGATGACACAATAGGCTTTCACTTTTCAATATGCAGGTGAAAAACGTAAATGACAATGATAAAGATCTGTTAAGTTACACTTTTAAATTCAAACCCCTTTCACCAGATGAACAACTTTATTATTATTGCAACCAGATGTTCAAAAGTTAATTCAGGTCAAACACAACGAATGATTTCCTGCCATTCATTTATTAATTTTATTTGGTAATGAAACAACTTCCTAATGTCATTATCACACCATTAACATAGAAGTACATTGACATTAAAAATGTATTCACATCACTAAAACCTACATTTTTTCTATTGTTTTCAAAACAGCGTTTGATTATGTCTACATCAGTGAGATTCTTACCAAAGAACAACCTCTTCCTTGTGGCGTGTAGAAGAAGATCCGGTGGAGGTGGTCCTAGCAGCTCCATGATGCAAGCGAGTTGTTCTGCCTCGTTCTCACCCGGAAATAGAGGGTAGCCCGTGTGGAGTTCCGCAAGGATGCATCCTGGAACCAATGTATGTCAATTAAGTCAATTTATTTTGGCGAATAGAAAAAATATTTTAAATTGCAATCGATGATACTTAAAGAATAGAATATGTATAGGTATAATGTATGCATTAATTGTTTTATTGATTTATTTGATGCTATTTGTTTTTTTAAGGATATCCTTATTAAGCATGACATAACATAAACTCACGCCTTTATCCCCGAAGGGGTAGGCAGAGCTGCTAACACCCACATTTCGCCGGTTTATGTTTAGGTCCCAATGTAATAGGTGGCGAACCTATTGCCATTAACTGGTGTACGGGCTGTACAAGGAACCTCAGGGTGGTCTGGGGGTACTTGGGAAGGAATAAGGAATCAAAAAAGAAACACGTAAGCGTTAGGGCAGGTAAAGATTTAATTACCTAAATTGCACCTTAAACTTAATACACTGCGCCGCGATCTCGCCAGCGTCATGCAGAAATAATTGGCGTCAGCGCCATCTAGTGACAAGTGATGTAATTAAACTCTAGTACAAATTAGTTTCTAAAGTTAGTTAACCACGGCTTTAACAACTGGGCACTTATAAACCTGCGATAAATACACACATAACTTCGAAAAGCATCGAAACGTCATTGGTGTGTGCCATGGAAAACCTGGGATCGAGCCCGAGACCTCGTCTCAGCAGTCCATTACCCTTACCACTAGGCTACCTTATTACAGTCCGTCAAATCTAAGAAGTACCGTTTGACAGTTCTGACAATTGAATTATAGGGATGGGATGAAAAAATCGATTACTATAATATCCGAACTTTAAGAGATCGATTACTATAATATCCGAATTTTAAGAAATCAATTGTTATAATTAAATAAAAGAAATGTTTAGGATATTTTTTTATTCACTACTAGTACTAGTATCGTCGTCTTCGTCATCATCGTCATTTAAATTAATGACCAGTTGATTGTCCATTACATTATCAAAGTGTACGTCTCTTTCGAAGTCGTCCATTATTATTTTCTTTGTTTTTTGTACTACTTTACTCCAATCTTCCTGTGTAACTTGGGCACATGCTTCCTTTAATAAACCTTCCATTTTCTTGACACTGAAGGGTGGTTTTGTGTTGTGTCTTGCTGCATAACCTGTAAAACAATAATGTAACTATTTGATAGCAGACGAAAACCATTGTTTAAATTATAAATGTTAGAAGTACTCGTGTTATTATTATAATATTATAAAATATTACCTTTAACTTGGGCCCAAATCAGTTCAATGGCATTATATTGGCAATGGTACGGAGGAAGTCGTATGACTTTGTGCCCGTGCTCTTCGGCCAATTGGTCAATTACATATGTCGGTTTTGGTGGTTTATGCAATTTCACTAACTGTAATAATTCAGCTTTTATTAGTGACATGTCGGCATCCACTCCTTTTCTTTGCAGCCATGCCACCAAATCTGCTTTCTTATTGGCTGACGTAGGTGCTTTATCAATTTGCACAGAGTGGTATGGGGCATTATCCATTATAATTGTGCTGTTAGGAGGGATATTCTGTAATAAATTTAAGAACCACTCTCGGAACCTTACTGCGTCCATTTCTTCATGATACTCTTTAGTGCTTTTGGATTGGAAAGCTAATAAAGAGTTTTCCACGAAGCCTGTAGACGCTGACCCAGCATGGCATATTATGAGGCGTCCACCTTTTCCTATCGGCACCTTCGAGCACGAAGCTTCAGAATCATCAATCCATGTTTTCGGCACAGAATGGTTGGAATTTAGCCAAGTTTCGTCCAAAAATATTACATTATCCCAGTTTATAATTTGTTTAACTTCGCGCAGGAATGTTAGTCGCTGCATAATTATGTCATGTCGCTCCATAACAATTTTTCGTTTGTCAACTTTTTTGTATCTGAAGCCAATTCCTGTTATTACCGTTCTCAACGACTCTATGCTTCCCTTATACAGCCCGACATCTTTTAAAGTTGCACATAACTTTGCCAATGTTGGAAATTCGCCTCTTGTAAAATACCCGTATATATGGTTTCTAATAGCATGACTATCGAATTCATCGATGCCTGTCACAGGTTTATTTCTTTTTCGTTTTTTCGGTGTGTGAAGTACGTTACTGTCACTCCCCGAAGGCCCATATTTTTCACTTAATATTTTGCCAACGGTGCGGCTACCAATACCGAGAGCTTCACCGACGCGATCCCGAACTTGTGTAACTGGCAGTAGAAGTCCACCATTTTGAGATTCACGCTCAAAATACTCGTGTAATTTCACCACCAATTCACGAGCCTGGCTGTTCAAAGTACGTCCTCTTTTCGACATTATTAATAAACACTTGCTTAGTTCGGAGTCCAGTATAAATATTGCCAAGGTAAACGGATAAAGAATGATCAGTCCAGAAAAGTAATAGCCAAGTCACAAATTGTAAAACACAAACGAGAAAGCAAGTACGCGCACAGTCAGCTTCCAAGATGGCGAGAGACTGCTGACGCCGAACCGACCGAGCGGACCGCGTGCGCTTGTAGTTGGCAGTGTTGCCAGAAAAAAAAAATTGTAGAGACTTGGACACCTGCGATTTTGCCTATTGACCTAAAAATAATTAAATTAATTTATTTTAGGGTATCTGTGTATTCAGTGCATTATGCGGTCGCGCAGTAACGTCGTTAATTTATAACATCAGGCAACAACATTTTTGTGAATGGGTTCTACATACCTTATTTTTATTAGTTTTAGACGTAGAAATAAGACTTAGAAGAAAAAATTGTAATTGTAAAATCAATGGATGTGCTTGTTAAAAATTTGTTTATTTCTCTGTAATATGCAAACCCATACTATCATACACAAAAATAAATGTAAAAAACACTATCCCTGATTCCATTTACTATTTCGACAGCGTTAGCGCGAGAAACCCCGACTTATTTGGGCGCGAAAATCAAAAATCGACAAATCGCTTTCGACAACTTTTTAAAGAAGCAAATATATTTGATTTATAAATACGTATTTTTGGTGAATGGGTTTTATCTCATATTTTACGATTACATAACTATTTAGTTATGTAATCGTAATATGTGAGATAAATCCCATTCACATGAAAAAATATTTGTTTGGTTGTCAAGTGTAATTTGTAAATAATACATTCGATTTTTCGTATATGTAAACGATTTTTTTGCATACAAGTGTATCCGAAGAGTCGCAACACTACGTGCAGTGACCTAACTACGTAACTTTGTAATGCGGTCAAGAATATAACTATTAGAAATTATTTACTGTGTAAATATGTGTTATTTTGCTTTGTTTGAAAGTTTTCAATTACATTTAGATATTAAGAATTGTACATTTTTAGATACAATAATGAAATCTTTCTAAATTCATGGTTTTATGAAAAAGGTTATCGAAACTGAATAATGTACGTATGAACAAAGTTGTTTCGGTTTGAAAAATATGAAACGTCAAACGGTACCTCTTAGATTTGATGGACTGTAAGATGTAATTTATTGTCAAAACGTAATGTCATGTATTGTAAAATTTAATCATCGTTTAATAATTAATAAAGCCAGTTAAGTAATTTTGCTGTTTCTGTACAAAATCATACAAAAGTATCAATATTAATATGATGATCGGAGCAATTTTGTTGTAAATGGTATCAAAATCTAAAATAGAAACCAAAGTACCAATTCATAACGCTCTTATCTATGAAGTAAAAACTGTACTACACATTTAGGCACTTACAACCTCTTCAACCCGTTTAAAGTCATGAAGATGTCTATCATCTTCGCACATCATTGTATCATCTCATAACGTAATGCAACAAGCATCCGTCATAAGTTGCGTAAAAACAACATTCTTTCGTTTCGATATCTGCGAACATCGAGGCACACCGAGGTCACCTTTCTCCCTTACTTTCTATTACAAACTTACTTACGAGGTAACATTCAAGTAAAGTTTTTACATATCAAAAGGCATAAACATTAACTATCCTATCCATATTACATACTATTATTATAAATGCGAACGTACCTCTGTCTATCTGTCTGTCTGCTAGGCTTACACGCCTAAACCACTAAACCGATCTTGATAAAATTTGGTATAAAAATAGACTAGAGCTCAGGAAAAGTATAGGCTGCCTTTTATCGCCTTTTTAGGGTGTTAAAGAGGTTCAATAGGGGATGTAAGTTTGTCAGAAAGTTTGTAGATAAGAAATTTGATACACAGAAAGATTAGAGCTTGAAAAAGGTTATGTTTGGTCGCGGTAACTGACATTCACGCAGGTGGAGCCGCGGGCAAGAGCTAGTTGTATAATAAAGTTGTGCTTAAGAAATATGATGCCATTTAAATTAGTCAAGTGCATTTATTACGAAATGTATATTCATTATCGTCTTCTCAGTTTCACGAGTACTTCTGTTGGGTGTTCTAACCACTGTGTTACGATATTTAGTTACTTAATATCATAAAATAGAAGTATTTAGACTTTGCATAATATTAACAACTTCTTGCGGTATCGACGTACTTAACTACATCACGCCTACGCCTATAGCATTACTAGAATCTGTTTTGTGTTTCATAATATTTAGTTTACAATTTGCATACCAATCCTGATTTAGAAAATAAATCTTATATTATACCTTTATTATCAGAGTCATTAATCTTAATTATTAGAGTTTCTAATTAATTAACATTGATGTCATAAGTGGTCATTCAAAATCTTTGCAAAGATTGCGGACGAAAACATGACATACATTCAAGTAATTTGACACAGAATGTGTTAAATGCGTTACTTCTAGACCTCCTATGTGGAGTTATTATTATGTAAGTATCCATCACTTACTTGACCTGATTGATTCATTCAATAGGGGAAATCTCTAGCAATTTAATTTTAGGGACAAAGGAAAAGTCTAAGTTCATGAATATTATTCACCAAAATATTGAGGGTTTTTCTGGCAAAGAGTTAGAACTAGAATTATTTTTAAATGTAATGCATATTCATGTACTTTGTTTAACTGAACACTGGTTGAAACAACATGAACTATTAGTTAATATTGACAATTATAAAATAATTAGTTCGTTTACTAGAGATACCGCTATAAGAGGTGGGTCACTCATTTTAATTAATGACAAATTAAAATCTAAAGAACGAAAAGATATTGTAGCACTCTCAAGTGAGCGAAATATTGAAATATCATGTGCAGAGCTTGATCAATATATTATTATTAGCGTCTATCGACCTCCTTCCGGAGATTACCACCTATTTGAATCTATTATGGAAGAAATCTTAAAAAGGGCATTTCAATGTAAGAAGAGGGTAGTTGTATGTGGCGATTTTAATGTTGATATCTTAGAAAACTCCCAGAACGCGTTAAGGTTCCTCAATCTTTTTAAATCTTTTAACTTACAAAATCTTTTTTGTGAACCAACTCGCACCACATCCACAACAGCTACCTGCTTGGATAATATTTTTACTGACAGCGATGTAAACGACAAATCTATAATAAACTTCATAAAATCCGATCATGCAGGTCAGTTAGCTAGATTTGAGCACCAACATGTTCCATTGCCAAAAAATATAGTATGTAGACCAATCACAACATATCGTTTAGAAAAATTTAAAGAAAATATTAATAATAAAGTATCACTTTTGGAACCAAGTATTGCTGAAAACCCGGATGATCTTTACGAAGATTTGTTCGGAGTAATCAAATACGAATTTAATAACATTTTCGCAACTAAAACAATTAACACTAATCAACTCAAAATTAAATTTAGTGATTGGGCTACACCTGGAATTTATAAGAGTAGACAGAAATTGTATAAATTATATGAGACAAAGGCATGTACAAATGATCCACAAATCATTGAACATACTAAAAAGTACTCTAAAATGTTTAAGAAAGTCTGTTCAATGGCCAAATCTAATTATATCCGTGATAAAATACAAAAATCTGATAATAAAATTAAGGCAACATGGAATGTTATCAACAAAGAAACCTGTAAAGCAAGGTCACGTGATCGATCCTTCGAGTTAGAAATAGATGATGGACACATCAGTGCTGACGCTGACGTGGCCAATGCGTTTGAATCTTTTTTTACAAATGCTCCAATTACCATAACTAGTAAATTAAATTCTTCAAAAAACGTAGCTGCTTCTCTTCTTGAATCTTGTGTTGATAAATGTAGAGTAAACTTTGATTTTCAGTATATTGACCCCGAAACCGTAATAAAAACTTTTAAGCAACTAAATATAAAAAAGACTGAGGATCTGTGGGGCATTTCAACCAATATAATAAAATCAGTAATGCCCACTATTGCCCCTTATCTCGCATTTATATTTAATCAATGTATCGATGATAAACAGTTTCCCACACTCATGAAGTTTAGTAAAATCATTCCATTATTCAAAGCAGGGGACAAAACTGATCCATCTAATTTTCGGCCCATCTCCATACTCCCAGCACTCAGCAAAATTTTTGAAAAAATTATATTTAGTCAACTGCTTTCACATTTCGCTTCTAATAAATTACTTCATGAGAAACAGTTCGGTTTCACTAAAGGCAGAAACACGACGGATGCAGGAGTTGAACTCGTTAAACATATATTTGATGCATGGGACAAGAAGCAGGATGCCATCGGTATATTTTGTGATCTATCAAAAGCTTTTGATTGTGTTGATCATGAGACTTTGTTACTAAAATTAGGTTATTACGGTGTTTCTAACAGCTCACTTAGCTTACTTAAATCTTACCTCACTGGCAGAGTACAAAAAGTCAATATTAATGGCACTAACTCATCTGGCGCCCCATTAGTCATGGGAGTTCCCCAGGGCTCGATATTAGGACCCCTTTTATTCTTGATATATATAAATGATCTTCCTCACTTCACTAAAAATCTTTGTGAAATAGTATTATTTGCTGATGACACATCATTAATTTTTAAAACTGATAGACATAAAGAATTACCTGACGATGTGAATATCAACCTTTCCAAAATATTGCATTGGTTCACAAGTAACAACTTGCTGCTCAATGCGAAGAAAACAAAATGTGTAAAGTTTACTATGCCTAATGTAAGACAGATAGATACGCATATCACAATGAACGATGAGTCTGTTCAAATAGTTGATACCACAGTTTTTCTTGGTATGACTCTAGATAGTAAACTGCAATGGGGTTCTCATATCGCAGCCTTGGCAGGAAGACTTAGCTCAGCTGCCTATGCGGTTAGAAAAATAAGGTCACTTACTGATGAGGAAACGGCACGATTAGTTTATTTTGGCTACTTTCACAGCCTTATGTCGTATGGTCTGATGCTGTGGGGCTCAGCTGCTGATATTGAGGCTATTTTCATATTACAGAAACGAGCGATACGAGCAATCTATAGCCTCAGACCCCGTGACTCGCTGAGAGAACTATTTAAAGAAATTAATATTTTAACAGTTGCTAGCCAATACATTTACGATAATGTTTTATATGTACGCAAGAACCTAGATCTTTTCAAAAAAAACTCTGACGTACACAATTATAATACGAGGAATAAAAATAAACTTGTAGTGCCAAAACTCAGACTTCAAAAGGTTGGTAATTCTTTTGTAGGTAACAATATTAAAATGTTTAATAAAATTCCTCAAGAGTTGGTTGACATGCCTCTAAATAAGTTTAAAATCGAAGTAAAAAAGACTTTAATGGAAAAAGGATATTACAAAGTAAACGAATACCTTAATGATAAAAATGCATGGTCATCCTAATCTCTTTGCTTGCTCGCACAATATAAACCTATGAAAAATAAAATAAAAACAAATTGTTTAAAAAAAAGGAACTATAATATTGTTCACTGAGTTTCTTGCTGGTCTCTTCTCAGTAGAACCAACTTACCGAACCAGCGAAAGAATCATTTTCAAATGATTTATTTACTTAATTTAATATTATATTAGTAATTTCCTGACATTATTGTAAAATTTTGACGTTCATATGTGCTCTTTATGTGCCTAAACTGAATAAACGAAATTGATTCTTTGATTCTTGATTCTTTGATTCTTTGATTGACTTAGATCCAAACCTGCTGGGGCTAACAACGTGAATCTTTATTTTATTTTATTCTTAATTGTACACAAAATTACATAAATACAAAACAGTGAGATGTTTAAGATGATGTTGATTGTTTAGATGATTTAAGATGTTTTAAAGTTGAGTGCTCTTCCAGCAAACCCGAGAGTGCACAGAGGAATTGTAATACGAGAGGCGTTCCTCAGTAGATGCCTTCTTTGTTGTAAGCGTCGGACCAAGGACGTTTTTAACTTTCGTTCCCCTTTCTAAACTTGAAAAGACTGATCTGATTTGTATTTATTCTTATTGCATTGTTATTTTTAGTGCATTTTAGACTTAGCAGACAGAAAATTTTGAAATCTCACGAGTGAACTTTGAATGAGGATGTTGCTACGCACAGATGCCTAGTTATTCATATAACAGGATCATCTCTACAATATTGTTCATCAATAACGTCGAGGACTGACAAATTATATAATTGAAAGTGACATAAATCTAATTATGATAATAATAATACCCTAATTCTGTTCACTGACAGAAACTGTCCTTTTCCAATTTCATAAATTAGAAAAGGATAAAAACAGCTATAAAGCATTAACATTTTTTATAGCACAACTTTTAAATTCTTTTGTGTAAGTAATGAACAGTGAACTTGTGACGCAATTTTTTTTGCAGCCATCTCTGCAGGTTTCTTTGTCCTACATAGAACTGGCTCATAGAAAGAGTTCGAAAACGATTATTGGAGATGACGTAAAGCGACGCAAGCCTATTGTCCAAATCTGATAGACCTCAATACCTCGTTAGCAGGATTTGAGTTACGTATCGTCGTTATAATGGCGGACATAGTTTCTGTTTTAATTGAAGGCTCGTGTTTTTTGTTTGTAAGTGGATCACAACTATTAGTTGCAAAGTGTGGAAACAATAGCTTTGAATGCTGTCCTAATTTCTGTTAACTGCCACAACGTTGCAAACTTGCACTACAATACATCGTAGTGGTTATATTTTCCTGGACTTGTACGACTGCAGTCACTAAGGTCTTGAGTTTGACTCCAAGTTTTCTTGATCGTAAAAATAATTAATTAAGTGTACATCTCTGATTAGCTTTTTGGGGATATAAAGTAGCATACACAGTATTATACCTGATGGTAAGTTACTACGATCTGCGACTAAACAAAAAACATTTACCACATCTCGTTCCTGGGGTAAAGGATGGCCATTGCGATTCAACGAGGCAACGCGGCCAGCATTGTGTGCACCTTTGCGTCGGGAACGATGCGGGGTGGGTTATTCGACACGACTTATGCATATTTTTGTCTAGTTATTTAATTATTTATTTATTTGTGCATGGAAAGCATTACCATATCTTAACTGACTTTAAATAAAATAAAATTACTAAAGTTGTATTACTTCAGTATGTAAAAAATATATAAATCTACATACGTCTCAGATATACAATAAAAACAAGTTATGCAATGGAATCAATTTTAATTGTTATTGGATGCCTGATGAGGATGGATTACGTAAAAGACAACATGGTAAAGAAGAGAGTGTATGAAGAAATGACATCTAACTGGTATGTATGAAGGAGTATAACATGTTGTGTAGGTAGATGGTGATTTGATGACTGGGGATTTATTATCATTTACTATGCATATTCCCAAGGAAAGCTACGCGGCTCTCAGTAGTAACATCATCGACGTAGAACACAAGGTCGTTGTCTACAATGTCATAAAAAGCAAAGATTTCTACAAAATTATTAAGCCGGTGGAGAAATATGTCCTTTGTTTTATCTTGAACCACAGCTTGTAATGTAGCATTACAAGCTGTGGTAATGTAACAACAATTTATTAACTAACGAGGACATATTTAATCTTTACGTCGCACTGTAAAGCTGTGTCAGGACCGTAGCAAGTGGAAAGAAGTGGTATCTGCCTACCCCGATGAGAAAAAGGCGTGACCTTATGTATGTATGTAGCTGGTGCCCGTAGCTTCGTCTGCGTGGAATTCAATCTCGCTCTCGCAACCAGTGAGAACCTAATCTCGGAGTTAAAACTAGCCTAGATTTGTTATTCTAGACCAGCGTTTCCCATTTGCCGGGTCGCGGCCCGGTACCGGGCCATCAAAATAAAATAGCGGGTCGCACCATTCCCACCCTTTTTTACAAAATAATACCTACTATTGATCGACGCACCGTAAATTAATTTAAATGAAGCTTGGTTTTCAACACTAGTTTTCCTAAAAATAAATCTAGAAACCTACTCGAAATGGAAAGCATTTAATTTTCTACTATTAATAAATGTGTACTATTAATGGACCCAGCTTGGGTTAAAAAGTATTCAGTGGGTTGCGAAGGGGCTGTGTGAAAATTGCCGGGCTATGGCAGAACAATGTTTGGGAAACACTGTTCTAAGTCAAAGTCAAAGTCAAATATCATTCATTCTGCATAGACCATTAAAACGGCACTTAGGAACGTCAAGTTTAAAAAAATCTAGACTAGTTTAGCAAATGGACCACCGGTTCAAAACGCGGCCCGGACCGGAGAAGACTCCGGCAAGAAACTCAGCGGGCATTTTTTTTTTGGTTTATTATAAACATTTGCTTAGTCTACTTAGTCTAAATACAATAGTTTGCTTGAATAGCATAGTTGAGCGAACAGCTCATTTCCAAGCTTGTTTATCATCTAAATATTCTTAGATTTTATAATAGCCTTTTTGGCACAGTTTAGTCCTAATTCCATTTTTAAATTTATTTACAGGTAAATCTCTAATTTCATTAGGGAGCTTGTTGAAAAAGCGTATACAGTTGCCCCGGAAAGAATTACTAATTTTATGGAGTCTACTATCACAAGCTACAAGATTGTCTTGTGTTTATATTATGCCTGTCACAAACTCTTGAAAATTTAGAGATATATTTCCTTACATACATTAGGTTCTCGAAAATGTATTGTGACACTACGGTTAGAATGTCTATTTCTTTAAACTGACTAACCGACTGTAATCTATATTTAAAATACCAAATTTCAGCCAGATCCGTTTAGCTCCTAGCGAGTGATTGACCAACAAACATCCAAAAATCATCACAAGCTTTCAAATTTATCATTCTTGTAGGAGTCCGTACGTTTAGTAGTGATTTAAAGAATAATCCTCAAATAACTGTAAATAGTTTATTTATTTCTCTTATCAAGGTACCACCAAATTAAGTCTTTCTTCAGTTCTCGAGCTTTTATTTTCATCGTCATTTTTATCACTATCTAAAGGAGTGCATACTTATGTCTACGCTACTTCAATGGAGAACTTATCTATACCAAATAAGACATATTACAAGTGATTGAACAAATGATGTAACTTCATTGAACCTTCAATTTCAACCGTCTATGTTATATCACCGGTTTTATTTTAGATTTAGCTTAATGCATATCATCGATGAGATCTATGCTAATTTCGCTAAAACTATTATTTGTTCTGTGCTAATATAGAGGTAAAGTTTATGCTTTTGTGACGCTGTAAGAGGTATTTAGTCTCTGGATCCACAGAACCGATTTTGAAAATTCTTTTACTTATTTTTAGTGTTATTTTTGGTGTATTTTTTAATTTTAATTTAATGCCACATTATTTGTGAGTGTCATCTACACTAATTTTATAAATGCAAAAGTAACTCTGTCTTTCTGTCCCGCTTTCACGTTTAAACTTTAACTGATTTTGATGTAAATTGGTACAGGGGCAGATTAGAGCTTTTGAAAAGTCTTATTTTTGATCGCGCTAACCGACGTCTAAGTTGGCGGAGCCATGAGTAGTACACTACAGCTATACTAATATAATAAAAAGGAACGATTCGTAAGTTTTTGAAGTGAAAACTTCTTTAGCGGCGTTGGATGGGTGTAAAATATTAAGGAAGCGTCAGGATTAGTTGACCTTTGAACCGTAACCGACGACTGACGTCATACAAGATTAGGTACAGACTATGTATTTTGCAATTTACAATAGATATCGTCGTAGCTTAAACGGTAAGCACGTCGACTGTAAGTCCTTATAGTTTCAGATAGTATCGGGTTCAAACCACCTGGCCTTCAGGGATTTTTTGTGATTGTTTTTTCTTATTTATAATTTATTACTTTTGGTGATTATTTTTTCTTTTTGTAATTTATTACTTTTTATGATATTTTTTTCTTTCTGTAATTTATTATTTTTTGTGATTATTTTTTCTTTTTATAATTTATTAATTTCTTCTGACAGAAAATTAGCAGAAAATAAGTGATAGGTTCTATGATTAGCGCTATATTATAGGTATGGTATGGTATGTTCTTTTTTATCTTTTTCTATGTATATAACGAAGAAAGAAAAAAGAAAATGTTTTCACTTCTGCCGGCACTCCCAGAGTGCAACCCGTCTTTTGTTTTTTTTTTTTAAATGAATAGGCTCAGACAAAACTGGGCCGATTTTAAAATTCTTTCACCATGAGAAAGCTACATTCTTCGTGAGTAACAAAGGCTTTATTATATTTTCAAAAAATGTAGGCTTGCGTACGTAATCCACGAAAACGTTTTTGTCATCCGTGCAAATCCAGGCGGGTGGCTAGTCTGCAATAAAAAAAAATTGTAGGTAACTCATGATTGATTTCAAACAAATTTTTGCGGTCAGTGTAAAATTATGACGATTTTACGGTTCAGAATAGTTCAAAGGCTTTATAATTAGGTAGTTATCTGTTATTGCGTCTTGTTGTTTATTTATTCAATTTAACTATTACGGTTGTGTAAGAAACAGTAACAGTTTCACTGTAATCTTATGTTTATTCGGAATGTTCGTTCGTTCACTTTGCTCCTATTAGCAACTAAGTAATAGCGTTTGATTGCAAATTGGTCTACAATTATTTGATCATTTTTGAAAAGTGTGGGAAACGTTGTTCGTAACTACTATTAAGAATATCTTTGTATAGAATGTTATATGAATGTTTTAAATTTTATCTTGTGGATTACACTGCGATACTTATAAATGGTCAGCCAGGCAAAAATAATTCATTTATCAATCTTTGCTAATCGTCAAGTTGTAAGGTGTATGTGTTCCAACATAAGAGGCATACTAGAATACGGGCCTAAGTCTAAAGGATGAACACCAGTATTACAAATGAAATCAATAATGTTTATTTTTCCAGTTCACCTCGAAAGAAGCTTCACTTACACCCTATATAAAAGTTTGAAGATTGTAGGAGAAGAGAAGTATAACATGCTTATGTACGCCCGTGGAGTACATGGTATTATATTTATTATATTATATTATATACAATAATAATATTATTATATTATAATATGTCACAGAAGGAAACTAAATCCGCAAGTTTATAAATTTTCTAGAAGATTTGTAAAGGTTAGGTTATATTAGGTTAGTTTATAAATTTCTTAGAAAATGTATATACTTGGGGATCTTGTTTTTTCGGTTACATATATATATTTATGTGTAGTTTATGATGTTTCTATATGTTTATTACATGGACATATTTATAAATTTGACAAAGTATTATTAATTTTCATCACAAAGTTCATTTTTTGTACCAAAATAGGTCAAACTATCACCGCAATACTTCACCTTTGAAATAAATAACTCTGCATCACCCTAAGGTTGACTGGTAGAAAATACCCATAACATTGAGTCCACCTTTGTACAATCATTTTGTATATTTGTGCAAGAAGTTTAAATAAATAAACAAATAAACTCTTACGGCGTCCAATAGATCCTTTAACTGGTACAATACTGTCAAAGAGTTACAAAGGCTAAAGGATGTTAGTAACGTCGCGAAACCCAATAATATAGAATGTGGAGAGTTTTTTTTCAAAGGCACAGTAACATTGACGGCTCAGAAATTCTGCAGCACGACTGTGACTACCCCGTATTGCACACGTCCATAGGCCACAGTAACCACTTTCCATCAGGTGGGCCGTGTGCTTGTCTGCCACCTTAGTTGTATAACAAAATGTAAGATGCTGAAATTAAAACTATGTTACACAAACAAAAGCGAGAGCCAGTATTTTTTTAAAGTTTATTTTAATTAAGTACTTCTGATCACGGAAGAACCAGTTGTGTGTTTTTAATATTTGTAATTTTATTTTAACACTCTATTACAAACTTTTATTTAGTTTCACCTGTCCCGTTGTCTGTAATCAAATCTTGCAAGTAAAATTTGATCTACTTTCAAGTTTCCGATTGAGCTGAAATTTTGCATCATGATAAGCATCATGTAAAGCGAATGACAATGCAATATTATTGTGACATAGACCTGAACTGATGATGGACCTGGAAGCTGGCCATAGGGACTCCGTAATTAAACGATGCAACCCCAACGAGTTTGGGTTCGTTTGATTCGTCTTGACGAGTATCTTGGTTGGAATAAATATGCAAAAATTTATGAAATAATAAAATCTTGTTTAAAAAAAGATTTCTTTTTTAGGTAAGTGACTACTGAAGAACATTGAAGAATTTAGGAGTAAATGTACTCGCAGAAAACAGAGACGTGTTTCATTGGATTCTAAGTTTATTTTTCTTGAACTTTATTCTGATCTGATCTGATCTTGATATGATGAGATAAATGAGAGAGATAGGTTTTCATTAGGAAATTTTATTTTATCTCTTTGTTTACAGGCTCTATTTTTTTAATACAACTGAGGTGGCAGATAAACACCCGGTCCACCTGATGGTAAGTGGTTGTGGTTACCGTGGCCTATGGACGTGTGCAACACCAGGGGGGTGACACTCGTGCTGCCTGCCATGTAAATCATGTAACGGCACTTATTACTTCGAATATAGTAATGATTGTTATTAATTGATAATCATCTTTTCATTTGTTTCTCAAGTCTTACCAGCCAGCTTGGTTGACATCATTATT
Organism: Eilema caniola; assembly: GCA_949126895.1. NCBI lineage: Eukaryota > Metazoa > Arthropoda > Insecta > Lepidoptera > Erebidae > Eilema > Eilema caniola. The sequence continues at coordinate 3,424,503 of OX421464.1, read as the reverse complement.
ACATTAATTAATTACTTATTACAGTGCTCTGTCACATTTATATTTAACTCACATAACTTCATTTTAATCCCAATTACAATATGCTTTTTCTTTCGTTATATTGGCGGTTATCGTTACATTGCTAACAGCTGGATATGTTGACGAATTTGGAATAACTCAAGGGCTGCGACTTCAGCCTTTAGTGGTAGAAAACAGACAATTATTATGTTTTTCATTTTACTTGCTCATAATGTGGCTCTAATCTCACCGAAATTAGCCACATAATACCTATTATCAAACTGTGGTTTTTAGCGTGTTATTAAATCACGAGTGGGATAATGACTTTTTTTTTAAATTTTATTGGTTGAATTGCATTATTCGCAAAAAAGTAGATATAGAATCAAATAAATTAATATCTATCTACCTATTGTTTGTCGATTTCATGCAACTTCGTATTTAAACAGAACATTTCATTTTGTACGTGTATAATAAACAAAACTTTTATTCAAATATAACTTTTGTTTTTGCTCTGTTTAAAACTTTAAGTAAATTCACCATTTTTTTACACAGAATAATAAGAAACTTCATTCTATTTAGTTTGTGACCAGTGTTTTTTTCTTTTATTATTGCCAGTCCGCCAGTACCAAAAAGTTTCGCAACTTATTATTAATTAATTAAAATGTCTACGAGTATATACTAGTTATGAAGAAACCGATTTATGTACCTAGTACACCACCTGATGTATAAACATATAATGTGCAACATCCGATGTATGATGTGATTGATGTGAAGTCCTTAACGTTATGGAAAACACAACGCACACACACAACACAACAAGCATACGGTTCAAAGTGGTCATTTTAGGAAAGTGGTTATTTCAAAAAAGTTGTAATTTCTAGAAAGTGGTCCTTTCAGGAAAGTAGCCATTTTCGGAATCAAAGGTGGGTCATTTCCGGAAAGTGGTCATTTTAGGAAAGTGGTAATTTTAAGGAAGTAGTCATTATGAACCTAAAGGGTGCGGTAGCCTTTCTTTCATATTCTTTTTTATTAGTCAATCCATATTGATCACTGTTGTCGAACTCACCCATGCTCCACATATCGATAGGAGTCCCATACTGCAGCCCCAGTATGACTTCAGGGCTTCGGTAGAACCGCGACTGGATGTACGTGTAGACTCTTGCGTGAGTGTAACACGAGCTGCCGAAATCTATCACTTTGATTGAGGAGCTCCCTCTTGCTTTTAGCAGAATGTTTTCCTGAAAAATATTATATCAATTGTATTTAAGAGATTATTACTTAGTATTATCATGACAATCGATCGATCGACGATCGAGGGGTCCCGGGTTCGAATCCTGGCCATTACACTATCGACGTGAACCCACTCCTAGCACAAGCAATTTAGCTTACTTGGAGGGGTTAGAGGGAATATTAGTAATTAGGGTTGATAGTACCCTTAAAAAAAAATTCTCAATTGTATCTGGGGCTTTCACTTCGCATCTCGGTATCGCTTAGTCCTCTTTTTGGGAGCGCCTACCTTCTAAACACCAGTACTCGGTATTAAATTTCATCAAAATCGATTCAATTGTTTACGGAAAGTGTAACAAACAAGACCGATTGACAGACAGAATTACTTCGCTTACGGTCAACCTTCTGACTTATCCTCTTCCACTTCGCATGCGATGTTCATGGTATCCACGGTGGTGATACCATTGGCATACCCCCTCCTACGGGGACCCAGCGGGGGCACCATTACCAGGCATAGCATTAGTTACCCACATCAAATGATATGAGGAGGTAGGATGCGACAGTATAACCGTCCAATTGAGCAGTCCGACTGAGTACCTCCGCCCTACAGAATACCGCGGCCATAATAACCTCGTGTTGCGTTTCCGGCGGTGGGTATATAGGGTAGCCAGAACTTATTGGGGAGTTTTTGTGCTGTCAGAAACTCTCTGTGTTGACAGGGTCGGCAGCACAAGTGTGACTCCCCTGGTGTTGCACACGTCCATAGGCCACGATAACCACTTTATATCAGGTGGGCCGTGTGCTTGTCGGACACCTCAGTTGTATTTTTTTTTATCGAAAAGTGCGCCACAACTCACCGGCTTCAAGTCACAATGGATGATGTTTTCAGCCTCGAGCAGTCGGAGGCACCTCAGCAGCGAGCTCGTGAACCGCCGAATCAAACTCAAACTGAACCCCTGATAGTTGTTCTTTTTGATCAGCTCGTAAAGGTTGATACTGCGGATTAAGTTCATATTTTAATGTCCTGTCGAAATAAAACGATTTTTTACAGGTTATTTCGCTTCGTCTTCCCACTATCCCCGAAATTTCGGTTGCTTTTCAGTAACCATGATTACTAGAAGACTAACATCCTGATAAACGATTACCACTTACCAGAATACGACCACATTCATTTAAAATCTTTATTAAATAGATAAAAAGAGATGGTCAAAAGCACTCAAAACCAGCGGACTTGCATAGAAGGTTTAATGACAGTAATGAAAGTTCATAAAATCTGTAAGAAAAGAAGCAGATTGCAGGTTCGTGTCTCTATCTACCCCCGGCAAAATACCGCAATCTAGTATACAACCAACTTACACGAAAAACGTACGAATTCGTAACGTAAACGTACCGAGAGAATGGATGATTACGATTGGTTCACAGTAGGCAGGCGGCCAATCATAATGCTCCGTTCACAAGATACTCTAGATAGAATGTTTTCCGTGCTCGGGGCACAGATGCTCCATTCCGTACGTATATAAAGTTTGAGAAACAAAGAAACAGGGATATTATGAAATATTAAACCTAAAACATTACGGATAATACATGCATACACATTACATTCACGCCTGTTAATCCCCCAAAGGGTAGACCCAAAAATATAATTGCAAAATTAGAAATGTGTTATCATATTGGCGCAGAGTAGAGAGTAGTTGTGACTGTTTGACTTAAACTCCTAATGTAATATATTCTGTGAAATGAGAAAAGCAACAGTGTACCTAGCTGGCATATTCAATTATAAACAAGACGAGTATATTTTGTTAGCAATGAGATAAAGGAACCAGTTCATTTGCAACCGAGCATTTTAATGAAAAGTTAAGTAGAATGAATGTTCCGTGGATGCTTAGCGAAACGATATTCTTAATAGAAATAAATCATTTTGATATTATTCACGCTGGCTCTAGATGATAATAATTCAACTTGAGAAAATTTACAAAATAAATTCAGATGTTGGTGTTATAAAATGTTTAGATGAAAGGTGCAGGAAAGAAAATGTTACTGAATCTAAAAAGTAACGGGAAATGATGTAAACCATTTATTTCGCCAGCAGATTGAATGAGTGGGATATTATAAAAATATGCTTCAAAATGTTTCTTCTAATTCCTGACTTAACATTTGTTTTGTCTTTTGACGACTTGAGTAAGACCCCTTTAGGTGGACTATACAGAAGGGTAACTAGACAGCTAAACAATTCTTGACGTAACCTGAATAAAAGATTGCAGTCTTTTTTCTTTGGGTAGGGATGTACTGCTACCAGACTTGTAGAACATATACGAGCTTCCTACATTCTTACATTTAGTTAACACTGTTTACTCTTTATGTTATTTATTTTAACATTAAACGCCTGAAGTAAAAGAATGAGCAATTCTTTCATATACATCTTTTGCGAAGAGTGAAGATTCACCTCGTTATAAACTTCAAGTACGTGTCCCTCTCTGCATACCCCTAATTGTTTACGGCGTTAGTATTTATATATATTCGTATGTGTACAGACTCAGACCAAGGTCAAGGTTCGGGAGCAATGGCGCACATTGGGAGAGGCCTATATTCAGTAGGAAACAGCAATAGGTAAATTGATTGATTTATATGTACTCTCACCTCATTAACTCAAAACTGATGCATAAATGGTTCCTGAAGTAGAAATAATCGAGCATATGGATCACATTGTGCGATTGGTCTTTGTCCTTCAGTCGGAGGTGATCGAGCACTCTGACTTCCACCAGAGCCTGATGATGGAACCGCTTCTTGTTGCGAATGATCTTAATGGCTACTTGGTTGCCGGTGCGGTGGTCATGGGCTCTAATGACTTGACCAAAGGATCCTTTGCCGATGACTTCCAAGATTTCATACCTGTACGCTATATGGTCGTGGATTTGCTGAAATTAAAATTGTTGAATATGTAATTTACGGTTATATTGGTCATAATTGAATTTAACAGTAGAAAAAAAAACAAGTTAAAAATAGTCTTATTTATAATTTTAAAACACCTGAATCACATCTTTTGATTTTGTAATTGTACCCAAGAATTGATATAACACTATTCCCACCTGCATTCCCACCTAAACTATAACTTTTGTGCCTACACCAGGCTTAAGATATGCTGCGTGATGAATTTCACCAATGATAGTAACTGCGATCAAGTCGAACCAATCATCGGTACCATTCACATGTCATACACGAAAACAGATTTAAGTTAGTATTAAGTTCAATTAAACCGAGTGCTCACGTTTTACATATTGAAATAAAAAGTGGTCGGTGGTAATCACGTTTATTATCATTGACAAAATACGCTAAATAACGTAAAAACTTAAATGCGATTAAGTTAAACTAAAGATACGATAAGTGTCAAGTAAAAACTAATAGTTCCTCTAAGAACAACAGGGTCATTGAGGTTATCCATTAATGTAGAAGTGTAGGTATACAGACTGTTAGACATTCAAAGACCCTTGAGAAGACAAAAAATATAAAACAAAAGAATACAAAATTCAGGTCAAGAATCTCGTTGAAAGCAGCGACCTCCACCACAATATTTTGGGCTCTAAAAAGTTTATCCGAATATAATTTATGCTTAGCTCTTGCACAATTAATTTGAGATGATATAGCTTTTTCAATTTTGTTTACGACATCTACTTAACATTCCCTTGTAGCAATTTTTATTCTCCACGTTTTACTTTTAAAAACAAATCAGGGCAGGTACGCTTTACTTCAAAAAATTGTGTTTAAAATGAATTTGTATTCTTGTCAGAACTTCTGCAATCACTTTCAATGCTTGTAAACCAAACATTTCTTTAGTTAAGTTTCTTTTAAGGCAATTTTATATGCTTTGGAATAATTGAAAGTTATTATGTAATTTATCACAAAATATTTTCTTGACCACCCGCTGAATATCCGCTGGGGTTCCTTCCTAGAAAATACCCAGGGTCCTCTGCAAAAGGCTCCCGTGACGCAACACTGTAGGTATATTTTTGGCAATTCGATTACGATACCGTGAATTCCGTTGAGGAGGTACACGAGGGGATTCACACACAAGAAGGTACCTGAGAGAGTTTGTACACCAAAAACGAAGTGACACCCTAGGTCGCACATGTCTGAGTCTTATGGGATGGCATTCTCAACTCGATCACAGTATCACGGTATTATATCTATGTAATTCCAATCAGGTGAGCCGTGTGTGTATCTACCACATAAATAGTATAAAAAAAAATATGCTTACCTTGTTATAACTACCGTTCTCATCATCAAACCCGCAGTTGTTAGGAAGGTTAGACCTGGCCTGCACTTTGTTCGACTCCAGCCCCAAGAACCACACCTCCGGGTACTTCCTTATCTCGTTCCTTTCCCAGTCCGATAGCCTCTCTCCGTAAAGCTTCAGTGCTTCTGTAATTAGCAAAAGAATAATTTCAATATACATAACAAATTGTGTCAGGATTACTGCCAATATTTCTGCCCCTCTAGGCAAGAGAAGACAATACGTTTTTACAAAAGAAAAAAAAACCAGATTGATCAATGTTACGTTGACGAGTGTAATAAACGTTATAAATATCAAAATACGTATCAATCCCATAAATTTAGCATTCTATTCTACAATAAAACGAATTGCCACTTGGGCAAAAAAATATAGCTGGAACAAAAGTTTGTTTAAAAGTCAAATTATTAGTAACTAAAAAAAGTATACTTAGAAAAAATAAAGTGGTATTCTGCATTTAGTTAGGTGCACTGCGGGAATGGATAGAACACCTATTTTGCATCTTCGGAGACCAAGCCAACTCCACCCACCAGCTTGTTCATCTAGCGATCGATGAACGAGGTTCTGACTCAGACTACCTTCTCGGTGTTGCGCCGTCGAATGGCATCCTCATAAGAGCCAATATAAGCCAAATATCACTAAATAGAGGCAGACTCTTAACTCCAAGATAAACACCAAAGCTAGAATGATGATGACTGCCTTTCGCATGGTATTAAAGAGTGCTGGAGTGCGCTACAAAGCTCAACTTTACATTCTTTATTTTTTCAATATATAAAACAAAATCCATTTCATATTTTGACCAGAAAGAACCGATGACTGGTAATTGATTGATATTCCGGCCCTGAATCTGTTTTACATCACATGGAAAAGCATTAAAAACTGTCAACGCCGTTACACGTCATGTGAGAGAACGGATATGTTCCCGACAATGACCTAGTTGGCCATCCATCAGCCAATGCTCTGACATCGTTAGACGTAATGACGAATATAGGCATCGAGAGCCGTCGAGAGCCGATATGATTGTACTTACGAATCAATGACGCTGTTTTGTGTTGATAGACATTTTGTTACGTGATGGGACGTTAATGTCTATTATATTTTGGGGTTGGTTGTTACTCATGAAATGATGGGGAGGAATTCAATGAGGCCAGATTTCACTGCTAATAATATTAGTTAGAATAAATTATTCAATTGAAATTATTAGTAAAAGAACGGTAAATGTTTTAGTTTGGTTTATTTTTAGTCATCCGCTCAACTTCAACTTCTTCAAAAAGACCTCTGCAGCAATCGTCGCAATTTTCAAATAATAGTAGTTTATGATACTGTTGCATAATAAGACCAAGTTATGTACAGTGTCATACACTACTTTATCTACTCTCATACTATAATACATAAACTAATTTATTTTACAAACAAAACCCAACATTGTTTAATTTAAATGTAAAATGTTGAACGCCAAGTCGCCAACATCGATTGCGCATGCGTGTTTCTTTTTTTTTCTTGCGAATCGGCGGATTCTTTTTTTAAGAGAGTTTCGTAGAGGTTCAGTCCAGTTGGAGGTTAGATAGGTGTATCGTTATGATTAAAAAGTTATTTTATGATATAGGTGTCCATACAAGACCTGTATCGTAATAAAACTTTTTTTTGGCCTGTGCGTAATGTTTGTCATAAGAGTTTTGATCTTTGTATTATAGTATCAGAGTAGATAAAATATATTATAAAATTATTAATGGCGAAACGCCAATGTCAAGTGTATCAGAGCCACAAATTTGTTTCCGTGTGTCCGCCTCCCACGAGATTCAGGTGGTACAGGACGTGTGGTTGGATTTTAGGGGGCTCATCCGCTCAATCAATAATAGTAAATTCAAATTTGATAATCAAAAAGTATGACGTCGTACTTAGACACTTATTTTTTTAAGGTTTTTGTAAAAGTCGAAGAAAAAAGTGCCTAACTGATTTGAGTGGACAGTTAAGTATCTCTATAATTGCGAAAAATTCAACTAACATTTTAAATCGCGATCCATTCTGAATAAAACGTGACAACACCATTCAGTTCTTTTTTCATAAGAGAAATCCTACCTTAGTAGAACAAAACCTCTTAAACTCTTCGTCCTAAACGCTTAAAGCCAATGATCTCTTAAGAAAGGTTTGACATAACTCAATAGAAGTCTATCCCAACTAGGGCCGCTTTTATGAAGCACTTACCAGACTGATTCAGTTACGAGTTCAAAAGTAGATAAACTGATTTAGCTATGAATTTATCGAGAGGACAAATAAGTTAACATCTTAGGAAGAAGTTCAAAAAGTGGAGTGCGCGTACACAATAGAGGTACACTTGGTCTTCAATTGATTTTTGGGAACGAAGCTGAGAGGAATATCCAGGGTATTCACGTAAATTGGAGAATTTGTCATTGAATGACAACAGAAAACAAAATATTGCGATAAACAAAACTTGCCAATCACAGTTATTTAAAGATATCTAATACTAGCTTTTACCCAAGGCTCCGCCCGCGTGGATGTCGGTTATCGCGACAAAACATGCAGCCTATGTCCTTTCTCAAGGTCTAATCTACTCCAATATAAAATTTCATCAAAAATCAAAATCACACACACACATACACACACGCACACACACTTTCACATTTATAATATTAGTATGGATTTTAATGGTATTTACATATTTATTTTCTTTTATCAGAATTTGCTTTTTTAAAAGCTTAACGGGAAAAACGGCTAGAAATTTTAAAACTGCAGGCATCTCGCAATCCTAATAGGGGTATGTTTAGGTTAAACTTTGGGAAACCTTGTTAAGGGTTAGAAGGTTTTGCAACATAAATTGAATGAAACTACATTTACAAACTGATAAGCCTCTAATATAAAATGTATAAGAGGCCAGGTCTAGTTTTACGCTAGCGCTCTAAGGTTGCTGCTTCAAATGAAATAATATAAATTACACTGCAACATAATATGTAATTATAATAAGGGCCCTAGAGTATCCCGATGGTGATCGCGACGAATTTTCTTTAAGCGAAGCGTGAAAAAGCATCTGGTGAGGCCGTCAATCTGAGTGCCGCCATTTTAACATGGTACCTGTCTGTAAACCTCTTACCTCTGTGACCCTCTTACCTGATACTTTGTCTTCAGCTAAACATCAGGCTAGGTGAAGTCAAATTGACGTGTACTAAAAAAAGATAATAATACCGGTCTACTAGTTTCACGTCGCCATTAGCGGTTGGGCCATTGAATCGGAATTGTGGAACATTTCTCGGATGAAATCAATACCGTACTTTGTAAACTTTGTAACCTGGGTTACTTTGGGACAATTTAAAGTTACATTTTGTTCAAAAGGAGCAGGCAAACGGAAGAAACAGACGATTGATATTAACGCATTTCCACTTCTGAAGAAAGTGACGATAGGTAATATTATTGAAGAATAGCTGACCCGGCGAACTTCGTACCGCCAATATTTTTCCGCCCGCGTGGCATCAGATCCCGTTGTCGCTGCATTCTCTACTATATCAAACATGTATTATACATATAAACCTTCCTCTTGAATCACTCTATCTATTATAAACCGCATCAAAATCCGTTACGTAGTTTTAAAGATTTAAGCATACTAAGGAATATAGGGACAGAGAAAGCGACTTTGTTGTATACTATGTAGTGATTTATCTACGTTATTGTTTATTGCTTAAAATTTGAATATGCGAGGGCGATCCTCTCTAGATAGAATACATCCAAATGCTGCATATTACAGTAAACATTAACCCCTGCTGATTGACGGACAAAACTCAGCTGTACAATTCTCTAAGCATATAGCGTCGAGCACAGCGCTGTGACCACCTTAATAGAGATTGTTATTGGCTGGTCTCCAGTGATGTCACCTAGTCTGACCAATCACAATCTCTATCAAGGTCGCAGCGCTGTGTTCGACGCTATATGCTTAGAGAATTGCACGGCTGAACCCTGAGCTGAAACTGCAAGCTTTTGATCAAACCGGGATTGTTTGGTTGCATATTGCATGTTTTTTTTTTTTAATAGTGGTTCAGTGACAAGTTGACAACCCTAAGTAAAGTACTATAATATTTAAATCTGGTGTTGACTACAGAATCGTTTATCGCTCGCCAGGGCCACAACGTGCAAACACAATGAATTTATTACAGGCACTGGTTGAAAACATACTCGTATTTATCTATCTCGGTTTTTTACTGGGTGCAGTGAAAATTAAATGAATTTTAACTTAAAATACCTGAAGAGGTCACAGTTTATTGTCAGAACAAGAGCCTAATATACTTACAAACATAAAATAGGTTTCGTTCGCACTTCACACGGGAAAGTTTGTAAAAACCATCACATATGTACGTAATACGGATAAAAAATTACCGAAATGACGGTGACGGATTTAATTTTTATTATGCTTTTTGAAAACGTAGCGATACCAAAGATCCCCAGGTAAGTCTTAGGATGCTTCACCCTTTGGTTGAAGGATGAGATACTGACGAAGGCTTCTCGCTCGGGGTTACGAGATTATCACATTATAACAACCATGCAATCATGAACAACGTTTTCATGATGATGATATACAGACCCGGAAAACGTTACACTCCTTTTTAGGCAGTTGTGTTAAAAACTAATGTAGTTTCCAACTCGTTGGTTATTTAGCGTGTCTTTGAAGAGTTTACAAAGGATATGTAGTAGGTGGGGAAAGGATAGCTACACGTAATATCTGTCACTGAAACATTTTGGAACTGAAAAGGGTAAGTACGCCACAGAGAGGTAGACCTTTCTGTTTCTACGTAAGTCGTGAATTAAAGTTAGGATTTAGGAAAGTTAGGATGAAGAAGAAATTGTAGAAGTACCTATTTGTAAGGTGACAGACTATATGGCGTTGCGGAAATGAACGTGACTGCTACGCATGGGCCGCGGGTTCAATTCCTACTCAATGCAAATATGTGTAGGTATAAATATCTCTATTTGCATTTGTCTGTTTTTCTTCTTCTAATTCTGTTTCTGCTCTGTCGTTTGCAACATGTTAAGCCGTCGGTTGCGGATGCCATAAGAACATCTATGGCAGTCGGGACCCACGTCACGGATAATTGGAGCCTTAAAAAGTTCAATATCTGGACTAACTGCATTGATTCGATATCGCCAATAGGTTTTGGAGCTCATATGGCAGTCGGTTCACGGAAAATATCGAATTTCAGTCAAACCCACAGTTGGACTAAAATAAGCGGACCCCAGACTCCAAGATGAAAGCTTCAAATGCTACAGGGATAAACGCTAGAATGAAGAAGATCTAAAAATGCGTCAACAGTCTTAATTTCTCGGTTATAGTACCGGTGGCTTGCGTTGAAAATTAATTAATCAGTCGCTTAGAAAGTACGCGACAAGCAATTTACATAATGTGTACAGTGTATAAGTATTTGTATTATGTTTGACCGCTTTCTAGAACCTATATTCCTCGCTATGTAATATAAGGTCTCTATGGTGCTGTGAAATTATTTGTGTCACATACACAAGGATGGATATTATACTATTATATTGATGATAGCGCCCTCCATCGGGTCTTCACTTATCTGAAGATCTGAAGAGGTCCTCGGTGTTCGTATACGGGTTTTAAAGTGGGGAGGGATACTATTGTCATGTCGCTAACGAAACTGTACAAACCTAAAGCCGAAATAGAGAGGCAGTAACGAATAGTCCATTTAAAATTATTGCTTGTGGCTAACCTAACACAATTACCTAATACTTAATTTATTATAGACTAGCTGACCCGGCGAACTTCGTACCGCCAATATTTTTCCGCCCGCGTGGCGACAGATCCTGTTCCCGCTGCACCCTCTACTATATTGACCATGTTTTATACACATAAACCTTCCTCTTGAATCACTCTATCTATTAAAAAAAACCGCATCAAAATCCGTTGCGTAGTTTTAAAGATTTAGGCATACAAAGGGATATAGGGACAGAGAAAGCGACTTTGTTTTATACTATGTAGTGACTAGCTGTAGCTTCGCCTGCGTAAAATATTTTGTAGTTCCTTTCCATGTTTGTTATTTTGTGAGTGTGAGCGAGTATAAAACAAGCATGCATCTTCACAAACTTTCACATTGATATAATAGGAAGTAGAATATTCTTGATTTACCTACACTGAAAAGATGCCGTGCAGCCTCTCTAGGCAAGTGGTAATTCATTGACCGGCGTTTAGTAAAATAGATTACCGAATGTATGGGATTTAAGGTATATGAAAATTGTTAACGCATGTCAAATGCGTCAAATCCCATATATTCGTTATTCTATTCCATCAAACCTCGGCCAACGAATTGCAACTTTTCTAGAAGAAATTTTAATCCCAAACAATAATCATAAAATTCAAATTTTACAGGTGAAATGTTTAATGATTTGTGCTGAAAAGGTAAACTGTATTTAGGTCATTTATAAATCAACTGGAAGCATTTGTTGTAAAACATAATTTTTAATAGCAGCAGAATTAAAGCTTGAATTTCAGCCAAGTTCGAGCCGTTGTACTCGGTGTCCGCCTCTCGTACACTTTCCCTCTCCCAATCCCAATACGAAAGCCTACGATAGGGTAACTTAAAAGTCGGTCCTGGCTGTCAACAGTCGTTATGTCAAGACGGAGGCCTATATGGACGACCTGAACAACTCTGTCACAGACTGGCAACTAACCAGACGAAAAGACGAAGAAGGTAAAGTAAATAGCTGTTAGAGCGTTCGGCTTCAGTCACGGGTTCGATTCGATATGCGCATTTTTAATTATATGCATGAATATGTCCTATTAGCATTAGTCTAGATGTTTCTATGTTTATAATATACTAGCTGAGCCGGCGAACTTCGTACCGCCAATATTTATCCGCCCGCGTGGCGTCAGATCCCATTCCCGCTACATCCTCTACTACATTAAACATGTATTAGACATATAAAACTTCCTCTTGAATCACTCTATCTATTAAAAAAAACGCATCAAAATCCGTTGCGTAGTTTTAAAGATTTAAGCATACATAGGGATATAGGGACAGAGAAAGCGACTTTGTTTTATACTATGTAGTGATGATGTAATATCAGTAGCTTAGCGGTTAAAAAATCAACCTTACGATCGACAGGTCCCGCGTTTGTACTACTCGAACATATATAATTCCGTTTACGTTAGTAGGAATAGCAGTAATCTCAGTTACTTGTAGAAAAACTGATTTATTCGCATTCAAGAACCCATGCTACAAGTAACTTAAACTTTACTTTGGGTTTAGAAACCGCTGTGTGCTTCTTCATATGATAATCAAACCGTATCTTCAAGAATATCGTAGTTCTTAAAATGAGGGTAGACCTCCGGTAAGTAGGTCAATCGGCCGTACCTAATTGGACCAAGAAAAAAACCTCGCGCGTGACCCTGGAACAATATCACTGACAATCTTGTGAATCTTTAAAATAACACTTTCGATTTTCCTGTGATTTTGATGTACAGGAACTACACACACCGGCAGAATTAGCGGAACACAAAAAAGAGGAGTATAAAATATTGTACAGACTTTCCAGAAATACACACACCGGCAGAATTAGCGGTACACAAAAAAAGGAGAGTATAAAATAGTTAACTTTATTTATAAACAATTAATAATTAAACAAGAAACAACAGTTAAATTAACATGTTTTAAAAATTCATTTTATTTAGTTAAGTTTCTTATTATTAAACTTTAAGTATAGGGTTGCAAATTAATGCCTAAACATTATAATTTAACAGAACTGTTGTCTCATGTTTAATTATTATTTGTTTAAAAGTAAAGTAACTATTTTATACTCTCCTTTTTTTTGAAATCCGCTAATTCTGCCGGTGTGTGTAATTCTGGAAAGTCTATACAACGCATTCAGTGACTCGTGAACTATAATTACTGTAATCCATACTATTGTCTCTTGTAATCTAATATTGATGTACAATAAAGAGTTATCTATCTATGTAGAAATAGAAGCAAGTGACCGCCTGCTATCTCTATATATCGAAATTTACGTGAGCATTTGTATACATTCAGCGTCAGAAATATCTTGACTACAAAGCGTATAATTATCTTAAAACTACAGTATTAAGAGCAAATAAAACTATTGATTTAAATTGTATAATTGTTCCACCTAAAGGTGTGTACCAAATGTCAGAACAAGGCGGTCAACAGAAAGGGCAAAACCAAAGGAATTGGGATCATTTTGAGCACTTTGTTCATCAAGATGGATCTAATGCTGACCCTTGTATTTTCATCATATCACTTCCCGTTCCTTTTCCGTGGGGCTAAGACCACCAGCCAACACCATTTTTTGTTTTTTTTACTTGCGGGAAATCCCCACTGATACCCACCCCTCCGGAGCCGGAGGGGGAGGTTATGTCGGACTCGAACCTACTAAACCGCACGCCGTCTCTAGTAGCTAGGCCGAAGGTGAGGTTGTCATGCGACATATCCCTCGCACCCCGGCTGACCCAGGGCAGCCAACACCACTGTACAAAACAAAGGAAAAGTGACATGAGAGTGGACTTCTATTTAGTTTATTTTGCCTTTTACGAGGGTGAAAGAATTGAAAAGACATCTGGAAGGTTGGAAGGACCTCACAACTCATAGATCTGTTGGGTTTATGTGAAATTAAAGGATATATATGCCCTTTATTTTCTTAAACGTCACTTTTTTTTTTCTTTACTCTCTTCCTTCCTTCACTACTTTTGCAATAGTAAATAAGAGATAATTACTCTAAACATTTTATTTCGTTAATCCCAGTTGCTCTCTCTAGTTCAAATACTTCGTTCTATCGACACAAGATAAATTTTTGTTTTTTTTTTAATATGAGATTAGATGTCAAAATATTAAATACATTAAATAAAGGTCAAAAGTGTACAATACGTAAATACAATAACAATACGTACTTAAGTCCAAACATCATATAGAGCATGTGCTAATCAAACAACCAGCCCCTGATCGCTCCTGGTGCAAAAGTACCCATCACACTTGCTGCGTTGCTGCGCTGGATGGCGATGGAAAGCCTTTGGACCAGAAACGAAGATACATTGTTAAAATACTGAATAAAATACAATTCATTCTTTCAGTATCGATTGATTCTAGCTTGTAACAAGAAGTAATTTTTACTTAACATTTATTACAGCAAAGGACTTGAAACACAATAAAGACTTTTCCAGGTAATTTTTATACTCTAACTTGGATCGAGCTCAAGTAAATTTACCTCAATCCTATCGAACACTACTACACTACACTACTACTTTTGTTCTCAAAATGGCTTCGCAAATTGAATTTGCTACTTTTTTTTATATGAACTAGCTGATGAACACGTCTCCGCATATTGGTTATCACAACCAACCAAACTAACAGCCAACCAATTGTGATAAAATCATGGAGGACCAAATATGATTTCCTTCTTCATGGATGAAAGATAAGGCAGATTCTGTCTGAAAAAAGTCTTATAAAAAATAATATGCTTTAATATCCGTTCAGTAGTTTTAACGCCAATCCAACAACGGATTTTTGAAAAAAAGTGTTAAACTCGCGTCAGGATCACTTGACCTTTGAACCGTAACCGATGACTGACGTCATACAACATTATCTAAAGATTGTTAATTTTTTTAGGTGCGCTAAGAAGCTTCGTATCTTAGCGGTAAGCGCTTCAACTGTAAGTCCTTATGGTTTCAGATAGTACCGGGTTCGAACCTGGGCTTCTGACACATTTTGCGATTATTTTTTCTTTTTGTTATTCATTAATTTCTTCTGACAGAAAATTAGTGACAGGTTCTATGATTGGCGCTATATTATAGGTATGGTATGGTATGTTCTTTTTATCCTTTTCGCTGTATATAACGAAGAAAGAAAGAAAGAAAAAGTTTTCACTTCTGCCGGCACTCCCGGAGTGCAACCCCTTTTTATTTTGTAATTGGATTAAAATATGCATGTGTTATAACGATTATTAATCGTTATAACACATGCATATTTTAATGTATCCAATGTACAGACACAACTAAGATTCTTTTTTATGATAGTATAGTTAATAACAGTATAGATTTTAGCTTGGATTTTAGGCACAGTTTTCCTTAAGGCTGATGACATTACGTGTGGTCATTGTTTAACGGTTGCTATTTCCCTGGGCTCATATCATTTCCGTGGTAATATGTTTTGTCATTTCGTGCCGTCATGTTATATAGGTTGGACAGGATTGTATAGAGTTATTGAAACCGATACCACAGGAACAATATAGATAGTATATCTATCCACCTCACCAGAGCTTGACAACATGTAAACAAATGACGAAATGGGTATATTCACTGTCGATTCTATTATTATAATAATAAAGAATATTTCTCGTCGTCATCTTCATAGTGATTTCTCAGTGGTTTGGCTTTTCCGGGAGCGACTGCGGCCCTTACCCAGGGATGAGAGCTTGCGCTGCGCCTGCTAGTAAGTAAGTGCATCGCACTTTATTACAGTCGAGATTGCTTTCGGCCTTAAGGATATTGGTAGGGCCCAGCATAAATAGATAAGTCTTTAGGTACAAAAGAATTATTCTCTCTAAAGATCCGCAACAAATAATTAAACAATCAAAGCTTGACATGCAAATATTCCAATTTCTGACATCTACAACAAAAGAGGATATTATGAAGAGAACAAAGCTTTTTTTTTGGTTCTAAACTATTTAGCAAGATAGTATATTCAGTATTTCACAATTTCGGATGGCAATGATTTTTCTATTTGAAACCTCGAAGTATTATAGCAATCGTATTTGACGGCAGAGCGCGTTTTGCTATTCGATTTACTGTAGGGGCTTTAATAATTCTGGATTTTGGTTAGGTTTTTGTGGGATGCTCCTAAAAAGAAGACGTTTACTTTACTCTGTACTACATTCGTCTTCCGGCATCTATCCTAATTTAAAATTAGTTCTGCGGTCTAGGCGTAAAAAGATAGGTAGTAGACAGTCAACATTAGGTATATTAAGTACTAGCTGACCCGGCGAACTTCGTACCGCCAATATTTTTCCGCCCAAGTGGAGTTAGATCCCGTTCCTGCTGCACCCTCTACTATATTAAACATGTATTATACATATAAACCTTCTTCTTGAATCACTCTATCTATTAAAAAAAACCGCATCAAAATCCGTTGTGAAGTTTTAAAAATTTAAGCATACAGAGAGATATAGGGACAGAGAAAGCGACCTTGTTTTATAATATATGGTGATACATTGGTAATTAAAATGAAACTTAAGATACCTGGTGAAATTAAATGACGTTATTGCTTTTGAGTCCTTACAAATTTGTGATATTTGAGGACTACTGTAAAATGCACGATGTTAGACAAATTCGCAAGTGTCTGAACGTTCTAAATCTGTTGAAGGTGCGGCTTAGAACTCGATGGTTTATTTTATCTATTGTTACACAAGTTTTAATTAATTTCACAAGTTAGTATGTATGTTACACTGATAACTAGAACCACAATAAGGACAATTTTCTAACACGCAAAACTAAAATCATGTAAGAACAAGGTTAACTAAACTCATAATAAAACCAAAGTTTCCTTGAAAACTTTTGTTTTTAGAGAATAAATTAGCAAATAAAACCACAAACTATAGAGCACTTTTAACTCGTTGATTTTTATACATAAAATGGCAAACAAGTACTTAGTTTGACTTCATACGGCCGCGCTTCAACGAACAGACTTACTAAATGTATCTAGGTGAAGGTAGGTACAGAGATAGATTTTCATAAGAATCGGTGGAGCCGTTATGGAGTTTACTGACAAAGACTGTGACACGACAATTTTATACTTATCATCTGACAACTCAGCCCTGCACGTATATATACAACTCACAAATAAAACCACATAACAAAAACCAATGCAATCAACAAAGGTTATTCAGCAATGTTAACCACCCCTGGCAGTGGTTACAAACAATTTACTGCCACTGAAATAACCAAGAGACCACCGCCAATAAACTTCAATATAAAACACAAATAGCGTCCATAAATAGATTTCCATTGAGAATTGTTTCATAAATTGAATTTCGCTCTCTCAATAATAAATAGATTGGAACTGAACCGATACGTCTGATATAATGAAATGTGTTTTTATCAAAATTTTGAGTACAGCTGTATAATGCTAAAGTGCTTACTTTCTGTAACTAGAGGTAGCGGAATCGAATTGAATACAAACATATGACGAAACTTTGCAAAATAGATAGGTAGGTGCTGAGAAAACAAGCGCTTTTAGTCGGTCCGCGTGCTACATAACCGTCTCAGTGGCTGGCGGGAGTTTCGTGGGAAATACTGCACGAAAAAAAGGGCCATCTAAACCCCAAGATCTTTAAGATCAAATCAACCTCACCTTGGCCTAAGTCTGTGGATCTGAGTTCCTCTCGAAATTGTCTTTTGTTACCTCATTCGCCATCAGCAGGTATACCTACCAGGTTGCAGCTAAGGTTGGCTTGACGCAAAGGTCTTAATATGCATATACGCACAGAATTATTGTCTTAATTGGTATTTAAGTTTAAAAGGTGTGAAAAAAACATCTATTTTTATGGTTTTTATGATTTTTTTTTATATCGAAACCATCAAGTTAATTACCGCCATTTTAGTGTCAGCATCTGTACTGACGGCCACTTTTCTTTGGACTGCACCCCAGCTTATGACTCAAATATAAAAACTAACACACATTTTTTTAAAACACTTGCACACCTTGATCCTCTGTGGCATAGCGGTAGAACGTTGGACTACTACACAGGGGGTGCGGGTTCTATGCCCGCTTATTTCAAATATTTGTATGTATGAATATGTCTGTTTGCATTGGTCTGGGCTTTTTATGTATACGATGTATGTATTTACAAAAAAAAGTACCTATCTGAGTATGTTTATCCACATTCTAGATCAGCACTGTCTACTACACTACTCCACACTACTATAATTTAGAAGAAAGATTTGTGTTTTTGTGTGTAAGTTTGTAATGAATGAACTTAAAAACTACTGTGCCGATTTCAAAAATTCTTTCACCATTGGAAAGCTACGTTCACCCTGAGTAACATAGGCTATATTGGATTTCCACGGGAACGTTTTACCACCCGTGCGAAGCCGGGGTGGATCGCTAGTTCTAAATAAGTTAAGCTCTGCTAGCTAGTATGGGTCTAGATGGCGTTGTGTAGAGAATATTTATTTATTTATGTATTATTCTATATTGACTCAACCGACACTGAACCAGTAAAGTGTAAGTCTCGTCCTTGACTCCCTTTGCCTCAGTTCCATCGATTTGACGTCACACGGCTCGCTTCCAATGTAATCACATTTTAAGTGCCCGCCTTAACTTGCAATAGTAGGTACTTGCGGCACCCTGTTGGCTTATTTAGCCAATATTTATGTTGCGTTTATGTTCTCTGATGTTATATATTCTATCAACATTCTCATTATCTGAGCCTTTTTTCAAACACATTTGTGGTCGGCTTTCCAGCTTAACCGTGAATTACTTCGATATTTCTCGTGAAGCGACTGGCATTTGGCTTCCACAACCAATTAGTGATAAGTTTCTGTAGTAAGACTACTCTATATAAAAAAAAAAAGACGGGTTGCACTCTGGGAGTGCCGGCAGAAGTGAAAACATTTTCTTTTTTCTTTCTTCGTTATATACATAGAAAAAGATAAAAAAGAACATACCATACCATACCTATAATATAGCGCTAATCATAGAACCTATCACTTATTTTCTGCTAATTTTCTTTCAGAAGAAATTAATAAATTATGAAAAGAAAAAATAATCACTAAAAGTAATAAATTACAGAAAGAAAAAATAAACATATAAATTACAAAAAGAAAAAATAATCACAAAAATTTCAGAAGGCCAGGTGGTTTGAACCCGATACTATCTGAAACTATAAGGACTTACAGTCGAAGTGCTTACCGTTTAGGCTACGACGCTATCTTTGTAACTTGCAAAATAGATAGTCTGTATCTGATTCTGATCTTCTATGACGTCAGTCGTCGGTTACGGTTCAAAGGTCAACTAATCCTGACGCTTCCTTAACATTTTACACCCATCCAACGCCGCTAAAGAAGTTTTCACTTCAAAAAAGACGGCTTGCACTCTGGGAGTGCCGGCAGAAGTGAAAACATTTTCTTTTTTTCTTTCTTTGTTATATACATAGAAAAAGATAAAAAAGAACATACCATACCATACCTATAATATAGCGCTAATCATAGAACCTATCACTTATTTTCTGCTAATTTTCTGTCAGAAGAAATTAATAAATTATAATAAGATATATTCGAAAAACCTTTTTAAAAACAATCTTTTTTTTTTCTTGCATTGTCATCCGAACTGAACGTGCATACCAAATTTCAGCTCAATCTGTTGAGGGCAAGTGCCTTAAAATTGAGTTGTAAGATTCCACCCGAACAAACATACATTGCAAGTTAAATAAAAGCTTGTAAAAAGAAAAAATAATCACAAAAAATAATAAATTACAAAAAGAAAAAATTATCATAAAAAGTAATAAATTACAAAAAGAAAAAATAATCACCAAAAGTAATAAATTATAATAAGAAAAAACAATCACAAAAAATCCCTGAAGGCCAGGTGGTTTGAACCCGATACTATCTGAAACTATAAGGACTTACAGTCGACGTGCTAACCGTTTAAGCTACGACGATATTATTGTAATTTGCAAAATACATAGTCTGTACCTAATCTTGTATGACGTCAGTCGTCGGTTACGGTTCAAAGGTCAACTAATCCTGACGCTTCCTTAACATTTTACACCCATCCAACGCCGCTAAAAAAGTTTTCACTTCAAAAATATTATGTTAGTTTGTACACGCTACAAAAACCGACTAATCTGTTTCAAAGAACGTTAGAAAACGCTAGAACGAAAGCTATGTTTTCGCGTCGGTAGAAGACGCTGATCGTGATGTAAGTCAGTAAAACCAGCTTATATTATGTAACGCGTAATATTACTGTCTTAGAATTTCCCAAACGCGTCGCGTATTTTTTAATATCTCGTCGTACGCACATTTCGGCATAATCCCTACAGCCGGTGACATAAATCTTAAATGAAAAGTATCGTACATTCGCAGTACCTATATTTATATACAATATTTTATCGGTAGACATGTTTACTCCGACAACGACTTCTACATCCTAGCGTTAATCCCAGTCACATCCGAAGGTGTCACTTCGGATTCTAGGGTCTACTTTTTCCAGTCCAACTGCGGATTTGGTTGAACTTCGAATTTTTTCCGTGAAGTGACTATTCCTGTGTGTTTTCCAAAATTGTCGATCAGATAGACAGATATTCGTGTGGCATTCGGGACCGAAGACGGCTTGACGTGCTCTCCGAGGCACGGAGAGGTCTAAATATGGTAAGACTGGTCACTCACTTATGTTTTATTACCATTTAGATTTGATTTGTCTCGAACTCGAGGTTATTTTAGTGAAACTGTAAAATACATATTTTGTGTACGTATATATTTTTTCTTCAATGAACTAGACAAGTGGCATAAAGACTAGAATTATCAAATTATGGAGTAGACATGATTTTATTATGTTTCTGAATTGTAATCCTTATAACCTGTGTACTGTAAACCTTATAAATTGATTATTCTATTGTACACCTCAGCGTATTACGCTTCGGCCGTCAAGGAAATCGGTTTCCTTGAAAGCTTTTTTTATACTTCTACGTAACTGGTTTCTTTTAAGGTTTTTATTCGTCTATGTAACTGTTTTCTATGAAGGATATGTCCAATGTCCCATAAGCAGCTTACGAAACAATGATCGTTTTAGTTACAGCATATAAAAGTCGTGAATGGTTGGACCGAGTTTGATGATTTTTATTTTGTACAACTCTGAACATTACATAGTTCTAGTCAAGCTACACTTCCCATAAATATTTAACTTCGTGTACGAGTCTAGCCTAGTTTTGGTCATAACATTATGCGGCAAGGATCCATCAATCTACGTCCTTCGAAAAGACCGCTTGTGGTGAAATGATTGTCAATCTTGATTAATGTTTCGTTTTCGTCTGAAATGCGTTAATATTCCAGACTTGCTATTATTTCGACTTCAGAATCTGAAGGGAAATTCTCTTAATAAAAACATGTTCAAAATTCAGTTTCGGTGTACTCTCAATCTCCTAAATGTCAAAATCAATCACAATTTTAATGAATGAGGGTCAATAGTCGTAATAAAAAAATATTTATTTAATTTGACTGAATCTAATTTTATACACGTACACGGTGTCATTGTTCTTTCATGATAATTGTATTACGAGAATACCGTTAGACATTTCATTTTATTTTCAGAGATCATCACTGAATTTTGAAAAACTTTTTATTAAAAGAATTGACCATCTGATTTATTTACTGTGGCACGGAATGCAGAATCAAAATTGACTATAACAAAGGAATATCAATGACTGCGCACAGTTTTACACACTTTAACAACATAACAGTAAAGTCTAAAATTAAATGGTTAGTTTTGCAGTTCCTGTGGTGTTGTTAGTGGTTGGCAATCCGTATAATCTAGGTCCAGGACCAATTGACCTGCGAATTTCAGTGATCGAGAACAGATTGCAGCTGAGAGTGCTGCACAGATAGAGCAACACTCCATCAAAGTTGCTGCCACATTCTATCAACTTGCAGCAACCATAACCCGAGTTACTTGGTTAGCAACGTGCCCGTACGCCCTCAAATTTTGGACCTCATCTTTAAATGAAACTTAAAATGAGGTAGTACGGATGCTTTTGGGATAGGGTCTTTATTAATCGTAAGTGTGAATAGCCATTTGGTTGTAGTAGCTTTAAAGGAAAGTTTAAAAAGTTAAAAGAAGTCACACCTAAACTTACTCCATCTGTAACGCTCTTAAAAAGGGTCACCAAAAAAGCATCTATTAAAAAAAAATATTTTAGATGATTTATGAATAATAGCTTAGCTTATCAAAGTAAATTTCCAAAAGCCTTAAGCGACATTGAATATACAAAGAAAAAAGGTTCTAAACAACATCATAAAACTTTACAGAGCAGTGATTTTCCTTTCAAACCTACGTCTTTAGAATATTTTGTCGTTTAGGCGAATAATAAAATGTAATTCTTCACAGATTTTACAGCAGCCTAGATATACATCCACCTATATTGAAGGAATGTTAAACTGATTACTGATTACAAGTCATTTTTCTCAGCAAATCACCAATCTGGACCACAAGTCTGCTTATTGTCAACCGCAATTAAACAACCAAATACCCCAGAAACTGAAAAATGGCATTTAATTTTAGACTTGTTTCCCTCTTCCTACAGTCCCGGGTCCTTTAAGCGGGGCGTGAAAAAGCATCTGATGAGGCCGTCAAGCTGAGTGCCACCATTGTTAACATGGCACGTGTATATAATGGTGGCCCTCTTTCTTGAGACTTTACCTTCAGCTTACCATCAGGCGAGGTAAAGTCAAATTGACGTGACCTATTTATAAAAAAAAAAAAGACTTAACCATCTAACTTTTAAAGTCTGTAATTTAATGGCTTTTTTCACGTATCAGTGGTTTAACAGAGGTTGACAATTAGCAGAATCGGGGCCCCGGCACAATGTACAAGCTTAAAGCGTCTTCTCACGACTTCTACTGTAGTCTACATTAAACCCTCACGAGTAATAATTTGACATAAAAATAATAGTTAAAAATTCGCACCTACACACTTCTAATATCGCACACGTAACATCTAGCTAACTCTAAATCTGTGGTACGCTTATTTTGAAGTGAAAACTTCTTTAGCGGCGTTGGATGGGTAAAAATTGTTAAACTCGCGCGTAAGGATCGCTTGACCTTTGGACCGTAACCGACGACTGACGTCATACAATATTAGCTATAGACTGTCCATTTTGCAATATGCTATAAATAGCTTCGCAGCATAGCGGTAAACGCTTCGACTGTATAAGTCCTTATGGTTTCAGATAGTATCGGGTTCAAACCTGGCCTTATGACACTTTTTGTGATTATTTTTTTCTTTTTGTAATTTATTACTTTTTGTGATTATTTTATCTTTTTGTAATTTATTAATTTCTTCTAATCGAAAATTAGCAGAAAATTACTGATAGGGTCTATGATTGGCGTTGTATTATAGGTATGGTATGGTATGTTTTTTTATCTTTTTCTATGTATTTAACGAAGAAAGAAAGAAAGAAAAAGTTTTCACTTCTGTCGGCACTCCCAGAGTGCAACCCGTCTTTTTTTACACTCGTTAATCAATGTTCAACATCCTACAAGGGATTAGCGTAGGTACTAAGATGAATAAAATTGTAAAGAGTACATAAATTACCGTTAAGCGAGGATATCCAGATGACAGTATATCACATCACAATCTCTTCAAGAAAACCGGAGCCTGGATATAAAACTTTTTGATATTATGGGCAATATGTTCTTGTTAGATTATGAAATCTAAATAAATATGAAATTATCCGCGGTAGCCTAGTGAAATGGGTAATGGACTGCTGAGACGAGGTCTCGGGTTCGATTCCAGGTTTTACCATGGCAAACAACAATGACTTCGATGCTTTTCGAAGTTATGTGTGTATTTATCGCAGGTTTATATGTGCCCGGTTTATGGCAATAGGCTCGCCACCTATTACATTGGGACCTGAACATAAACTGGCGAAATGTGGGTGCTAGCACCTCTGCCTACCCCTTCGGGGATATAGGCGCGAGTTTATGTTATGTTACATTATGAAAGATATATAAATTTCAATGGTAGGTACAGTCAACAAAGAAAATACGGCTGCACTTTTTTGCTGTTCAGTCGGCGTGAGAACAATCGTGACTACAAAGTGACCCCAATACCAAGGTATTAAGAGAAAATCAAACCGTTTCATTGATTTAAATTGTATTATTGTCCGAACTAAAGGTGTGTATCAAATTATAGAATAATAAGTCAACAGGAAGAAGGGAAAATCAAGGAATGAAGATCATTTTGAGTAGTTGGTTCGTCAAGATCTGTGCCCGAGCACGAATCATATCGAATAATATTCGAATTCGTAACGTAAACGTATACAGAGAACGAAGCAATGCGATTGGCCGCCTACCTACTGTGAACCAATCACAATGCTCCATTCTTTTGATAGGTTTAGGGTACGAATTTGAATGCTATTTGTGGATCTGACATACTACATAGTAATTTCTTTACTTACTCCTATAGCAGCTGTGAAATGTATTAAATACTTCTGTTTATTCTCATAGAATATAAGTCTTCAGGCTTTCACGGCCGGCGTTACATGTAGAATATACTGCTTCCGGGCTGTTTGGCCGTGGTCTATGTGAAACTTGCGTTCCAGACGTTTCGTCGATCACTGCGGTCGACATCTTCAGTGGCGCAGGGCCGGGCGACGACGACTTCGGAGACCTTGCCTCGCCGGCGGCTGAAAAACGTCTGGAACGAAAGTTTCACATAGACCACGGCCAAACAGCCTGGAAGCAGTATATTCTACATATATTCTCATAGAGGTATTAATACTTTTGACAGCATCTGTTGAATTAACTTAATTATGAGCGAGGCTACTGCTTTCAGTCGGATACTTTTTATGGATTTTTTGGCGTGGCGGTAGTAAACGCTACGCAGGAGGCGCGGGTTCGATCCCCGCTTAGTGCAAATATTTGTATGCATGAATATGTATATTTTGCCAAAAAAAGTACCTAAGTATGTTTATCCGCATTCTATATTCCATAACACAAGCTAGTTGAGCTATGCTTACCATATGTCTAGATAGCGTTGTGTGCAATGTTGTGGAATATGTATTTATTTTCGATAAAAAACAGCCTACCCTACATTCGGCGGAAATATCGTTGCAGATCTTGGGCAATGAAATGAGAATATAAATTAATGCATATAAGAGCCTTGTACGACACCTATGTGAAGAAATAATGACGTCATTTTAAACTAGTCTTACTTACTTAACTTTTTATCAGATATTAATCCACAAGTTAAACTTAATCAGAAAATTCGTCTTGTAAATTCAGTTAGAAAAAATCAATTTCAGAAACAGATCTTGAATATAAACATCTACCCGTCGCTATGACGTAACTATTGCGTCATGACTCCATTCTAAGTCTCAAGTTTAATATTACTTCCTTCTAGTATGAACATAGGACTTTAGAAGTTTCCCTAAACATATTTGCTAAGGGACGAGTGCTATCGGCAATGCGTGGAAGCTACCCATTCGCAAAGTTCAAACTAGACTTCGCCAAGTTTTCAACTAGGTATAACTTTATACTTGTTTGCATAAAATTTATATATACAGTAGGGTTGCCAGCCTGCATTAGTTTTAAAATAAAACTAGTCTTCTACCCACGGCTTCGTCCACGTGGATGTCTGATATCGAGACTTTTTGTCATATATTTGGTTCTATTCAAATGATTGCAATCAAAGCAAGTAAGATTTTAAGTCTGATCAAACCCTTACAAACAAAATAAGCCCATCAAAGTAAGTTCAGTAGTTTTCGCATCCATCGCGGAAAATATCAATCCCGATCTAATTTAAATCTCCCATATGTCAAAAACGTATTCTCGTTAGGCCTACAAACATTGATAATCTGCTCGTTTTTGACATTTCAGAGATTGAGATGAACTAAATTTTAACAGATTTTTATTACGAGATATTGGTCTTTAAAGCTGAATAATTCTGGGTAATCCCTTACAACTTTTATTAGACATTCATATTCAATTACCACTATGTATACACATGTCATATCTACGACTATTCAGTTGTCAACTCCAGACAGATAAGCAATACAATACTGTGGAATCTGTCTCTAGAACTTTATTGCGCACCGGCGCTTCGTATTTGAATAATTTGTCAACATAGTCTGTTAGTTACACTTAGAATAATGTGAACATATGGTTGGCAAACTAATTTCGTATAGTTACCGGCATATATTTCGACGTTTATGCCCAGTACGTGTTTTTTGTGAGGCTTTTGAAGATACCACGGGGTGCTACGGCGACATAGAAGCTTAAATGTAACAATCATATACATATTATCTATCTAATATATAAAATTGTCGTGTCACAGTTTTCGTTGCAAAACTTCTCCGAAACGGCTCGACCGATTCTCATGAAATTTTGTGGGCATATCGGGTAGGTCTGAGAATCGGCCAACATCTATTTTTCATACCCCGATTCGCGATAACCGACATCCACGCGGGCGGAGCCGCGGGCGACAGCTAGTACATCTATATTTATACATCTAAACATATAATCTAAACCTCTATACAGCTATACATATAAATAAAATTGGAGTGTCTGTTTGTAATGTTGAAATAACCGTTTTTTACTACATGCATATTAATATACTACGGTACATACACCAAACTAACCTTTTTTACAATTTTTGTCTGCCTGTTTGTACCTAATAATAATCAATAGTATAGTAGTAATAATCTCTTAAATGGCTGTACCGGTTTTGACGAGATTTTTTTATTGGCAGGTAGCTGATGTAATAAGGAGTAACTTAGGTTAGTTTTATTTTATAAAAATTTAATGCTATATCGTTGACTCATCACTAAGTGATAACCGACATCCACGCGGGCAGAACCGCGGGCAACAGCTAGTATAATAAATAAATAAATATTCCACAACATTTCTCACAACGCTATCTAGACCCATGGTAAGCATAGCTTAACTAGCTTGTGTTATGGAATCTAGAATGCGGATAAACATACTTAGATACTTTTTTTTTTGTAAATACATACATATTATACATAGAAACACCCAGACCAATGCAAATATATATATTCATGCATACAAATATTTACACTGAGCGGGAATCGAACCCGCGCCTCCTGCGTAGCGGCCGCGTTCACTACCGCTACGCCACGGAGGCTGTCCATGTATCAAATAAAGTGGCGAGAGAAATGGAATGGGAACATGAGGGCGGATTGCGCGCCAGGACCACAGCAGAAGGTAACCACAGCTTTTTTATCGATGTAAGAAGACTGAAAGCAAGCAGGGTGATAAACGGTAGCTAAGTGGTTAAGAAGTCAGCCTTACGATCGAGAGGTCCCGCGTTCGAATCCTGACCATTACACTTCCGACGAGAACCCACTCCTAGCACAAGCAATTTAGCTTAGTTTGGAGGAGTTAGAGGGTATATTAGTAGTTTCAGTTGCTAATATTTTTCTTTTAAAAAAAAATACAAAAACCGAAAAACCGGATACAGTTGAAGTACATCAAGTTTTTTTCTTCTAAAGACAACCAGTAACCGAGTTTCGATTCCGGTTATTTGGCGGGGTTAACGGAAATACTAGTATTCCGTTAACCCCGCCAAATAACCGGAATTATTAGGGTTATGAGTAAGTTTTTTTTATACCACTGAGGTGACATACAAGAACACGGCGCATCTGTTGGAAAGTGGTTACCGTGGCCTATGAACGTGTGCTACACCAGGGGAGACACACTCGTGCCGCCGACCCTGTAAGCACAGAGAGTTTCTGTGCCGTCAGAGTAGAAGACATAGCGGGACAAGCCAGCACCACCACTAAGCTTTACTGACACTAAATATTAAAGCATATCTACATATAAAACTGAAAATGATTGGCAGCCACTTCAACTTAATTTTAGCATATAACTAGGTAACCTATCACGAATTGACATATTAAGCCTCATAGATATCACAATAATCGATCGATAGCCAGATAACAAGTACAACTCATATACCTACTTTTACTTCTCCGACTCCGCCCGGGTGATTGTTGGATCACACCACGGAGGACGGAATATGATCATTTCCTTCTCCATGGATCACACCTTTTTGTCATATTACGAGTTCATAATCGTAATACTTAAAACCGGAAGCAAACTTAAAATTTTAAATCTGACTATGTCCTTTCTAACAAAAAAGTCGCATAAATTTGTTCAGCAGTTTTCACGTCCATCGTAGACAAACAGACAAAAAATCCTAAAAAAGATTTTGAGTCCTGTATCGTTAGTATAATATAGCCCAAGTAATTTTGAAGTGAAAACTTCTTTAGCGGCGTTGGATGGGTAAAGAGTGTTAAACTCGCGTCAGCATCACTTGACCTTTGAACCGTAACCGACGACTGACGTCATACAATATTAGCTACAGATTGTTTATTTCGTTAGGTACGGTAAGGAGCTTCGTAGCTTAGTGGTAATCGCTTCGACTGTAAGACCTTATGGTTTCAGATAGTACCGGGTTCGAACCTTGGCTTCCGACACTTTTTGTGAATATTTTTCTTTTTGTATTTTTTTTTTTTTATTTAAAAATTTATGCACACACAATAAAATTATTACAATAGGTATATGGATGGTGGAAAGTATAGTACAATGGCACTGCTTATTTCTTTAAGAAATTTCTTCCAGCAGACCGGCGAGAGGAGATCGTGAAGAATAAGAAAAGGTACACTGAAGTGTGTATGAAAAAAGAGAAAGAATAGAGTTTACACACACATACATAGAATTACAAAAAATATACATATACATACACAAATATATATATCAGTATAATATTTAAGATAAATAGATAGGTACATAAAAATATTATAAGTACATAAATACACAATAAATAAGCAAATATGCATACAGGCAAAGTAGTTTTGGTATCATATAGAAGAAAGATAGTGTTTATAGACTTTACTTTTGAAGGCAGATAACGTATTGCTGGCTCTGATGTCAGATGGAAGGGAGTTCCACAGTCTAACCGCTTGCACAGAGAAGGAGTAAGAGTAGAAATTAGTTTTGTGTGAAGGAAATTTAAGCACATAGCGAAGGCCTAACCTGCACGGAGCACCAGGAGTGCGAACAAATGAGAATCGCTCCCTCAGGTAAGACGGCGCTGAAGGATTATACAGAATATTAAAGAGAAGACAGAGTATTCGAGTGTTCCTGCGAAGGCGGATTGGGAGCCACTTGAGTTCATTGCGAAAATCTGAAACGTGATCGTACTTTCTGAGATTAAAGATGAAGCGAATGCACAAGTTTTGCAACCTCTCAAGTTTATTTAGGAGCTCCTCAGTGGCATCTAAATAGCAGGCGTCAGCGTAGTCAATAATGGGTTGGATAAGGATTTGAGCAAGGCTAATTTTGGTTTTTAAGGGTAAAAAGGTCTGGAGGCATTTCAGGGAGTGAAAGGTTTAGTGAACCTTTCTGCTGACTTCGTTAATGTGGGCGCTCCAGGACAGGTTGGCATCAATGAGTACCCCCAAATTCTTGGCGGTATCCGAGTAGGGTATTTGAGTACCATTCAGAAGAACTGGGGACAGCGTATTCAGATCAAGTTTACTGCGCATGTAATTGCTGCCAATGATCATTGCCTGTGACTTGGCTGGGTTGATGCTTAATCCAAATGATTTGGCCCAGAGACTTAACCTATCCAGGTCGCAATTTATGGCAGATATTGCGGATGAGGCATCAGCTACAGCGAAATGATGGTACAGCTGCAGGTCATCGGCATAGAGATGGAATTTGCAGGATATAAGGGTCGTAACTGAGTTGATGAAGATGGAAAATAAGAGAGGGGAAAGAACGCCACCCTGAGGTACGCCCGCAACAAGCCCACACCAGTCAGAGGACGCCTGGTCTAGATGAACACGCTGTGAGCGCCCCCGAAGATAGGAATCAAACCAAGAGATAGCATTTGATGAAACATTGTTAGATTTCAATATACCAAGTAGTACGTCAAAATCGACAGAGTTAAAAGCGCTGCTAAAATCTAACAATATCAATATAGTTAGCTCTTTACTTTCCATAGCCCAGCGAATATCATCAGTTACTTTAATGAGAGCCGTAACTGTGCTATGTCCAGCGCGAAATCCAGATTGGAAAGAGCTGAGCAGGTTAGAGGAAGACAGAAAGAAGGTCAACTGTCGATGAACAATATGCTCAAGAACTTTTGATAGAAACGGTAGAATGGAAATTGGCCGAAAATCGGACACTGTGGAAGGATTGGAGGATTTGGGCAATGGAATGATATATGCTGGTTTCCAGGAGTCAGGAAAGGTACCAGAGTATAGAGAGTAGTTGAATATGTGAGTTATAACGGGGAGTATACTAGGAAGAATTGGAATAATCATTCTTGAGCAAATATGGTCAGATCCAGCAGCAGAAGAAGAAATAGACAGGAGAGCTTTATGAACTTCCATTTCGGATACTGGGTTAAAGTTAAAAGGCGAAGTATGCGGTTTAGGCACACCCGAAAGAGCATGCAGAGTACTCTGCTTGATAACTGCGTCCAAGTATGTCGGTGGCAGCGAGAAGTGATTATTTAAATCACACACGTCTATATCCCCGACGTCAGAATCAGGCGATTTCCCTATACCAACAGACTTGAGAAATCTCCAAGTGTCCGAAGTGTTTCGACTATTGAGAGAGTTATAGAAATGGCGTCTTTTTGCATCTCTACACATACGACTGCAGCGATTGCGCAGTGTATTGAATAAGAACAGGTTGTGCTCCGATGGACTGCCCCTGTAGCGCCTTTTAGCTTTGTCCCTACGACCCATGAGGTTTTTGATAGTAGCATTTAGCCACGGCGCCGGGTTGTGTCTAATCTTGACACGTCTCAAAGGGGCGTGTTGGTCATATAACTGGATAATCCTCGAACTAAAAATATTAACCATTTCATTAACATCAGCAGAATCTAAGATAAACGACCAGTCAGTGCTACTGATGTCACTATGCAATGCCTCCAGGTTAATACCTCCAAAACTGCGACGGCAACGGTACTGTGCCTTACGTTTAGGAGGTCGAATACGATAGGACAGGTATAATAGATCGTGATGGGAGAAAGGAGCAGATAATTGGCCATGTGTACTTACGTCGTCGGAGCAAGAAACTATAACGAGATCAAGCAATGATGGAGTACGATTAGGGATATGGTGAGTGGCTGAAAGAGGTAAGGCTTGAAGGTTATAGGAAGATAGAAGTCTCAATAGTTTGCGAGACCTACAATCGTCTTTTAATAAACAGGTATTAAAGTCACCCATTATGACTACGTGATTATAGGAAGGAGTTAGATTATGAAGAAGATTATTACTTTTTGTGTATTTTTTTTTGTAATTCTTTATTTCTTCTGACAGAAAATTTGTGATAGGTTCTATGATTGGCGCTATATTATAGCTATGGTATGGTATGGAATGTTCTTTTTATCTTTTTCTCTATATATAACGAAGAAAGAAAGAAAGAAAAAGTTTTCACTTTACCGGCACTCCCGGAGTGCAACCCGTCTTTTTATTTTATATCTTCAGTGTACAGACGCGAATATAACTATAATATTATGAATAGATAATTTAATTGTATTAAAAATAGCAGCTATCGTGTATTGCTCACGCAGTTACATGTGAAGAAGCGTGTTAGAACCGTGTCTGGCACGTGACAACTCATGACAGGACACCGACCTTGAGCGATAGAGAATTACGAAGCCTTATACCTTCTTAAACAATTGTGTTAAACACCAAAGCTGCTGACGTGAAATTGTATGTAACTTGTAGGGATATAATCTATATACTTAGAGTTTAAATTAGACTTTGTCTGGGTCTACATTCATACAGTCATACATACAGTCTACACTATATAAATACGTAAAGCTTAATTCCAAAAGTCACAAGCACGAATATCAAAATGCTGAATTTTATAATTCAAAATGATTCGAAATTCCAATAATTAGAAATCCGATATATCATTCATACTGAATTTCAAAATCCTTTATGATTATAAGAATGCTGAACAATAAAAATTCCGAATCAAGTAAGTAATCCTAAAACTTCATCTATAACTAACCCGGCGAGATGAAGTCATATCGAGGTGCCCCACATTGTGCAATTAAGTCCCTCCTTATGCTTAGTACTCAGAAAATACGTACACCAATCAATTTTTATTAGCGCCCACTAACTCGGGAACTCGTTGGATTCTATTTTTAAGGGTTCTTGTGAGTTTCGGGGTATTTTCTAGATTGATTGTGTGTTGGATCGCCGGTGACGGCTGGCGCCGGCCAGGATTAATGGACTTCGGGAATAGCTGTAGGTAGGTCAGGAGTAATTTTAGAAATGCTGAGAATCAGGCGTTCAAGTTTCTGTTCGGGATTGTCCTTTCTTTCCCGTGTTTGGAAAATATATAATCTATCTATCATTATAATTGTAAAGTGGTCGTACATCCATACTAATATTATAAATGCGAAAGTTACTCTGTCTGTCTGTCTGTCTGTATGTTACGCTTTCACGCCTAAACCACTGAACCGATTTTATTGAAATTTGGTGTAGGGGTAGATTAGACCTTGAGCAAGGACATAGCCTATGTTTGGTCGCGATAAACGACATCCGCACGGGCGGAGCCGCGGGCAAAAGCTAGTTGTAGATATAAAAGAAACACTTGGGTTACGTCGAGTCTATATACTTATACATAAAAACACCCAGAGTTTAAAGGAGGTAGGATACGACGGTATTTCCGTCCAAATGAGCAGTCCGACTGGGGAAGTACCTCCACCCAACAGAATACCGCGACCATGATAACCTCGTGTTGTGTTCCCGAAGATGAGTAGGGTTAGCTCACTGGACAGTTTTTGTGCTGTCATTGAAAATACCAAAGGCTATTCCTACTTTGTTTTCTGCACTGACGGCACAGAAACTCTCTATGTTTACAGGGTCGGCAGCACGAGTGTGACTCCCCTGGTGTTGCACACGTCCATAGGCCCACGGTACCCACTATCCATCAGGTGGACTGTATGCTTGTCTACCATAATAATAATACATACAAATATTTACACTGAGCAGAAATCGAACCTGCGAACTTCGAACTAGCAACGACACAGAGGCATAGTTTGAAATAAAATAAATACACTCAGAAAAGACAAACAAAACCCGCTTACAATAGCGCGTTTACAAACAACAATTTTCTCTTTAGCAATAACAAATATTGAATCAAACCATTAATTTTTCACGATAGGTACAGTAGACATCCTACAGGAAACAGAAAGGGTACTTCGATGAACATTCAGGCAACTAAAAGGGTATTCCGCTAAACATTTAGGAAACAGAAAGGGTATTTCGCTGAACATTTTTTGTTGCAGACCTTTAGAGCAAATTTACCGAACTGTGTAATTAGTTTGGCGGATTCAATACTGGTTTGAATAGAATAGAGACTGTAGGCACAAAGGTCGCACAAGTAAATGGTAAAGACCTTTTTACGATATTTTAGTACTTCTAAATTAGAAAATTAAATGAGGAAAAGTTTACGCTGACATTTGAATTAAGTACTTTCTGTATTTTGGTTAAGCTTTTTGCTTCTTTATTATACAACTTCAGAGATGTTGTGTAATCAGTCACTGCCACCTATTCACTATAAAGATCCATTCAAACATGGATCTATTTTCAGTAAAAGATAGATAGCATGCTAGGCGTCTTTTAAATAAACTACCTTTTTATAATAAACTATTTTTTTAACTTCCTATATTTATTATCTACACTGAATCTTAAACTTTCCATCTTGTTTCGCTTCCATGCCTAAGTTCAATTTTATTAACTCAATACATAAATTAAGCATTTATGTGTGTTGATTCAAACTTTCTTTTCTGTATTTCCTTATGACCCAAAAGTGGCCCAATTTTACAAAGCAGCGAGGTTTCTTCAAAAAGCTAAGTAGGCGTGGCCACTTGCTAGGGTTTTGTAGACTTTTGAAACATTGAGACCTTTATGTACCGGTAAGTTACGCACAGGATTTTCTTGTTCATTCCTTTTAAATATCATTATTATACACTTAGGTATAAATTCGTATCAAGTAATATTAAAAATGCGAAAGCAGCTGTCTTTCTATCTGTCTAGTACGCTTTCACATCTAAACCACCAAACCAATTTTGATGTTTAGAGCGTTTTCACATCACGTTTTTCTAAACACTGTGGATGCACGTTTTTAATTAGGGCGTCATCTGCACGTTATAAATACGTTTACAAACGCAAAAATCGTGTGCAAAGGTAACAACGTAACTTCAGTTTTGCGTTTGCTGAGCGTCTAGATAGCATTCTACGCGCGTTACTAGCGCATAGAAAAAACGTCATATGCAAAGGCCCCTTAGTACAGAGATAGCGAAAAGGTTTGGAAACGATATATAGACCTTGTTTATTCGCGATAACCGACATCTACGCAGACGGAGCTGTGGGCAATAGCTAGTGTTCATATTTATGAGGAATGTAACTGACCAGTGTATCGTTAAATCGTTTTATTCTTTACAATAGTTTGTATATAAATAATCTACCCGTTCAGAAAATAAATTTGGAAGAGAGTGATTACTTTTTTTGTTCAAAAGTCAATCAAATCAAGAATCATCAAATTTGCCTCACCCGATTCACCACCACTACACTACAAACGTTCAAAAATACATAAACTATTAAACACATTACCCACCTACATTTCATCCCGGCAAAAAGGCGTTCAATCAGTCAAATAAAATACCCTAAGTGTGGTTACCCCGTACCTATCTACTTCTAGAACATTAAATCGAAACTGCGGCTCAGTTGTAAATTGAAAACAAAAACCGTTCCAATCGTAATCGAAACAGGAATGAAAGGAATGCCTCGTGGCAAGTGAATTACGCATATAGCCGATAAACCGCATACGATACACCTGCAGCGGATATTTCCACAATGCGAACAATAATAGCCTTTACCCAACGATTCTACGGACGAATTGATGTTTTTAACACGGTATTGTTTTAAGGTTGAGAGTTGATTGATATTATTATGTTTTATGCCGGATATGTCAATAATGATTTCATCCTTTTTGATGAGGCCATCAAGCTGAAAGCCGTTATTATAACATTGGTGGCGTCTGGAATGGATACTGTCTTTCCTGAGGCTTTACCTTCAGAATACTATCAGACGACGTGACGTCATAATCTAATATATAAAATTCTCGTGTCACAGTTTTCGTTCCCAAACTCCTCCGAAACGGCTCGACCGATTCTCATGAAATTTTGTGGGCATATCGGGTAGGTCTGAGAATCGGCCAACATCTATTTTTCATACCCCGATTCGCGATAACCGACATCCACGCGGGCGGAGCCGTGGGCGACAGCTAGTACTATATAAAATTTTGGCTACAATACACAGTCAGTCTAGTTGTACTTGTTTGTAGCCACAGCTACATTCTATCATCGCATCGCACGACATCGGCTGGGAATTCATCCACACAGATTGCGATCAGAAACGCTGCGCACCGTGCGGTATATAAGGAACTTCATCCCACGCACGCTCAAGCTGTGGAATGCACGCCCTGCTGTGCTTTTCCCAAGCGACTACAATATGGGGTTCTTCAAGAAGGACACTAGAATGTCTCTTCAGGGTCGGCAGCGCAAGTGTAACCTCCCTGGTGTTGCATACGTCCATAGGCGGGCCGTATGCTTGTCTGCCATCTATGTGCTATAAAAATCCCGTGCCTTTTTTATAATGGTGAAAAATGCACCTTACATTAAATAAAATTACCTACTAAAATAGTTTGGCTCTAGTCTGAACACCAGTAACCTACATCGGCATAAATATTTCTTGTAAATTGACGAGTATTCGGCATCCGAGCTATAAAATTTTCAACACGTATAATTTATTCCTAATTATAGAAAGTAGGTTGACAGAGGTCATTGTATCTTCGCAAATTCCTGTTTAGGCCCAATTTCAAAATTAATTTGGTTTCTTCTTTTACAGACGATTAACTTTTCAATTACAGGGTTTTATTTCCTCAATCACTAATAATAAAAACTATGCTAACTATACTATATAAAACATATAAAAATAAAATAAATTAGGGGAGTGACTGCAACTTTAGGCATTGAAAAATTCTTCGCTATCGCTCTCTACTGGTACTCTGGTACTGTGCCCAAAAGGCTGGCGGCATTATCATGCTGAATAGCCATACTTAATTCTTTGAGCGAGGTAGTTACCAGTTAAATTGGCATATTTACGCTGTTTGAGACTCTGTTTAGTTGAAATGTAAGTTATGTTATAACATAATATATGCTTTACGATTTAAATAATAAAAAGAACTCAGCAGTTAGTTCATTCCACAGACTTCTCACTGTACGCACCGTTTCCAGTCGCAATATGTGAGGATGAATTCACTACCCACTTCTCAGAAACGTCTACAGAGAACGTCCTTTAGTCTCGGGTCCTGTAAGCGGGGCTTGAAAAGCCATCTGATGAGGCCGTCAAGTTGAGTGCTACCTTTGTAACATCGTACGTGTCTGTAATGGTAACCCTCATCCCTGACACTGCCTTCAGTTTACTATCAGGCGAGATGAGGTAAAATTGACGTGTTTTTATATAAAAAAGACTTACCTGCAGGTGTGAGTGGTCTTGGTCGAGGCGTGACCGGAGGTTGAGGTGCATTGTGGTTGTCATCCCTCGGAGGACTGGCCACTGCGCCTTCCGAGTTATTGTTTACTGGAGGCCCAGGACCCTCTCCAGCGCCAGCCTCGATTTGGAGCTGAAAAGAAGAATATTTCAGAAACTTGGAATTGTCTAAATATGCAGCAAATACGGCTATATCTTGTTATTGTGCTATACTTGGATGTTTGTTTTTTTCAACAGCTTCGAGAGGTTACTCAGGACTTAGAACATAGAACCCTAAAATTAAATGTTCTTTGCAGATAAAAAATATTTTTTAGGGTTTCTTTATCAGCACACGTTTTAAATTCTTCCTACAGTCCCGGATCCTTTAAGCGGAATGTGAAAAAGTATCAGATGAGGCCGTCAAGCTTAGAGCCACCATTGTAACATTGTTGGTGTCTGTATTGATGAACCTCTTTCCTGAGACTTTGACTTCAACTTACTATCCGTCGAAGTAAAATTTAATTGACGAGTCCCAGATAAAAAAATAAAGATTTATATTCGACAAAGGATGTACCCAAGTACATACCTTTTTTTTTTAATCGTTTATTTCTTTTTTAAATAGTACAAGTTTCGTAAAAACATATCCCACAAAACCGTGTGACTGGTTTGTCTGTGGGTCACAGTCTCTTTTATTATACAAATACAACTTACAAATACAATAAATCATTCACATACGCCAATATAGTGTTTTTTCAAATTTGCTTTGAACTCATTCGATCCCAGGTTTTCCATGGTACACACCAATGACTTTTCGATACTTTTCGAAGTTATGTGTGTATTTATCGCAGGTTTATAAGTGTCCAGTTAATGGCAATAGGCTCGCCACCTATTACATTGGGACCTAAACATAAACCGGCGAAATGTGGGTGCTAGCACCTCTGCCTACCCCTTCGGGGATAAAGGCGTGAGTTTATGTTATGTTATGTTTGAACTTGTGTATGTTTGTTTCCACTCTGATGTCCTCAGGTAAGCTATTCAAAAGGTATGGAAGACGTTTTTTTATAGTCCTGTCACCATAATTATTGTATACTCTGGCATTGAGTTTACTGGTGGTCATTGAGCGAGTATGGGTAATGTTTATTACCTATTTATACAACGTTAGTGTTTATTACATATTTATACCTATTTATACAACTTTATATGAAAAGGTATATATAGATACTTATATCCTTTGTATCAGAAGCAAAAGCTAGTGATTTACAACTGAAATCACGACACGATAATTTTGTTTCGAAAATCAGTTCCAGTTTGTGAAGTTCAGTGAGGTCGGCCGCTGTTAATCCATCAAAATGACGGCACAGCGAGCTGTATCAAGTTTATTTCGTGTTGCGGCACTCGTTATGGTTTCATTAAATATATATTACAGGACTATATTATATAAAGGAGGGCTGATATTGAAAGCTTATTTTTATGTTCAAAATGAGTTGGAATGACGTTAATGTGGCTTCACTTCAACCCATCTGATAGTAAGGTGAGTGCAAATGAAGACCATGAACTATTATAGATACCAGCAATAGAAAATAGACGGTCTCAAGGTCTTCTGGGGTCAGGGGCCCAACAATAGGGAACGAATGTGACAATGTGTGCTAGCAACAAGCTTATTTATTGGATTGTTGTTTTATTTTTAAGTTCTGAGAACATAAAAAAAGAAAATACTACTGTACTTGAGCTGCACGAGGTAGCTAAAAATTGATTGGCTACACCATTTACCGAATAAAAGAAAGAATATTTTGGTATACGAATTTTCATAACTTCAGATTTAAGGTCAAATTTAAAAAAAAAAAAGACGGGTTGCACTCTGGGAGTGCCGGCAGAAGTGAAAACATTTTCTTTTTTTCTTTCTTCGTTTTATACATAGAAAAAGATAAAAAAGAACATACCATACCATACCTATAATATAACGCTAATCATAGAACCTATCACTTATTTTCTGCTAATTTTCTGTCAGAAGAAATTAATGAATTATGAAAAGAAAAAATAATCACCAAAAATAATAAATTACAGAAAGAAAAAATAATCATAAAAAGTAATAAATTACAAAAAGAAAAAATAATCACCAAAAGTAGTAAATTATAATAAGAAAAAACAATCACAAAAAATCCCTGAAGGCCAGGTGGTTTGAACCCGATACTATCTGAAACTATAAGGACTTACAGTCGAAGTGCTTACCGTTTAAGCTACGACGCTATCTATTGTAAATTGCAAAATAGATAGTCTCTACCAATCTTGTATGACGTCAGTCGTCGCTTACGGTTCAAAGGTAAACTAATCCTGACGCTTCCTTAACATTTTACACCCATCCAACGCCGCTAAAGAAGTTTTCACTTCAAAAATCGAGAAGAATTATGCCAAAACTAAACAAATAATAAACAGGCGAACAAGTAACGCATGATTCAAGCAAATGTTCATTAGAGTATGGTAGGTAGTCGTTATTGAAATCCGAAAATAGGCCCACACGTTTGTCGAACCGCAAGGAACTTACGTTAATGGCTGCCTATATTAGTTCACGGTTATTGTCAAAAATGTCGCCGATTCTATTATGCTATGTAACAATAGAAACTGTTTGACATAGGACCGATTGGCTGAGTCTAAATATAAATTAGTTATTATGTTTAATGTAGAATTCGTTCGAAACATTTGCTTGGTAAAATTTATTCATAGAAACCACAGAGTAGAAGGCCTCCACGATACAGGTATATTAGTTCCATTGGAATCTGTTGGATCAGCACCTTTAGACAAATGGCAATTCGCTAGCTGGCGTTTGGTGGAATAGAATGACGAATATATGGGATTTGACGTATATGACAGTCGTTAACGCATGTCAAATACGTCAAATCCCATACATTCGTCATTCTATTCCATCAAACGCCGGTTAGCGAATTGCCACTTGTCTAAAGGTGCTGATCTAACAGATTCCAATGCAGCTTTGTTCCGTAAAACCAGTAAGTTGTCGCTTTGATCCACTATAAGCGGGAGCGAAATAGCGGGTTTTAAAATTTTTTAGTGGGTTTAAGAGTGATTTGAATTTGGAACAATCATTACGCAAATTGTATGACTGGTTGGTGCGCGTTGGCTATACGGAGCAAGGGCCACTGCTAACTGAAAAAAAAAATTACGATGTCTCTATTATCTGTGCAGTCTGTGCCTAAATATAGAAATATTTCTCATAGAAAGGGGATTTAAAGTAGAGTACATGACTCGAGAGAAAACTATTTTACCCTCGGGTGATGTACCGACTTTGTATACCTCGCTACGTTCAGGATTCTACGTCAGAATTTATGCAATTCTTCGCTTCGCTCGTGATTCAAAGTAGCGTCCCCGCCGTAAAAATACTATTTTGCCCCCTTGTCATACAATCTACAATCACATATTCTCTCATAAATGTTTTAGCAGCCTCTTAACAAATTTACCGGTAGTTATAGCTCTTACTTCGTTATAAGTAAAAAATTACTCCCGATTGTCAGGATGATACCGGTAATAAACATTTTTATGACTCAGGCTTGCCAGAAGAATCCATGTTTTGAACAATCTATTATAAAAATTATAAAAATTAATCAACGCTATGTATGTGCATAACTATCGAATGTGATCATTATTTATGTCTCGAGTTCGTTATTATCAGGACAATGTTGTAGGGAACAAGATAATATAGGTGTTATAATTTCACCCGGGGCTAAAGCAGGACACGCCGCTAGTATTTTATAATTTGCTGTAGAAAATTATGTCCAAATAACAAAACACCCTTAAATCATGATTACGAGTACTTACATAAGCCCGGTAATTGTGTTTATAGGCCACAGTACAGACGCGTACAACAGAGCCCTTTAACTTTAATTAAACGCATTCATTATAAACGGCTGAAAGTAATTACCTCATAAATACATAAAAATGCTCATAAAACAACAAACTCGTAAATTTTAACGGCTTTTTGGTGTGGGTTTCAGAGGTTTTGTACATGCATAAAATGATCATTAACTAGTTCTTAGTGAGTGATACGATACTGGTGGATATTCGACCATAATAATTATGGACTATGGAACCCAATATTCGCTCTATAACTCTCGGTCTAACTATCCATCGGTGAGAGAAAATCCTGTTCCAGAATCCATACAAGTAAGGACAAATCTAATTTTAATTATTTTATTAGTCATTCCAGTTTCCAGTTAAAAACCCGCCAAAAGTTAACATTTCTGGAATATCTTTATTTTAAATTATATTCTGGAAAAGAAAAATACTGATACCATGGAAAATATTCGCTACTATATGAAATAAAACAGACGTTGCTTTCAAGCAAACAAATTAAAAACAACAGGCAATATTTTATTTGTTTAAAGAAATACAAGCAGTGCGGAGACATCGCGTGCGGTATCGTTACGGCGGCAGTTTGTCGCATGCAGAGACATCACAGTGCGATTCCTCATCACGCGCCTCCGTTGTAATCAAAACGAAAATTTAAATTTAAATTTAAATTTCTTTATTTACCATATTATAACATTGTAGTACAACAAAATCTTCAATTCTTCAATCTTCAATCAAAATCAGAACGTTACGTCTCATACACATTTTTAAGACCCTAAGACAATCCGCTAACCTGGACACATTGAAAATGGTATACATATCCTTGTGTCAATCAGTAATATGCTATTGCATCACGGCTTGGGGTGGTGCACAAAAATGCTACATGCTGAGGGCGGAGATAGCTCAAAGAGCAATTCTGAAAGTGATGACGAAAAAGAAGTTTAGATATCCAACTACACTGCTGTACTCAGAGAGCGGGTTCCTCACAGTCCGCCAACTATACGTGCTCAGATCGACTCTCCGGATGCACGCCACTCTTCCTCCGCAGGACCCTAATAAGCGTACTTACCTTCTGCCTAATACCTTACACAAAACAACTTTCGCCGAACACCAATACTTCACACTAAGTAGGAACATATACAAAAAAACAAATAAGGTATTAAATATCATACACTTAAACCAACAAATAGTCAAGTCTAAAGTGACTGAGTGGTTAAAACATCAGGATTATGAGTTCACAGAAAGATTATTAACATACATAAAATAAATACATTACAAGTCCTAGAAAATAAAACAATTTTTCACTCACCCTAACACTTGAATAGGCACTCTTTCTCACACTCATGCAGATAAACCCACCCACGCAAACACACACACACACACACGCACACACACACACACACACACACACACACACACACACACACACACACACACACACACACACACACACACACACACACACACACGCACACACACACGCACACGCACACAAGCATATAAAAGATATTTACAAAGTGTCGAATTTTAAATGTATAATAATAATGTAGTTGGCGTCAGCTCAGATTTTACATACCTAGTTCATGTAAGCGTATCGTACACTGTCTCTTAAGATACAAGTATTACTTAGTTTAAGAGGCAGGGTCTTATAATAATGTGCCGATAAAGTTTGATCAATATTTAATTGACACCGTCTTCAACACATATATTATGTAAAACTTCGAAAGCCTTATGTAAGCCTATCTTAAGAAATAAATAAACATTTTATTTATTATTATTTTATTATCTTATTGAAAAGTCATTGATTATACGTGTACTAATCTACAATGCGAAATTGGTTGAGATGCTGCATTCCTAAGTAGGTTATTGCTAACCTGTGATAAGGATTGCAGTGCCGCTCCCATTTGGCTGTTTTACATGAGCACACAGTATGTACTGATTTTTATTGCGTAATAATTAGTAATATATAATAATAAATTAGATTAATTCATACAATGATAAATTTGTTAAGGAATAAAAAATAAAACATAATATTAGACAAGAATCTGGGTGAGTATGTTAAGGTGTGAGCATTTGTATATGTGATTTGAATGATATGGAGTGGTGGTGTGTGTGTGTGTGTGTGTGTGTGTGTGTGTGTGTGTGTGTGTGTGTGTGTGTGTGTATGTGTGTGTGTGAGCACGCGCGCAAGTCTGAGCATGTAATTAAGTTTATGTTACAATTATTTCGGCGTCATCATAACTTTTTTCCAGAAGGTACAGGTATAATGTTTTCTTGCAGTCATAATATGATAGACTATGCATGGCACAGTGCCTGCTCAATAAGTTATAGAGATAGGGTCCCAGAAAGTACGAGAATCTTCTGATGAAGGATGTACGAGTTTTAGGGAGAGTAAATATTTTGTCTTTTCGTCGTTTCGTAGTTGTTTTGTGACCCGTTGTGCAATGTTGTGACAAAACTACTTGCAAAATAAAATGTTGTCTGATATTAAGAACTCCCCAATCTTTATATAACTCAGCTGTAGTCGGTCTGTCACACGTTCCAGACCTGACCAAGTACCAGCGGTAAAAGTTATTGCCGTGTCGTCAGCAAATGTTAAAATTTTACCTTCAGGAATTTTAAGATTGCACAAGTCATTTATAAAAATAAGAAAGAGAGTAGGGCCTAGTATGCTTCCTTGTGGAACTCCGTAGTTGATGGGTAGCTCATCACTCTTGCAGTTATCAATTGCAACAATTTGAGAGCGACCGGTTAGGTAACTTTCGAAAAAATCCAGTTGTACTCCTCTAACGCCCACACCCTCAAGTTTGAGTAAAAGAGTGGAAATCGGGACGGTATCGAAAGCTTTGGCGAGATCTAAAAAAATTGTAAGAGCTTTTTAATTTTGGTCTAGGTGTTGTGCTACGTGATTTGTCAAGTCCCGAACTGCGTCACAGGTAGATCTATTTTTCCGGAATCCAAACTGTTGCGGAGATAATAGGTTATAATGTTCTAAATAATGAACAAGTCTTTTGTTTATCAGCTGTTCCAGAAGTTTAGACAGCGTGCCCAAAACTGCGATTGGGCGATAATTGTTGGGGAGGGTTGCATCTCCACCCTTGAAAATTGGATGAATTATTGCCTTTTTCATTGAAGTGGGAAATACAGCAGTTTCGAAGCAGAGATTAAATATATGACATAGTATGGGCGCCAGGGTATGCGCATATCTCTTCAAAAAGATTGGTGAAATGTTGTCCCAACCAGTAGCCGGGATGCAAATTACTTGACTTTAATATTTAAGGCGAAATTTTACTTTACATTTGAGTAACTGTGAATATTTGTCATATACAGTTTGTAGCCAAAAAAGATGCTTCTATTGCTATTCGACTTGTATACTAAGTCAGCAATAAAGTAAAATTAGACAAAGTGCATTGACGGTAATAGGCTCACCCACTATTAGATGCGACCGAAAAGCATATAGTTGGCGAAATGTACGTGTTAATTTACCTCTGCCTGCCCCTTCGGTGATTTACGGTCTTGAATTTATGTCAATGTTTTGTCTTTTTTAGATAAAAATAAAATGCTTTATTTTCTCCCAAAATGAATTATACATATGCATATGTTTATATAATAGGAGTTTCACATTAAATTTTCTTAGCATCTAAAACAACACAGAGTGGGATCCCGCCAGCAACAAGAACCATAACCCCTGGAACGAACAACGAAATAAATAAATAATAAATAATAAAATAATTTATTTTCTAAAAACATTTACATATTAAAAACGTTTCCCATTGGCCCCACACTAGGCAAGCCTGTCCTGTGGGTACCGTGACGTTTGCCGCATTCGGTTTCAGTGCTCGGTCATAAGGTTCATTGTAATCATACTT
This sequence comes from Eilema caniola, assembly GCA_949126895.1. Classification (NCBI taxonomy): domain Eukaryota; kingdom Metazoa; phylum Arthropoda; class Insecta; order Lepidoptera; family Erebidae; genus Eilema; species Eilema caniola. Next base: position 3,379,944 of record OX421464.1, on the reverse strand, counting down.
ACAAGAGTTAGAGGAAAAAATAAATAGGATATGAAATACATGTATATAATAGTAGTATGTAATATGTATATTTATATATATTTGTGTATATTGTATGTATATATAAATAAATACTGAGCAAATCCTAGTAGTTATTCTAACTTAGTGCAGTAGAAGAATTTCTGTAGCCTCGTATGTCAGTGAAATTAGCCACTTTGTAACCACCATTTTCGCCTCTTTTAGCGAGCAGTTTCTGATGTCACAAAACTTAGCTACCTTATTGTATATAAAATACTCAATGTGTGGGCCAAACCGGTCTGCAAATGTGGTACTAACTTTAGGTACTGTCACTCTATATACCCGGCGTTTAAGAAAATTTTCATAGTGTTCACTATTGTAACAGAATTTTTGTACTAAGATTTTTTAGAAATATTATCTGTCGGTAGCGCCATCTAGTGCTCGGTCAGTGCGGACTTCTCGTCGTGAGTTGCTGATGTTAAGATCGATTATGCTAGTTTGCATAGTGTTCGCGGGGTGGCGTTGCCACCTGCTTAGTATTATTCACTTTGGTGATCGAATCACGGTAATGAGGGTGGTTGTTGATCATTAAGCTCATTAAGTAAAAAAAAAAAAAAAGAATGGATGGCTTCGCGAAACTTCTAATCCAGTGGCTATATAAGCCAGGATCGATGTTACGAGACGCACTGGACTCATTACTTTTGGTGACTTACCTGTCGTTATACTATTCATTGTTACTCTGCAATTAGAATCAGTGTATCTGAGTTTTACCCACATTCGTGGTAAGTAATTATTTTTGTCTTTGTTACCGATCCTCTACAATTTTAGACGATTCTGAGTGTTAATTCGTTCATAGGGCTCCAGATACGGCTCAAGAAGACCCCATATACTAAGATCACCTCGACGTCGACCATTGCCGGGCCCTTTTTCCATTGGTTGCGAAACCGGAGGGCTCCTGCAGGTGCAGCGCCTTGGCTGTCCGAGAGCGTGGTGAAAGGCGCTCCTGGATTACAAACAGGCCGACGATCGGATCAAGGGTCACGTATTCCAATTTATTACTGTTTTTGCCTCTCCTGGTAGCCCGTCGATTGCCCCTATTGTATAGGACGTCCCCCCAGCCATCTCGGGCTGGCTTCTATGCTACTGTGCTGCAGACAGTGATGATATGATCATACTCGGGATTGTAAGCTGAGATTTGTGATCTACTATAGTTTTATAAGTTTCTTACTCTGTGTATCCTGTGTAAACGAGCAATTACCAAATATATATATGTGTGCAAAACTCAAAGAAAATTTGTAGTTTCTCTGAAGTCTCCCCTGGGGTTCCCATACGCACGCGCATACTTTTCTCTGCTGACGAAAAGGCGCCCTGGGATATTTTTGAGCTCGAGCATCTCTCCGCTGGGTCAGCTGGTGCGTAGCCCATCTGACACGTTCAGAGGTTACACTATTTATAACAGTTTGATGTGCTTTAAGAAGCAGAGCCTCTGTACTATTATTTTCAACTATGTATCTCTATATCTGTTCGTACAACTATCGAAATCGTATCATAAACGTATTGAGAGAACGGAGCATTGCGATGGGCCGCCTGCCTACTGTAAACCTGTATATCTGTGAAGCTGGCCAATCGTAACGCTCTCAATACGCTTACTATACTATTATGATAGTTTTTCGTGCTAGGGGTACTGAGCTCAGCCCAAGCGTAGTCCCTGCATGTTTTGCCTGATGAATGTCACTGAGCAAAACGCGAGGCACCAGCCTAGCCATAACCAAACCCAGTCAAGTCGGGGACCGCGTGGTCCCCCCTCCCGAGGAGGGCCAGACCGAGAGGAATGGCCCTGGGTTAGCCGGGGTGCGAGGGATATGTCACAAGACAACCTCACCTTCGGCCTAGCACATCGACCCACAGACGGCGTGCGGTTTAGTCGGTTCGAATCCGACATAACCTCCCCCTTCGGCTCCGAAGGGGGGGTATCCGTGGGGATTTCCCGCACGTAAAAAAACAACCAAACCCAGTCATTCTCACAAGCAAACTAAAGCTAAAATAAAATTACTATTAAATCATAATAGTTAGATTCAATATCAGATCCAACTGTAACTTTCGACATCAAATTGAATGGTATCGTTTTTTTTTTCAAATTATACATTCATCCATGGAGGATTCGAAGAGATCCTTGGTGCCCAAGTCAAGCTCATCTTTTAGCCCGTAGGTACACCTTAATGGACAACAATCTGACTCAAGCTTTCCTCTCAGACTTCAGAGGTCAGGTAGAAATAAACTACTTTATTTAACCGTTTACCTTTAACAATAAACATAACGTTACCATTAGAAAGGTTTCCAACTCCTCTCTGTTCAAAAACATGCCAAATATGAGATATATTTGGCAATTCTATTTTTAGTCGGCACACGCCGATCCATCCTTCTCAATGTTGAAAATCTTGTTACACAGATCCTATATTTAGCTCGGCACACACCGCTAAAGGATCTACAGATACTTAGATAGCTGTGTGAGAAGAGGATTATGCCAAAAGTCCGGATCCGGACCTAATTGATGTAGCCAGCTGTCAGTCCCGACCGCTCGAGTTTGTTGCTGAACGAAATAAATTACCGGCCTACAATATAATGTAATATAACATTGACAAAGGAGTAAAAGTGGAAACTTTAAGATATGTGCGAGTTTAATACATCTCTGCATACCTACTCCTTTGGAGACAATACAAATGTGAGTTTATATACGATAAATAACTAAATATGTCGAATAAGCCACTACCTCCCGTGTTTTCACGTGCGTAAAATCTCGTCGGATCCCCCCCCCCCCCCACCGAGTGTCCGGCGTTTGAAGACCCGAGGCGGGAGCTTGTGACGGCCCTGGGGGTGAGAGTGCTCACGCTCTCCACCCTGCTCGCGGCGATGGTCCGCTGCGCGGATGCGTGGGCGGCCAGCGCCTCCTTCTGCGAGCAGGTCATGCTCGTGAAGGAGACAGCCGAGAGACCTCCGCCCCCCATGAGCGCGGGCCTGAGGGTGACGGGTAGAGCCGCTCGTCACCCTAGCAGAAGCAGGCTACGGCGGCGGCGCGCATCGTAGGACGATGCGCGCCCCCCCCCATACCGGGGGCGAGTCGGGGACCGCGTGGTCCCCCCTCCCGAGGAGGGCCAGACCGATAGGAATGGCCTTGGGTCAGCCGCGGTGCGTGGGATATGCCGCGAGACAACCTCACCTTCGGTCTAGCACAATGACCCAGGAGGGAGGGGACCGCGCGGTCCCCGACCCCCGACCCCCGACTTATGAAATCTCTACTGATAAACCGGCTGGTTTGGGGCGGTTATGCATGAAGAGGACTCGAACTGACTAAAATCGCACACTGTCTCAATCTTTGCAGCATAAGTAATTTCAAGATTGTCCCCCCTCAGGTCAGAGGAAGTAGACACGGTGGCGTCTTAAAAAATGCCGCAGTAGAGTTTGTTGCACCGTTTCTTATCCACCAGCGCCTTGGAAGCGGTGGTTAATTTAGGTTAAGTTTGTAGAATGTACTGCTTCCGGACTTGCACCACTGAAGATGTCGACCGCAGTGATCGACGAAACGTCTGGAACGCAAGTTTCATATGGATCACCGGCAGCAGTATACTCTACATGCAACGCCGGTTGTGAAAGCCTAAAGACTTATATTAGGTTAAGTACTTTTTATTATGGACGTCAATAAAAAACAACCAATTTGTTCTAGATTGTATACATAATCTTTGACTTTGACATCACCTCATATAATATTAACGTTACGTAGCATCTGTGCGCAGCATATTGTTACATATCAGAGTTTTCTATTAAGCCTCCCCTGTATCGAAAAGATCCTATTAGGGTTGGTTTGTTTCTATTCAGGTACGGATCCCTAAAACAAAGTTATTACTAATACCGTGCCTTTCCTCATCACGTGTCACTAATAATAAAAATACGGAACCATCTAAATACATTACCGTTGTTAATATACTCGTTTGTGTTTAAAAACGCAACCACAAGGCCTGTCGTGCATTGCGTGAGAAATATCTATAATAATGTAGATAGTGCGCTGTGCTTTTCTAACACGAATGGGCTCAACCGGGGAAGTAACGCTTTTCTACTTACTATCAAGTTTAAGTAAAGAAATAAAGATTCTTGGTCATTCTATGCAATGCTATCTTGCTCTCAGGTAAGCATAGTTTTACCAGCTTGTGTTGTGGGTTCTAGGATGGGAATATACATACATAAGATAAATGTTTTCTAAATTATACACAGAAACATCCAGACCACTGCTAATAGACCGTTAGTGCTTTACAGAGATCGTCTAGTTAGCTAAATAATAATAATCTTGAGATTTCATTAACTTTAACATAACTTTGGGTATATGGAACTCCACCAAGTACCCACCACCACCACCAGTACACCTGCTGATTCATAGACGAGTGCCCGGCTCTGAAGATAAGACTTAAGTTAAAAGCAAAATATACCAAATTGGAGCAAGGTCAGTAGGAGGGAGGACCCAAGGCTTTTAAACTACAAACTTTGGATTCCACTGGAATTGTTATCTATACGAGCGAGACACGGGTAGAGCCATGGACAACAGTAGCGGTAATATTTCGAAAATTTAGGTCAATAAATCATTCTCATAGAGACGTTTTTTTTTCTTATTACATGTGAGGATAAAGTGACGTCAGAGCACAGGGTCCGCCATCCGGATCTTCCATCTCCGCTTCGCACGATCTTGGGCGTCCACGGTAGTGAGCCCATATCGCCTGGCACGAGGTCAACCTACTTCTTTTACCCAGACCCGACCTAGGCGTTATTGCCAGGCACTTGTTACACACATAGCCTGGCAGTTTCCATAAAATGTAGGTACAGTCAGCCTCGTAAGTTGATTAACACTAACATATTTACAAATATTTTATTAAGTTGTAAAATATGTATTAATTTCTCATGTTTTATGTAGTTTTGTAGTCCCATAGCAGTGGATAAATATTTTTAATGTTCAATTTCATTAAATTATTAGAGCATTAGCAGCCACAGTGATCAATAAATTGGATTTGATAAGCTACTTTTGGATTTGACTGTACTGTTTGGAATAAATTAATGTAGAGGCTTATCTAATCTATAAGGTGGGTTCTTGATATTTCAAACACAACAATATTTATTGCGTCACAGATTCCAATATTTCGTGTAAACATAAATATTGACCGAGGCTTTAAACTGTCTTTGTAAATAATTCATTAATCGTAATATCCCAGGACGCTTTGTGAGAAAATACTTGAAAATTAACCTTGTTTTGGGTTAATTCGACAAAACCTAACGGCCTGAATAGGGACTTATCGGACCTATGAGAAAGAAAACCTCTTTAATAAATCACATAAATGGTCCAAAGGCATCTCATTGTCTTTTTAATGACCTCAAGCGGTGGGTTTTCTTCGAATAGGTATAGTAAACAGAAGAACGAAAGATTGTGTATTCGAAGACGAATAAAAACATATTACTTCATCGTGCTTCCTACTAATAGACTCCGTGGCGTGGCGGTAGTGAACGCGGCCGCTACGCAGGAGGCGCGGGTTCGATCCCCGCTCAGTGCAAATATTTGTATGCATGAATATGTATATTTGCATTGGTCTGGGTGTTTCTATGTAAAATATGTATGTATTTACAAAAAAAACGTATCTAAGTATGTTTATCCGCATTCTAGATTCCATAACACAAGCTAGTTAAGCTACGCTTACCATGTCTAGATAGCGTTGTGTGAAATGTTGTGGAATATTTATTTATTTATACCATAAATGTTAAAAATTTTGAAGATCTTAGGGTTATTTGGCGTTCATAGAAGCGACTGTCGTATGACCTCCTAACCCCGAGAAACTGGCCCTTATCACCTCGCACCCTACGCCTGTCTTATCCGTTAATCAGCAAGTTTAGTGCTGATTAAGGGACGGGCTTGCAAGTGAGGTACCTAATGAAGGAAATTCCGACAAACCTGCAGTAACCTGCAGCGTAATCCTGCAATGTAATGGTATGAGTCTGTAAAGTTGGTGATTACCGCTGAGGCGCCATTATGACACGAGCCATCAAGTGAGGGCCTTGCGAGGGCCCAGGACGGTATAAATCAAATAAAACTAAAATAGATTTTACCCTTGCAGTTTTCTGGTAGTAAACATTTCATAACGATAAGGGCTTCACATCATATATCGAATTTTCTTCATAGCTTGTACTTGTAGACATTTCAATTAATAAATAACTTTCATTCAATTTTCAATTTCAAAAGTGAAAACGAGTAGCAGCAATCTATCGGCCATAGACTAAAAGAGGTTACTTTTTTTATTCTTCGCGGACTAAATGGGGAAAATTCAAAGTTATTACAGAGAAAACAAAAGTTATTAGTTATTTGAGAGATTTTTTTTATTAAACACGTTCTTACAATTTAGAATGAAATTTTAAAGCATTTTTCCATGCGCAATATTCAAATTGATTAAAATAGGAAATATTGAATCGGTCTAGGCGGGGTTTGAAACCGCGATCTTTGCCTGACTGTGAAAGATAGATTTAAAGGAGAAATTTGAATTGGTTTGGGCGGGTCTGGTAGCTTAGTGGTCAAAACATTGTCCCTGTAAGGCAAAGATCGTGGGTTCATACCCCGCCTAGAACGATTAAATTTTTCCTATTTTAATCGAACGCATACAATTTGAAATTATCTATTTGAATAGAAAGTTGCATGAAATTATAAAGTAATAAATGAAGTAATTCATTTGTACAATTAGAACACAACCTTTTTTGTATCAAACCTTTTTTTTAAAGAAAAAGCTACTGATTCTATAAAATTTTAAAAATAATCTATAAAGGCGACCACTCACTAACAGTTTACCGGACGACGGCCGGACGATATAAATCTGTCAGTTATTGCATTAACCCACACACTCACAGTTTCGTTAACGATTTTGGACTGACGACTAATACGATCCGATAGTGTGTGGCCGCCGAACGATTCCGGACAGTTCTAAGCCGGACAGTCCTAGGCCGTCAGGGCGAACGAGCACAACGGGCACGTCGATCGTTTCGTGTCAGTTTTTACTAAGATTTTATTCATTTTTTGTACATACTCGGCTATATTTCTTATGCACATAGTCGATAAGATTCAAAATAGCTAACACCTATTTCCCACAATGATTAGCACGTACTTATATAAGAATAACGTAGTGCAAGCTATTTTTAACCTTATTGACATCACTACAAATCTAGTTTTTTTTCTTATATTCGTGATCAGCAGCATTTATTTATGCGAAAAAACATGTAATTAAGAAAATGTCAATAAGGTCGAAAATCGCTTGCACTGTTTCGTACTCTCTATGTAACTGATATTAGACCATTACCGGCAGGCGATCGTACGACCTAAAACTGACGACTCACAACTGCTAGTGTGTGGTCGCAAAACTGACAACAGGGAATTGCCAGCGGGCCAAAATCGCTTTAGTGTGTGGGCGCCATCGGCTAAGGACTGCAGGCCGCCGGACAGATCAGGAACTGCAGGCGGACTGTTAGTGAGTGGGCGCCTTAACTCACTTGTGAATTATAACCACAATAATTATTCATTATTATCTTTAACCTATAGTTAATCTTGATTGCCATCCAAACTTTCATTTTGAGCCCTGAAATCTATTTTCCTGCATATTCTCTATTATGCCCGTCCTTGAGCATACCTTGATACTGAGGCCATACTACAACATCAAGCCATCACCTTCTAGGTCTACTTCTTCTTGCCATGTAGAAGGACTTTGGGAGGTGCTTCTAAATTACCCGCGTAGTCAGGCGTAATGATTATAATATACCCTATTCGATTCTCATTATGACGTCGTAACAAAAGGTTTGTTTAGGACTGTCTATGGAGAGTAAATATTTATAGTTTATTGTGTGTGATGTGGGCAGTCACGTAAGATATACTTTCTTGATTAAATCACTGGGACATAACCAATGACCTGTGGATTCGTCAGCGTGGATGTCGGTCATCGTGACTTTTTTTCCAGTTCTACTCGACTTGCAAACATACTTATGTTAAATTTAAAATCTAACTATGCTAAGCCCTCATTAAAAAACGCATCAAAATCCATTTAATAGACTTTGTTACCTTTGGTTCCGCAGACAAGTAAAAAAAAAGACGGGTTGCACTCTGGGAGTGCCGGCAGAAGTGAAAACATTTTCTTTCTTTCTTTCTTCGTTATATACATAGAAAAAGATAAAAAGAACATACCATACCATACCATACCTACAATATAGCGCCAATCATAGAACCTATCACTAATTTTCTGCTAATTCACTGTCAAAAGAAATTAATAAATTTCAAAAAGAAAAAATAAACATAAAAAGTAATAAATTACAAAAAGAAAAAATAATCACAAAAAGTAATAAATTACAAAAAGAAAAAAATATCACAAAAGCGTCAGAAGGCCAGGTTTGAACCCGGTACTATCTGAAACTATAAGGACTTAAAGTCGACTACGATGCTATTTATCGTAACTTGCAAAATAGACAGTCTATAGCTAATGTTGTATGACGTCAGTCGTCGGTTACGGTTCAAAGGTCAAGCGATCCTGACGCGAGATTAACACCCATCCAACACCGCTAAAAAAGATTTCACTTCAAAAATACTTTTGCTATGTTATACTAATGATACATAACTCAAGAAATCTTTATTAGGATTTTTGTCTGTTTGTCTACGATGGACCTAAAAAGTGCTGAACGAACTTATGTGTTTTTTTTATTAGAAAGGGCATAGTCAGATTTAAAACTCAATTCACCCATCCAACGCCGCTAAAGAAGTTTTCAGTTCAAAATGTTTCTTACAGATTCGTTAATTGAACATAACCCAAACATTTTGAAATATTCCTAATGTACAAATATTAAAACTAATTACTAATTGCTCATTACCACTAATTATGGCAATAGGTGATCCGTTAAAGCGAGTTTAATTTCATTACAAAATGAATAGACCATTGGTAAGCATCAAAAGCATGCGGTTACTCCACCAACTTTGTGTTAGTTCACTCGAAGCCTCCGATTTCTCCTGTCCTCTTGAAACACGTAACATCGCGTTTTAATTTCAAAGAGCCGTCAGTACCTTACAAGTCACTAGTTGTTTGAGTTTATTTTGTTTAAAACTTTCAACTCACAGGGTATTCACGAAAAATATTTCAAATTTTTGTTTGAGAATTGCAACTTATTTGCACAGTCAGTGTTTCTTACAGATTCGTTAATTGAACATAACCCAAACATTTTGAAATATTCCCAATGTACAAATATTAAAACTAATTACTAATTGCTCATTACCACTAATTATGGCAATAGGTGATCCGTTAAAGCGAGTTTAATTTCATTACAAAATAAATAAACCATTGGTAAGCATCAAAAGCATGCGGTTACTCCACCAACTTTGTGTTAGTTCACTCGAAGCCTCCGATTTCTCCTGTCGTCTTGAAACACGTAACATCGCGTTTTAATTTCAAAGAGCCGTCAGTACCTTACAAGTCACAAGTTGTTTGAGTTTATTTTGTTCAAAACTTTCAACTCACAGGGTATTCACGAAAAATATTTCAAATTTTTGTTTGAGAATTGCAACTTATTTGCACAGTCGGTCGGTTAGGTACTTCAAAATATGATTACATTTTGCTTACGTGACATACGATGAAGAATGACAACCCGTCTAGTAAATCGATAGAGTGATTGCTACGGTCTCGGTTCAGGGGTTCGATTCCCACTTAATGCAAATATTTGTTGGTTTCAATTTGGTTTCAATGCAAAATGTTCATGATATATCTATTTGCATTGTTCTGGGGTTTATATAACATGTACCTATATACAAAAATAGGTACTGTGATCTTTCTGTGATCGTGGCGCTTCTTGCAACAGTGCGAATAAATCAAATACCTACTCAAAACCACTGATATATATCGTTACTCTCAAAACAATAAAAATCTCAAAATCTCCAATAGTAATGTGAGTGACGTATTGTATGTGTATGTGATGTATTTGCTAGGTTTATAAAATGTAAAACTCTTATTTCTCGGTCTTTTTAAAATATCTATCTACTCTGAAATTATACTACAAAGATTATAAAATTTGAATTAAAAGAAATGGCCAAAAAAACAGTTTTATTACGATACAAGTCTTGTATGGACACCTATATCATTAAATAACTCTTTAATCATAACGATACACCTATACAACCTCCATCTGGACTGAAACTCTACTTTGAAAAAAGAATCCGCCAATTCGGAAGAAAAAAAAACACGCATGCGCAATCGCTGTTTGCGCCTTGGTGCCAACATTTTACATTTAAATTAAACAAAATTTGGTTTTGTTTGTGAAATAAATTAGTTTATGTATTATAGTATGTACATAACTTGGTCTTATAACACGAGTGTGTTTAAAAAAGAGTCGTAGGCGAGTTTTTTTATAGTATCACACGAGTGAGAGAGAGAACCCTTATTATGCAACAGTATCATAAACTACTATTTTACATTGCTATTTAATGCTATAAGATCTCAGTGCCTTACAAGTGTACTTTAAGTAGTTTGATTTTTTTTTTTCAATTATACAACCAATTTAACCAATTATTTCGACCTCACGGACTAGGTAGGTATATAACAGCTTCGCAAATAGTATCCCATCCTACATATTCTATTTATAGCCCAACATACAAGTTTAACCACCGACCAGAGCGTTCATGGCACTATCAAAACGCCCTAATTGACTTCAGAATGCGGAAATAAAACACGAATCGGCGTACCTTCGCCGACCGTCATAAATTCGCTTTTATGATCACAGATCCCAACATTGTTTCATGTGCTGTGTTCTGACTGTATAATAAGTATATTGGTACGGGAGCTAGCAACGTTTGAAAGGTAAGAAGTTTAGGCAACTGTCTCTCTCGGACTATTAGCATCGTACTGCAATAATTTCATGACTTTTTTCATTTTATTTCAAAGCTTTACAATCGAATTAATATATGACAAATTAATTTTAAGTTTTTCTCATCTTTAAATAACATAATATTAAAATTAACAGACATTATAAAATACTTTGAAATTTTTATAATAAAAAAAAACAAAATCGCGTATGGCACATAATTAGCATTGTCAAAAATGTCTGACAATCAAAAAGATATAGATAAACATAGACTTATTGAAAAACAAAGAAAATAAATCTTACGCATCTTAACATGTTTTAAAAAATCCAGGATTATTACCTGGACAGGTAGGATGCGCACTAATGAACGCAACCACTACCACTACCAGCCAGATAGCTCAGACTCTAACCGAAAGAGCAAGAAGGAAGGCATTATCACAAATTCAACTGACCTGAAATTCTTTCTCGAAACCGTTGCTAGCTCATATACTATATGAAGGATATTTGTACAGTCGACAAAAAAAAAGAGATGCGGTTGCATCTTTACATACAACTTTATATGAAAAAGTGCAACCTTCTGCAAAGTGCGATCCGTTGTCGACTGTACAATCTTGAATGGAAAATCGTAAGACCTCAGATACACCAATCAGAAGCCATACTAATATAAATACGAAATTAACTATATCTGTAACACAGATGACAGAGGAACTAAATCTATTTTGATCCATAGATTAAACATTGAAAGAGGACATCTATAGACTATTGTTTGGTCGCGAAAACCGACATTCACGAAGGCAGAGCCGTAGACATAAGCTAGTTAGGCTACTACCTATCTGCATAAAAATGTTACGTTGACTTCAGAATCAGCTCAAAATTTCACATAAATATTTACAATTAACAGATACAAAGATAGATTTTAACTATTTTTCAATTCATATCACGTTAGAAACTCATCCTATTCAGAATCCGAACGTATACACCTCTTGGCCCCATAATATTGAACAAAGAATAGCACTGCATCGAATCTAAGGGTCCGAAGGGATAACGCGCAGCCCTTTGGTCATATTTTTAGAAAACAAGACAGGAAGTTTTGGTTCTGTAATTGAATTCAAAGAAGGGTATACAAAATAATGAAAAAGAGTCGAAAAATATCATAAATATGAAAGTGAGTTTGGTTACTTTGTTTCTTTATTACTCAATTACTTAAAAAAGCCTTTATTCAGACACAATAAACTTGACAATTGCAGTATTTGTGTTTTAAGTATAATTATTATTATATTATACTTTAAAAAAGCGTTTATCTTTGTATGTGATCTCATTTGATCTGATAATTCAAGCACCTACTTAAAAATGTTAAGAAAATATATTAACCTATACCCCCGGATCCACCCGTGTAGAGAACTGACTCCGTACCCGTAACCTACAGGAAGCTATTACCGAGATAAAAAATAGTCTAGATGTCCTTTTTTTAAACATACTCCCTGTGCATCATTTCAACAAAATACATCCAGCTGTCTTCTCATAATTGATAGCAAACAAACGCCCGCCCTATACAAACTTTTCACAGATCAAATCAAATAAAAAAAACAATTTAGGTCAGTAAAATATACGCGAAGAAAAACTAATAAATATATTATAACCAAAACACTTTTTATTATACGCGGAAAGAACATAAAATTATTTCTTACGAAACAATAACGGCCAATGAGACCGTTCGAAACATTCCGAAGTACTGCATCTATAAAGAGCTGGGCCCTGGGGGCTCGAGCGCATTTTGGCTGTACCCTTCGGTCGGGATGAGTCAAAATGAGACCGTGACGCAAGTGGTGACGTCACGGACTCACCAACTGGTACTTTTATTACTCTGTCAAGTTTTGGCGGGAACGCTCGCCATCTTGTTTTTGGAATGTTGAACAAAAGGAAGGGGGATGTAATGTTGAACAAAAACAAAATATTTAGAGTATTGTTTATAAATGTAAATTATTTGTAATTACAACCTATTCAGTCATTTATGACAAAAGCAAAACCCAGTTTTGGGCCTAACCTGAAGAGGATTCTTTTGTCCAGACTTAGCTTGTTTTTTGGGCCACTGTACGGCACTTAATCTAGGAATTAATATATCTCCAAAATTTCTTGATTTTTCTCAAAACAAAAGGTGTTTAAATCTCAGTCTAGATTTTTAGACACTTTTATCCCTAGGACATGTTCTCGTGTATTGCTGGAATAGAATCAGAATACCAATGGGTGGAACCGCAGACAACAGCTAGTAAGTAATATAATTAACATCGTAAAATAATGTATTAGGAATAAAATTAAATCTAAACATAATTAGGTACCTACCATCCGGCCGCCATCTTACTTGGAATACTCTTAATTGGAATATTTGTGAAGGTTCTGTTATCGATGTTGGATATTAATAAATTTTATATGAATCCAAAGGCAACGTTAAAAAATTTCGACGTTCTGAAAACCTTCCTCCTTTCTGAAGTCGGTTAAAAAATCTAAGTTAATTCAAAGATAGCTTGTCATATGGGATTCAGAATGCTGATAAACTGGCTGGTTACTTAGTTGCATTTTATAAATACATACCTATTACGTGTATATATATTGTGCATGAATATGTCTGTTTGTGTGGAATATTAACACGTGTGTTAATATCCACACAAACAGACATATTCATGCATACAATTGTTTACACTTAACGGAAATTGAACCCGCGACCTCTGATTCAAAATTCCAAGTCTCTACTACCACGCCACACGTCAAAATTACGGTGCAATAACTTTGTGATAAATACCTACGAGTAGAAACAAGGCTACGAAAGCAAAACAATCAGCTTATCACTTAAAGGGATTTGCCATAACATCGTTTTTTAGGGTTCCGTAGCCAAATGGCAAAAAACGGAACCCTTATAGATTCATCATGTCTGTCTGTCTGTCCGTCCGTATGCCACAGCCACTTTTTTCCGAAACTATAAGAACTATACTGTTGAAACTTGGTAAGTAGATGTATTCTGTGAACCGCATTAAGATTTTTACACAAAAATTGAAAAAATAACAATAAATTTTGGGGGATCCCCATACAACTGAAACTCAATTTTTTTTTTCTAAACTGCATAGTTTGCGCGAGAGACACTTCCAAAGTGGTAAAATGTGCCCCCCGCCCCCCCCCCCCCCCCTCTGTAACTTGTAAAATAAGAGAATGATAAAACTAAAAAAAATATATGATGTACATAACCATGCAAACTTCCACCAAAAATTGGTTTGAACGTGATCTAGTCAGTAGTTTTTTTAATACGTCATAAATCATAAACCGCAATTTACCTACTTGCTGCTACGGAACCGTTCATGGGCGAGTCCGACTCGCATTTGGCCGCTTTTTTACACAAGGATTTGTAACAGCAAAAGTAGGAAAGCCAGGGACAGGCCTCTACATGTAACTAAAATTGACAGTTCCCTGACAAGATAACACCTGACTAAGCCAGCTGAGCCTCCTTCCTTTATCCTACAAAGGTTTTTATTTTTACAGGTTCAAACAAAATTCTCAAATTAAAATAGACAGGTGGTAGGGTTTTGTATTACAAAGAAATAATGGCAAGAAAATCATGATTCCATTCGCAAATAACCCTTTGTGGAAAATAACCTAAGGTTCCTAAGGTAAAATGAAACGACGTACCTACATCTTTGTACGAGGGTTGCAAACATTTCTACCCTACAGACGATGTATGTTGCTCAATACGCTCAAACAGCTAAACGAAACTGACTTAAATTATATAGGAATAGATTATAATTTCGAATAAGTAACTCTCGCTATGCTAATTTTCTTGATACATACATACATATAATCACGCCTTTATCCCCGGGGGGTTAGGCAGAGGTGAATTAACACCCATATTTCACCAATCTGTATTTGGTCACACGTAATAGGGGGTGAGACTATTGCCGTATTCCGGGCACTATAGTTGACTCGAGCCATGCATCTGAGGCTGAGTCTGGGCTGTACATATCTGTCTGATGTTAAAGTTAATCAGCCCTATCCCTTAGTCGCCTTGTACGACACCACATGGGAAGAGAAGGGTTGGCCCAAATTCTACTCTGCCGGGAACGACGCGGCTTTTCTTTATACCATTTAAAAATTTATATTATTCTATCGTTTGCCTTATGGAACATGGGAGACTTATTGTTTGTTCGTAAAACCTATGTTGCACGACATAAACTGATAATTTATTAATGCTACATTTATCCCTAGAAATCCTATAGTAGTAGTAGTAAACTTCTTTATTGTAAGTGCACAAAAATATTAATACAAAGAGTACAATTTAAGGTGAATACATTTCAGGCAACCATTCAATGAACAGAATCAGTGCGAGAATGGGATCTCAAATGCATGCAGGTGGAGCTGTAGGCAACCGCTAGTATTGTATCAGTGGTAAGGGGTCCTACAATTCGATTCCTGCCGGCTTGCTTTGCAAATTGAAGCCGTGGTAGAGTTTTTAGTTCCGTTCAAAATTGCTATGGTCGTTCTATAAGAGGAAACATTTATCCAACGGCTTCCCTTTTGAAAATTTTCACCGTTTTTACGCCACATAACACACATTATAATGTACTACATATAACGCACATTTTAATGACACGTTTTAATGATAATTAAATTTTCATGAAAGCTTTTATCAAACATCAGGCACGATAAATACGCAGCAGTGGTTAGCTTGTTTCAGTCCATCTGCATTATTTAATATCCATTGAATGTTTGAAATGAATGTGGTTCTGTACGACGTCAAATGTGTTGATGATACAGTATAATATCCTCCCCATACCGGGGGCGAATTGGGGACCGCGTGGTTCCCCCTCCTGAGGAGAGCCAGACCGAGGGGGATGGCCCTAGGTCAGCCGGGGTGCGAGGGATATATCGATGACAAGCTCAACAACACAACGACCTACAGACGGCGTGTGTTTTAGTCGGTTTGAGTGCAATACCTCCCCCTCCGGCTCCGCAAGGGGAGGGGGTGCCTGTGGGGATTTCCCGCACGTAAAAAGAAGTATAATGAAGTGATGAAATATATTCAGTATAACTGTTACCCGCAGCTACGCCCGCTAGAAATTATGATCACGATCCTGCAACCTATAGCAATCTATGCCCGGGGTCAAAAGTAGCCCCATGTGATATTCTAGTATCTATAATCTATTACTTTAAATTTCAGGCAAATCTGTTCAGCCATTGGAGCGTTATTGAATAACAACCATCCAAGCGAAGATCTACAAATATTAAGATTTGACTTATTCGGTCAATGATAATGGGTTACATCCATGCAAGTGTGCTTCACCGTCGACAACATCGTCACTTACAAACAGGTAAAGTAGTGTGATCACGAGCCTATCAACCGTAAAATAAATATAAATAATTATTTTAAAAAAGCACAAAATATCTCAAAAATTAGTGATACTTTCACACCACCTCAGGGGACACTCGGGTTTGAACCGGGGACCTCTCGGTCTGCAGTCTAATGCTCATTATGCGAGTGATTGCCATCTGCCAACCCAATCCCGAAAAGGGTACCTTCGTCAGAGCTTCATTCGTCAATCAATAGGGTTAAGCAGCTAGGAGGTGCGGTTACCTTGGGCCCCATAGACCCACCGGTATTAAGCGTCCCTCAAATTTTCAATAACGATTAAATATGTTACAATTTCGATCAACAGATGAACACTAGTAAACATACCAATAAAATATTATACGATAATTTTTCTTCCAGTTTGTTCAAAAGTACTTAGTTACTTAGTAACATTTGAAACGTTAGCAACAGCATTTTCATTGCTTGCGAAGTGTTTTTGGTCAGCAGATACTATTTAGATTAGATCAAAGAACTTTCATCAAACTCCTGAAAGAGGGAAGGACACGACAAGCCGACACAGCTCGAGTTCTTTTGATGAAAAGTTACAGTTTACTTTTGCCTGAAATGTTCGCACTATATTTTAATATGATGGTAACTGATGATAAAAGGAGGGATTTATTATAAAATGTAAATATTTTAAAAAATTGGATATATTTTCTTGGGTGTCTTTTGCGAACGGCAATGGACGAGCACTAATCCAAAAATAATATTAATAACAAGAATAAGAATAATTAAGAATAAGAATAATTTAAATAATTTTTATTAGCACAAAACTCAGTACTGTTATGACAATATTTGAAATAATAAGTATAAACATTCAAAAAATTAATTCGTAATATTACAATTAATTATTAAACAACTGTTGCTGAACTAGGTTTGACACCTGTATTTCAGCATTCAGAAACTAAGGCCCCAGAATCCATGTCATATATTGCGAATCAATTATACTAGGTTATTGAACATAACAATGGTTGGGTGGGCAAGATAGTAATGTACTTACATTGATCGGTATAGATGCAAATGGTATTTTATAATAGTATACAGTAACTTACTTAACATAAAAGTGTGTGTATGTGTGCGCGAGTGTGAGTGAGTGTGTGTGTGTGTGTGTGTGTGTGTGTGTGTGTGTGTGTGTGTGTGTGTGTGTGTGTGTGTGTGTGTGTGTGTGTGTGTGTGTGTGTGTGCAACGTGTAATCAGAGTTAATAAGGAATTTGCAATCGGGAGTAATTGGAGTTACTCTGGAATCAACAATACATTCTCTGTCTCGTCATACGAAAGTTTACTAAGCCACTGGTAAGTGATTTTTTTTACTTCTCTTATGGGTATATTATAATAAAAAAAACAATCCGTGCGTGTCAGGGCCTCATTATAACTTAATTTTTGTTGCTGTCATATACATATAATAAAATTACCAGTTGTAAAACTAAATCATTCAAAATTCAAGAGGGCCTATAATCACTTATAAAGCACCTTCAATATAAATCTCTAAACATAATACCTTAAATCTGAAGACGAAAAATAGGGCTGAATAAAAATGTATTCTTGACAACAAAGGATAATTGGGCACACAAAAAATGTAAAGAATGTACCGAGATCTCCAGCAAATCATAATCTGAAACGTATTCTCGTTGAGGTAATATTTGAAACGATGAAAAAGACTTGAAATATTATGTAATTTAGACCGACATAACAGTGAGATATGCTCCTTAATTTTTTCGAAAGGAGGTTCTGAGAATGGAGAAATAAAGAATTGCGGATCCATTTGATAGATAGAAAATTCTTTATTTCTTTTTCATCCGTACATACGGTTACCCTATTTCTTTGGGCAGGGGCAACAGCGCGCCACCTGCTTCGTAAAAACCGCATCTTTCTTCTACGCGGACGGAGCCACAAGCCGAGGCTAATCAACAATTAAACCAGGACCCTATAGTGCCCATTACACAGTGGACATGACAAGTCATCACTATTGTGTACAGGGGGTGTGCTGCATATGTACAGTAGTGTACGATTAGCCATTGTGGGGTACAACCGAGATTTTGTCGGTATTTTTAGCACACTTCAAAAGAATCGTGACTTAGCAAAGAGCTATACACCATTGTGTGAATACCTACGTGACAATAGCCTATAGTTGTGCATTGCAGAGCACGGTCCATTACTGGCCTCTGTACTTGGGACGTAACGGCAGGCATATAATACTGAGATATATATAAAGTAAGTTGGAAGTGGACATTCTGCGAAAGAGACAATCTGGAAAAGGACATTTTGCGAAACAGACATTCTGCGAAAGAGAAATTCTGCGAAAGAGACCTTTGCGACCAGTGGACATTTCGAGAAGTGGAAATTCTGCGTCTGAGCCTTCTGAGAAAGCCACGGAAGGCTTTGTAGTAATATTATACAACTGTCACTTCCTAACGCCTCTCCGGGATTGAGAGGGATGAAGACAAATCGTTCATGTTTTATAATAGTGACGTCACTGCAAGAAGTATACATTTATCTTTATGTTTTGCTTTTATTAGGCTCGCCCTCTACTACGTGGGACCAAATATGATAGTTGGCGAAATGTGGGTGTTAATATACCTCTGCCTAGTGCGGAGATTTACATAGCGTTAGTATATGTATTTATTTGCTTTAGAAGTGTGGTGATAGCGAAGGTGACTATTATACGTGACGTCTAGGGTTTGATTCCCAGGTTCAGAAAAGTGTATTACTGCATTTGAGCAAATAAATAAGGTGTATATACCGGGTGTAAGGAAATCGAAAAAATAATTATGCCAATATATAGTGTACCCGGAGTATTACCAGGGGCCCTAGGCTTCGGGAGCGTTTTCCTTGCACCCGGTATGACAGGTGACTGCTTTACTAAAAGACGTGTCTCCCCATTGTATTATCACCATATTTTTAATTGCCTTCCACTACAGAAGCATATATACAAATGTTCAGACGTCTTAGATTAAGTTCATTCAAACAATCATAAACGTAAATAAAGCAATGATTACTCAAATGTTGTACGTTCAAACTACGGCGTAGCACATCTACGAAACTGCGTAGCTCGCACCTACGTACGTGCTACGCGTAATAAAATTAAATTGAGTTGTAGTTGTAACTGATATCCTTTTAAGAAGATGAAAATAATACAGTTATGGGGCTTTTACATATATTATATTATTATTTATAGCCACGTTCGTGAACCCTGCGCGCCGCAAAGGGTGCTTTCGTACAAGATGAAATCATAATAATCGTAAAATGTGGCGTCACTGCAACTTTACTTTCGAATTTCTTTTTTACTAGAATAGTTTGAGGAAAGATGACTCAGTCAGACTTGTAGGAAACTTTTACAGTTTACAAACTATATGTAGATTTGTTAAAACGTTACGGCCCACCTGATAGGAAATGGTTACCGTGGCCTCTGGACCAGGGCAGTCACAATCGTAAACAAAGAGAGTTTCTGTGTCTTCAGTGTAGAAGACCAGACTTTGGTCTTTCCGCTGATAGCACAAAAACTCTCCAGTGAGCTCTGGCTACCCTAATCTTACCGGGAACACAACACAAGGTATACAATACTTCCCCAGTCGGACTGCTCTAATGGTCGGCTCATGTATGCTCATCAGTCCTATTTCCCTCTGGGATAGGCAGACACAAATGCACGCCATCTGCTTCAATCCTTACAAACTAAACGAGCTTCGTCTACTGTCATTAAACTTTTCATAAAAGGCAATACTTTTCGAATGCCTCTGACTTACCCTTTTTTTTTATTTTACTGACCAAGACTCTTCCCCATCCGAGGAGGGCCAGAACGAAAGGGATGGCCCTGGATCAGCCGGGGTGGAAGGGATATGTCGCCTGACAACCTCTCCTTCGGCCTAGCACTACGACCTACAGACGGCGTGCGGCTTAGTCGGTTCGAGTCCGACATAACCTCCCTCTTCGGCTTATCCGTAGGGTTTACCGCACATATAAAAAAAGACCATGCTTCTTTCCTTTTCCTTTCCACCACGGTTCTGACACACACCTCACCAAAAGGTCTACCTGGTTCCCAAAACAATCACAGTGTATCAGACACAATAGCCACAGAAATATATAAGGATAGAACGGCCATACGCAGAGTTCACCTTCATGTCACGCGTGGTAACTTTTTCAATGTATATAAATACACACGACCTATAAGAAATACTTATTTTTTCGAATATAGCTCTCCATTTTTATTCTACAGTTGACAATTGTACAATATGGCATATTTAGAATACTTTTAATGATGTTATTACAAGCTAGTCTTCACAGTACCGAATAAGCGTTAAAAAGTTCCCAATCTCATAGGACAGAAATTGACTAAAAAGTTACCATGCGTTTCCTGCTCACATTACCATTCTATCCTAATGTATTTCTGTGAGCCCCACTGACAAAGGCTCCCGTACTTTCACACTATGATCGATCTTGTCTATTGGCAAAAGAGATAAGACATGTTGACAAGAGAAAAGAAACAAATAAATGTGGCAAATATTCCGAAACCCTAATATCAGATAGTTTTAAGTTAAAACTCCACGGGGTTAACCTGTGTCGGATCACGAAGGAACCAATACCCGAGTGCCATCACTCTAATGCAAGCTAAGACTCAGGGCTGCATACGCTGACTAACTACCCAGCGTGGGAGATGCCAAGGTGGGTCCTAATGGTGGCCCTCGCTCACTCAGCAAAAGGACGAGCGGGATCAAATATTTTTACAATTCATTTTAAAAAGTTAATCGTCTTAGTCAATCAATTAGCCCACTGCAGTCTACTGCTGCATAGGCCTCTCCCAATGTGCGTCATTTCGTACGATCCTCCGCCTTCCGCATTCAGGTCTGTCCCAGCCACCTTTTTCAGGTCATCTGTCCATCGGACTGGGGGGCGTCCTATCTTCCGTTTGCCTTCTCGTGGTCTACACTCTAGGACTCATCTATTCAAACGGCCATCGGTCCTTCGACAGACGTGGCCAGCCCATTGCCACTTCAGCTTGCTTATTCTGCGATAATAATCAATAACTTTGGATCTTAGTCAGATGACCTTGTTACGAATTCTATCCTTCAGAGAATAGTCTATACCGAATAAATCATTTTTATTGCAACTTTAAGATTAATATTCACGCATCATTTCTATAATGGCAGGCTGAAACAAATACTTTTTGCCACGAACCTGATAAATCTGACACACGACACCAAAACGCTACCTGGTTTCCAAAACACTCACAGTGTATCAGACACAATAGCCACACTGACAAAGGCTACTAGTACCTCCCTGCTGTGATCGATCCCTAAATATTTTAGTTCACGTATTCATACATGCCAAACAAAGAATGTTGACATTCTCCAAGTGAAAATAATGTGATTTTTTTTTTTGCATTGGTATTGTTTTCAATGTTAAGTCATCGTGGTGAAATTTTGGATTCAATTTTGGTTTCAGTTTAATTTTTAAAATAGTAGGGAAGAAATAGGAAGGTCAATCAATTAATTAGCCTCTTGCAGTCAACTGTTGGGCAAAGGCCAATTCCAATGTGCACCTGATTCTCCACCTTTCGCATCCAGCCTATCCCAGTTACTGTTTTTAATAACAGACTAATAGATTTTCCAGTCTATTCTGCAGCCTGAATATGACAATACAGACATAATAATATCTCTTCGCTTCTGTTCATTGTGTTTCATACACCTCGGCCTACATTCCAGGAAATATAAAGAGTAAGTACATAAATCCAAATTATGACAGCAAGACTTGTACAGATTGTATCAAATAATTTTCATCTCCAACTTTCTCGGAAATATACACAATCAACGCTGATTGCTTTGTTCTTGAGTGTACAGTCAATGACAAAACGTTGAACAATAATTTTATTTAAATAGTCAGATGCCTAAATGAATGTATTATTTTATGAAGGTCATCATCATAATGTTGGCGTTGTTTCCGATTGCATTCGTTTTCGAAGTCTGCTTACTCCTTCTCCTCCTTTTGTTTTGGTATAAAGGTTTGTTGGGAAGTGACTACCATTTGACTTCCTTACCTCAAGAAGAAAGCCTGTGTTAGAGCCTGCCTAATCAGCGATTGCACTGGCTTATGTGCGTTATTACGCTTGGAAACAGGTCTTAGGGGGCCATATGCACGAACTAAGATCCTTAGTATAATTATTAGACTTCGTTAAGCCACTGTCGTTGACTGTACCTATATTCCTCGCAATGCAATTAACAATTCCCCAGACGAAACAATCTATCAATTACCATTTGCTAAAGGTTCTCTAAGTGATTAAACCGCTTGTAAATAATACTTACCTATTGCAGTTATATTATTAACTGTAGTGGGAGATAAAAAATTTTGGATAGGGCTGTTCTGTATCCAATAGTAAGGACAAAGATAAAGTGCCAGCAAGACGGTAATAGGCTCGCCCCCTTTTATGTGGGACCGAAAATCAGAATTGGCGAAACGTGGGTGTTAATACACCTCTTTTTACCTCTTCGGGGATTTCAGGCGTGAGTATATGTAGGTATATATGTATGCATTAGAAAGGTCTAAAATATAAAGTACAAAATCAAAAAAAAAGTATCAGTACTATCGGTTCGCCTTTAAACATTCGTAGAAACTAGAAGATACAAAGTCTATTATAAAAATAAGTACCTTGTCTATCGATTTGCCCTTTTATACGTGGGATCAAAAATATAATGGACTAAATATGGGGTTCAATATACCTCTGCTTGCCTACGTAAGTCTATCTGCCTTATTAGTGCTTCGCAGACGGAGGCAGGGGTCAGGTAAAATGTCGGGGTTGAGTAGTTATTTTTTATACCACTGAGGTTGCAGAAAATCACACGGTCCACCTGATCGAAAGTGGTTACCGTCGCCTATGGACGTGTGCAACACCAGGGAGTCACACTCGCGCTGCCGACCCTGTAAACACAGAGAGTTCCTGTACCGTCAGTGTAGAATATAAAGCAGGAATAGCCTTTGGCCTTCCCACTGACAGCGCAAAAACTCTCCAGTGAGCTCTGGCTACCCTACTACGCCGAGAACACAATACGAGGTTGTTATGGCCGCGATATTAAAGCAGCAGACCGTACAAGCCAAATCTAAAGGAAGAGAAAGAATTAGTGGAATCCAGGCCCCGATTTGAAACCTTAGAGTTGTACCCAATGCATTCTAATTAGGCACAACTGTAAGATGATGAGATGAGCTATCAATGATATACAATTTTGTGTTAGTACCCGGTTAAAAATAAAAAGCACGACTGACGCTGATAAGATCGAAACAAGCTTCATAGCAGGCGGTACCCATTAATTTTCAGGTTTGAGATTTGCAAATGGGTACCACCTGCTATAAAGCTTGTTTCGATCTTTTCAGCATCGGTCAGGCTTTTTATTTTTAATAATTTATTTTATTTTATACTTTTAGTTGTGACATTTTTTGTAATCGTCTTCTAATTTCCTTCATTTTGATTTCCCTCGATAAATTAAAGTGATTTTTTTACTACATACATTTTGGCGCCAAAATACCAACATATAGCTTTTGTTCATATTTTATGTACCCAAGAACACTTACCTAATAAATACCTTTCATTTGAGATATGAATCATTGAAATCCGTACGGTAGTTCAGAAGCTATGAGGTAATAAAGAATATAATAAACACATACATACAAGATACGCGCGAAAAACATAACCCTTCTTGGCAGCTGGTTAAAAACAACAAGCGAATCCAAGGCTCCAAAGTGCAAACTTTAGACATACAAATACAACACAATACAACATGAAAATTAATGAGGATAATGACATTACAATACTACTAGTTTAGGTCTAGATAGTGTACTGTGTAACATACAATAGCGTAGAACCCATGATCTCAACCCCAGAAATCACATTCGTACCCCAGAAATCACCGTCGTAGCGACGAAAATTAATGTGAAGTAATAATAAAACTAAATTATGTTGAGAAATGTGAAGTGTTAATGGCCCTATAATTAAGACCACGTAATGCTAACCTAATTTGACTCAATTGATGACGTTGAGGCACTTACCTTATACTTCTTAACCGACCGCTATAAAAGAAGGTTCGCAACACGATACAATATTTTCAGAAACTGTTTAAATAGAAGTGTATTGTTTTAAGAGTTCATTTATATGTGTAAGTTATTTTATTCAATCATAACTTTTAAATAGCTGAACAGTTTTAGATGTATGGGATTTGGGATGAAACTAATGATAATGATTTAGGATAAAAAACAAATTGAAACAGTGTTTTCTAATACGTTTTATGTAATTGATGTGTTTTCAGTATTAAAATGCGTTAATTTACGTTCTCTGGTTAAAATAACAGAAAAATACAAGACAAATTCACCATTAATCATATTTTTAAAAGAAAAGGGCGTATTAAAAATAAAAAGGATTCCTTATTTAAAATTTATAGCCCGTAGGAATTTCAAATAAGTAATAAAAACCGCATTTCGGCGGTCCGCCCGTCCATAACACCGCAGAATAGCAAAGGTATACTTACATTCGGCCTCTGCGGTACTGGTAAGCTATCCACACCCATTGCGATGTACTGTATCACTAGTTACATATTACTAACGTTTTTATTAACGTTTTCATTTATTTTTAATATATCAAAATGTTAGTTTCAGCCGCTGAGCGGCCGTATGTACGCGTCCATGGCCGTTGGAGAGAAAACTAGGTAGTTTAGAGATGTGTAGCTATCATGCAATCAGTCGATATTTTACTTTGAAATAAGTATAACTTCTTCGTATCAAACTTTTTCTAAAGTAATACACTGACACGAACCTAGAGTTAAGTGTATAAAGTCAAACATATAAGTACTGAACTTCCTTTAGTTGGACATTGGAAATATAGTTAACAATTAAAATCAGAGGATTGAACACTTCTGTCATCTCTGAAGAATGAAAAGCTAACTAACGAATGATTTAGACGCAGTTTAAGTCAAACCGAAAGTGGGACGCCCCCTAGCCAGATGGATTGACGACCTGAAAAAGGTGGTTGGGACAGACTGGATGCGGAACTGCAATAGGCTAATTGATTTATTCATAAATTCATCTTTAGAAGATGCCAGAATGAAGAACGAAATAAGCATCAAGCGATCGTGTCTAAAAAATAACCAATCCTATCGAATATGTTTGAAAGTTTCTGAAACTTATCGACAAACAGGTATCCCCACCCTACGGGGCTTGATGCTGCGCGCGCCGTCCTACCCTGAAGCCTGCCTCACACCTCATCTCGCGTACTCAATATAAATTACACCCTTCTCCGTGGCAATAGAGTTAAATTCACTTACTCACTGGCCCGTCCTTCGGTTTCACCCGCAGTACAAGTTACGATTGTCAGCGATGTGGTTGGCTGTTATCATTTATATTTTACACAAAATTCCGTATCTCTTATCCGATATTAATAAACAATTTAGGCTAAGCTCTTGAGATTTGAAATAAGTTTGACAACAATATCAAATATTGATTCGTATTTCGAATTTCATTTGCATTTGTTTTAAATTAATTCGAATGTTATTGAATCTTTTGACAAGATTTTATCTTATGACAGTTTTAGGCACTTGACTATCATGTGAGTTTAATTAGTTAGATAGGAACTTCTAGACAATAACGAGATATTGATATAATCTCGTAAAATATCTGACCATTCCACCGGGTCCTGGTAACTATTTTTTAGAATTTGAGTATTCGAAATTACTAACTAATATTCTCCCTAACCCAAAGCTACATTGCCTGTGTAAGGAGCGGGTTCCCATCGGTAGCGTAATTTCCAGATTCGAACCTGTAATACCTCGTAAAACCGACTCCTTAACCACCAAGCTACCAACGCTTATGGCACTTTCTAGACGTTCTATTATAGTTACATAACATCGAAAATCGTTTAGGTACATCACTAAATGTTATGTGCTTAGGCACATTCCATAATATCCCTTTGCCCCTTTGTGCAGTCTACTGAATAATGACGTAACGCACACCTCACCTTTCCATTTCTGTGTTTATCCTGTTAACTGGAAAACGTGAGGGTAAGGTTATTTTTAATCTGTGGGACTCAACAGATTAAAAATAACCATAGCGTATGGGTCGACAACGTGATTAATTCAAAAATAGAACATTTTTATATTTTTCTAAAAGGAACTTGAGTATTAATAACATGGAATATTTTTTAACTGGAAGGGTAAGAGGAAATATTAGTGATTTCGGTTACTAATATTCTTTATAAAAAGCGGCCAAGTGCGAGTCGGACTTACCCATGAAGGGCTCCGTGGCAGCAAGTAACATAATATAAAAGGTCTTGTAGTTCGTTGTAACTTTGATCGATGTTTTAATTCATACATACATACATATAATCACGCCTTTATCCCCGGAGGGTTAGGCAGAGGTGAATTAACACCCACATTTCACCAATCTGTATTCGGTCCCACGTAATAAGGGGTGAGCCTATTGCCGTATTCCGGGCACTATTGTTGACTCCAGCCATGCATCTGAGGCTAAGTCTGGGCTGTACATATCTGTCTGATGTTAAATTCAATCAGCCCTATCCCTTAGTCGCCTTGTACGACACCACATGGAAAGAGAAGGGGTGGCCCAAATTCTACTCTACCGAATACCACGCGGCCATGTTTTAATAATAGTGTATATACTCGTTCAAACCAATTTTCGGTAGCTCAATATCATTATTGAAGACCTATCTACATATAGAACCACACGTGTGGGTTTGATGAAAAAAATATTTTTTGAGTTTCCTTTCCAAGTATCGGGAACACCTAAAATTTATTGTTTTTTGTTTGTGTGAAAATCTTAATGCGCTTCATAGCATACATTTACTTACCAAGTTTCAACAGCATAGTTCTTATATTTTCGGAAAATGTGGCTGTGACATACGGACGGACCGACAAACAGACAGACATGGGGAATTCCATAAGGGTTCCGTTTTTCTCCATTTAGCTACGGAACCCTAAAAATATCAATAGGGGAATGTATAGTTGAATATCAAGAACTTCAGTGCCCCTTTTTTAATCAGGCAGGAATAAATGAACCTTACGCATAGTACGCGGCATGGGACATGTGGAACTCTATCACACAAAGGCACAAACCAAAGCAGCATTTACTAAACACAGCAAATTACCAGGCAAAATGCTTCCTGTCAAGAGATATCGAAAAGAATTTGCAGCGTAAATGTGATAAATTTCTATATACACACATACATAAGGTCACGCCTTGTTCCCATCGGGGTAGGCAGAGACCACTTCTTTCCACTTGCTACGGTCCTGACACACCTTTTTCGCTTCTCCTACTTTCATAAGCGTTTTCATATAAGCGCGTCGGTTCTGGGTACTTTTGACCTGGCCTTTATATAAGACGTCTTCTGCTTTCGTGTATTTGCTGCTTTTGTGTATTTCCCCCTAAAACCACCTGTCGTGCACCGTAAATCGCGACTTATTGAGTGAGTCATCAGAAATACGACGCATAAGTCTCAAAAACCGGCGAAATGTGGGTGCTAGCACCTCTGCCTACCCCTTCGGGAATGAAGGCGTGAGTTTATGTTATGTTATGTTAAGTCTCAAGTCAACATCACCTGCTGCTTGACGAAATCTTCTATCAGCCACCTAGACATGGGCAATTCGTTTGATAGAATAGAATGACAAATATACCTATGCGATATCTGTCGTTAACGCATGTCAAAAACGTCAAACCCTATATAAGTCTTTAGACTTTTACGGCCGGCGTTGCATGTAGAATATACTGCTTCCGGGCTGTTTGGTCGTGGTCCATATGAAACTTGTGTTCTAGACGTTTCGTCGATCACTGCGGTCGACATCTTCAGTGGCGCAGGTCCGGGCGGCGACGAGTGCGTAGATCAAATCACATTCATTCCCGCTACGCAACGCTATGATCATAACTGAACCTAATTCAAAAATTGTTATTATCCCTACAACGTGACATGAAATATTTTACTAATAAATACGTGTTGTATGTTGCGAATTTTTGAACATGCCATTAGATGTCTTTTAAGTTAATAGTCAAGTAAACAAGATACTCTTCTTACAAAAAGGTTTATTTTCGAAAGTGTCGACTATTGGGTCAGTGTGGACCATTGGGTATTTTACCTTCCCCTCTAGACAAGTGGTAATTCGCTAGCAGGCGTTTGGTGGAATAGAATGATGAATGTATGGGATTTGACGTATATGACAGTCGTTAACGCATGTCAAATACGTCAAATCCCATACATTCGTCATTCTATTCCATCAAACGCCTGCTAGCGAATTGCCACTTGTCTAGAGGGGCTTATCTGACAGTCGTTAACGCATGTCATAAACATCAAACCCCATACATTCGTCATTCTATTCCACCAAACGACGGCCAATGAAATGCACTTGTCTAGAGGGGCTGGTTTGAGGAACTCATGGCTAAATGGTAACCAAGTAGGTTAACACACTGCAGGGTAAAGCAACACTAACCGAATTGATCTTACGATGGGTAACCATTGTTAAGGCTCTGAGATTGAGCCTTTTAGTGCCTCTAAGTCTAGAGGAGCCGACCAGAAAAGTTAAAATCGCTATCGCTCATGACTTAATCTGTCAACCTAGGTCATAGTATAAGCACTGTCGGTACGCACTATACATACATACACACACAGAAAGACAGTCTAAATGTCAGGGATATTTACACGGAGAGCGAGTAGTGTTTATTCTATTACAGACATTTACAGGAAAACAGGATAAAAATACTCACGTAGGAGTAATCCCCTAGTTATGAGTGATGGTGAAGAAATAGTACATCCTATGGAGAGTATTATTTTTATCATAATTGGATAAAAATCTGTAATGATAGTGTATGTAAACAAATCTATACTTCCACACCCATCCATACTTAAAATTATAAATGCGAAAGTAACACTGTCTGTCTGTCTGTATGTTACGCTTTCACGCCAAAACCACTGAACCGATTTTGATGAAATTTGGTATAGGAGTAGATTAGACCTTGAGAAGGGTCATAGACTATGTTTGGTCGCGATAACCGACATCCACGCGGGCGGAGCCGCGGGCAAAAGCTAGTAATATTATAAAATGCGAAAGTAACTCTTTCTGTCTGTCTGTATGTTATGTTTTCACGCCGTAACTACTGAACCGATCTTGATGAAATTTGGTATAGAGATTGATTAGACCTTGAGAAAGGAGATAAGCTATGTTTGGTCGCGATAACCGATATCGACGCGGGCGGAGCCGTGGGCAAAAGCTAGTACAAAATATTATAAATGTGAAAGTATCTCTGTCAGTCTGTATGTTACTCTTTCACGACTAAACCACTGAAGTGATCTTATTGAAATTTGGCATAGGTGAGGATTAGACCTTGAGAAAGGACATAGGCTATGTTTCACGCGGACGGGACCGAAGGCAGAAGCTAGTAAAAACATTCAGGCCGCCAGCTAGGGTAATGTCCAGAAAATACGAGCCACCATTCCAGCTGCTGTTTATGCTTAAAGAACCCGTGACTGTAATGCCCGGTGTACATCATTTCAGTCCAGTAATCCAGCTAATCAATCCTAGATCCTAGTCTTCACATAATTCCAGTGTTTTAAATTCACTTGAACTGGTAACAATCCTTAACTGGACTGGATTACTCACTGAAATGGGCACATTCCAGTGATGGTTCATATTATTCCAGTAGCATTCCAGCACTAGATTTGCACATACACATACACAATTTCACATTTATAATATAAGTATGGATATAGAAACATACAGAGAAATGTAAATGGACATATTCATACATACTTATAGTTATGCCTACAGTCACGCCTTCTTCCCAGTGAGGTAGACAGAGACCTTAGTTTTGTTACGATCCTAGCATACATCTTTCGCTTCTTCTACTTTCATAATTGTTTCTTTATATGTACTTTTGACATGCCCTGTCTTTAAAATACCTTCGATCTGGGCCCTGATTCTACAAAATTTTTTTTCATGGCAAGACCCCTGCGGTTACCAAATACACTTTAATTAACCAATGCCATTTAACTTTAGACTTTACTCTTTTACAGTTAAAGTCTAAAATTAAATGACAATTTTGTAGAGTGAATGAAAAATGTTAACTCTTTTTCTTTTCATTTTGGACTTTAAATCTCAGACATAAAGTCTAAAATATAATGACATCTTATGCAAAGTCAGCAGTTCGACAGGGGTTTTGATATGTCATAAAATTAGCAGGATGGAGAGCCTGATTGACATGCGTTTGTCTACTTCGACCCCTTCCAGGTTGGCCTTTCACTCTCGCTTCATAAATCTATTTCGTCAGTATTCTCTTATCGATCCTCTCCCCGTGTCCGAACCATCTAAGCATCCCGTTACTACAACTTCAACTACACCGCAACGTTCCCTTGTTCACATATTCATGCCTACAAATATTTGCAATGAGCGCGTACCTAACCTACTACCTCCGACGTAGCAGATTTATATTTTCTAAGCACAATTCAATGAAAATCACAGGTGAGAACACGGAAAGAAGTCAGTTATATCTAAAGAAAGATGGCCGACTCAGCGACAGTTTTATGTAATATAAATCTTTAATTATAATGATACTGATTCTCCTATAAATTGTAGCATGAAAACCAGCTGCGTCCCCACTCAGTTAAGAAATAGAAGCAATTCAATTTTCAATTTCAGCGGCGGATTATCGCGTTATGATTCACGTTAATTTGTATTAACAATGATATTTAATTAAAATTTGAATAAAGTGGTACAGAATACAGGGTGTAATCGTTAAGTGTGTCCAGCCGATTATTCCGTAACTATTACAGATATCAAAAATCTTTAAACTGATATCGAAAGTATGTTACCTAATGAGTAAAATGACATCAATAACTTTTTTAAATCTAACGAGAGGTATCTAACATTTTGACATTAAACACTCCCATACATTTAGTATGAGATTAGTAGAAAGGTTTTAGTTTCCATATTTTAAGTGATCTAGTATCGATTTTACCTTAATCATATTTTATGATTACGTATAATATGACAATGATGATTTTCAAGTACATACACATGTAAATTAATTATCTTCCCACTTCAAATTAGTAATACGCCGTATTTCAATATCGCATTAAGTAATTTGAGCTAACTGAAAAGCAACACACTACAAAAAAATAAAGATACTCGTTGGTGTTCGTTTTAAATTCAAAACTTTTATCTCGGGATGTTCCCGCCAATTCATCGTTGTTTTTTTAATTTGTGTTGATAATCGTGATTGTTTCATTTATTGATTGCAAAATGGCCTATTCCAAAAGAGAAAAGAGAGATATGCTAAAAATTTACTACAAATATGATTGTAACAAAAGAGCGGCCATTATCGCCTACAGAAGAGAGTACCCAGATAAAGAAGACCGTTCTGGTGTAGGCACACCAGAGTACATACCTAAAACCTTTCTACTAATCTCATACTAAATGTATGGGAGTGTTTAATGTCAAAATGTTAAATACCTCTCCTTTGATTTTTAAAAAGTTATTGGTGTCATTTTACTCGTTAGGTAACCTACTTTCGATATCAGTTTAAAGTTTTTTGATATCTGTAATAGTTACGGAATAATCGCCTGGACACACTTAATGATTACACCCTGTATATGATTTTATACAGAATAATACAAACATACATACAAGACACGCGCGAAAAACAGCTTTTCTTGACATTTGGGTGACGAAAATAATCCGTGAAACACGTATTTAAATTTTCTAAGATAACTAGTAAGTATGAGTGTCTTAATTACACCAAAAACTCACCGTATCCTACTTGAACATATTCCTGGAATAAAAAGTAGCCTAATATGTTATTCCAGATTAAAATCTATCCCTGTACCCACCAAATTTCAGCCAAATCCGTTGAGCTACTGAATTAGGAATTGTCCTGTCGTAAAAATAAATTATTTAACTTAACTTATAAAATTAAGAATGATAAAAGAGTGATAACAGTTGCGTCGGTTCTTATTTTATCGTTCTTATTTATTTTTAATCATCCATCCAACCTTTTATAGTAAATGGTTTGATAAATAAACATTTTCAAATCGATTAAGATAGGAAAAAGTGAATGCCCAGGTGGGACTCGAACCCACGATCTTTCCCTTACAGGGGGAATGCTCTGACCACTGAGTCACCGGGCCACACACAAAGATCGTGGGTTCGAGTCCCACCTGGGCATTCACTTTTTCCTATCTTAATCGATTTGAAAAGTTAGCATAGTAAATGCTTCAAAATTTCATTCAAATAAACATTTTGACGTCACGAATACATTTTTCATACAATTTTCCTTAAAACTACTTACGTTACTACGTACGTTTTGAAGTTTGGTAAAAAGTTACTAATTTGATTGGTCAGTCAAATACCCAATTACAAACTTTATAGTAAAAGTATTAATAGGGTGAAGGCAAATGAAAGGCGAGATGCCACCTAGCCAGATGAACTGATGATCTGAAAAGGTGCCTGGCACCGATTGGATGCGGAAGGTGGAGGATCAGAGGAGGATAAATAGATTAGTAGGGCAAGATACAAAAATGCAAATATTAGTACCAACTATTGTTAACGTGTTATAAACTAAGTCATCCGGCCATAAATCAATTATCTATGCGTCCTAACTTATTAACTTTTGCATATAATAATTTTGAGTATAGGTAAATCATGTAATCATCATCACGGCAAGCTGAAGACAGGGCGCTATAGCGCTCATTAGGGGAGGGCTATGTCCAGCAGTACAATATAGCCTGATGATGATGATGAAATCATGTAAAACGTCAGGCAAATCAAATGTATCATGTTATGTGCCTAGTGCCTATACCATGATCGCGTTAATTCTCGTAAAAAATATATATCTAATGAGGCCATCAAGCTGAGTGCCAACATTGTTAACATGGTACATGTATATAATGGTGATCCTCTTTCCTGAGACATTGCCTTCCGCTTACCATCAGGCGAGGTGAAGTCAAATTGACGTATCCTATATAATATGTATAAAACAAAAACAATTCTTACAATCATTAACATAGATCATTTATAGTTTTCTTTGGCATTTACCTACTGCTCAACGACTCAATTGATAACGCGCTCAATATGTCCGTATTAACCCTCTATCTCCACACCACACAGGTCATCCACGAGAACTAACACTAACTCTAAACCCCTAATCTGTTTAACTATCGTATTAATTATGCCGGTGCCCACTCATGCGGTCTGCTAATCTCGGGGGAGCGGATTGCATAGTAACGATGTGGTACAGACAACGTTCGAATGTATAAACAGTACAAACATAGTTAATAAGTTACGCAATGTTGTACTATCGATGATGAAATAATGACTTTTTAGCGTGCCTCCTTATCTGCGTGGTGAGGGAGAAAGAATACGAAGGAAAATTACGCAAACGATTTCGCTGCCAGAGAAGAAAATTTCGAAATAAAAACCTGTGCCAACCTGTCTGGTCAGTGTGGAAACGGTAGACTAGAATTTCCCAACATTGGGAGAGGCTAATTGATTGCAAATTGGTTGACTCCGAGTGCTTTCTTATTCAGTTCGGGTTGTCTTTCAAGGGCACGCCGTAATAGCGGCAGTAAGACCCATCATGGGGGAGTGGCTAGAGAGTCTACACGGCAGCCTCTCCCACCTACTGATGCAGATTATCACCGGGCACGGGTGCTTGGGCGCTTGGGCGGGGATTTCTGCGTCGCATCGGCAAAAAACCAACGTCCGACACTGCGACGTGAGCGAGGACTCGGTGCTGCACACGCTCACCGAGTGCCCAGCGTGGGAGACGCCGGGACGGTAGCTGGTGGCGGCCCTCGAAGTGAGAGTTCTCACGCTCGCTACCTTGCTCGCTCCCAATCTCTTTATAAAACGCTCTGAATGCCATCCGACCTCCCCAATGTTAACCACAGTTTGCATTCAAGCTTGCACATCTTGCACTCCCGACGTTTATCTTGGCTTTAATGGCAGCTACTGTCGTTTGAATTCCTCATCTTGTGGGGATAGCCTGTTTCAGAGCTCCCTCAATCAATTAATAGGTGTAGGTGGAGGAACTGGGAAGCGCAGATAGGTGTGATATAATCTAAGATTGGTGAACAAAAGACACCTAAAACACCAGTACTGCTAATTTAAAGAATTCATTTGGTGACATGACTGGGAGTGCTCACGCTCTCCACCCTGCTCGCGGCGATGGTCCGCTGCCCGGATACGTGGGCGGCCAGCGCCTACTTCTTCGAGCAGGTCATGCTCGCGAAGGAGACAGCAGAGCGGGCGCGGCGCGATGAGCGAGAAAGACTCGCTGACATCGCTGCACGCGATCGAAGGCGGCTCGGGCGTCGAAGGGCGCAAACTGACCTCCGCCCCCCATGAGCGCGGGCCTGTGGGTGATGGGTGGAGCCGCCCGTCACCCTAGCAGAAGCAGGCCACGGCGGCGGCGCGCATCGTCCTACGATGCACGCCGCCGCCGTGGCCTGCTTCTGCCTCCCCGCACCGGGGTTGAGTCGAGGACCCCGTGGTCCCCCCCTCCCGAAGAGGGCCAGACCGAGAGGGATGGGCCTGGGTCAGCCGGGGTGCGAGGGATATGTCGCATGACAACCTCACCTTCGGCCTAGCAGAGACGGCGTGCGGTTTACTCGTTTCGAGTCCGACATAACCTCCCCCTCCGACTCCGGAGGGGTGGGTATCCGTGGGGATTTCCCGCACGTAAAAAAAAGGGGTCAAGATATAACACCGGCCTGCAGCTAAGGCTGGCGTGGCCCTCGAAGGCCCTAGTGAGGTCCCATACGCTCCATGGTCCATGGTTTGGAAATACAGTTGAACTGGCAATATCGATTTTTTTATACAACTGAGGTGGCAGACAAGCACACGGCCCACCTGATGGTAAGTGGTTACCGTGGCCTATGGACGTGTACAACACCAAGGGAATCACACTCGTGCTGCCGACCCTGTTAACGATGTCGAATGTCAAATCGACGCCGAGAGAGTTTCTGTGCCGTCAGTGTAGAAGACAAAGCCAGGAAAAGCCTTGATCGGGAAGATGATCTGAAGACTGACAGCGCAAAACCTTTCCAGTGAGCTCTGGCTACTCTACTCACCGCTAGGAACACATCACGAGGTTATTATTGCCGCGGTATTCTGCAGAGCGGAGGTACTTCCCCAGACGGACTACTCAATTGGACGGGAATACCGTCGAGTCCTACCTCCTAAGAAATTACTCAAAAATGCGTGGTGGATAGTTTTAACACACACATCAGTGGTAGAGATGAAAAATTTTGAAAAGGGAAGCCGGTGGGAAATAACTTCCCCCTAATTAAATAACCATAGCAATTTTGTATAAATTTTTACCACAGCTGTGCAGAACAAAGACACGAAAGTGCAGTGACTAGAACAAAAGACAATTTGTGTTTGTGTTTATATGATAAATAACGGTGTAATAGAATAGGTAAATAGTATATAAGTTAGTATATAAGGTATTTGTGATAAATAAAGACATTTTTAACAGACAAATAGGGCACTAATGTAAATAGTCTTAAGCAAACTGCCATTGTTTACATTTAGTCGTAAGAATTTTATCGTTGATTTCTTATATATGAATCTTATTAATATTGAATCCCATTAGCATAAGAATGTAGAAATATAAAAACTATGTACATAGCAGTAGTATATAAGGAAATAGAGGCACGTCAGAATTTTTCATTTGGCCGCATAGGCACTGAGCGAGTTAGTTAAACGCAACTGACAAATCAGATAAAAGTAGTCAGAAACAGACGCGTGCCTATATTTCAAGGTCAATCGAATCATATAAAAACAGGTGCCATGTTGGCACAACATCTCAGTAGTCGGACAGAATTTGTACCAATAACAAGTCGGAATAAAACTCTGCAACATTTTTGTTAAAAAGTGTTCATTTCAACAACAAGAACCCCACACTCAGCTCGCCCACATCGACCGAGGTACCCCGCCGAAGGTGTCTTCAGGCTTCAGCCCGTGACGACTCTGCAATCCCAGCAGTTCCCGGCCTTACTCAGCGCACCCGCCGTTTCTGTTTCTGATAAAAGTCTGGCGTTGAGTGTTGGGCCGGGAGCATGCACAACAGCTTCTACACACTAATTGTAACTTTCTAGTGTTATATACTCCGATGGCAAAGAGTCCACATTATACAATTCCCACAGGCTTCTCTACTTGTATCTATTACTTAACAACGCTTATATAAATGTCTTACAAATGCAACATTGAAAACACACGCATTAAATGAGGTATACATGCAAAACCGTATGTATAATATGTAGGTAGACAGGTAGCTATGGGTTTAGAAAAAAAAGACGGGTTGCACTCTGGGAGTGCCGGCAGAAGTGAAAACATTTTCTTTTTTATTTCTTCGTTATATACATAGAAAAAGATAAAAAAGAACATACCATACCATACCATACCTATAATATAGCGCTAATCATAGAACCTATCACTTATTTTCTGCTAATTTTCTGTCAGAAGAAATTAATAAATTATGAAAAGAGAAAATAATCACAAAAAATAATAAATTACAGAAAGAAAAAATAATCATAAATAGTACATTACTACAGAGGCCGGGATGAAAGGGGTTGCCGGCCGAAGACATATAGACGGCCGAGCGAAGCGAGGCCGGATAGGTCTGAGGCAGGCAACCCCATATATCCCGCCGAGGTATGTATAGTGCTTTTCTCAAACATGCCAACGAAATAAACAACAAAAAAATTAAAGATATATTTTTTTTAATACGCATAGTGGCAGAGTGTCGATGCCTTTGCCACAAATTTATGTGAAATCGAAATTAAAAAAGAGGACTTTGCCGGCCTAGGCCTGCAAGGTTTGTATGAAATTCCATTGCCGGCCTCTGGTCCTAGCCGCGCCTGAAACGTCATACTTCGCAGCCTATTAAGAGGAACGTAATGTCAATATTTCATTGCATGTTTGAGAAAAAGTAATAAATTACAAAAAGAAAAAATAATCACCAAAAGTAATAAATTATAATAAGAAAAAACAATCACAAAAAATCCCTGAAGGCCAGGTGGTTTGAACCCGATACTATCTGAAACTATAAGGACTTACAGTCGAAGTGCTTACCGTTTAAGCTACGACGCTATCTGTTGTAAATTGCAAAATAGATAGTCTGTACCAATCTTGTATGACGTCAGTCGTCGGTTACGGTTCAAAGGTCAACTAATCCTGACGCTTCCTTAACATTTTACACCCATCCAACGCCGCTAAAGAAGTTTTCACTTCAAAAAATCTTAAGTATATTCGCGTTCTAGATCCCATAACACAAGATAGTTGGGCTATGCTTACTATGGGTCTAACTAGCGCTGTATAAGATGTCGTAGAATATTGCCGTTTGTCAATATCTCTTGTCTTTACTTTGAAGCCCGGAAGCCGACTCTTTTCTCATAATTTGGCTAGTGTTGGCTTAAACGACAGCGACTGAACGAAAATGAAACGCATAAATTTACTCTACTTTAAAAACGTAAGAGAAAAACTGACCTAAAAAGTGAAGCACATGATAGTACAGAAAACAAAATCTTTTAAAAGTAAAGTAGACCAAAATTATTTTTAAAACTAATAAATAAACTGAATTATGATCATTAAGCACTTACGTCATATAAAATCATGTCTAACGTCGTAGTGTTGGTCACTTGTTGCACTGTTCTTAAATTAATAACTTCTATTTTAACACTAGGTATTTTCTACTAATGATAAAACTTAATTCATAAACCACTTGAAAAAAAGCTTCTCA
This sequence comes from Eilema caniola, assembly GCA_949126895.1. Classification (NCBI taxonomy): domain Eukaryota; kingdom Metazoa; phylum Arthropoda; class Insecta; order Lepidoptera; family Erebidae; genus Eilema; species Eilema caniola. Next base: position 3,341,887 of record OX421464.1, on the reverse strand, counting down.
GACTTTTTTTTTAAAAGCAAAACTATTCGTAGTTCGTAGTCCAGCAACAAAATAAATATTTTTAAATAATATTGCAGCAGTCTTTTGCACCCGGAAAACGCGGGAAAATTTAATAGCAAAGCACAAAACTAGTAACACTGGATGTTCGTTATTCAAATTCTAGTCATCTGACATTAAGGTTTTATTTTATATTTTCCGCTTAGAAATCAAAACACTGTATTTAATTCAAACGTCAATATCTAGTGAGGAGACGAGCGCACTCACTGAAAGTGCGGTACACACTGTACATTGAGGGCGGTTGTTGGCTAGTCGGCTTGCGTTCTTGGGCGGGGCAGTGCTAAAAGAGCGCAGATTTAATTCAGTTAGACTACGTAAGCTAGACATTGCAGCGTAGTAAGCATAAAACGTTATAACACTAGCCTTTTAGCTTTGTGCGCTTAGAAGAATGCCAAATTGTATTGATTGAACTAGTAATATGATTAACTGCGTTGGTCTTTGAACTGAAGCATAGAGGTGTCTCCAAAGTCATATTCAGGTCACTTCCAAAGTTTATCATCTCATTTTTATTAATTAAGGTTTGTTTTTAAGCCGTTTTATTTTAGAATTTTATACGCGTTTATACTTTGATGGAGAGGGTTATTCAAGGGGTTATTCAAAGTTTTAGGGACACTGTGTAACGCCCACAGGCGACGGTAACAACTTTCCATCAGATGGGCCGTGTGCTTGTTTACCAGCTAAGTGGTATAAAAATATACTAATAAATTATTAGGTAGATAGGTATGCAATTATTCTTTCTTTCTCATTTCTTTATTGATCGTTCTCAGATGTTCTCTTTTTTTGTAGACATCCGTGTAACCCCGCCATTTCATTACTCCAGTGCTACGTCATCTTTTTGTAGAACATTAGGTAGTTACACTAAGTACTGCATTGAATATCATCCATGTACTTTCTTACACATGTTATACACCATTTTACTAACCAATTCTAGTTTTTAAAACTCACCTTGCTTCAACACCTATAGTCGTTAAGAAACTGATCAAAAACTTAGCTAACAGTTTACCCAAGTTTAAAAGTCGCAGACGGGTTCCTATTAGAATATTCATGAAATTAGACTTAACGAACGATGGTATGACTCGTAACACAATGTTTTACATAATTTTACGTCTCACGGTTGAAATCACTCGTTTGGTAACTTAAAACTCCTTGTATCTCAAAAATGTAAGAACATTTCGCTGAGAAATTTTTTCAGTCTCTAGAATCGCTTCGCAGTTCACCTACTTGTCAGCTTAGGCCTTTGAAGCTATCCTAGAGACTGAAAAATCTTAAGATATCAGGAGACCGTATACTTTTTTTATGCATTTCTTAAATACTACATACACTCACGCTCCCTTTATCGTTGAAAGGAACAGGCCGCTATTTGCATCAATTCTGATTTTAGAAATCTAATTATAAAGTCATTAACACCAATACGTATCTTCAAGTCCTAATTATTAAAAGTAGGTAGGTACATCATTATTTATTTATTTATTTATTAAATTGTTGAACATAGGTTTAACAGAGATATAAAAATAATAAATATAAGTGCACTATGTCCTACCACTTACATGGCGTACAAATTAAAATTAAATGTCATTATGGTTAGTATTGGAACTTACTTACGTCACTATTAACAGAAATTTTGCATACTGCTTAAAACGGCGAAATGCGCTGTACAAATATTAATTGTAACATCTATCTATGTACTAAACCATGTTTCTGCAATAAAATAAATTGAATTAGAATTTCTAAAATGTTTGAGCCATCAATTTAACTGCACTCCGGTCTCCGCCTGATGATAAGCTGAGGTGAAGTCCGGGAAAATAGCAGTCATCATTTCAGTTCTGACCCTACAATGACGGTATCTACCTCAACTCTACAATTGACACTTGCTTTTTGATGCCCAGGTTAAAGAATCCGGGATTGTAAGAAGAATGGAACACGTTAAAATAATTCCTTTTACAGAACTTTCGTTGTGCACTTGATTCTAGTTGATATTATGTCACGGATACACGATACCTTTCATTGAACTTTTTAAATTAAGAATGGTAAAAGAGCGGTAAAAGTAGCGTTGGTACTTATTTTATCGTTTTTACTTATTTTAGATCACCCATTTTTTTTTACGTGCGGGAAATCCCCACGGATACCCACCCCTCCGGAGCCGGAGGGGGAGGTTATGTCGGACTCGAACCGACTAAACCGCACGCCGTCTCTGGGTCGTAGTGCTAGGCCGAAGGTGAGGTTGTCATGCGACATATCCCTCGCACCCCGGCTGACCCAGGGCCATCCCTCTCGGTATGGTCCTCTTTGGGAGGGGGGACCACGCGGTCCCCGACTCAACCCCGGTGTGGGGAGGCGCGCATCGTCCTACGATGCGCGCCGCCGCCGTGGCCTGCTTCTGCTAGGGTGACGGGCGGCTCCACCCGTCACCCTCAGGCCCGCGCTCATGGAGGGCGGAGGTCGGTCTGCGCCCTCCGACGCCCGAGCCGCCTTCGAGCGCGTGCAGCGATGTCAGCGAGTCTTTCTCGCTCATCGCGCCGTACCCGCTCTGCTGTCTCCTTCGCGAGCATGACCTGCTCGCAGAAGGAGGCGCTGGCCGCCCACGCATCCGCGCAGCAGGGTGGAGAGCGTGAGCACTCTCACCCCCAGGGCCCCCACAAGCTCCCGCCTCGGCGTCGGTGCAGCCCCGAGTCCACGCTCGCGTCGCAGTGATGTCACTCGGGCGTTGGCTCTATGCCCATCAGATGCAGATACCGCCCGAAGCTACCGTGTCCGGTGATGATCTGCGTCTGACGGTACGAGAGACTACCGTGTGGCCTCTCTAGGCACTCCCCCATGGTGGGTCTTACCGCCGCAATCACGGTGTGCCCTGCGCGTGGTTGCCCAAGTCGTCGCTCCCACTCGGCCACCATGTCCCGGTGGAGCCGGGATTTCTCAGCCCAAATATCCTCGGGCTCGGGATCGAATCCCCGCTCCCGCGCCTCCTTTTGGGTCCTCGCTTCCAGGATCCACGGTGGCGATCCGGCCAGGAGACTCGCCGCTTCGAAGGATATCGTGCGGTATCCCCTGATGGCCCTGGAGGCCATCGTGCTCTGCGCCGTACGGAGCAGAGGCAGGAATCTGGCCTCCAGGGTGTCCGCCCACACGGGGCACCCGTATAGGGCCATGGACCGCACGACACCAGTGTATTTAAATCACCCATGGGTATTTGACTGACTTAGTCAAATTAGTAACTTTTTACTAAACGTCAAAACGGTAAGATATACGGAAACTTGTATGAAATGATTATTTGCGAACGTCATTATATTTAATAGTCAAATCATTTACTAGATATTAAAGTTTTGGTGACCGTACCGACGCGACTGTTTTCACTCTTTTCCTTTTTTTATATATAGGACACATCAATTTGACTTAACCTCACCTAATGGTAAGCAAAGTAAAAATAAGTTTAGCTGAATAATTTATTTTAACTACAGGAATTATACTAATATTTTTTCCTAGTAAAATAAAGGGAATTTAAGTCGTTCGTCGTCGTCTTTAATTTTTTTTTTTATAGGAGGAATATTAGCAACCGAAATTATCGAAATTACTAATATTCTCTTTAACCCCTCGAACTAAGCTAAATTGCTTGTGCTAGGAGTGGGTTCACGTCGGTAGTGTATTGGCCAGGATTCGAACCCGGGACCTCTCGATCGTAAGGCCGACTCCTTAACCACTAAGCTACCGACGCATTATTTGCTTGAAACATAGATTGTTAAGCTAAAATACCGTGTTGTGTTGGTTCCCGGTCGAGTAGAGGGCCACCCTATCTATTCCTGTGGGTGTAGAAAGTGACTAAGGCATAGGGCAGTTCTCCCCCCCATTGGAAAATATACTTACAGCTCATGTCAAAGTACTCGCTTGGCTCGCCTCCTTTTAGATGTGACCGAATGTGACCGAAACTCAGATGTGACCGAAAATCATAGTTGACAAAATACCTCCCACCCCTTCGGGGATTTACAGACGTGAATATAAATATATGATGTAAGCTAATACCTCTGTAAAGGTCAAGCTGAAAAAAGTACTTTTTTTTAAAACGGCACTAAACCCGCCAAATCTCTTTCCGTTCTGAAATCTCTCACTAACAAACTGCGCATATGAATAATTATTTTGTTCTACTCGTTCACGTTTTGAAATCTAATTGGATTTGTGCGGTCGCGTGGCTCTGGCTTCCCGCGCACGAGACCTCGCACGCTCGGATTATGAACGCACTTGAAAAAATCATGCCTTCGTTCTAAATATACGTTTTCCTGTGCGAGATTTTAGACTGTAAATATGTTTTTATTCTACTATTTTGGTAAAAACTATTTTGGTAAATATACTTAACTACATTTAGATAGGTAGATAGACACTTAACTAAACGTATCCGTATACCTACTACTTACCTAAACAATCTTGAGGTATCTTAAAAACTCAGTTCTCAGTTCTCATTTTTCTGTTTAGAAACTCATTTTAAACCCTAAAAATCGAAGTCGAACCTATAATTTAGCTTAATTTAATTATTCAATAATGTGTTTAATAAAAAAGTCCTACCTAGTCAATAAAATGGATTATAGTGTACTTTCAAGTACCTAATTGTATTTTTTATGTATAACTTTGGATTACATTAATCACGGTAAAATAAAAAAAACAATTAAGAATATTGATCTATTAATGATGCGTATATTTCGATCACGTACAACAGTATGAAGTGTTAAACCTAATGTGATTGATATCCGTGAGGCTGTGCAGTTCAGTTAATTCTATCGGGATTTTCACGCTGATGATATTAACTTGGAGGCTGTTTTACAAATAAAATAATGTGCCATATAATATTCATGTGAATTATGCGATATCGATGGTTTGTGTCGTAGCTAGTCATAGAGGTAGCGTAGGTCGCGGATTTGATTCTCATTTAGAGTGTTTAGTTATTCCAATTTAAATCAATATGAAAAGTTAGCTTATGTACAGTTGACAAAGGAGATACAATTGCATTTTGCAAAAATAATGTGACTATGTCGACTGTACCACAGAATGAGAGCAGTATATCGTTAAAATAGTAGTTTATTACATGCTAGCTGACCCGGCGAACTTTTTACAGCCAATTTTGTTCCACCTGCGTGGTGTCAGATCCCTTTCCCGCTACACCTTCTACTATATTAAGCATTAACTATACATGCTTAATATACCTTCCTCTTCAAACACTCTATCTATTAAAAAACCGCAACAAAATCCGTTGCGTAGTTTTAAAGTTTAAGCATACAAATTAAGGGATATAGGGACAGAGAAAGCGACTTTGTTTTATACTATGCAGTGATGACAATTGACACACAAACACTAAGTAGGTACTACAGGGTAGGTACATTTAATTTAATTTACCCAAAGTTTACGGTTAAACATATAATTGGAGATTTTATTATTATGTGGGACATGTGAAAAAAGAAAAAATAAGAAAAGAAAAGAAGAAAGAAAAAACCTTTAATTTTAGTACAGCACCGATTATACAATTAATTATGTACTAACACAGTAAAACAAGTAAGTTGGACACAATATTGTTCTTAGCACTGCAGCAAAAAAGGAGCCAGTTCAACATGGTGTCAGGCACAAGTACCTGACGCTAGTTTTCAACTGGCTCCTATGTGGAGGACATGCGACATGGATAAAAATATAAAGATATTAAATTTACAAAAATCTAAAAACCTTGAAAAACATGTCTATTTGACTTCACCACGCCTGATGGTAATCTAAACGCAAAGTCTTGGATTGAGTGTCACCATTACAAACACGTACCTACTATGTTAACAATGTTGTTTGTTTAAAGGACCCGGGACTGTAGGAAAAAAATCAACGATGCTGAACACAAAAATATATCCCCTTACTTATAATATTACTCGCTCCATATATCTTTGACCTAAAATGTGCTCAAAATGTGCTCTATATACGCGCAGTACATTTTTCATGGATATATTATGAGGATAGCACGGGGTGCTACGGCCTTTTATCTATCAGGGTGGTAGAAATTTGATGGCACAAATTTGTCATAAATTTCGACCGGTTTAGTACCACCGTGCACTTTTGCGAAAAATCCTCAATAGTAATCCAATCTCGGTTGGATTACGTTCAGGGGTCAGCAAGTGCATAGCCGGGCAGGGGGGATTGAGGTCGCAGCACAAGTGGGACCGGTGGGTCTTGGCGTAGTCTAGTGGGGGGTGGCGCGGGGCGACGCGCCGAACAGGGAGACCTGTAGAAACGGTGGTGCCGCTGGCCGCCCGCGGCATAGTACAGGGGCCCAACCGGGACTAACCACCCTGGGAGGCTGCCCCACCAGGTCACGCATAATCCCGATATGGCTCGTCGTGCCGGTTGGTGACCGGACGAGGGAGCCCGGCGACCATACTCGGGGGGGGTACGGGGGCCCTTCCGTTCGGCGCGTCGGCTCTCGCCATACCTCACATTCATAGATAAAACCAATATCCCACGCTTTGTCACGCTGTGCTGCGACAACAATCGCCTCTTTTTTCACGCCTTCCCTCCTCTTCATCCTCATGGCAGCGCATAATTACAGTAGATTGGTCTACACAGCTGCAAAAAACTCTCCCTCGAGCTCGCTATTTGAGGTGGAGTCCACGAACATCTGTGGGCTCCATACAAACCTCAACGCCGTCCACCAACACCTGGAGACGGCGAAACCAGCAATGCTGTTTCTTACGGAGACACAAATACGCCGCCCTGATGACACGACCTACTTACTCTACCCCGACTATGTCCTTGAGGAGAATTTGCGCGCAAAAGCCGGGGTGTGCGTGTTTGTTAGGGCGGATGTTTGTTGTCGCCGTTTGCGCTGCCTAGAGGACCCATCCTTTTCCACCCTTTGGGTACACATAGACCATGGCTCTACGAGTCAGATCTATGTGTGCTTCTACCGCTCCCATACAGGAGATGCCGAGACAACTATATACCTGAGTCAGGCGGCAGATGATACGCAGGAGCGGTTTCCGAACGCTGAACTGGTGTTTTTGGGCGATTTTAACGCCCACCACGAGATCTGGTTGGGCTCCGCCAAAACAACCCACGCGGGAAGAGCCGCCCATGCATTTGCTCTGGCGCATGGCCTGACCCAATTGGTACACGAGGTCACTAGGATACCAAAAAGTTCGGACCATGAGCCGTCTCTGCTAGACCTTCTGCTGACGAGTCACCCGGACTAGTACAGTGTTTCGGTGAGCGCCGCTTTAGGTGAATCCGACCATTGTCTGGTCCGTTCCGAGGTGCCCATTTTAGCGCCCCCACGTCCCGTGCAGGGGAAGCGGCGTCTCTGGCACTACTCGACAGCGGACTGGGATGGACTGCGTGATTATTTTGCGTCCATCCCGTGGGTTGAACGCTGCTTTGAAGGTAAGAACCCATCTGAGGCCGCAACTGCTATCGCCGGTGAGATCAGTCTGGGCATGGAATATTATATCCCCTACACTGATGTCGCCGGTGTCCGCAGGGCGCGCCCCTGGTTCGGGCGCGAATGCGCGGAGGCTGTTAATCATAAACCTTGAAGATCACTCCCTAATTAATGACCGGCAATATGGCTTCAGGCCGAAACGGTCAGCGGGTGATCTTCTGGCGTATGTTAACCATATTTGGGGTGAGGCTATGGACAAGCACGGCGAGTCATTGGCAATTAGCCTTGACATCGCCAAAGCTTTCGATAGAGTTTGGCACAAGTCGCTTCTTTCCAAGTTACCAGCCTTTGGTCTGCCTCCTAGACTGTGCGACTGGGTTGCCGGCTTCTTGCAGGAGCGCCGTATTCGCGTCCTTTGTGATGGACGAGCCTCGGAGTTCTTGCAGGTAAATGCCGGCGTACCGCAGGGATCTGTCCTATCGCCAACTCTCTTTCTTCTGCATATCAATGACATGCTGTCTTCCGGCAGCATTCATTGCTATGCGGATGATAGCACCCTACACGGGAGTTATCATGGACGTCCTGCGGATAAGCAGACGCATATCGGAAAAAAGGCAGCTTCTTGTCACTGAGCTTGACCGGATCCTGAATCACATTTCCCAATGGGGCTCTGAGAACTTGGTCGAGTTCAATGCCAAGAAGACGCAGGCATGTGCGTATACAGCAAAGGTATCTTCTTTCCTTCCCCTTCCCACTCTTCAGAGCACGCCACTGCCACTGCAGGATAACCTCAATATCCTCGGTATGGATGTTCGCTGCAAACTGAACAGCAAAAACTACATCGAGAGTATCATCAAAGCAGCCTCGCGTAAACTCGGAGTCCTGAACAGAGTGAGACGGTTTTTCACGCCAGAGCAACGGTGTCTTCTTTACAAGACACAAATTCGTTCCTGCGTGGAGTACTGCTCACATGTCTGGAATGGATCCGCAAAGTACTTATTAGATGCTCTCGACAGGTTGCAGCGACGTGCGGTCCGCATTATCGGAAATCCTGAGGTCACGAGTACCCTCGAGTCTCTGCAGATGCGTAGAGATGTTGCTTCCTTGGCAGTTTTTTACCGTCTCTACCATGGTGAATGTTCTGAAGAGCTATTCCAATTAGTCCCACCCTCCCCCTTCCTATACAGGACGACACGTGCAGGACTTAGATGTCACCCCTATACGGTGCAGAACATTCCTTCAAGAACCAAGCGGTTCGGTGACTCTTTCCTTTGTCGCACCATTAAGACCTGGAATTCCTTGCCAGCTCACGTGTTTCCCTCTTCCTACAGTCCCGGATCCTTTAAGAGGAGCGTGAAAAAGCATCTGATGAGGCCGTCAAGCTGAGTACCACCATTGTTAACATGGCACGTGTATAGGTGTATAGGTCCAAAATATATGGAATAAGCAATACTACATACTAGCTAGTAGTTCTAGTTCCCGCTATCCATGAGAGCCTATCTCGGAATAAAAAGTAACCCGTGAGTTATTACAGGCCACAATCTATCCCTGTACCAAATTTCAGTTGGATCTGTTCAGCTGGTAGAGATTGATTTAATAACAAACATCAAAACATTGAAATATTAGTAAGATAGGAAAGGATTCTGAACACAAAAGAAATATAGAATAAAAACTACATTTTAGCATTAATCCCAGTCGCATCCGAAGCTATCAACTTGGAGTCTGGGGTCCGCTTTTACCAGACTGACTGCGGATTTGGTTAAACTTCGACATTTTCCGTGAAGCGACTGCTATCTGACCTCCACAACCAAAAGGCGATATCTAAGCATTTCAGACCAGTTGTTGGACTATTTAGGGCACCAACAACCCGTAACGCCAGGAGCTGTAGATATTAGCACGTTTAACAAAATGTATATGGTATAATGCCTTGAGATAATACTTACTATTTAAACCGAGAACCTCCTGTATATTTGATCTTGATTATAAATAAGGAGAAAGTGAACACGAAACACCATGTACAGACCTACGTGCAATCTGTTTGTATAGCCAGCGGCGAGAACAACAAACATGATTGTTGTTTATTGCAGTTAGACCTGTTGTTGGACTTTTGAGGGCTCCAACTAACCGTAACGACTGCTATTGATGTTCGTATGGCAACCGGGACCGACGGCTTAACGTGCTCTCCGAGGCACAATCAAACCAATGCAAATACTATTCATGCATACAAAATTTTTGCACAGCGCGAGGATTGAACCCGCACCTCCGGCTTAGCGGCCGCGTTCACTACCGCTATGCCATGGAGGTTTGTCAATAAAACAATATCCTCTCAATTTATAATCGTATTTAACAGTGTTTGAATTCTGAACGGATCAAATAAATGCCACAATCTCGTGTACCGCACGATCCGTAAGCTCGCTGAGATTAGTGATAGATACATGTCGGCTATGCAATGAAGGAGGCACGTGCAGAAGTAGTGTCTGTTTATTTACTTACATTTTTCGTGCTTGTAATATGAGAGTTTTAGTAAAATGTTTGTTATTTATCCTAGATGGCTGTGCAGTGTAATTTTGATGCTTTGAGCACAGTAGTTTTTATAGGTTAGACAAAATATCATACTCTCTTAAGCGGGGTAAGATATGCCGTTCTTGTGGGGCTGCTTGTGCCGCAGCACAACCAATCCCTAAGCAACCTTTATTATTTCAATATTGGTTATGTATACGCGAGCACTTACGAATGAAAGAAAATACTTGATGACATGAAACTGCATTTTTTATCTTTAACAGAATGACATATAAACCAAAGTCCCAAGGGGAACAACATCTCAAGATCTATTACAAAGGGCTGCTTGGCCGAAGAACAGGCAAAGAAAAATAAATAATGTGAAACTAAAGAAGGTTAAGAGACAAGGAAATGGAAAAGGCAAGGGAAAAGGTAATGAAACAAACAAACTGACGAAGAACCTCGCTAAGAGAAGAGTTTTACAAGATGACGACAGTTCTGATGATGAACAAGAATGGTACTGTATCAAATGTTGTGATGCCTTTTCTAACCCTGCCTCTGGAGAAAATTGGATTGAATGCAGAGCGTGTAAGAATTTGGCCCATCTGCAATGTGTTTAAGAGATAAAGAAAGCCTAGTATTTGTATATAGCCCTAATTGCTATTCTGATCAGTCATCTGTAGAATAATAAGTTTAGATACATTTTTTTAATTTTCAAAAACGCCTCAAGAGACTTGTTATTTAAGAAAAACTTTATTTATTGTGATATTACCCTTACAGACTGATTTTTAATAATTGATCTCGATTACTCGTTTAAAAATAAATGCAAACTATCGCTTAAAATATGTTTTTATGTTTGAAATAAGTACATAAGTAAAGATAACTTTTTATTATTATAATACTTACTTAGTATTACAAATAACTAAATTTTATAAACTGTTGATTCATAGTAAAAGTATAAGGTATAAATATATTATTATAAAATGATGTTTTTTTTTAAATTCTACATTAGTTTTTATTCATATAAAAACCTAGCATTACAGACGGCACAACTGACCTCAACCACGGCACAACTGGCCCCAAAGTGGAGCTGGTAGTGCCTTGCCACCGCTGTATAAAAAAATCACTTCATCCCAAAAACTATTAAAAATGTGCAAAATCTGTTGGTAAATTCGTATTATAGACTAAATTTGGCTTATGATGAACCACTACTTTAAGGTATAGTATTTATTTTATCCGAGACATATAAGGATTTGTCAAAATCGGCACTTTCAGCCCCGCTCTCCCCTTTTATTATGCATAAAATTAGCAGAATCGGGCCTGATCTCTGCTCTGCCTTACACTACAAGAATTATATTATACTAGCTTTTGCCCGCGGCTCCGGACGCGTGGATGTCGGTTATCGCGTCCAAACATAGCCTATGTCCTTTCTCAAGGTCTAATCTACACCTATACCAGATTTCTTCAAAATTAGTTCAGCGGCTTAAGCGTGAAAACGTAACCTACAGACAGATAGACAGAGTCACTTTCGCATTTATAATATTAGTTTGGATTATCTGTGCTTACACCCTCGGCCAAAGCTGAAGATACCTACCTACCTATTGTGCACAAAAGGTATTCTTGTATTAATTATTACATACTGCATGATTGACAAGAACGCTGTTTTGGTGTGCGTTCGCGCAGCGGAATGTTGTTGAATTTAAAGATTTTAATTATGCAGATATTTAGTGTATGACGTCGTGTAATTGTGTATGGTAAAAAAAAATTGTGCATGCAGCCATTGTGGAGAAATTCGCTAAAAACTGATTCCGCTGGGCGAACGTTGTCCTGGCGGAACTTTTTTCTAATCCATGGACTTAGAAGAAAAGAAATGTGTCCAAAAATTAGTGTGTATTTGTGTGTAATTGTGTATGTATGAATAAAATTAGTGCATACATAAACTTCGGAGAAATTCAAGTTTCCGCTACGCGAACGTTTGACCATTAGCTAGTTTTCATATTAAGCTCTTATATAGAGAGCTGTAGATTTTTACATAGGTTGTTTTGAATTTGTTTAAATTTGTTTAAAAAACAGATTTAGAAGAAATCGTAGGGTTTAAAAGATAAAAATATAAACGTGAAATACGCTCATTAGGTCTTAGTTCGTGAAGTAGCCACTTTGGGGTCTAGATTTTCACGTTTATACAAACCTTGTAAGTGTCTGCAACATGTTGCCAAGTATCAATGATGGTTCGTTAGTAATTAATGAGTTATAGGACAATTTACCATGAGTAGACCACTGTTTGCAAAGCAGTCAAATATCAAGACGTTCTAAAGTAATTGCATAGTAAAATGTGTTCCAATAATTAGTGTATTAATTCAACTACTTGCATGCAAAATTTCATCTCATTAAATTCATTAATTAAAGAGGAACAATTAAAATACTTACAAAGCATCGAAAACTTACATAACCCGGCCAAATTCGGATAGATATAAAAAAGCGGCCGTTCAATATATCTAGGTAACATTCTAAAATTTACTGTATAATACCGGTATTCAATTGGTACAGGTGATAACACAATTGTTTTGATATAATTTATAGGTCATTTATTTTTCTACACATGATTTTTTAAATGTATTTGACTATGACAGTAAGTACTATTTACGTAGCTACTTTATAGCTTTTTTATATGATATTACCGTTGTACTGGACTTATGTATGTGGGCGTGTTCCCGCGCACCCCACCAAAATATTCAGAATTATTTTGTTCGAAGCGGTACACTTAAGGCTAGTCCTTTGATTAAATAGTCTAAGTATTGTAGTTAGGAATTGATCAAAAATATTATGCTAGTGTGAAAAAACAGACATCGCGCTGCGCGCAACGAGCGATAGAGGCGGCTTCCCTCTTGAAACGGTACTTCCATCCTTGAAGAAAAGAGAGCGCAATAGGTTTTCATAACTCACATAAGCCACGGCCTGCGCGTATTCGTTTGCTGTTGAACTTGAACCTGGTTTTGTTTTATCCCCATTCACAAATTTGCACTCAAGGACAATGTGCGTATGCGCTGTTGTTTTGCTATGTATCGCCAATTCTCCGTAATAATAATATTGACAGTGTGTTATTAATGTTATAGTGTAACAGTGAAGCTTAAAATAATTATGTGGTAGGTATATTGAGTGAGTGATAGTGAGAAGCTGATGTTTAATTAGAACTTGTTAATTGAAGATTTATTCTTATCGCAGATAGGGGCGGTATTATTAAAAAAATATTTTTCATTCTAGAAATGCAATTGTTTTATTTTTTCCTAACGCTTGTGTACGCAACTGTACCATATTAATAAATACTATACTGGAAGGTTAAGAACGTTACTTAGAAATATGGCACGGTCGCTTTTTTGTAGCCATCCGAACTTGGTCGGGTTATGTAGGTTTTCGATGCTTTGTCAGTATTTTAATTGTTTCTCTTTAATTACTGAATTTAATGAGATGAAATTTTGCATGTGAGTAGTTGAATTAATACACTAATTATTGGAATACATTTTACTATGCAATTACTTTAGAACGTCTTGATATTTGACTGCTTTGCAAACAGTGGTCTATTCATGGTAAATTGTCCTATAACTCATTAATTACTAACGAACCATCATTGATACTTGGCAACATGTTGCAGACATTTACAAGGTTTGTATAAACGTGAAAATCTAGACCCCAAAGTGGCTACTTCACGAACTAAGACCTAATGAGCGTATTTCACGTTTATATTTTTATCTTTTAAACCCTACGATTTCTTCTAAATCTGCTTTTAAACAAATTCAAAACAACCTATGTAAAAATCTACAGCTCTCTATATAAGAGCTTTATATGAAAACTAGCTAATGGCCAAACGTTCGCGTAGCGGAAACTTGAATTTCTCCGAAATTTATGCATGCACTAATTTTATTCATACATACACAATTACACACAAATACACACTAATTTTTGGACACATTTCTTTTCTTCTAAGTCCATGGATTAGAAAAAAGTTCCGCCAGGACAACGTTCGCCCAGCGGAATCAATTTTTAGCGAATTTCTCCACAATGGCTGCATGCACAATTTTTTTTTTTACCATACACAATTACACGACGTCATACACTAATTATCTGCATAATTAAAATCTTTAAATTCAACAACATTCCGCTGCGCGAACGCACACTTTTTATTTCACCAACCAACCATCCACTCTGCTGACATACGTACAATACCTAATGGAAAGCGAATCGCGAATATATGTAGGTACATACACACACACTAACACGTATACGGGTTCAACTCGTTTCCTGGATTTTGTTTCTTTTCGATCTAAATCAATAAAAAGTTGTAAAGTTCGTTATATTCTTGTTGAATTTAATTTTAAAGCATTTTGCATACATAATATTCAAATCGGTTAAAATTGGAAAAGTTTAATTCGGGTGTGGTCTGGTAGCTTGGTCAAAGCATTGCCCCTGTAAGGTAAAAATTGCAGGTTCAAACCCCACCTAGACCGATTTAAACTTCTATTAATCCATTTATTTGTATTCGTTCAAGGTAATACAACTAAGTAGATACGTTGTTTTTCCTGTATTATTGTGTATGTATTGTAATAATTATAGACCGTGACATTGCCGGCGCACAGTTATAAGATTTTCTTTGGCCTCGCTCCTTCATTTGCTCGTCAAGTTCAAGCTCATAATACTTCTATGTACCTACCTACTACCTGTGTTCCGTGTTCAGCGGTGAACATTTAAGTAGGATTAAAGTATGTCGATTGATAGTGGAGTGCCCGTGTATAATAAATATACCTACATAATATTACACGGCTCCAGATTATAATCTACATTGGTGCTAAATTTCAATTAAATCTATTTAGCCGCACTCTTAAAAATCTCTTTAAAATTACCCACCGGCTCCGACCGACGCGTAATTTTATTTTTCGAATTTTTCACGGAAGGTTTAAAAAAGTTTCAAAGGGTCACGGGAATGGGAAGAAATATCCACGCGGGCTGACAGGAACAGAATTCCACGCGGGTGAAACCACTGGCATCAACTAGTTTATAATAAATGTAACGCTAAAATTGCTCTAAGCTTGTGATGAAGCTTGTGTGATTGGTGTGTATATGCGATAAATTTGAAAGTAAAACGGTTTATATTAGGTAAACTAAGAGGTTTTATTGTAAAGTTTTTATAAATGCGTATTTAAAAAACTTATTGATTTGCTGAGAAAAGGTTGAAAAAATATATATCACTGTGAATTGGACTGTACCTAATTTTATTCCTATAGCAACACCAAGAAATTTCTGTCAGTCAAATGTCAATGGTGTAAACAAGATATTTGTGAATGTTTGTTTGTTAACGGAATCATATGTGAAATAATAGATAAATATCAATATTTACTGAGTAAGAAACCTAATAATCTGCTTTGATGACTCTGGGACGTAAATACCAGCAATCTTCCGGGTAAATGGTTCCCCTGCCCTTGTTCTAATATCCCCGTTAGCGATGCATGAAAGGTCTTCTAAATAGAGTAAAATTGATTTTTCCCTATTTATAGGAATGCTGGGGAGACTCGTAAGGTGTATTCTAACCAGTCAAAGGTCGGGTCTCTCTCTGGGTGCTCGTCCTCTGTAAGTTTCCCACTAATTTGGTGGTCATTAGATATATATTTATGATTCATCGTTCAGTATCCTGCCCTTATTAGTTCTGTGCCTCGGATTGTTTACTAATTAGTTGCTGGTTTATAGTTATCGCTATTTAATACTACTATATTGCTTAGTACTAAACACTAATAACCCTTCCTGACCGTTTCACTGGTTGTGGTTTTTGAATGACCTATTTTGATCTCCTTACTTGTTATGTATTTATAAATATTATTAATTATTACATTGCGCTAAGGACTATGTACTTTATAATAATTTTAACATTGGTTGTGTCCTGCTCATATAGATATTTTTTTTCATTACACTAATTCTCTCATTGGTAGATTAAATTGTACAGGTACTGTATAACTACATTATTATAATTGGTACAAATAGTCCAGAAAAATCTGTAAAATTAAATTAATTACAGCACATTAACTTAAGTTGAATAATTCAATTTTCTATTTAAGGAACTTACAGTCTTCCGATATAAAGGATTTTTAATTGGGTGGAACTAAATGCCTATATAGTTGTAAACTATCATTATACAGATAGACATTACTTATTTTTAATGTATGAGGACAGCAACCTAAAATTAACTGTTGCAGAAAATTAATTTTCTTATATACAATCCATTTTTAGATTGGTTATAAACTCTTTATACATACTCAAATATAAATTTGACAGCCTTAAACAAAATACTGCAACTGTATTTTTCACCAATTTCACTTTTTTGCATAATTTAACACATAATATTTTACTTTATCACCTTTGTTTTTTTTAATCGAGATAACTAATTTTCGGACATACTATCTCGCATCTTTAAAGACTATTTTATGTGCATGTTGCATACATGATGGAATTAATATATACACAACACATACATTAGTCACGCTAGCTTGCTATAAGCTAAGATATAATGTATCTGTTTCGTCATGGTGTTGAAAACATTTGATGCTTATTAGTTTACTGAAGTGATTAAATTCAGACCCTTGGTTTCATTCTTTAATTTCGTTTTTGAATAATAGCTATCTTCGATGGAAATACTATAAATATTGGCTCAAAAGGACTTGCGTCATTGGTTTCATCAGTCCTTTTGAGTATGTCTATTTTTTGCTCCGCAGTGCACAGGCACGAACTTTCCCCTAAAGCCGCATACAGACGTCGCGAGGTTTGTCCCGCATGCCTCGGGCTGTGCTCACACTGAGCATTCGCGTCATTCGATCGTTGCGAACGCTGGCTCAGGGTGAGGCGTGCGCTCAGTGTGGACAGACATTTGCGTTGCGCTCTCATGCGTCATAGAGCTTTTTTGTTTGTTCGTTTGGGTGCTCAGCGTCTTGAGGGTCGCATGCATAAGTTTACCGTTTTATGCCTCAGGTTGAGGCACATAAGACCAACCTTTGACGGCACATGCCTCGCGATGTCTGTACATGGCTTAAAATGTATTATATTTTGTTTATCAAGACAAATCTTTAAAAAAACCATCACCAGGTATCACTGTGCGACATGATTGAACCGCCGGATTACGAGGAGGTATGCGAGCGGTTGATGGGCGAGCGAGACCCGCTCGCGTACCCGTCAGCCGACATGGAGCTATGCAACGTGCCGCGACGCATAAGGACGATCACACACGTGTTGCCTGATGAGGACCTGTGAGTTGAACTCACTACCATAAATGGCCAGTACCATACTAAGTGAAGTAGTGTAGTAAGTCGGAAAGCAGACCCCAAACATCGAGATGAAAGCTTTCAAGACTTTGTGACAGGCATAATATAAATACAAGACATAAAAACAATCTTGTAGCTTGTGATAGTAGACTCCATAAAATTAGTAATTCTTTTCGGGGCAACTGTATACGCTTTTTCAACAAGCTCCCTAATGAAATTAGAGATTTACCTGTGAATTGTAAGTGCTGTTTTAATAGTCTATACAGAATAAATGATTTTATGACTTTGACTTCGGATGCGACCGGAAATAACGCAGAATTTATGACGATGAGGGAAGTAGGCAGTGCTTGAAACTTACTTGTATCAACCAAATAATTCATGTTGCTGTTTGCTACTTGCACAGACTTTCCTCTCGAAGTTAGGAAGTCAGGTGGCATGTACTCCCACAAAAACGATTGGTTTTTAATGAAGGAGCAAGAGAGTGAACCGGCTCAAAAAAGTGTGAGCATTAGATGCGATAATGTTTGGATAAAGAATAGTATTTTAATTCTTAATATAATGTTTTATTTAACTTTTCCAACCATATTTCTAATTCTTTTACATAATTTCGCTTCTCTTTCTCAGCTCCAAAGCCCCAATGTTCGTCCGCGACTGTGTACGCTGCTACACCACGGATTACACCGTGGTGGAATATAAGTACCGAGCTTACTCTGGTTCTTCTTGCGGCCGGGAGCGTCTCGGGGAGCGGCTAGAACGGTTGCACGCGGGACCACGGCACACTTATGAGGTGGATGAATGCCATACTGCGTCTACTGAGGAGTTGGCTTCTCAGCAGGTAAGAATGCGGGGGTGGGTTTTACTGGATGTGAGTTAGTTTGGTTGGAGTTAGGTGACTACACAAACGATGAGTGAATACTGGAACTTAAAATTAATGATGGATGGGTTTTTTTTCGCCTAGTGGTAAGCAGAAGGCAGTCTTAGGTACTCTTACCTAGGTCACCCTCTGGTCACCAATGCAGACACCAACAATGTAACAATGGTGGCCCTCAGCTTGACGGCCTCATCTGGTGCTTTTTCACGCCCCGCTTAAAGGACCCGGGACTGTAGGGAAAAGGAAATGCAAACAGGCTAAATTGTACTTATCTTCTACTTAAAAATTATAATAATTGAAGAGAGGAATAGCCGCGGCCCAGTGCGTTGTAGGTCGAAAAAGCAAGTGCGTGAACGGTGTCTTAGGTACTTTTGGTAAGATCGTCCATCAGCATCATGCTCGCTCATAATCCGTTTGCACCTGCGAGTCGATTTTTTTATATAGGACACGTCAATTTGACTTTACCTCGCTTGATGGTAAGCTGAAGGCATAGTTTCAGGAAAGAGGGCCAACATCATATACACGTGCCATGTTAACAATGGTGGCACTCAGCTTGACGGCCTCGTCATCATTTCACGCCCCGCTTAAAGAACCCGGAACTGTAGGAAGAGGGAAACACGTGAGCTGGCAAGGAATTCCAGGTCTAAATAGTGCGACAAAGGAAAGAGTCACCGAACCGCTTGGTTCTGCACCGTATGCGGGTGACATCTAAGTCCTGTACGTGTCGTCCTGTATAGGAAAGGAGAGGGTGGGACTAATTGGAATAGCTCTTCAGAACATTCACCATTTTCCAATAATGCGGTAATAGTGATGATCCATATCACCGTCAAGCTTTAACCTCTAACCTGAACAGACCAGCCATCGTCGTTCAGCGTTACAGTGTTATAACTATATAGCACCGAAAAAGACACGGATATTCAAGGATTTATAATAATGCGCGGGAGTTAATTAAAAGCTTGTTACTTCCAGTTTTCAGAATCTCAGCCCTCAAGTGGCCGTCAGTCAGTGGCTTCGATATCGTCATCATCATCGTGCAACGAGACGCTCACCCCTCGCGGCTCGTGGGCGAGCCTGGACCTTCGGAGCTCGTCCTCAGACCCTCTACTACCAGACCTCTTTGAAAGGAAACCGCCGGAGCAAATAGATGCGCTTAATGAAACTAGGAGGTGAGATAAGATACCTTTAAAAGTGTGATAGTTATGTTGTCGTGAGATGTGTGTGCGTAAGGACAAAAGTAAATGGCGGGTTTTTATCTCTAATTACCTTGAAGGAAACCATGTATACCAGTGTTTCCTTTTATTTAATAGCAGCATTAGCAATTTATTGCTGAATCAAAATACTTTAATTAGTAACATCGAATGGTTAATTAATCAAACACTTAATATATCAGGTGTTAAAAATATCAAATGTTTCTTTAATCCAGTATTTAACGCATATTTATTTTATCAAAGAATCAAGAATCAAAGAATCAAAGAATCAATTTCGTTTATTCAGTTTAGGCACATAAAGAGCACATATGAACGTCAAAATTTTACAATAATGTCAGGAAATTACTAATATAATATTAAATTAAGTAAATAAATCATTTGAAAATGATTCTTTCGCTGGTTCGGTAAGTTGGTTCTACTGAGAAGAGACCAGCAAGAAACTCAGTGAACAATATTATAGTTTCTTTTTTTAAAACAATTTGTTTTTATTTTATTTTTCATAGGTTTATATTGTGCGAGCAAGCAAAGAGATTAGGATGACCATGCATTTTTATGCATTTTTATGTCAATATACCTACTGTATAGAAATCATTTTTTTATTGAAGGATCGGATCAAATTTCTCACAGATCCGATCCATCGTCACCTAATTGATGTGTCTATAACTTGATTCTCTTTTCTAATAAGACATTCCCAAAAATGTCATCTGTTGCAATACCTATTAAAACTCGCATGTTTAAAATCTAGGCTAGAAAACCGTCAGGCGGATCTCCTCGGCCTGTACACTCCTTATTCGGATGAAGAGGAAGCAGTAGAACGAAGACTGGCCGCTGAAATGCCTTGCGAGATCATGGGCCACAGGATATTGGTTGTCTGCCATCAATTGAAGTAAGTAACTATAAGGTGGAAAGAATACGATATTTCTGCAATTTGGTTAGGTGTTTTTACCTAGCAGACCGCAGGCCAATTATTGATATCAGGATGCTACAAGAACGATTAGTGTGAGAACTTTCATTGCGCGATGTAGGTTCAGTATTGCTGAAATAGTTCGGTGGGTGTTTGCTAGATGGCGTTGTTATATATTGTGATTGCACTAAATATGTTATTTATTGGTTAACGAGTACAGAATAATGTTGAATTCCGCTTGAACGGAAACCACACGTTATATAAAGGAATGTCATCATCATTCTCATAGTAAATTCCGAATAGCATCGGAAGTATGCACTTCAGCGCCTGGGGTCCAATTATTATTTTTGATTGACTTATCTTGGAGTGACAGCCATCTGACCGCCCAATGCTTTTTGACTTGAAAAGTATACTTTTAAATAAATTTGTGTGTAAAGGTGCATACGTATTTCCTTTGTCAAGTGTACACACTTAATCCTATATTACTCTCTTTTCTAGACTGGAACTTGACGTGGAACCGCTATTCGCATCAATGGCAATATACGACGCGAAAGAAAAGAAAAAAGTATCAGAAAACTTCTACTTCAATTTGAACTCTGAATGCACGCGACAGATGCTTTCCGCACACATTCCGCATGCGGACCTTTCCACGCTCAGCAGAAGCGCTGTGTTCGATATATTGAACCCTTCTGCGGATATGTTCCTAGTGGTCAGAGTGGAGAAAGTGTTGCAAGGAGATGTCAATGAATGCGTTGAACCTTATATTAAGGACGATAAGGTTGGTTTTTGCTTTCTATGTATAATGGATATGGTAAATTAAATTCGAGTAACTGTTATCGTAACACCATTATGTGGCCCACGGGAATCTTTTGATGTAATTGAAAAGGTATCTGATTGCTCTTTGAATAAAAATGTTGTGTCCATTGGCATTCAATTCATAGGATTTTATGAACTACCTCTCATTTAATTTACTATGTTTGACTTACACTATCGATTAATACCATAAAAATACAGGCTCTAATTTTTTCGGACATCAGTCAATTCGATTAAAGGGCGTGGCAAGCTAGTTTTTATTTTGGCAATGTTGCCTTTGTGTGAAATTCGCTATCTTTAGTATTTAGAGAACTTCCCCTCCAGGTAAGGTCGAAATCTTCCACCCTGTATATAAGATATACAATTAACATAAAAATGCTCTTGTTTATTAGAACCGCGAGAAGGTCCGCGCGGGAGCTCTGGCCGCGTGCAGCCGCCTGGGCGCGTACCGCATGCCGCTGGCGTGGAGCGCCGTGTCGCTGCTCAACATCCTCAGCGGCTCCAACAGCCTCGAGCGGGACCACGACGCGCCTGCGCAGCCGCCGAATACCAACAGTCTCGGTCCGTACCCCCACCCCCCACTATGATAATACATCTGTAGCCTTACTGTGAACCATCCGTAATTTCGGATCGAAGTTTCGGGCAACTGGTTCCAAACAAACTTATTCCGAAGTCGGATTCGAAGACTGTACGTGACAATTAAACTCGATGTGATTTCATGATACTACATGGTACGTCAAACATAACAATAAAAGTTAAAAAAAAAGACGTAAATAAGAGTGTCGACTTCGGGCTCCAAGCTTTGAATGCAGCTGGTATTGGTGCTCGCATTAAATGATACATCATAACACAAACAAGCATTTACACTATTCCCGGAGGGTCACTTGCTTTTCAGCCGCATCACGAGTGTGACCCTGGTGTTGTGGTGTTGCACACGTCCATAGGCCGCAGTAACTACTTCCCATCAGATCGGCCATGTACTTTTTTACCACCTAAGTGGTTTAAAAAGGCCATTACGAGACCAAGACCCATATTCTAGAACAAGACTCAGTCCTGAATTTCGATCTGACAGACAGAATGATAGATTATCAGGACTGAGTAGCATTCTAAAGTACAGGCCTAAGAATACACAAGGCTTAAGACTGCCATCAATAGTCTGCCTTTCTGGTTGAAAAGCAACCAAACCTTCGACAGTACAACAAAATTCAAAATTCTTATTCCCATTCGGCCAACACTGATTTCAAAATTGTATTTAATTTTCACGCTGACCTGGGAATACAGAAGCAGCGGGTAATTGGTTTATTTTATTTCCTGATTTCATTCATGTCACCATCTTGCCTTATAACATTTCATAGAACAGCATTTGCATGTTCCCAGTATCCCAGTTCAACGTGTGATGACCTTTTTTTATAATTATTATTGACAGGCTCACGTTTGACCATTATCTCACTTGTTGGTAAGAAATGATGTGGTCAATGGTCGAACACGCTTGCCTAGAAGCGACTTGTATAGTGTAGACTTGAAGACTCCAAAAAAATAGCTATCTGAAAACAGATTTTACCTCTACCTTTTACATTACAAGTGACTGAAATTAATTTGTCTAAAGATTCAATATGACATTGAAATACATGCTTTTGTCAATATTTATACATTCACGAAATCGTTTTACACAAGTTTCAAACGTTCAAACATTTTCACTTACAAATAAACCTACTTTGTGGGCACCATGCTATGTGATGCCACAATGATTATAATATATTATTTATCAGTGCCGGATAAAAATATTGCTATCTATAAACGGTGTCCCTCAATCCTGAAACTTTATTCTCCATGAGGTTTACCATCAGCTAAAGCATAGACGATGTGACCCATTTTTTGTATTACTTTACTTATCTTGCGATCAGTCATATTGACTATATGCAAAATGCCCACCCTCACGCAAAAACCGCGCCATGACGTGGAGTTGCGTATACCAGCCCGTTATACCATACCATACCATACCTATATGCAGAATAAGTCCTATACATGACCCATATAATAATTATTTATGATACAAGTGTGGTAAGTTGGTCATTATCATTACACTCGAAGTGATATTGCACAACATTTTAGTCTTATGATGAAACGAAACATATCTAAGTCAAAACTTTTTCCGAGATTTAAAAAAAAAACTATAACCCAGTAAAGTTATGAGCAAATAGAATGCATATATAATATCTTTCAGCGAGGTACCAACTTAATTTGATGGAATATAAAATAAAACACTAGTACGATCAAGAAAAAAGCTCTAGTGTTTAATACCATAGTTTATGAGTGTAAAAGCATGTGATAAACACCAATTTATGAGTAAGGGTCGAAAACTCGAAAATAAAATTATATTTCATGAGATTCCAAACACATGAGTGGTCCAATAATGTAAACGGAAATTAATGCGATCATGTTATAATGTAACATTATTGTATATCATGGAGTTTAAAAGTTAATATTGCTCGTTCCATATATCTTGAACCTAAATCGCTATATATAAAAGGCCCTGGCGCGCGCGGATTAAATAGAAAATGTTTATTTCTTTAACTTTTACAATTTTAACTTTGTCCATGACGAGGGTATCCTTTTAAGTATAAGCTATACTTGTGTTAGGGTACTCCCTCTTCCATAACAGTTGTTAAATAAAAGTACATATTAAGTACCTTACAGTACTGGGTTATGAGAATTTATGAATCTATAGAAAACTTGTGTGTGTGTGTGTGCGTGCGTGCGTGCGTGCGTGCGTGCGTGCGTGCGTGCGTGCGTGTGTGTGTGTGTGTGTTTAATCTATGCTTGGTGAATTGGTGGAGCTCAAAGTACATCCAAGCGTACTGCGCGTATAGAGCACATTCTCGGTCCAAGACATATTCAACGAGCAGTATACAGTGGCTCCTCCCCCGCAGACCGCAAGGCGTCGTCCAGCAGCCTGGAGCAGCTGCGGCGGCGGGCGGGCGAGGTGGGCGGCTCGCTGACGCGCAAGGGCTCGGTGGAGCGCCGCGGGCCGCCGGGGCCCGGCGCCGACGACCTGGCGCAGCAGCTCGACAGCTTCAAGCCCATCGTCATCACTGTCACCAGCTTCTTTAAACAGGTACCCCGATATGACTTGCTAACTGTGCTCTGATAGTTGATTTAGCTCGAACATATTTGGTTCAATAAAATTTTATAGTTAATGTAGAATGGCCATGTGAACTGGAAACGCGTGGCAACGTATCAGACAATAGAGAATATGCATGTGATTCAAATACGGCGCAATTTCTTTTTTCATGTAGTTTTTTAGTCTTTCTTTTAGATTTACATATTAATATTTTTAAATATAATTACGATTTGATTGTGCGTAAGTTGAGAGGGAAATTCAAATTAGTTAAAACATAAGGCTATTATGCCTTTAGTTAAAACAATCTGCTCGTGTCGTCTAGTGTCTAGTTCTTGTCAATAATGTCCTGTTGCATTATTAAATGTAATTAAAACACAAAATATTAATATTTTACAATCCGAAACACTTTTGTAGGTATTCACGACATCATGTAGTTGTTAGTGTTATATACCTACCATGACGTCACGATAAGTCGTTTTAAAAGCTGATATCAGCCTACTATTTGATTTTTTTTTTAGAAAACCTTATGTTGTTTTTTTTTACTACTGTATCTTCTAATGACATCGCTAACATACATACTAAAAGTGGTACGTTCTCAACTGTAAAATAAAAATAGACAAGGCAATTTGAAAAATGAGTCATTACTTATCTCTGGTGTGTTATTTACAGTGTAAAAGTGACCACACGCGACATGCAGAGGTGAACACTGCTTAAAACCCTTCCATTACAATATATTTCTGTCTTCGGTACCGTAGTAGTACCGTAAACGTGTTGAGTGAACGGAGGATTGCGTTTGGCCGGCTTCACACATGCACAGTTTCACAGTAGGCAGGCAGCCAATCCCAATGCTGAGTTCTCTCAATACGTTTATGATACGATTACGATAGTTTTTCGTTCTAGGGGTAGTTCTATTCACACAACCACCCGGTGTCTCAGTCTCAGTACTCAACTCCTGTCCATCTAGGCAAGTGGCAATTTGCCGACCGGCGTTTGATAGAATAGAATGACGAATGTATAGGATTTGACGTATTTGACATGCAATAACGACTATCATATACGTCAAATCCCATATATTCGTCATTCTATTCCACCAAACGCCAGCTAGCTAATTGCCACTTGTCTAGAGGGGCTGAAGGACATAGCTTGATGTTACTAAAGGAGATTTAATTGACTTTCGCTTAGGAAGCAAGAAATAGGACCCAGATTTTGATAATTGTCACCCACTGTCATAGCACAGACATTGCAAAAAAATCCATTTACTTTTATACTTTACTCTGCTGTTAAAGTCTAAAATTAAATGGCAATTTGTAGAGTGAATGATCATTATATTTTATATATTGAACAATTTTTTTGTAATTTAACTTCGGTCTTCAAGTCAACTTTATATCAGTAGAGTGATCGACAATTAACAAAATCAAGTTCCAGGTGCTCGTCATGTTGGTAAAAAGGCGGAGTTCTTCACACCGCGCCACTGTGATTAAATGTTGAACGAAGTCCAAACGTAACTCACTTATAAACCTGCTAGTTATATTTGCATCACTAGATGCCGTTGTTTAAAACTACATACCCAATCAAATAAAAAAAAAACACAACGAACATCTTTCAAAATGAACAATTAAAATTACAAATTTTAATAAAAACAAAACTAAATTAACAAAAAATATAAAATAAATTCACAAGGATTTGATCTTTCACCCATTTGTTGTATAGTGAAGTAGAAATATGGTTTCGATTGCGACCGGGAGCGTGGCGTCTCTTGTAATCCGGCTACACGGAGGTCGGGAACATTTGGAGGATGGTAATTGGGCGGAAGGTAATCCTGTTACTACAGCGGCCATGCCCGGATTGCGCCCATGCGAAGTCTGACGTTGCGAAGGATGGCAGTCAGCTTTGTCCACTGTCAGACGAGTAGTATGGGGTTGGCAGCCGGGCGATTGGATGCTTAGTCCAACCAATAACCAGACCCTTTCCTTTGGCTGATTTTTGTGACAATACTAAGCACAAAGTGTAGCGATGCAAATAAATACTGGGTAAACAGGAGAAGTGAAAATAATCCGTCTTGTGTTAGAAGCACTCTTATGTTTTCTCTGCATGTTTGCCTAAATTGATATCATTATAAGCTGAAAAGTGGGGATTTTAAGATATAGAGAAAAAATAAACTTTAAAACTGCCCTAACTATTTATGTTCAAACTCTCGTATTTTGGCCATATCACCGGTTCTACTTAAACAATTGCGATTAAATATATGGCACATTTCAAATCTGACCAAGACCCAAGACGAAGAACAAACAGACAAGAATTTCAAAAATATATATTGAAGTTTCGAATCTAGCTTAACATAGCCCAAGTATTTTTAATTGTTTATTTGAAATTTGTATGTTTTTATGTAACGAATTGAGTAGTATTTGAGTTTATCAAATACTTATGGACCGATTTTAAAAATTATTTAACCTATAGAAAACTATGTTCTCAGTCAGTAACACAGGCTACTCCTAACCCCTATAATCTCTCAGATTAGAACATACACAAGAGAAACTGTAGGGGCAGGGGCGATTGAAGTTAATTATTAAAAGTTATAAATCACTAGCTGTTGCCCGCGGCTCCGCCCGCGTAGATGGCGGTTATCGCTTAGTGTTGAGTTAACGCTATTTTTCTAAAATAAAAGTAGCATAAGTTACTTCTTTTTACATCAGCTACCTGCCAATAAAAGTCTCGTCAAAATCGGTCCAGCTATTTGTGAGATTAACCGGAACAAACAGACAAACAGACAGACAGACAGACAAAAATTGTCAAAAATGTTATTTTGGTGTATGTATCGTATTATATTCATATGCATGTAGTAAAAAACGGATATTTCAATATTACAAACAGACACTCCTATTTTATTTATATGTATAGGTGTATAGATTAATATAATTAAACAGGAAACAGACAAACTCCGCGACGAAGATCTATACAAGTTTCTAGCTGAGATCAAACGTCCTAGCTCCGCGCCAAAGAAGCTTAAGTGCATCCCTGGCACTCTGAAGATAGAGGTGTCTCCGTGCCCCGATGAGCTTAAGAATGGCTTGACGCCAGAGCTGGCCAAGTTGAATCCTTATGGAGGTGAGATTGTTTCATTTTTTCATGCCATAACCTTATATTAGCGAAATAAATACGAACAAAATAGGCCAATAAACAAGAGAGAAGACTTTTTCTAAACCCTGGTAACCCCGTATCCTTTTGTAACCAAATCTGTACTTTATAAAGTGTATATGATAGTCTATTGTAAAATGCTTGTTTCTGTACATAAGAGAAATAAAAAAATGTACCACTGAACACAATTTTTTACAAATTCCTGTCTGTTTATTTTCTGTACGCCATGTACGCAAAAACTACTGAACCGGTTTTGATGTAATTTTTATTACTTACACCCGCACTCAGAGACTCTTAACGGTTACCTTAAGTTATTCCTTAGTAAATATTTGAAAACGTTGACGCCCAGAGTCATTTAACGATTCATTAACATCCCTTAAAGACACTTAAGATCTTGATCCAACATTTTTTTTAATAAATGACCTAAAATTTATCCGTATAACTATTCCAGATGACAACGTACGCCCGTGCAAAGAGATTCTCCCATTCTCTTCACACCCGCCGGCTGTCCCCCATTACCAGTACCGCAACCTGCTGTTCCTTAGCGTGAAGGAAATCAACCTCAATGCCTACACATCGCGCACTGGCTCGGCTAGGAATATCACTGTGAGTTTCACTGTTAAAGAGCTTGGGTTTACCTCGGTACATGTATTTTGGACCTAAATAGCTAGAGAAACGAGGCACTGACGCGTGGATTGTTTTGTAATAATCTATTTTGCGCCCACCGCCGTTGCACCCCATGCTACTTTCAAAAGACACTCAAGAAATATGTACTGCAAGTATAAAGCACATTAGAGGTCCAATATATAGGCCCCGAGCAATACCCATATGACGACCTCGGTCAGATATATGTACAGGGCAGACTCAGACTCAGCCTCAGAGGCATTGCTCGAGTCAACAATAGTGCCCGGAATACGGCAATAGGCTTACTTCCCATATTACCTGGGACAGAATTCGATGATGGGTAAAATGTGGGTGTTAATTCACCTCTGCCTGACCCTCCGTGTGATGACCTAAATCTTCGGGGCCCAAGCCAATGTATTCAATTATCTTCATATCGTTATTGTGTGTAGTATGCAAAGGGTAAATTTCGTTGGTATACCACAGGGTAGCATCCCAGGGGCATTGCTTTTTCAGTTTTTTATAAAAAACTCATCTAACCAATGAATTAATAATATTTGTATGTAAGTTTGATTTAATGCTACCATTCAATAATGACCCAAGCCTTTTCTTTCGAAAATTAGGGGCCACCCGAATTAAATATAATGGAAAGGATGTCTACACTTTAGATTGATGGCACTTGGTGGAATCTACTACACATATTAAATAACAATTGTATTTGTACTTTTCCACAGATTATTTCTATTTTTAACCTGACCGACTGATAATGCTGTGTGATGAAACCTGTCAGGTTAAAAATAAAAATAATATGTGGAAAAGTTTAAGTGCAATTGTTATTCAACATGGAAAGGATGTCAATAAATTGTTTATCGATGTAAAAGAAACTGTTAAGGAGTTTATATGATATAATCAATCAGCGTTATACTTCGATAGCGCGATACAGGATTAGTAGTTTCTAAGTAGTTTAGGATCATTGCGTTAGATGGCGTTGAAACATTTTTCATTTAATATTGAACTAACAAGAAGAAACTAACGTATTCCTTGCGTTTCAGGTGCGAATACAGTTAATGTCTGGCGAAAGGGAGGATTTAGCTCTGCCAGCCATATTTGGACGCAGCTCCTGTCCCGAGTTCACCAGCGAAGCGTACACTACCGTTCTGTATCACAATAAGTAAGTTTTCTTTTTCTATTATCGCATTCCTCTTTGTTATGTAGTCAAGGTTCCACCGAGTTTTGAATTGAGAGTAGTTATTAAAAATTAAAAAGCCTTGTATCAACCCGTCTGACCAGTGTGGAAAGACCGAGGACTCCCAACATCGGGAGAGATTTATTTCCAGAAGTGGACTGCAATAGGGTAATTGCTTGATTTAAAGTATGAAACAGATCATGATAAGTATGGTGGCAAGGGAGAAATCGAGAGGTCATTTTTTTATAACGGCACTTGACTAGCTTGGCCTGTTAATACATATATCATGCCATGCTACATTACCGGCACGGTATGATGGCCGTTAAGTACTAAGAGAACTTGGCAGAGCTTACTTGCTCTCTCTCTCTTTTTTACACGGCCGTTAAGTACCACCTTATCTACTACCTTATCAACTCAACTACAGATGACTAGACCGTTATGTCAAAACGGCCATCATACTGTGCCGGTAGTATAGTGTTCTGTACAGTACAACTAGCTTGGCTTATCAATAAATCTGCAATAATAAGTTTCCTATTAAAATTTAAAGCAGTTCATCAAAGTATTCCTCCCAGAAAGTAACTGTTCGCGGGTACAAATCACGTCCTAGCTATTGACTTTTGTCATTATAACACCCTTTTCAAAATATGCTCTTATTCATTAATTTCTTTCTCAGAAATCCCTCCCTCTACGATGAGATAAAGATCAAGATTCCGGCAGACTTGGGCGATCAACATCACTTGCTATTCACCTTCTTACACGTGTCGTGTCAAAGGAAACCCGTCGCGCCCGACCAGGAGAAAAACGTTGAAACTCCTGTGGGATACTCGGTAAGACGCAGTAGACCACGCACGCTTGAAATATAACGATATTGGCATTTTATGATTTTAGCAATGCATTCGATTCTGTTTATATCCATAATTGTGTCTAATAAATGATATAAAGGGTAAATTCTGCGTACCACAGGGTAGCATTTTAGGTTCATTACTTGATGTATCATCTACAGCCCTGTGTTTATTTGCATGCTAATAGTGATGATTGCTTCCAGTTTTTATTAATTAAATAATGGCAGTGAGTAAATACCAATGTCTGTAATTAAGTCAAATATAGACTCGTACTAAGCGCATGAACATAAAAATTTAAATTCGCAAAAACATCATAAAAACACATTTCTTTACATAATGCAATACTGATGGGATCCTTGACAATCTTATCATTTTTTAAATTTATAGAAGCAACCAATGACATCGATTTTCTTTTTATGAATAGTTATTTAAAAAAAAATTAAAACAGACAACATAATACTTATATTACCATTTTTTGTCTGGCTCTGAGCTGAAGGCTTCGGATACATTGGCGACATAGCGCTGTCGTGCTGATGATGACTAATAGCTTAATATCCGTTCTAGTGGTTGCCCCTCCTCCGCAACGGTCAGCTGGTCCACGGCGACATCAACCTGCCTGTGATGCAGGAGGAGCCTCCCGCGAACTACTCGTACATCTCGCCCGAGGTGCTGCTGCCTGGCACCCGGTGGATAGACAACCACAAGCCGATCTTCAACATCAGTCTAGACGCACACACTACTGTTCACCCCTTGGTAAGTTTTACCTGAAAGAAAGAGATATCTTAATTCAGTAGTCAGTTGGCTTCTCGGACTTTTTAGAGCTGAATGGCAACACACTGAGACACAAAGGACTCTAATGAATGGTGGCAACTCACTGAGGCACAGATAAGTCCCAGTCCCAGTCGTCGATGATCTCGTTGCTATGCAGACGTGCATTTTGTTAATTTTGAAGAAAAATAACTAAATAGGTGCAATTAATTACTACAGTAAAATTAAATAGCAGCATAAGGTGAAAACAAAAGTGTGTCGTAACCGCAAGTGCTTTGTTCAGTGTTGACAATTTTTGTTGTTGTGCAAAAATGAACTAAATACAAACAGAGTGTGTCATTTAGATTAATTAACTATGGCTAACTTAAACTCCCCATTTAGCCGTAGCCAAATGATGCATCGAAGTCCACCGCCGACGCCTACGCAACGGGACCCTCGTGAAGCAGCAGCAGACCCACCCACTGGTCTCGAAAATAAGTTGCCAAATGAAGTTGTTCCGACGGAAGAAATCCAGAGGTGGATGGGAGTCATTAATGACGTTTTAAACGAGGTCTGTGCAATAGTTGGGGAAGGAAAAATGAACTCGGACCAAAAGCTCCGAGTAAACAATCTGTGTCGAAAGGTATCAAATGGGACATCCCAGATGGCAGTCATGTACCAGTCGCTTAAGCAGAAAATGATTCAGGCACATGATAGAATACAATACGTAGAGGCCTAACAGAATTACACGAAGGCAATAGACCAACTTAAGCAGACCGTGGAGACGAAAATGCAGCCAGCCGAACTGACCTCTTATGCGCACATCGTCAAAAAAGGAGCCGATAATCTGGTCCGTCCAGCAAACCTGAGCGCCATTGCCATCTATCCTAATGACAAAACCAAGACCAGTGACGAGACCAAGGCACTAGTGCAAAAAATTATTTCACCAGAGGCATTTAAGCTGCAAGTTCGTGGCCTGAAGAAGGTCAGAAATGGAGGAGTAATAATAAGCACAGAAAATAAAGGTGACATTGATAAACTGCGGAGTTCAAATAAATTAGCTTCCTCGGGCCTAACAATCGAAGAACCATCTAAGCGCCGACCAAGGATCATAATTATTGGTGTCCCACTATCCTTGAGCGAAAAAGAGGTACTTGATTGTATCTATGAGCAGAACCTCTCAGATAAGGTGCCGAACTATACACGGGAGTCGTTTGCGGAGACGGTTAAAATTAGCCATAAATCGGGTAAGAAAAATCCTTCCTTCTGCAATTACATTATTGAAGTCCCTCCGACCATCAGAAAGGTTTTAATAAACCAGGGCCGCATATTCATTAACTGGACATCATGCCCTGTAAGGGATTTCACCATTGTGACCAGGTGTTTTAACTGTCAACTGTTCGGACATGCAGCAAAGTTTTGCCGTGAGAGTACCCCCACCTGCAATCACTGTGGAGAGAGTGGTCATTCCCACAAGGAATGTACTAAGAAATCTTCTCCCCCAGTATGCGCGACGTGTAAACGTTTCAAAAGGAAATGTGACCATCAAACCGGTGATGAGAGTTGCCCCGCACGCAAATATGCCGAAGCTAGCTATATCAACTCTATAGACTATGAAGGCGCCTAAGAGCGTCACCAACAACCTTTTGTTTTAGCACATTCGAAGTAATCTTTGTTTTATTTTTGCACCAATCAATTAATTATTATTATGACATGTAATCAGCTATTAGATGATCTAGACAACTTTTCCGTGTCAGAAACACGTATCTGCTTTGCTATGGACTGTAAGAAAATTCTATCTTCGGGTAACAAGCTAACTTTACTAACCCAAAATATTCGTAGTATTAACCAAATTATGAACGCACTGGAAGTGTTATTGCACGATATTAATATAAGCTGTGATATAATTATACTAACTGAATGCTGGCTCCCAGAATACGCTCATAATATGCCCGCTTTACCTGAATATTTGTCACATACCTCGACCAATTACATCAACCAGAATGATGGTCTTGCAGTTTATATTAAACGGGGTCTTAACTGTACCATTGAGGAACCACAATTAGATGGCAGTAACTGCTTAATAGTTAAAACTCAACCTGATACAGCAATTCTTGCGATTTATCGCCCTCCTTCACAAAGCATAGAAACATTTTTAGATGCTTTAAATAGGATACTTATATATCTATCTTCAACAAAAAATATTATTATCATAGGGGACATAAACATAGATATCGTTCCTGAGCACGCAGACCAAAATGCGCACCGATACCTTAACATGTGTTCAGCCCACGGCCTATTACCTACTCATACTTTCATGACATTCCAAACTGGTTCATGCATGGACCATATCCTTATAAAATCTAAATTATCGACCAAGACCTTAGTAACTAACTCCTGGCTAACTGACCATAGAGCTATTTTGCTGGCGATGCAAACGTGTTTACCTAGACAAAAATGCACACATAACATAACAACAGTGAATATGTCTAATCTCGAATATGACCTACATAAGGTTAATTTCGACCCAGTTTTCAACTCAAACAATCCAAATACTTCACTGAACTACTTTATTCATTCTCTGCAATCAGCCATACTACAAAATACACAAACAAAAACAGTACCTAGAAAATATAAGACCATTAAACCATGGATTACACCTGGACTTGTCCGCTGCATAAGACATAGGGATACCTTACATCTTAAACTCAAACTAACGCCTAATAATGAAATACTTGCTATGACTTATAAAAGATATAGAAACTTTTGCAACAACCTTCTTAAAAAGTTGAAATATCAGTTTGAGAGAAGGGAACTACACAAAGCAGGTAATAATAGTAGGCTTATCTGGAAATATTTAAAAACAAACATAATTAGAACGAAAACACCTGACCAACCACTCGAGCTGCTATATCCAAACAAAAACCCACACAACACCATAGACCATATCAATAAGTTCTTTATAAATGTTGGTAAAAACTTAGCCGAAAACTCACTAAAATCATGTAAACGCACTAATAATACAAGATACCGACCTACTAAGACTCCAGTGAATTCTTTTGTTTTGTTAGATACTGACACTGAGGAAATAATAAGAATCATTACAGGCTTAAAAGATGTCTGTGCCACCGGATCGGACAACATACCTAATAATATACTTAAAGCATTTAGGCTGCTTCTTGCACCTCCTCTGACTCATATATTCCAATTATGTCTAACTCAAGGAATATTCCCGGATGAACTCAAAAGAGCGGTTGTCACACCAGTGTTTAAATCTGGTGATAAGACTTGTGTTAATAACTATAGGCCTATCTCTGTCTTAACAGGTTTATCAAAGATTCTGGAGAAACTTATTAATAGCAGATTAATAAACTATCTAGAGAAAAATAACCTACTGTCGGACTGTCAGTATGGCTTTAGGCCAGCGCGATCCACCACCCAGGCAGTACATAAATTAACAGAATATCTTACTAACAATCTAGATAAGGGCATGCATACCATGGGTATCTTCCTCGACCTTGCCAAGGCCTTTGATAGTATTTCGTGCAATATTCTACTAGGGAAGCTTGAATTTCTTGGAATAAGAGGAACACAACTTCAATTATTCGCCGACTATCTTAGTAATCGCAAGCAATCGGTAAAAATTGGGGATCGCACAAGCAATGTGATGTCTAACAGTAACTTTAGCGTCCCACAGGGAAGTGTGTTAGGAAGTACCTTATTTTTAATTTATATTAATGACCTCTGCGCCACCCCATTACATAACGGTATGATAATATCATATGCTGATGACACAGTTCTGTTATTCGCCGCAAAAACACGTTCAGATTTATATAGTCACGCCCAATGTGGTTTTAATTTTGTGACGAATTGGCTTAATGAAAACCTACTCACATTAAATGCAGATAAGACAAAATACGTATTATTCACAATGCGCAATATTTATAAAACACCACACAACCTACAAATATTCGCGCATAGGTGTAGAACTGCTGACGCACCATGTCTGTGTCCCACTATAGACAAAACCGATGACATAAAATATCTCGGCGTCACGATTGACAAAAACCTAAATTTTCGTAAGCAAATAAGTTTGATATGTACCAGAGTACGTAAACTAATATACATATTCAAGAACCTACGTGCTATAGCCAATTACAAGTTAATAAAACAGGTATATTTGGCTTTGTGTCAATCCATTATCACGTACTGCATAACGTCCTGGGGTGGTGCAGCGGGTTCAATCCTACTCCCGCTGGAACGCTCCCAAAGAGCCCTTCTCAAGGTAGCCACTTATCGGCCGCGTAGATTTCCCACCCATCAACTATATACGAAATGCGATGTACTCTCAGTACGACAATTGTTTATATTAAGTATTATATTGTATCAGCATACCAAACTCACACCACCTGAACAGACCGGGGTAGGACGACGGAGAGACCGGGTTTGCACCATTCCACTCTTCCAACATGCTTATGTAAATAAATTTCACATATTCTTAGGCCCTTATTTGTACAACAAGTTCAATAAGAAATTAACCATCAGTAACTTAAATTATAGAGAATGCAAGGCTTTGGTGACTGATTACCTAAAGAAACTAGATTACGAGGACACGGAAGAGTTGTTGGAGATTGTAAGCTAAAAGTTTGACTGTAAGCTTATTGTATCTAGTCTAGACTAATTGTATTATATTGTATTAATTAACATTAATTAGTACTATGATATTTAAAATGAGAACTGAGAAGGTCTGAAACACAGGTTTGACATAAACCTAGATCAGGCTGGTCCCAGTTATACTAAATTGATCTATATCTAACCTCGTTGTATAATCGGATTAAAGTGTTATTTTAGTATTAAAATGAAAAAAATGTAAAATAAACGTTAAGTTAGAATGTAAATGAACTTGTAATGATGTATATCAGGCAGCTAATAATTTTGTACTCTACGTAATGTAATGTAACTGAACTTTTTGAAAAATAAACATTTTTATTTATTTATTTATTTATTTATTGTGTTAAGAACGGTCACCAATCGTAGAACTAACCTGACTAGTATTATTTTATCATACACTATGTTTAACATCTATACTGACGGCACAGAAATTCTCTGTGTTTACAGGGTCGGCAGCATGAGTGCACTCCCCTGGTGTTGCACACGTCCATACGCCACGGTAACCACTTTCCATCAGGTGGACCGTGTGCTTGTCTGCCACCACAGTTGTATAAAAACAAAAAAAGAACCATTCGAACATAACATACACTACGGAACACACCCAAAATAGGCATTTATGAGTGTGTACTGTATTTCAGGACGCTTATATAGAACGGTTCGCGAAGGCATGCGAGGCCGTTCAAGAAGGCAACATCCCGCCGCACATCGGGCTCACCAATATGGAGTCCGAATTACGTACTAGGTATGTTTATTCAAACAGTTTATAATTTTTAGGGATAACGAAAAGTGTTCAAAGGAATTTTGGGCTCAATTTTAATAAAAACTTGAAAGTTACTTTTCAAAAAAAACTATATTCCCAGTAAGGAATTGATTTTATTTTATTTTATTTTATTTTTTCGGAAAACTTACAGCTAATTTTAACAATAGCAAGGTCAATAACATAATAATGGCCAATTAAAAGTTTTCACAGATAGCTTAAAGTACATACATACAGCTAAAAAAACACTCCCACACACCCATACAAATTAAGTTGAGAAAAACAGAAAAGAGAAAAGGAAGTTCTATTCATTGCCTAAAACAAAATTCGCACAGAATCCTCTTCAACTTTACAGTACTAGTTGTAAACAGATCTATGTCAACGCTCCTGCAAACCATATTAAAGGTACGGCATGCCCTTATTAAATATGAGTTTTGTCTGTACGTAGTCGTTGCTAGAGGAGTATGTAACAAATTTGCTCGACGTAAATAGGTTGGCGATACGCACAAGCCTATTTTATTAACCAACTCTGTATCCGTTGATCCATTAAAAATACTAAATAGAAAAGATAAATCCGCTATTTTTCGTCGCTCAGAAAGTGGAAGTATATGAAATTTTTTACAACGTGTATGGTAATCAGGCAGAAAACACTTCGAACGATATTGAATGTACCTCAAAAACCTACGCTGTATACTCTCCAATCGATCAATATATACGTTGAAAATCGGGTTCCAAACCTGCGAGGCATATTCGAGGTGACTGCGAACGAAAGAACAGTATAAAATTTTAATTGTTTTAATATGCTTGAAGTCTGATGAGAGTCTCAATACAAAACGAAGTGCCTTTGTTGCTTTGTTTATAATATTGTCGATGTGCGAATCAAATATGAGTTTGGAATCAAAGGTAACTCCGAGATCTTTAACAGTATTAACTCTGATTAAGGGTGTATTCTGTAGTTTGTAGGCGAATACAATAGGCTGCGGTTTGCGGGTAAAAGTGCAAACGGAGCATTTAGACACGTTTAAATCGAGTTTGTTTAATAAGCAATAATTTTGGAATCGATCCAAGTCCTCCTGTAAAGACAGGGCATCAGTAACGGTGTTCACTTTTTTTAGAGTTTTCATATCATCTGCGTACAATAAAACATTCGACCACCGAAAACAATCAGTGAGATCGTTGACAAAAATGTTGAACAACAAAGGCCCAAGTAAGGATCCCTGAGGAACACCCGAAGGTACGAGCACTGCTCTAGATGAGTAACCATTTGAAACTACTGTCTGGCATCTATTTTCAACATAAGAAACGAACCACCTGTAGAGATTTCCCCTTATGCCCATAGCCAACAGTTTACGCATAAGTATTTTATGATTTATTTTGTCAAAACACTTGCTGTAGTCTGTATATATAACATCAACCTGAGATCTTTGCGACATGGACTTAGAAATAAAATCAGTACACAAAATAAGATTTGTTGTAGTCGATCGACCCTTCAAAAAACCATGTTGGTGTTCGTTAAAACCTAATTTAAGTGCTGAGTAGACTTGTTTGTAAACAATTTTTTCCAGTATTTTGGCAAATACACATAGCTTTGAAATAGGCCTATAATTTTGAATAGCGGTTTTCGGTCCTTTTTTTAAAATCGGTGTTATATACGCAGACTTCCAGATGGTAGGCATTACACCTGTATTGAGGGAACGTTGAAAAATAATCGAAAGTGGAAGGGTAAGACTTTCGGCGCAGTTTGCTATAAATACTGGCGGAATATTATCTGGTCCCGCGGTTTTATTCAACTCAACCCGTTTTAACAACATGTTCAGTTCATCCTCGCCAACTTCCACGGAGTTAATATCTGAGCTGTTATGATCAGCATACCCGGAAAGGTCTTGCAAATTGTCTGACGACAAACTATTATCAGTTTGGGAACACGGCATAAGAAAGTTGGAGTGAAAATAGTCACTAAACATATTGCATATAACTTCACCATCCCCAGATGAGCGTTGTCCGTATTGCAAGACCGCGGGGTAGCAATTAGCGTGTTTTTTAGATTTAACATAAGCCCAAAAGGCTCGAGGATTATAACTAATATTGGATTCTATTTTTGCTAAATACTCGTCAAACAATTCCTTTTCAAGATCCTTCGCCCGTTGTCTTAAAATGTCAAATGAATGATAATCCGAGCGATTGCCATACTTTCTAAACTTCGAGTGAAATTTGGCTTTTTCTTTTACGACCTTTATCAGTGAACTATTGTACCAAGCGGGATATTTAGACTGTGCAGTGACGGTCTTAGTGGGAATATAAGTATTACGCAACCGGTTAATAGTATCGTAAAAGTAGGTCACTGCATCTTCAAGAGATCTGCTACTCAGTTGACAATACCAGTTCACACTGTTCAGTTCACGTTTTATGGCATCGTAATCAGCCTGTCTGTACATATATTGCGCACGGGGTCGAATAGGCAGGCTGTGCAACTGAACGAAGTCAGCCGAGACGCAAAGTGCTCTGTGGTTCATATCCTCAGGTACAAGAGGGTCAGTACAATGAGAAACAACCACTTCGTTGTTGGAAAGAACGAGATCGAGTATCCTGTCATTGTCATTTCGATGACCATTATATTGTAATAAACTACAAATGTTTAAATTGTCAATTAAATTTGTCTGACAACCTCCCTGCAAATTACTCGGGTACAGAGAAGAGTTATCACCTGATGGTTGCCAGACAATATTGGGTTGGTTAAAGTCGCCTAGAACTAGAAACGTATCAGTTGGATTATTGATAATAATATCTGTTAAGTTATTGGCAAAGTTACTTAACTGCACTGCTAATGTATTACCCAGGTTCTGATCACAAATGTAAACAACACAGATATGTATTTTGTACGATAACTTGGGTTTTTTCTGACTTAGGATTAGTGTGATCCATAGATCCTCCGCACTCGAGCACCATTCCGTGCGAACTTTGGCCCCAAGTTCTCGCCTTGCTGCTATCAAGACACCCCCTCCCAAACTCTGGCCGGTATTCTCATAGTCGCGGTCTAGTCTCCATATAAGATATCGGTCGTCGAACAATTCACTATCCGCAACACCATCTATAAGCCAGGTCTCCGTTATGCAAATAATATCAAAGCTATTCACACTTACATTTCTAGAAAAAGTACTTGTTTTCGTTCGCAGTCCCCTGACATGCTGATAAAAAATACTAAGAGGCAACATCGCAAGTTACAAAAGCCCTAGCAATAAAGTAACAAGAAATTAAGACACACTCAAAACACGGTGAAAACGTATAGTGCAGTGATAACGGAATACAGAGATGGATGCTAGTTCCAGTTATGTGTAAACCATTAAACGCATAAATGCAAAAGTAGAAAGAATAAAAACAATGTGCACATTCAAAACCAGTTACATAAATGCCCACCGTAAGATCCGTAAGTAAGCCGGTAGCTGCGATCCATATTACACAGCTATTTAAACATAACATCCAACGTATAAAAGTACTAATAACTATACGGAAATTACTTCCAGCACTACATAAATTCTTAGGCGCATGAATGTAGAAATACTTATCATAGTGTGCACATAATAACACAGTCATACGAATTCCCATCTCAAGATTTACAAATAAGACGGTAGTGGCGATCCATATCACATAGGTATTTAAACATAACATCAAATATATAAAAAACTGATAAAAAGTAATATTTATAGCAATAACAGACACAGAATGATAATTTATAAAACATATGTAGCAAATAGCGACTTCAAAATTAGCGTTATCGAAAGTAAAATAATTAAAATTGAAGTAGGTAGTTAGGTAAATTCTTTGCGATAAGTGAACAGCAGCCCAGTAACATGCATAGATATACGTAAACATCCTATCAACAGTTCTCAAACTTTTTACAAAGTTTATGACACGTTTGTCAATTACACTATTTTCTTTAAATCTAATTCCGATTTGATGACATGTGTTGTAGAACTTGAGTTTTTTCTTACTAAAATCTTGCAGTTTTTCACCCATATATATGAAAAATTTTGATCCCATTGAATTGATCCCATTGAATGTGAAGAATAAAACACGTAGTATGATGACACTATTTAATGGCGTCATTAATAAGTAACAAATTGTGAGAATACATGTTTGCAAATTTGAAGATAGCTGAATTTTACGTCTCAAGGATTGTATACTTCCAGCAAATAAATAAAAAATTGAAATAATGACTCGCTATAGCATTCTAGGTCGTCATTGTTTGACTCGTTGGTTATAGCCTTATAGCCACCGGGACCGATGGCTTAACGTATTCTCTGAGACAGATGTATTTCTATGTGTTAAGAATGATCACCTATCCCAAGACGGAACTGACAAATATTGCTTAACTTTGTAATGCTTAAATGTTACCTTTGACTATATACTGTAAAAACACATTATTGCTCACAAAATGCAACGATAAATTCGATGATCGATCGGCTCGAAATAAGCGTTATGTGTGAGTAAGCTGATGTCCCTATTACCATGAAACTGTCTGTATACGTATAGTCATGGGGTATTGATACTAAGAAAATGTCTTTAGTAATACTCAAAAAACAATAGATGGCATTAGTAGCCTCATTTAAAGAAATAAAAAAGTTTAGATCGAGAGATAGATTTAGAATCACGTAAATTATTTTAGAATAGAACTTGAACAGATGATAATGTAAGCATGTTAGCATACAAAACTCATTAGTAATGTAATAAATGAAGATTTCGTGACAATACTGCTATTTTAGGAAGCCGCCATCTAGCGGTATGGTGCATTAAGTTTGTAACTTTTACAATTACCGCAGAATCTGGTAGAATCAATATAGATTAGAATATTAATAGTTTTATTCAGTCACATTCAATAATGTGTTTAGAGTATGTTTTATTTTTTAATAAGTTAATTTTTAATAGTAAAAATTAGAAAAGTTTCCCAAATAATATCGCCATCTAGTAACAACTCTTGCAAACAAAAATTTCCCGCCTTCTTTTGGAAGTTACGGATTTTGTGCATCTGTATAATAATTATATTATCTGTGGTACAGTCTAAGATGCTGACCTACTCGGTTACCCCTTAGCCAACCACTAAAACCTAAAACCTTTTCCAGCATATCCGAGCTGCCCACCGCCAACGTGGAAGTGCTGGCGCGCTACCTGCCGGTGGCGCTGGACAAGCTGCTGCACCTGCTGGTGGCGCCGCCCGTGCTGGCGGGGCAGACGCTCAACATCGCGCAGGACGTGTTCACCTGCCTCGCGCACCTCTTCACGGACATAGCCGTGAGTATTGCAAGGGATATATCTCTCATATACAATGTGCTCTATACGCGCAGTTTCTTGGATATTTTTGAGGATAAAGCAGGGTGCTTCGGGGGTTGACGAGCTTAAAAACAATCCGCGCACGCCAGGGCCTTGTTTTTCTCACGATTTAGGTCCGAGAAACTTGTTCCGATTAAGCAATCAAATCAAACAATTAGCCCACTGCAGTCCACTGCTGGACACGAGGTATACAGTTGTGCAATTTTCTAAGCATTAGGCGTCATTGTTATTGGTCGGACAGGATGACGTCACTGGAGAGATCGACCAATGAAAATCTATCAAAGCCGGTCGCAGTGCTGCGCTCGACGCTGAATGCTTGACGAATTCCACAGTAGAATAGTCCTACACCTGCGCTTGCAGTATTTAAGGTTTTTGTGTACCGAAAATTGTATTTTCCGCCAGTTTTATTCCCTACTCCTCTAGAAAAGTGGCAATTCGCTAGCCGGCGTTTGATGGAATAGAATGACGAATGTATAGGATTCGGTGTATATGACAGTCGTTAACGCATGTCTATAGGGGCTGAATAAACAATATATATATATAAGTCAGAGAATTGCGCCGCCCCAAACACAAGTTGGTACACACGACGATATTTTCGTCCAATTAAGCATTCCAACTGGGGAAGTACTCCGCCCTACAGAATACTGCGGTCATAATTACTTCGTATTGTGTTCCCGGCGGTGAGTAGGGTAGCCAGAGCTCACTGGAGAGTGTTCGTGCTGTCAGTGGGAAGACCCTTAGGCTAAGCTAAGCCTTACTTGTCCTGCTTTATCTTCTACACTAATGGCACAGAAACTCTCTGTTCTAACAAAGTCGGCAGCGCGAGTGAGAGGCCCCACGGTAACCAATTCCCATCAGGTGGACCGTGTGCTTGTCTGCCACCAAAGTGGTACAAAAAATAACCCCCCACCTAGCCAACGTGGATGGGGCCGGCAGAGCAAGCGGACAGTTAGTAGTCGCGACGTGCGAACGTGTCTGTTCGAATATTTCTCCGCCTAGTCTATTCCTTGATATATCTCCGTCTATTTCCTTATAATTCCTGCTTAGTGTATGTGCCCTATGTGTTGAAATATAGTGAAAAAAGTGCCCACAAAATTCCAAAAACCATCCTCGTCGATAGATATATTGTCTATTTAGGCCGCAATTTTAATTTAACCTATCTGAACCAGGTCCCATTTATCATTTTATTTCTAGAACATGAATGAAGGCTCGACATGCGACTCTCATGGACGCAGCGGGCTGCTGACCACCTACATACAGTACCAGTGCACCATCCCGAGACCCTCGCTCACTGACCGAGACATCGGCCTGCCGCTGCCTCCTACTGGTACGTGTGGATGCTATATAAACCAAGGCTCGATCACATAACAATAACCACTTCGCATCAAATGGGCCCATAAGTGTCTGCCAAATAAAAGGCAAAAAAAAAACATCTAAAACTATAAAAGAAAGAAAGTCCAGCATTTTACCGGGCATAATACGGACCAATCGCGCTGGCCGCAATAAATTTTACGACATTAGTAGAGTACTCGTTAATCATATACACTTCAACAAAACAAAAACATTAAAATTCGTTACGTGAACGTATCGAGAGAACGAATTGCAATGCCTTTTTTTTATGGGTATGTTCACGTTACGAATTTGAATGTTTTTCGTGCTTGGGGCACAATACCCCAAGCATGAATAACTATCGTAATCTTTATAGTAAAGTAAAAGCCTAATAGTATGGGTAATGGACTGCTGAGACGAGGTCTCGGGTTCGAACCCAGGTTTTCCATGGCACACACCAATGACTTTTTGATGCTTTTCAAAGTTATGTGTATTTATCGCAGGTTTATAAGTGCCCAGTTAATGGCAATAGGCTCGCCACCTATTACATTGGGACCTAAACATAAACCGGCGAAATGTGGGTGCTAGCACCTCTGCCTACCCCTTCGGGGATAAAGGCGTGAGTTTATGTATGTTATAGTAAAAGTATCGAGAGACCCGAGCATTGCAATTGGCCAGCTACAGACATAGGTCTACAGCAGGCAGTCGGCCAATTGCAATGCTCTATTCTCTCGAGTTAACGATACGATTACGTAGTTTTTCGTGCTAGGGATACTGTCCTCGTTCGTATCCGATACACGGTTGTCGAGCTCTCAATATCATTTAGTCTTAAGTAAGTAAATCAATCTATAACATTTTTATCAATATGCGGTGTCCCATACATTACTTTGATCCTTCGAGCCGGACATACTACTCCTATAGTAATTTATAATGATAATTTTTAATTTTGACAGGTTACAATTTCTTTTTTATCCATTCAGTATAACTTAATTTTATTGTGTTTCAATCTTATTCATTATGACATTCAGTATAAGTTATTTTCATTATGTTTCAATTTTACTCGTGACATTATGATATTACATATTGACATTGTTATGAATTACTAATTATGAAAATTTAAATGATTGTGTATCTATGTACTTGATTGAATGATATTATATTATCAAATATCTATATTTGCATGCCTTGAGGCGGAATTTGGCTGTTCAAAAAAATAATGTCATGTAAACATCTTATGTACTCATTTTCGCAAAGGGAAGGCAAGGAGCTTTTGCTGCCTAAAAGCAAAAGCTCCTTTTTCACACTGCACCAATGAAAAAACTAATTTCTACTCGCG
This sequence comes from Eilema caniola, assembly GCA_949126895.1. Lineage (NCBI taxonomy): Eukaryota > Metazoa > Arthropoda > Insecta > Lepidoptera > Erebidae > Eilema > Eilema caniola. The sequence continues at coordinate 3,297,777 of OX421464.1, read as the reverse complement.
CCTCTATGTATAAATCTGTACTTGCAGTGATGACAGACGGCTCGTGTAAGATACTTCACGAAGAGTTGGCTCTGCAGTGGGTGGTGGCCAGCGGGGCTACGAGGGACCTCGCTATGCAGAACTCTTGGTTAGTATCTATTTCAAAAGCCTGGTTGTCTGCTACGTATATTTACATATTTATAGGCTTGCTAGTTATATCCTGCCTTATATTTTTACCAATTGACAGGTGTGAAAAAACTGAATGGGGTTTTAGAGCTTCACCAATATTGTCGTCGTGTAGGCACTTTTCATAACTTCCATTTTTATTGGCGGCTATCTCTAACTCAGCGCAAACACCTCGGCAAGCGAATGAGAGCGAACAACAAGCCCCTTTCTCTGTCACTCACAGTTGCTGAGTTCGCAGCCGGAGGTAAGTCGCGGTATACTGGTCTAGACATATAGTTGGACCTAAAATGTGCTATATACGCGCAGTACACGGGGTGCTTTGCTCGTGGACGAGCTCAAGTTTACTGCCAGGGCCTCGTGGGCCTCGCGGGCCTCGCGACTTGGGTTCAAGATACGTGTCCCGAGGTTTGCGACACTCAGGCCTGATAAGTAGTACAAGGCACTCTGTGCCCCGCAGGTCGCTGTTCGAGCTGATGGTGAAGTCCATGGTGGAGTACCTGTACTGGAGCGGCGCGCACGAGGCGCGGCGCAAGGCGCGCTTCCCCGACCAGTTCACGGATGACGTCACCACGCTCGTCAGCAACGTCACCTCCGAGATCATCTCACGGTCGGTACACGCACGCACGCACACGTACATACACACACACTCACGCACACACGCACACGCAAAAGAACGCACGCACGCACGCACACACATGCACTGATACACACATAAATAAGTATGCACCTTCAGAACTTTATATTAAATGGTGACTGTACATGAGGATAAACAATGATCAATGCCTTCTATGTATACTACTAGACTGACTGTTCATACATAGGTACATATAATTACGCCCGTAAATCTCTGCAAGAATAGACAGAAGTTTATTAACAGTCGTTTCAAATCCGAAATTCCAAGTATAGACCACATACCGCACACCATGGTCACTCAGGAACCTTGTCTAGTTAAATATGCATTTTTTATCTACTTTATTGTTAACTATAGTAGGAGGTAAGACACGACGGTATTTCCGTCCAATTCAGCAGTCCGACTGGGGAAGTACCTCCGCCCTACAGAATACCGCGACCATAATAACCTCGTGTTGTGTTACCGGCGATGAGTAGGGTAGCGAGAGCTCACTGGAGAGTTTTTGTGCTGTCAGTGGGAAGACCAAAGGATATTCCTGCTTTGTCTTCTACACTCACGGTACACAAACTCTGTGTTTACAGAATCGGCAGCACGAGTGTGACTCCTGGTGTTGCACACTTCCATAGGCCACGGTAACCACTTTCCATCAGGTGGGCCGTGTACTTGTCTGCCACCGGTATGAAAAATTATTATTTTTTAATCATCAATGTGTCTTTTTCCAGATACGGTAAAGACAGCCGCCTAACTCAGAGCCTCAACAACAGCCTGGCGTTCTTCTTGTTTGACCTGCTCAGCATCATGGACCGCGGCTACGTGTTCAATCTCATTCGCACCTACTACAAACAGATGTGCGCTAAGATCGCGTCTCTGCCGGATGCTGTGCCTCTGGTCCAGTATAAGGTTGGTGAGGTCGTATCATATCGGAACATCGTTCGCTCAATTTGTATGTATACGATGAACTTTCAAGTGAGCGTGGATGATCAAAAAAAAAAAAAAAGGAAAGAGTCTCAGCATTGATTGTGATGGAAACTAAAACTGCATCATGTAGTCTGAATGGAACCAATAAGTAGCTTAATTTTGTTTTTACTCAGAAATTTTTACAAAAGGGTTGTGTCCTATTTATTTTAGTATCGTAAACTGTACCATTTATAATAAAAAGCTTTTGCCCGCGGCTCCGCCCGCGTGGATGTCGGTTATTGCGACCAAATACACCTATGTCCTTTCCCAGGGTCTAATCTGCCACTATACAAAATTTCATTACAATCAGTTCAGTGGTTTAGGCGTGAAAGTGTAACATACAGACAGACAGACAGAGTAACTTTCGCATTTATAATATTAGTATGGACAATGAACTATTAGAGTGTAATATGCATATGACAAATAGTTTTAAAGATATTTGACTTTGAAATTTCAATTTCTCGAGCCGCCCGAAAACGCTCTAAACAAAATCGCTGCACGCTGTGACGTCAGTGTCTTGGCGCGTAGCTCAAGAGAGTTTTGCATTTATGTCAGTTCACGTTGCTTTTACACATGTAGGTACAATGCATAATAATATTGATTTGAAATTATGGACTCTGGGAAGATATAAATTTTGTAATACTGTTGCATAATAGAGAGTGTTACCATAAAATAAAACTTACCTATTATTTTTTCATCAATATCCGGAATCCATCTTGAGTCAAGCACCTGTCTTTCTACCTGTTGTCAACGTATTTCCGGTCTTCTCTCCGTATTTAGCGCCCTCTATAGTGACTTTTTGGTATTAAGCGCTCTTGGCGGGGGACGACCGCCATTAATGTCATTATTGCACTCATGATGCACCAGGTAGGCCTTACCTGGATTCCGGATATTGATGAAAAAATAATAGGTAAGTTTTATTTTATGGTAAAACTCTCTATTATTTGTTTTGTATCAATATCCGGAATCCATCTTGAGTGATGTGTTTGTTATCTCCTGGTGCGCTTAATTCACGATGCTATAATGTGTAGGTATGGTAAGCCATTGAGTAAGTAAGAACTCATTACCTTTTCAACTAATGTATATATTATAATCGAGTAATACTTCTATATGCATTAAACAGTAAATTTAATTAAACAATATTATTCTTACACAATCATTTCAATTCACAGCATCAAAGTAATTTGATAACGATACTGAACTATTAGGGTTTATTGTAATATCTTTCAATTCTCTTTGATAATAGTTTTGGAAGGTATGAATCATTTTCCAGTTCCCTGTTGCAAGAATTTGATCTATGGGAAAATTTTCCACGAAATTTAGTGAAGCTACTGCTGATCTTACCGACCCGGGAGTAGCATCGATGCCAGCAGCCTTCAAGAGCGATTTCACCCATCCACCGATCACAGTTCTAGACGCCGGTTTAACCTCACCTATAGCTGTGATAAATAAGTTTAATATATTTTGTCTACGATTAGCCGTTACTTGTAACAATTGCCTGAGCCAGAAAACTGCATTTAATTTTTTATCGGGATGTTCTCTAAGCCTCCAGCCGGACTGTCTATGAGTGATACTATCCGTTTTTGAACCAAATGCTGGCCATAATACAATACTTGTCTCCTCATTTATCCAGCTGTCTTTATCAATCCGTAACAATGTTAGATCATGAACTCGACGACTAGATGATAGTAATAAAAGGGTTGCTGTATGTCTTAACACCTGATATATATTGTTTTCATCCACATCGTACGTACTCATGTATTGCAATAACAACTTAGGATTCCAAACTGGTGGTTTGGCTGGTTTCTCTCGTGCAACGGCAATTGCTTTTAACATATGTTTGACAAAGAAATTAGAAGATAAATCAATTTTAGAAGTTAAATGCGTAAACGTTGAAATTACCGACTTATGAACCAATATAGTTTTATATGCTAGTCCTACTACGGTATGAAGGTGAGCTAGATAACGAGCTACCTGCTCTGGGCGTGGGTATTTATAGTTTACCGAATTAGAGTCGCACCACTTGACCCATCTGGTCCATGCAGGTCTGTAAGTATTAATTGTTGAACCTCTCCAGCTGGTCATTAGTAGATTTCTCTCTTGCTCAGTCCACTCCGTCAACATATCCTGCCACCCGAAATCAGCCATGCTTCTAATTGAAGGTCTTGAACTTGTGGTGGGTGGATCCCCGTTTGAGTGTCGTACAGGACATGATCTAGATTGGGAATTAAATAAGCCGGGCACCGCGCTCTGCTCTGAACATCTGCTCTCCAGAACACTTTGTTCCATTTCGGGGCAATCAATATGTAGAGCCCGCTGGCTTGGTTCAGATGGTTGAGCACTCTGGGTACGAGGTTTGGTGGCGGAAACAACCACGCTAGTTGATAATGCCATTGGTGACAAAACGCATTGTGGCAATGCGCTTTCTTGTCTTGCACATCTAGGGAAACATACTTTGGTACTACGTGAGCTGTCTTTGATGCAAACAGGTCTATTTCCGGTGTACCCCACATCTGGAAAATCTGCCTTGTTGCTCTTGATATTAAATGCCATTCGGGACAACTCTTTTGACGAGAGAGAGCGTCTACTTCGATATTGAATCGGCCTGGAAAGTAATACGCTATCAGATGTATATCCCTTCTGTCCAACACCTCGAGTAGAAGTCGTGTTTGTTTCAATAATTTTTTGGACCTCGTTCCGCCTTCCTTGTTTATATAGGATACTACTGTCCGATTGTCGGTTTGCAGAAGTACCACAGTTTTTTCTAACCGCTGTTGCTCTTGTTGTATTGCTGCGTGAACTGCAAACATCTCTTTTTGATTTGCATGCCAAGACTGCTGGCGTTTCATCCAGGATCCCATAATCTTCATGTCGTCGAGTTGTGCACCCCATCCTATGTCGGACGCGTCCGTAGTTAGCAAGTGAGTCACCGACTTGACATGTATCGGCATAGACGCCCCTATGGCCTGGTACCACCATTCCATCTCGGTGCGTACTGGTTGAGGAATACTCACGAGATGATAAGGGTTTTCCTTTGGCAGCTGTCGACTGTAGTATTGCAGTGTACGACAGTGAAGCCGGCCTCTCCGAGTCACAAACGAAGCAAAATTGAGTCTCCCCATTAGAGTTTGATACTGTTTGAGGGACCATTTGCTTTTCTGGAGCTGTTGCTGAAGTGCTCTGCGTAGCGATAAGCACTTCTGCTCTGACAGGGACTTTGCGTTGCGTTTTGTGTCCCAAGTTATGCCAAGAAACTCGAGGCATTGAGTCGGAGCAAGCACAGACTTCTCAAAATTGAGAGTCCAGCCCAGTAATTTTAGAATTTTGATGGCAAATGCTATGTCTTCTTGTAACTGCTGTTTGGACTGGTTTGTTATAAGAAAATCGTCTAAATAAACTACGCATCTGATATGGTAACCTCTTAGAAATTCTGCCACCCAATTTGTGATTGAAGCAAACGTTCTCGGTGCAGAAGCTAGGCCAAACGGCAAACACGTCATCTGGAGTAATTGGTGTTTGTTTGGGTCCGGATGGTAATTGAGCCTTAGGAACCTTCGATGTTGCTGTGCTATTGGTATGTGAAAATATGCCTGGCTCAAGTCTACTTTTGTCATCCAGTCTAGAGGTTGTAAGAAATTTGGTACCCGAAAGTGGCTGAATAATTGGAAGGGCTTTGTTATCACGAATTGATTCAGTCGCTTCAAATTGAAAATGGGTCGAAAGGAACCGTCTAGCTTTGGTATTAGGAAGAACGTTGATAGGTAACTCGGATCTCGCTCTGCATGTTCGAGTATCCCCAGCTCCAACATAATTCTCATCTGTGTAGTCATGTCTGGAGATATTTTGGTTCGATAGCGTTGTAAGATTGTGGAGTTTGGAAATATAAGAGGCGGCTTTAGACTGAATGGTATGAGTATCCCGCTTAAAAACTTGCATATTTTTTCTGGTGCACCTAAATTGCTCCAAACACTCAGAAATCGTTTTAGACAGCCGCCTCGAAATATCTGGTAGTCATTCGTGATATTTCTTTCTTGAAGAAGTCGCCTGCGATTTCTTTTCTTTGGTTTTGTCGCGACGGTTGTGGGTAGTTGGGTGAGATTTATTTCGCGCTGAACCTGATGGCTTTCTCTTTTGAATCTGCTTGTTCCCACGAAAAAACCCATTATTTGCATTATGACTGGTTGAAGCATTTGGCTTCCGATAGTAGTTCACGAGTTGAGGTTGGTCCACTCGCTCAGTTGTTGAGACTAGTTTATCCACCCCCCCCCCCCCCCCCCCCCCAATTTTTTGAAGGTAGATTTGAATAGACTCTTCGTTAAATAGGTAATTTGCGCTAGGGGGAATTTTGTGTAGCACATCGTTTGTAATAAGATATATATAATATATATAATACAGAATCCCCTGCTCATGTGGCTCGGTATACGTGGGCACCACCCAAAGAAGCATTAAGACCCGCCTGTCGGAACATGAACGTAATTGCCGCCTCTGCCACTTCGACAAGTCAGCGGTTGCAGAACACACCCAAGAGGATGGGAATCATACCATCGAATTTCAGAACACGAAAGTTCTAGCTACCACAACACATTTCTTCCCACGTATGCTTCGAGAAGCCATCGAAATATTCAAGCATCCCAACAACTTTAATCGAAAAAACGAGGGATTTCAGCTCCAAAAAGATTGGTACCCAGCACTGAGAGCCACTCGGTATCACAGTGCAAACAACCAATCAGGATCGAGAACGTCCGCGCCACAGCGCTTGGCCAATCAGAATCAAGTGAGTCGATTCCCCGCTCCGACCGTGCCTATAAATACAGCAGTGACTCAAGCCATCGCGCCACTCGCAGGTCAGCCGCCGGCGAGGCAAGGTCTCCGAAGTTGTCGTCGCCCGGCCCTGCGCCACTGAAGATGTCGACCGCAGTGATCGACGAAACGTCTGGAACGCAAGTTTCACATGGACCACGGCCAACCAGCCCGGAAGCAGTATATTCTACAAATAATAAGGGTTCTTATAACACGAGTGTGTTTTAAAAAAACGAGCCGTAGGCGAGTTTTTTTATAGTATCACACGAGTGTTATAAGACCAAGTTATGTACAGTGTCATACACTACTTTATCTACTCTCATACTATAATACATAAACTAATTTATTTTACAAACAAAATTTAAATGTAAATGTTCTCGTCAAGGCGCAAACATCGATTGCGCATGCGTGTTTCTTTTTTTTTTCTTCGAATCTGCGGATTCTTTTTTAAAGTAGTGGTTCAGTCCAGATGGAGGTTGTATAGGTGTATCGTTATGATTAAAAAGTTATTTTATGATATAGGTGTCCATACAAGACCTGTATCGTAATAAAACTTTTTTTTTGACCTGTGCGTAATGTTCGTCATAAGAGTTTTGATGTCAATTTTATAATCTGTGTATTATAGTATCAGAGTAGATAAAATAACTTTTTAATCATAACGATACACCTATACAACCTCCATCTCGACTGAACCTCTACTTTAAAAAAAGAATCCGCCATTTCGGAAGAAAAAAAAAAGAAACACGCATGCGCAATCGAAGTTTGTGCCTTGGCGCGAATATTTTATTTTTGTTCTATACATTTAAATTAAACAAAGTTTGGTTTGGTTTGTAAAATAAATTAGTTTATGTATTATAGTATGAGAGTAGATAAAGTAGTGTATGACACTGTACATAACTTGGTCTTATAACACTCGTGTGATAATATAAAAAAACTCGCCTACGGCTCGTTTTTTTAAAACACACTCGTGTTTTAAGAACCCTTATTATGCAACAGTATCATAAACTACTATTAACTATTTTGGAAATTAAAAATAATGAAAAGTCATAGTTTCAATTTAGTTAGGCAACTATGCATATTTGTTGAGAAAAAACTACGACATAAAGCATTGTTGGCGAATATTGTTGACTCGGGACACTCCCAACTTGAACAAGATAAATTACGTAGAATGTGTAGGAACTTGTGTAGGGTGTTCGTATTGTCCGATTCCCTGAGAGCCGGTCGCGCGAGCTGGTGATTGGCTAGCGCTCAGTGCGCGTTCGGATGTTAGCGACACACTGAGTATCGTCTTGGCGCCTTGCCGCGTGTACCGCGGTGAGGGATTTAAGATTATCCGCTGTAATCATTACATTCACAAATGTAGTTTTAGCTAGGAATTGATTTAGACACACACAAGCACGCAGGCACATTATTGAATAATTTCTGGGAAGTAATACAATATGCCAAATGAAAGAAAAAATCTTATTTTAACAAAATGGTTCATTATTTTTCTTACGATACCTTAATGAAATAATGAAATGAATTTTGATTCATAATGAATTTTGATTCAACCAGGTGGCTATGTCGTCCAAAGTGTTATTTATATCTGTTTCATACGATTCTTCTTTTTCACAGTCCATTACTATTGTTGTGTCATCAGCAAACAGCACACAATCATATTTAACAACCTGGGGAAGGTCATTTATGTATAGAAGGAATAATATTGGTCCTAGTATACTTCCCTGTGGGACACCAAAGTGATTACATTTAGGCTCAGAATCAAAAGTAACAACACTATTTGTTTCTTTGTCGAATTGCACAACCCTCGTGATTTGCATTCTATCTGTCAGGAAAGATTTGATCCATTCAATGGCTGGACCTCTGATACCATAGCTTTCAAGTTTGACCATTAAGGTAGGGTGATGAACAAAATCAAATGCCTTGCTCAAGTCTAAGAACAACGCTGTAGTTGGTATTTTAGCATTAATGTTACACACTATAGATTTAACTAAATTATATGCTGCCATTGAGCACGACTTGTTTTTTCTAAACCCAAACTGTTCCCCAGCAAAAACCTCAAACCTGTCCAGAAAACTCTCCATTCTCCTGTACATAACTTTTTCAAAGACTTTGGATAAAGTTGGAGTCAATGAAATCGGTCGGTAATTGTTTTTATCCATTTTAGAGCCTTTTTATGCAGAGGTTTTATAATAGATAATCTGAGTCTATCCGGAAAACATCCATTCTCCAAGGACAAATTAATAATATAGGCCAAGGGAGTTGCTATATGTTGTGCGATTTGCTTCAGGAGGATAGAATTGATATTATCGTATCCCGATGACTTAGAATTATTTAAAGCTTTAATTATACTAAATATTTCATTTGGATTAGTAGGTTCCAGGAATATGGTATTGTCGACAGTTTTAATATTAAAATTACAATTTTGAATGTCAGGTGAAATTAAATTATTTTTAACAATGTCAATAAAATAGTTATTAAATATTCCTGCAATGTCTTGTCCTGATGCAATTTTAGCACTATTGTCAATCAATTGATCAATATATCCCCTTGCTGGTTCGTTACCTACATTGCCCTTTACTATGTCCCAAGTGGCCCTACCTTTATTACTTGAGTGAGCAATATGCCTTAGGTTACATAAGGAATTGCATATACATTTTTTAAGTTGATTTGAGTATGTTTTAAATTTTGTTTTATTTTCATTTGTTCTATTCATGTAGTATTTATATCTTAATGTTCTTTTAGTTTTACTACTAGCTTTAATGCCTCTAGTTATCCACTTGGGCTTATTAGTTTTATAATATTTTTTTATTGTAACACGTGGGAAACACAGACGATAGAATAGGGATAGTGTGTCATGGAAAGTGTTGAAAGCCCTATTAGTATTTGAAATATCATAGATTTCAGAGAAACTTAAGCTACCCATACACTCAACAAACCTCTTGATATTATTTCTATTCATATCATATATTGTCGAGAGATAGTAACCTTTTACATTTTCCGTGTTATATTTAAATGTAACAACCTGAGCTGTGTTATGATCCGATAAGTTTAGCTTAAAAATTTTCCCTATTACATTCGGAATATTACTCATTATGTTGTCTATACATCTATTCATTCTAGTGGCCTCCTGAATATGATGGCGTATACCGTAATTGGAAATAAGTTCCTTAAATTTAGTGCAGTCTTTATTGTTATCTAGAAAGTTAATGTTAAAATCTCCACTTATTATAATTCTCCTCATTTTGTTTTGCATTTTTGTTAGGGTTTTAATAAAATGTTGAAAAAATATATCAATATTGGAATTAGGGGTTCTATATATGCATAATATTATGAGGTTCATACTTTTAATTTCAACCCCGCAAATCTCATAATGACTTTTTATGCATAAGTCTTTAAGTTCTTTCAACTCATCACATTGGATATTATTCCTACACAATATACATTTACCACCCCGCCGTTGATTTCGTCGTGAATAGATGGCACACAAATTGAAATCATTTATTTTTAGGTAGTGCTCCTCACCCTCTATTACAAAATGTTCTGTTAAGCATATCACATCGAAATTTACATTTTTTGATTCAGACATTTCTTTTAAGGCTATTTCTATGTCGGAGATTTTATTAATAGCACCTGCAATATTTTGATGCAGTAACGAAAAACTGCTCTCCTTATTAACTTTTTTATTAGTCACGAAAAAAGTTACTAATATGAACTTTTGTAGTATTTGCTTGAGCAGTTCCTTTATCAACTCTGGGAAAGTAGAAAGGAATGGTTCCCTTAATTGGTGGAGGCTTTTTATGTGCAGCAGGTCTTATAGTAAAAGCCTCACAATTATAAAACTTAGTCAATTGCTTACTAAACGAAAGATACCTATATTTATATTGTCTCAGATTAATATTATGAATTATCTTATTAATGATGTCACTGTAATTATTAATTTCAATAAATTTGCAATTGTCATAGTTTTGTGCGAGTAGCTTAATTTTTTCATTTAGTTTATACTCATTTAAATATGCATTGTACTGAACATTTATAATAAAAACGTTACAATTTTTTAGCAACCTTATTGCACCAGCCACCTTCTTACCCTATTGATTTATTTTGAAAAGAATAACTAATACATAGCTTGATTTAACCCATTACGTTTTTCCTCAAAGTTTCGAAGGAGACCTATCCAAAGCAGACGCAGAATTAGAGTTAAGAACATGACCAATTTACAATGAAGCCATATCTCCATCTGCTTAAATAGTAATTCATCTTGTATAGCTGATACTTCCTCGGTCGAGATGAAGTCATGTTTTGTTGAAAAAGAAATTTCTACAAAACATGACTTCAGCTTTGCAATTCATTAAACATACGCCGTCGACCACAACGCTGCGTCAACCTTGCCAGAGATTGTCACTGGTTGGGCTGGGTGACGTCATTACAGATCGGCCCATGACACTCTCTATCGAGGCTGTGCTTGACGCTGTACGCTTAGAAAATTGCACAGCAGCGCTTCACAAGCTAACAACAACAATTTTTACCCAATCACAGCTGGCGTTCCTCCGCATTGTATGCTCTCACGAGCACTACGTAGCCTTAAACCTGCCGTGGGCGGGCGGCTCGGGCAGCGCCGGCGGGGGCGGCGTGTCGCCGGCCGCGTCCTGGCAGTCGCTGGGCTCGCACTCCAGCCACGCGCTCGGCCACGAGTTCCGCTCGCGCCACTACCTGGCCGGCCTGCTGCTCACCGAGCTCACCAACGCGCTGGAGCTGCAGTGAGTATCGTGTGCTCCCACGAGCACTACGTGGCACTGAACCTGCCGCGTCCTGGCAGTCGCTGGGCTCGCACTCCAGCCACGCGCTCGGCCACGAGTTCCGCTCGCGCCACTACCTGGCCGGCCTGCTGCTCACCGAGCTCACCAACGCGCTGGAGCTGCAGTGAGTATCGTGTGCTCCCACGAGCACTACGTGGCACTGAACCTGCCGCGTCCTGGCAGTCGCTGGGCTCGCACTCCAGCCACGCGCTCGGCCACGAGTTCCGCTCGCGCCACTACCTGGCCGGCCTGCTGCTCACCGAGCTCACCAACGCGCTGGAGCTGCAGTGAGTATCGTGTGCTCCCACGAGCACTACGTGGCACTGAACCTGCCGCGTCCTGGCAGTCGCTGGGCTCGCACTCCAGCCACGCGCTCGGCCACGAGTTCCGCTCGCGCCACTACCTGGCCGGCCTGCTGCTCACCGAGCTCACCAACGCGCTGGAGCTGCAGTGAGTATCGTGTGCTCCCACGAGCACTACGTGGCACTGAACCTGCCGCGTCCTGGCAGTCGCTGGGCTCGCACTCCAGCCACGCGCTCGGCCACGAGTTCCGCTCGCGCCACTACCTGGCCGGCCTGCTGCTCACCGAGCTCACCAACGCGCTGGAGCTGCAGTGAGTATCGTGTGCTCCCACGAGCACTACGTGGCACTGAACCTGCCGCGTCCTGGCAGTCGCTGGGCTCGCACTCCAGCCACGCGCTCGGCCACGAGTTCCGCTCGCGCCACTACCTGGCCGGCCTGCTGCTCACCGAGCTCACCAACGCGCTGGAGCTGCAGTGAGTATCGTGTGCTCCCACGAGCACTACGTGGCACTGAACCTGCCGCGTCCTGGCAGTCGCTGGGCTCGCACTCCAGCCACGCGCTCGGCCACGAGTTCCGCTCGCGCCACTACCTGGCCGGCCTGCTGCTCACCGAGCTCACCAACGCGCTGGAGCTGCAGTGAGTATCGTGTGCTCCCACGAGCACTACGTGGCACTGAACCTGCCGCGTCCTGGCAGTCGCTGGGCTCGCACTCCAGCCACGCGCTCGGCCACGAGTTCCGCTCGCGCCACTACCTGGCCGGCCTGCTGCTCACCGAGCTCACCAACGCGCTGGAGCTGCAGTGAGTATCGTGTGCTCCCACGAGCACTACGTGGCACTGAACCTGCCGCGTCCTGGCAGTCGCTGGGCTCGCACTCCAGCCACGCGCTCGGCCACGAGTTCCGCTCGCGCCACTACCTGGCCGGCCTGCTGCTCACCGAGCTCACCAACGCGCTGGAGCTGCAGTGAGTATCGTGTGCTCCCACGAGCACTACGTGGCACTGAACCTGCCGCGTCCTGGCAGTCGCTGGGCTCGCACTCCAGCCACGCGCTCGGCCACGAGTTCCGCTCGCGCCACTACCTGGCCGGCCTGCTGCTCACCGAGCTCACCAACGCGCTGGAGCTGCAGTGAGTATCGTGTGCTCCCACGAGCACTACGTGGCACTGAACCTGCCGCGTCCTGGCAGTCGCTGGGCTCGCACTCCAGCCACGCGCTCGGCCACGAGTTCCGCTCGCGCCACTACCTGGCCGGCCTGCTGCTCACCGAGCTCACCAACGCGCTGGAGCTGCAGTGAGTATCGTGTGCTCCCACGAGCACTACGTGGCACTGAACCTGCCGCGTCCTGGCAGTCGCTGGGCTCGCACTCCAGCCACGCGCTCGGCCACGAGTTCCGCTCGCGCCACTACCTGGCCGGCCTGCTGCTCACCGAGCTCACCAACGCGCTGGAGCTGCAGTGAGTATCGTGTGCTCCCACGAGCACTACGTGGCACTGAACCTGCCGCGTCCTGGCAGTCGCTGGGCTCGCACTCCAGCCACGCGCTCGGCCACGAGTTCCGCTCGCGCCACTACCTGGCCGGCCTGCTGCTCACCGAGCTCACCAACTCACTGATCCCCCCCCTCCCCAGGAGCCCGGTGCTGCAGTGCGCGGCCGTGAACGGCGTGCTGTCGCTGCTGACGGCGCACGACGCCGACCCGCGGCTGGCGCCGCCGGAGCTGAAGGCGCGCGTGGCAGCGCTGTACCTGCCGCTGCTGGCCATCGTCATGGACGCGCAGCCGCAGCTGTACCGGGGCTTCAACAACAACAAAGGTGCGACTGGGCGCAACGGGTCCCAGGGATCAACACCACGGACAGTTCATTTGTCCTGGAACCCGCATCCAGATTAATCAGAAGTAATCAATTTAAATAGAAAAAAGTGAATCGGTCTAGGCGGGTTTTAAACTGCGATCGTTGCCTTACAGGGGCAATGCTTTGACCACTAAGGTACCAGACCACGCCCTAACCAATCCAAATTGCTCCTTTTATATCCGTCTATGAGGCGACGGTGGAGCATCTACCGACATTCTTACGATATTTTTTTCTATTTAAAATTGATTTGAATATTTAGTATGAAATATGCTTAAAATATTTAATTCAAATAATTAGAAGTAAATTGGAGAAGTTAGAAATACAATAAATCCAGTTTCCAGTCCTTAATTTTGTAAGGAGGGAAGTAAAAAGAAAATACTGTAGACCGACCGCTGCTATGGTACGCGTGAAGTGGCGGGGGATGACATAAAGTAAGAGAATGAAAGAGCATTAGGAGAAGAAAAAGAAAACGAGAGAGACGACCCGTGAACGCTGACGGCTCATCCATCTCATGCTCTTTCTTTCTCTTTTTTTAGCTTTTGACATAACTATAGCTAACGCTTTTTGGTTCCTTTTGAGAATAGCACGGGATACTACGGCGAGCTCAAATTCATCAAGCGTAGATTATTACAAAACGATGAACGCGCGCTAGAGCCTTGTTTTGTTTCAAGACATAGGTCCAACTGCCTTTGTGGCGTGGTGGTAGTGAACGCGACCGCTACGCGCAGAAGGCGCGGGTTTGATCCCCGCTCAGTGCAAATATTTGTAAGCATGAATATGTATATATAAATCGGTTCTCACATAATAATAATAATAAATGTTCCACAACATTTCACACAACGCCATCTAGACCCATGGCTAGCTTAACTAGCTTGTGTTATGGAATCTAGAATGCAGATAAACATACTTAGATGCATTTTTTTTGTAAATACATACATATTATACATAGAAACACCCAGACCAATGCGAATATACATATTCATGCATACAAATATTTGCACTGAGCGGGGATCGAACCCGCGCCTCCTGCGTAGCGGCCGCGTTCACTACCGCTACGCCACGAAATATGATGTGAAGAAATATTATGCAGTTGAAGGTTAATGATTGTTTTTATTGTTTTGGGTAGAAATACTGCAACTGGACAGTGAAATGGGACAGTTTAGTAGCATATACAACGCAGCGTCTCCGGAAGGTGAATTCAAACAGGTAATAACGAATCTGATACTTCATTTGACATGCTTTAATTTAAATAATATATTGATGTTTTATTTGTCAGTGAGAAGATCAGTTAGACTGCAGTGAGTACATACCGGCTTTATCGCAAGTCAATGACGGAGTCATATCTCCCACGTTGGCTCCCTGGGTTTTTTTTATTATGTATATATTTATTGTGTCCCCCGGCCAGGGGAGCTACTCCCTGGATAAAAGCCCCTCCAGTTTTTAATAATACATAGGAAAACAACCACAAAAAAATATAAAATAAAAATGATTTCAAAAATCCGAGTGCTGTCTAAAAGATCGTAACAAGTTTGATGGCAGGCGATACCCATTTACCAAGCATAAACCAAAAGGAAATTAATTAGTAAATAGCGGTCAATGGAGAGGCTCTTCCCTCAGTCCAGGGAACTACGGCCCGTATCAACATTCCTTCATCTCCTCCAGGAGAGGCAATGGGGAGACATAACGACTCAGCCATCGGAAATCCTCGCTACTAGAGTAAAATTTAGCGTCTCATCAAATCACACGCTAACAAATTTTCAATCATTTTTCACTCATATAATATGTGAGTGTAGAATGATGCACACATTAACTTAAAACACTAATACGTCTGTAGCGATGATGCACACATGTTAATCTTTTATTAGTGTGGCCTGGTAGCCGAACTGTTTTGTTGAGTGTATAGTCGGACTAAGGAGATGATGGATAAAGTTGTATGTAATGGTGCAACCGTATCTTCTTTGTCGACGGTCTATTAACAATTTGTTTGTAATGAATAGGCTTAGAAACTACTGGGCCGATTTAAAAAATTCTTTCACCATTAGAGAGCCATATTTGCAAAAAGTTTAGGGTTCCGTACGAAATCCACGGTACCCATTTTCCACCCGTGCGAAGCCACAGTCTCACACACAATAACATCCTCGCCTACTGTCCCCAGAGTGCGCGGCCGCCGTTCAACAGCGAGACGTCCCGCAACCTGCTGATGTGCCTGGCCTGGGTGCTGAAGTGGGCCGAGCGCGGCGCGCTGGGTGCGCTCGTGGCCGAGCTCGCTCCGCAGCGGGTGCTGGCGCTGCTGGCTCTCATCGACCTGTGCTTCAAGTGTCAGGAGTACAAGGTATACTTGTCTTTGACCCCGAGTAGCCATCAAAAGTTTGCATTTTGGAGCCTTTATTTTGCCCTCTCAGGGCCCATTTCCTCTGAAACAGCAGCAGCCGGTGGCAGCTAGAATTTGCTACCAGAAGTTGTTGCGAAACGACACTCTGCAGCGCCGCGTCGTTCCTTTGCTTTCAAATGACTTTGAACTTTTTCTCCCGTAGATAAGATTCGAAATGTTTTGTAATATTTTGTCTCAAAAAGCCGCTGCTGGGCGCTGCTCATCTTAAGGTATGTAATAACTGACCCTCTTTTCGAAAACTTTGCCTTCAGCTTACCATCAGGCGCGCTGAAGTCAAATTGCCGTATCCTACACAGAAAAAATAGTAACAATCTAACCAATGCCAATCAGCAGACAGACCGACTTGCATATAAATTAGCTTTCACTTTGAAAACTTTAATAGAAAATTTCAATGTTTGTCTGTGAAATATTTTCAAATTGTCAAATATTTTTTGCATTAGTTCTAATACTATAAGCATAGTATATACTAATCTAACACATTGCCCACGCAGGGTCGCAAGGAGATAATGAAATGCGCACAACAGAACGTGCGTAAAACAACAGACATCAAGGCCAAGTTAGAAGACGTTATACTGGGCCAGGGTTCCGCACGGTCCGATTTTATTATGAGGCGTAAGGGTGAGTCTTGTTATATTACACCTTTATCACCCTCCTGCCCTTATCCCAAGTTTATTTGCAGCCATCTCAACATTTAATCCCTTCTTAACCATTTCATCTTTCACACAGTTCATCCACCTCCTTTTAGGTCTTCCTCTCCCTTTGTAGCCATCCACTAGATAATGCTTTCCTTACAACATTACTTTCATCCCTACGCATTTCAAGTCCGAACCAGTACAATCTTGTTATATTACACACGGTAAATATACACGCAAAACACGCAGGCACGCACATTGTAGTAAACATTGTTTGCATGCAGACAAGTTTTTATCCTTTTACGAATGAGGTAAGCTACCTAATAATGGTAGTACAAATATGTAATAGTTGATATAACAATGATTCATGATATGATTGAAATAATAATGATACATAATGAATTCATAAAATTAAAAAATAACACTACTATCATTTTTAAACATATTTATTATTATTGGTAATTTTATAGCAATTAATTTTGAAGTTGGAAATATTTAATAAAATCTCCACGAGACAGGCTTAAGCTTGACCGACTGTGGGGTTGATAACTAAAGTTCTCTTTTTTCTGTGTAATTAAACAACATTAGTATGTATCGTCTCAGTAACTAACTACTATAGATCTAAGTCAGGCCTCCTTCACTCCATATACTTACGCGCTATAATTACCTACCGCCCGGCCGAGCGGCCTCGGGCCGTTTGCGGACCAAAATTCAGTGCTGTTTTCGCAAGCGAAGCGCACGCACGCTGTTTAATTTTAATCGCTCCGTTCGTTCGTTCGCGTACCTACGATGCCATCTGGTGCCTTATGTGCTGTAGATGGGTGCAAATCATGTAAAAGAAGGGATAAATACCTAACATTTTTCCATTTACCTGTCAATTTAATTTAATAAGCGAGAATTTAGAAAGGGCAAATCGAAATAATTTACCAACATCATTTTTGGGTGTCGGCTCTCGGATTAGTTTAAGCCGTTTCGTGTTTGCGTCGTACGGCATTCCAGATTTGATACGCATGTAACTAAACACCTAAATGATAATGTTCAATTTAGCAAATACACTAAAGTGTAGTAGCAAAGAATACTAAATGTAGTAGTATGCTTATCTTCTTATGTTAAAATATGCGGACATTGTAATAAAATACTTTTTTCATCTAAATAAAAAATGTCAACTTTCAAACATACCTACCTAGTAGGTGTGTTTGAAAGTTGTAATTTTTCACATAAGTAGAAAAATAGTAATAGGTACATAACTGGTCTGTTAATCAAATATTCAGATCTTCACAAGAAGGCAACCCTAACAGCGTAAGAAGAGATAAGAGGTACGCGATAGAAGGAGACGCAAGTTGTAGTTGAATAAAATTATAGGTACTTAATGTTGTGCAAGCTGAATTCCACCGTATTGCGTCGAAGCAAGACTGGAATTAATTTCAATCTTCTTGCGCAGTGATTCTTCTGTACGTTAGTACTATTAATTATTCTGTGTCTAAGTGAACGCAAATGTAGATTATTTTCTTGGTGAATAAACAATTCTTATTCTTATTCTTACAATTTGCATTACTCTAATGGTTAAACAGCTAAACGATGTTGAAGTTTGGGCTATTGGTCCGTTGTCTGCGTGTTGATTTTGATTGGTATATCCGATATCGGTTTCTTCAGAAACGACTGATTTTTATACCACTGAGGTACTAGACAAGTACACGATCCACCTGATGGAAAGTGGTCACCGTGGCCTATGGACGTGTGCAACACCAGGGGAGTCACACTTGTGCTGCCGACCATGTAAATGGTCTTTGATCACAAAAACTTTCCAGTGAGCTCTGGTTATCCTGCTTACCGCTGAGAACACAACACGAGGTAATTTGTTTTTTTTTTTAAAGAATATTAGCAACCGAAATTATCGAAATTACTAATATTGCCTCTAACCCCTCCAACTAAGCTGAATTGCTTGTGCTAGAAGTGGGTTCACGTCGTTAATGTAATGGCCAGGATTCGAACCCGGGACCTCTCGTTCGTAAAGCCGACTCTTTAACCACTAAGCTACTGACGCTTTTTTGTCGGTAGGCCGGAATTTCCCAGTTGGACTGCTCAATTTGATGGAAATACCGTCGTGTACTACCTCCATAAAGGAGATGTATTAACACCAGCATTACGCCATGTTTTTTTTATTCATACACAGAAATTTAGTGATAGGTTTGTTAAGAAAGCTGCGCAATCTTATTTGGATAGGTTAGATTAGAAGCCTAGCCCGAGAGCGGGGCTTCGTGGTTATTTTTTATAACCAGGTACAAATAAGTCACTTGCCTATCTGTTACATTAAATGGCTAGGAAAGTAATTGAATGACATCGATTTGTCGCCGCCTACTATCATCATCAGCCGTTCAATTAACTGCTTAGGCCGGTAACTAAACGGCGCCATTCAATTAACGGCCTGAATGATATTTAGCCGTAACGTTTATTACAACATTTAATAAACTGGCTGGCTACTGCATAGGCCGTTTGTAAGATGGGCAACACCCCGAAATAAGATAGAAAATTATGCACATACATATTTAAACTCACGCCTGTTTGTCCCCGAGGGAGAAATAGAGGTGTATTCACAGAAAATTTGTGATAGACTTATTAAGACAGCTACGCAATCCGACTTGGATGGGTTAGGTTAGACGGCTAATTAACCCACATTAAACCTTCATGGTATTTTTTTATAACCATACAGAAATTACTCATTGTCTTAACTGATTGATTAAATAACTAGGCAAGTAATTAAACGTCATCGATCCAAGTCATTTGCCTAGCCGTTTAATCCAACGGCTGAACATCAGTCAGCCCGCTAATTAAACGGCGCCGTTTAGTAAAGATCCTAGGCAGTTATTTAAACACCCGATTAAACTAGTCGGCTGCGACTGATCCAAGCCATTTGCAGCCATTAAATCCAATGGCTGAACATCATTCAGGCCCTTAATTGAATCGCCGAGCCTAGGCTGATTAAGTTAGTTGGCTGTGACATATGCATATAGAATGCCTAAGCAACGATAGCTGTTGCGTACAGGCGGCGGCGGCAGTGGCGCGACCCCGGGCGGTGCGGGGCGGCGCGGGCGCTGGCGCAAGGAGTGGGTCCGCGGCGGTGCACGCCACGACTCGCACGCGCCGCCTGCGCCGCACCCGCAACTGGCCGCCGCGCTCGCCGCCGAGCTGTCACTCACGCTGCTGCACGCCATAGAGACCATCGTCCAGGTGAGTCCGCCCGCGGTATAATTTTTATTTTATTTTTTATAAATAAATATAAATAAATATTCCACAACATTCCACATTTCACACAACGCTATCTAGACCCATGGTAAGCATAGCTTAACTAGCTTGTGTTATGGAATCTAGAATGCGGATAAACATACTTAGATACGTTCTTTTTTTTTTGTAAATATATACATATTATACATAGAAACACCCAGACCAATGCAAATATACATATTCATGCATACAAATATTTGCACTGAGCGGGAATCGAACCCGCGCCTCCTGCGTAGCGGCCGCGTTCACTACCGCTACGCCACGGAGGCTGTCGTATATATATAATGCCCGGTTAACTTCCTACCTATATACTCAGCCTGCATGGAACATGGAAAGAAAGAAAGAAAGAAAGAGAGAAAGAAATTTATTTAGCAACTCACAAACTTAAAATTAAACTAGTGAGTTATAGTAACTTAAAACTAAACATTTGCGTGAGTGCCAAATAGGTCGCCATCTCAGCATAAAACTGCACAACTAAAAGTTGCGCAGCGCTGGTTTTCAGATGGCACCTAAGCAACACCATGGATTTGCAAAGAGTACACTTATCTATGCCGACTATTTTAAACATCGGTGCACATCTGACGAAACGTCCACAGATCCTTAAAGTAATGACCATTGGACAGTAACAACCGTAGTTCCTGTTTCAGCCACTTCACGGAATCGCTACCTTAAAGCACGTCGACCGTAAATAGCGCCCTTTACACGCACAGTCTTTCGCGACTAAAACCGCATTCGCGTGTGAAAGAGCGCGCGTGTAAAGACGTCACGCGTTCATAGGAACGTCCAGGATTGCGCGGCAGAATGCACGCACGTATAAGCGTCAGATTGTCAGAGAAACAGAGTAACAACACGCGCTCAGCGCTTCTATCTAACCCGTCGTATACGCGCAATCACGTCTTGTTTTTCGCGTGGGCTATACCGCCCGAAAGATTTTGTTAACTTTGAAGTCGCGCAATCCTGGACCCTCAAGGCGACTATCGTTTTGACGGAAATGGAACAGACGCTGGATGCTCGACGCACTAACGCATTACCGGTTAAGTGTGAACGATTGAATGTTTTATTTTACATTTCTAGCGTTACACGACCGATCATACGCAACGCATGTTCCGTCAGATGCGCACCGACCCTAAGTCTGATTAGTGAGACGTATTGGTACATTGATCATAGATCTATTCATGGCCTGAATGGACTCGTGTCCTTGGTATGTATCCCTTTAGTAGTTTTTTGGCTGACCAGTTAGGGTACATACGCGAAGTTTTTGACATTATTTTCACGAAATTTGCCGGTCACTAAACATATACAAGTGGGTCTTACATACAGAAAGGGCGTGTTATATTTTTTTTTTCCTTGTTTTGCAGACGTGTAGTAACCTAGAATGCGGCCAGAGCGTGTGTAGCGCCGCGTTGCAGGTCGTGTTGCGGGCGCTGCAGCGCAACCAGAGCGTGACCGTGTTGCAGCACATGTTCGCGACCGTGCGAGCGCTCATCGTCAAGGTAACATACATCACATGATATTTTACCTCCATGTGCCTGTTTATAACATTTTCATGAGTAGTAAAACACTCACCGGTATATTTAACATGTTTTATTTTTAGGGTTTTTCTAATTTTTAATATAAATGACCATATTATTTTCATGCACTAATATCGATATTGATTCTATAGTACCCGGCTTTTGATTTTACTTGTCGTTAGAAAGAAGAGTGAATGTCATTCCTCAAAACGCATCGAAGCTATAATAAAAAAGTGAAAATAGCAAATTCAACCTTATCTCGTAATAAATAGCGTGATTTTTATTATTTTTTGTAAGTTAAAATATCACGCATTCCATTGAATTTCTCCTTTATTATGAACTAGCTAATGCCCGCGGCTTCACCCGCGTGGAATTCTGTGTTACCCTTATTTAAAAATTTTCTCTGCGTAAGAACCATCATCGTATTGCAATGAATATTAAATAAAAAGAATTAGCGAAATAGGTTCAGCTGTTCTCGAGATTTGCGGTTAGCAACACATTCATCAATTCATTTTTATATTATAGACTAGCTGTCGCCCGCGGCTCCGCCCGCGTGGATGTCGGTTATCGCGAATCGGACTATAATTTGAGATTTAAACTATCCTATCTCTCAAGTTGGATCGAACTGCACATGGTGTGCGAATTTTATTATAATCGGTTAAGTGGTTTAGGAGTCCATTGAGGACAAACATTGTGACACGAGATTTATATATATTAAGATTGGTCCTTAAAGTTCGGTGATATCTGCTTACTGTACCACTAGTACGAACAACTATTGTAATCTTATCGTAAACGTATTGAGAGAACGGAGCATTGCGATGGGCCGGCTTCACACACAGCACAGGCTCACAGTAGGCAGCCGGCCAGTCGCAATGCTCCGTTCTCAAGGAACTATTTACAAGGGCAGAGTGATAAGTCTGGTAAAAATTAAATAAGGAGTGATATTTATTTAAAAAATATTATTTACTTTTCAACATAGTTTCCTTCTAAATCAATGCACTTCATCCAGCGTGTCTCTAACTTTTCGATCCCCTCCATATAATAAGACTTAGGCAACCCTTCGAAATTGGCGTTGGTTTCATGCATGATTGCTTCATTGGAGCTAAATCTTTTTCCACCAAGCCCTTTCCTTTAGTTCGGAAACAGAAAATAATCGCAAGGGGCTAAATCTGACGAATATGGTGGATAAGAAAGCAACTCATAGCGTAACTCATGAAATTTGGCCATGGTAATCGCGCAGGTCTTGGTGCCTCTTTCACCAAGACCTGCGCGATTACCATGGCCAAATTTCATGATTTTCTTCTTTGCCAAATGCGGTCGTTTTTCAGCTAAAATTCTGTTGAATTCGTCTAATGTATTGGCATAATAAGCGCCATTAATCGCCCTTCTCTAAGTAGTCAATATGGATAACTCCACGGGCATCCCAGAAAACTGTAGCCATAACTTTAGTGGCCGATAAAACTGCTTTGGCCTTCTTCGGAGCTGGTTCACCCTGAGAAATCCACTGTTTCGATTGTTGTTTGGTTTCGGGTGTATGGTGATGGATCCATGTTTCGTCTACTGTTACAAAACGTCGCAAGAATTCCGTCTTATTCCGTCGAAACAACGCCAAACCTGCTTCCGAAGTGGTCACACACACTTGTTTTTGATCAATATTCAGTAAATGCGGCACCCATCTCGCGGAGAGCTTCCTCATATCTAAATGTTGGTGTAAGATATTGCGCACACGTTCGTCTGTGATGCCTACTACCTCAACTATCTCGCGCACTTTTACTCTTCGGTCGTTTAACACTATGTCATGGATTTTAGCGATCATTTCTGGAGTAGTGACCTCAACCGGGCGTCCTGGACGTTCGCCATCACTTGTGCTTGTACGACCACATTTAAAATCAGTAAACCACTTATGAATCATTTTAATCGACGGAGCGGAGTCCCCGTAATATTTATCAAGCTTTTGTTTTTTTTCCGTAATAGTATTTTTTCTCAAAAAGTAATGTTTTATTCACACACGAAATTCACTTTTCTCCATCTTTGCGAAAATGCGTTCAATTGCTTTTCTTTAATGGCTGTAAAAAAATAAATAACCGGCGGTACTGGCTGAATAATTTAATTTAGTCCTTCAAAAGAGTGTTTAACATTCATGCAATTATACATTTCATGCAATTTGCGATAACCTTATTCCAAACTACTTTTTTACCAGACTTATCACTCCGCCCTCGTACTATACGATTACGATCGTTTTTCGTGCTCAGGGTACTGTTATGTAATCTTCATCCAGTTTTGTGGTTAACTGTTCGTTCAATCGTAGGCCTACTAACGTGGAGCCCTGTGATCCCAGTGAGTGTTTTACTACTAATATGAATGACTATGTCAATCTCAAATCATACAATACTGAAGTGACTATTAGATGTTTTGTTTTTACATACTGGAAATCCTCACGGATACCCCCCCCCCCCCCCATCCGGAGCCGGAGGGGGAGGTTATGTCGTACTCGAACCGACTAAACCCTAAACCGCACGCCGTCTGTGGGTCGATGTGCTAGGCCGAAGGTGAGGTTGTCCTGCGACATATCCCTCGCACCCCGGCTGACCCAGGGCCATTCCTCTCGGTCTGGCCCTCCTCGGGAGTGACTATTAGATGTATATCTTAGACATAAGTCGCGTGACAAACGAGGCCCTGATGTGTGTTTTGTGTTGTAATAATTAATATATGGTTTATGAATTTGCGCTCGTCCACTGCCGTAGCGCCCCGTACTATGCTCAAGACACTCAAGAAATGTGTACTGCGCGTATATAGAGCATATCCAAGATATATGCTCCGGATATTGACAGCACCCGTGGCGTAGCGGTAGTCAACGCGTAGGAGGTAGGTCACGACGGTATATCCGTCCAATTGAGCAGTCTGACTGGGGAAGTATCTCCGCCCTACAGAATATCGCGGCCATAATAACGTCGTGTTGTGTACCCGGCGGTAAGTAGGGTAGCCAGAGCTCACTAGAGAGTTTTTGTGCTGTCAGTGGGAAGACCAAGGGCTATTCCTGCTTTGTCTTCTACATTGACGGCACCAGGGTCGGCAGCATGAGTGTGACTCCCCTGGTGTTGCACACGTCAATAGGCCACGGTAACCACTTTCCATCAGGTGGGCCGTATGCTTGTTTGCCACCTCAGTGGTATTAAAAAAAAACGCGGCCGCTACGCTGGAGGCGCATGTGCGAGCCGCGCTGAATGTAAATATTTGTATGCACGAATATGGCTATTTGCATTAATCTGGTCGTGTCTCGGAGAGTTAAACCACTATTGCCAGACGAATATTTATGGCAGTGTTCACGGGTAGTTGGAGCCCTCAAAAATCCAACAACTAGTCTAGCTGCAATGCTTCGATATCGCCTTTGGGTTGTGGAGGTCAGATGGCAGTCGTTTCACGGGAAATATCGAAGTTCAGCCAAATTGACAGTTAGACTGGTAAAGCAGACCCCAGTCTCCAAATTGAAAGCTTCTGCTGCGACTGGAATTAACACGTATGTCCCGAGTATTTAATAAATGAGTCTCTTTTTCCAGCTGGGCTGGTCGTGCTGCGGTGAAGAGTCAGGCATCTGCCGCGTACTGCTGCGGCACTGCGCGGCGCTCTCAGGCGCCACGCGGGCGCATGCCTCTGCGACATTGTACGCGCTCATGCGACAACACTACCAACTTGGGAACGTGAGTATCTGTCGCGTACTGCTCGGGAACGTGTGCTTAGACCCTCCTGATCACAGAAATATATTAGGATAGAACTGCCATGTGAGCTGTAAACAAGTGGATAGTTTTTACTCAATTCCTGTCCTGTGAGACTTCTATCTGTTTCGAACGCTTACTCGGTACTGTTAAGACTAGCTTGTAATAACATCATTAAAAATACCTTCAATATTCCATATTGTGCTATTTCCAACTGTGGAATAAAAATGAGGAATTAAATTTGAAAAAAAAGGTTTTTCTTATCTCTTGTGAGTGTTTAATTACTGTGAAAAAGTCGCCACGCGCGACGTGTACGTGAACAGTGCGTATGGCCGTTCTATCCTAATATATTTCGTGCTCCTGATGCTGTCATTGGGGACACCGTTGACCGGACAGGTGATCAGCTCTAATGTATGGGACATTTCACCCTACTTATTTAGACCCTAACAGGACTAGTGATAAAGAGACGGAGTTGTGACTGTCTTGGATGCAACAACTGCCTTGGGCATCCAAACATACTTTTCTAGAGAAGGTCGAACACGACGGTATTTCCGTCCAATTGAGCATTCCAACTGGGGAAGTACCTCCGCCCTTCAGAATACCGCGGCCATAATAACCTCGTGTTGAGTTCCCGGCAGTGAGCATTGTAGCCAGAGCGCACTGCAGAGTTTTAGTGCTGTCAGTGGGAAGACCAAAGGCTATTCCTACTTTGTCTTCTACACTGATAGCACAGAAACTCTCTGTGTTAAGAAGAAACCTTCTGATTCCCTTTTTGATGAACGCCATATAGCAGTCGCTCAATACCGCAGGGTGGTCATTTCACAGCTTAAGCGCGCGCGGGATGAATCTTTTCAATATACTATACTAATATACTATACTAATAATATACTCTATCTATATCTAAATATCTAAACGCACACTGTTTGTTACAGAATTTCAGTCGAGTGAAAATGCAAGTGACGATGTCTCTGTCGTCCCTGGTCGGAACATCCACCACGTTTAGCGAAGACTCGTTGCGACGCGCGCTCAAGACTATCCTCGTGTACGCGGAGCATGACCACGACTTGCAAGACTCCAACTTCCCAGAACAGGTATGAGAAACATCATGCTTTTTTTATATCGCTAAGGTGGCAAACCCGACTGACTTGATGAGAAGCGGTTACAGTGGTCTATGGACGTATGCAACATCAGGGGTGTCACGTTTGCGGTACAACATCATCTTAGCATTTTTCCCGATCGTAGCAAAGGCTGTCACGACAATTGGTCGGCAGATTGTTGATCGACATTATAATTAGTCGACATGAGCTTAGGTCGACAAATACAATTAACCGACAAGTTAATTGGTCGGCATATTATTGATCGAATAATAGACTTATTTCTGCATGGTTTTAAAAAAGCGAAGCATCACAATAAACCTATCGCAAATTTTCTGTGAATACACCTCTGTCTACCCCCTCGGGGATTTATGTGGACTAATTATCGCTGTCGCCCCATGGGGTTGTCGACCAATTGTATGTCGATTAATTTTCCTGTCGACCAAGTGTCGTTCGATGAAAAGTCTGGGTCCACCGTCGCCTAGTACAGGGTACTTAAACTCCATTTTCTAATTTTGATTTGCCTTGAAAGAAAGAGCACTTTTATATTGGTAATCATGACGCACTTGTTTACAAGATGGAAGATTTTGACCTTACCTGTAGGAAAAGTACTTTAAATATTGCAGATAGCGAATATCACTCAAAGGAAACACTCCTTTATTTTTTTAAAGAAAGAAAACTGCATTCAAATATTTTTGAAAGCTCGCTTACCACATTCAGTAATCGAACCGACTAAAATCCAAAAAAATAACATCCTGTATTTGTATGGCACCAAACGATAGTGTCAATCATAACAAACATAATTAATAAATGAAATGAAAGGAAACCCTTGAAATTTAAACTGCTTCTTTTGAGTGAAATTCACTTAGGTAATGTCAAAATCTTCTATTTTGTATAAAGTTTTTATGAAAGTGGATGACGTAAGACCTAAATCTGAGAGGAAAGCCTCGCCAGAGCCTTTCGCAAGTTGTTGGCTTGGGTTATACATATGTTCAAAGGGTCCCAAAAACAGAACAAGTAAGGAGAATAAATTATTCACGCATCGAATACGTTAACTGTTGTTTTAAATACATTTTCTTCACCAGCCATCGCCAGAAGCGACACCTACAAAGAATTCGGTATGTCTGAAAGAAAACCAGGGCCCTCAGTAAATGTGTTTTGTTCCATATAACAATTCTTCTGTTTTCTACGTCTGTTACAAATTTCATCTCTATAGCACTCTTGTATGTCTAAATTGTTACTGTGTTGCCTGTAATCACCTCTTTACTGTGAAACCCGTGAGATAGTTCTAGCGATCCGATTTGAACCTACTGGTAATCGATTCGATTCTCTCGTATCGATTTAAAACTTTGCATGTAAACGTAGTCCGAATGATAAACGCCGGCAGCTTAGTGGTTAAAGAATCAGCCTTACGATTGACAAGTCCTAGGTCCGAATACTACCGACGTGAACCCACTCCTAACACAAGCAAGTTGCTGCAAAAAGTGGGTCTGGTGATGGGACATGTGACGTCACATTTCGTTTACTATATAAGGTATAAATTGGGTATTTGACTGACTAGTCAAATAAGTTACTTTGTAATAAACTTCAAAACGGTAAATCGTAAGGAAAATTGTATGAAAAATTTATTTGAGACGTCATAATATTTAATAGTCAAATCAATTACTACTAAAGGTTAGTTGGATGAAAAATAAATAAGAACTATAAAATAAGAACCGACACAACTGTTTTTACTCTATTCTAAATTTAACAAGTTAAGATAAATAATTTATCTTGACTACAGAAAAATACTCAATTGTTTAACCATCAAAGGGTGTATTTACGACAAGTTGAAACCCCTGCTCCACCCTCGTGGTATTTGAATCCCATTCTCGTAATCCATGAGAACCTATCCCCAGGATAAAATGTATTATTCCAGACTTTAATACATCCCTATTCCCATTCCCGTTAGAGCGTGATTGTATAACAATTATCCAAACGTCCAAACATATTCACTTACTTTCCGTCAGATAATATTAATAGGATACAATATTCCTCCATGCCTTAACTATTAGTGTGACTGTGACCGCGAGCGCCGGTACGCACGTCGTGGCGGGGGACGCCGTAAAGAGAAAGAGAGAGAATAAGCAATTAGCTGAGATCGAGCGAGACACTGCACTCAGCGCTCACGGTCACACTATATCTTCAAATGTTTTTCTCAACCCTGTCCTTTGTAACCGTATTTCAATTTCTGATAACCTTTAACTAAGAAATCTTCCAATTTCAAAGGTAAAAGACCTGGTATTCAACCTGCACATGATACTCTCCGACACGGTGAAGATGAAGGAGTTCCAGGAGGACCCGGAGATGTTGCTCGACCTGATGCACAGGATCGCGCGAGGGTACCAGCACAGCCCGGACCTGAGGCTAACCTGGCTCAATAATATGGCGCAGAAACATATGGAGGTAAATTAATAGTAGTTTATGATACTGTTGCATAATATAATATTTTTTTATAGTATCACACGAGTGTTATAAGACCAAGTTATGTACAGTGTCATACACTACTTTATCTACTCTCATACTATAATACATAAACTAATTTATTTTACAAACAAAATTTAAATGTAAATGTTCTCGTCAAGGCGCAAACATCGATTGCGCATGCGTGTTTCTTTTTTTTTTCTTCGAATCTGCGGATTCTTTTTTAAAGTAGTGGTTCAGTCCAGATGGAGGTTGTATAGGTGTATCGTTATGATTAAAAAGTTATTTTATGATATAGGTGTCCATACAAGACCTGTATCGTAATAAAACTTTTTTTTTGACCTGTGCGAAATGTTCGTCATAAGAGTTTTGATGTCAATTTTATAATCTGTGTATTATAGTATCAGAGTAGATAAAAATGTTAATTTGACTCACGTTTACATTGTACCTAAAATTTTACTGCAATATTAAAACGAAGGATCACAAAACAATCAAACAGTCAATCGGTAATTACGTAAACGATCCATGGATTTAGTCACCTAGGCGAAGGTTACCACTGGAATGGGTGACCGTTTAGTGATGTTACACTTAAGCGCTTCCGTGCTTCAGAGGGCACGTTAAATCCGGTTCCGGCTGTCAACAGTCGTAAGGTCAAGACGGCGACCTGAACAACTCTGTCACAGGTTGGCCACTAATCACACGAAAAGAAGAAAGCTATTGACCAAACTATTAAACCGGATTAATTCTTTTAGAAAATAGTATTTGGGTTACTCGTGGGTAATCGAAATTACAAGCAACTATAATTCACATAAAAAAGTCCGGCTTGACATCAATTCGAGTGAATGCTTTGACTCTTGAATGCAAAGCTACCCAGATGAGGATCTTTTAAAAGGCCTTTGATATGGTTTACTATGATAACCTATTATATTATACTGATAATCGTAGCATTAATTATTCGTTTTTATTGTAATATAAAACTTATTACATATTTTCTTTTAAATTTGCACTATTTTTGAAGACTGACCTTATTGAAGTACGCATTGCATAGTAGGATTACCTCAAGGATCTTATTTAGGACCACAATTTTTTTGTATTGAAAAATTCTGCATAGATAAGTAAAACTCATAGAGCGGACAGAGGTTTTGTTATTAGATTGCCCTTTAAAAAGATCACGTGATATTATGCGGAGTTGGGGGTGAAATGAGATTAGAGATCTTCTACCTCTTTATTTTGTTACTACATTGAACTAACATACATAAACTAAGAAATCATCGTAATCACCGTCCTTGCGTTAATCTCAGTCGCATCCGAAGCTTTTTCTGTGAAGCGGCTTCCATCTGACCTCCACAACCCAACGGCGACATTAAAACTATTAGATCAGCTTTTTTTAGGGCTTCAACTACAGTAATCCTCAAAATAATGCCGTGAAAACGTATCCAATGTACAGATTCCTGAAGGTTTATTTCGTGTGTAGCGTTCGAACCACACGGAGGCGGGCATGTGCCTGATCCACGGCGCGGCGCTGGTGGCGGAGCAGATGTGCGCGGGCGGGCGCGGCGCGGCGCTGCTGCAGAACGTGACGCACAACGCGCTCGACGAGAGCTGCGCCGACGCACTGCATCACCACCTCACGCACCTGGAGCTGCAGGTAAGGATCAGCAGATGTGCGCGGGCGGGCGCGGCGCGGCGCTGCTGCAGAACGTGACGCACAACGCGCTCGACGAGAGCTGCGCCGACGCGCTGCATCACCACCTCACGCACCTGGAGCTGCAGGTAAGGATCAGCAGATGTGCGCGGGCGGGCGCGGCGCGGCGCTGCTGCAGAACGTGACGCACAACGCGCTCGACGAGAGCTGCGCCGACGCACTGCATCACCACCTCACGCACCTGGAGCTGCAGGTAAGGATCAGCAGATGTGCGCGGGCGGGCGCGGCGCGGCGCTGCTGCAGAACGTGACGCACAACGCGCTCGACGAGAGCTGCGCCGACGCGCTGCATCACCACCTCACGCACCTGGAGCTGCTGGTAAGGATCAGCAGATGTGCGCGGGCGGGCGCGGCGCGGCGCTGCTGCAGAACGTGACGCACAACGCGCTCGACGAGAGCTGCGCCGACGCGCTGCATCACCACCTCACGCACCTGGAGCTGCAGGTAAGGATCAGCAGATGTGCGCGGGCGGGCGCGGCGCGGCGCTGCTGCAGAACGTGACGCACAACGCGCTCGACGAGAGCTGCGCCGACGCACTGCATCACCACCTCACGCACCTGGAGCTGCAGGTAAGGATCAGCAGATGTGCGCGGGCGGGCGCGGCGCGGCGCTGCTGCAGAACGTGACGCACAACGCGCTCGACGAGAGCTGCGCCGACGCGCTGCATCACCACCTCACGCACCTGGAGCTGCAGGTAAGGATCAGCAGATGTGCGCGGGCGGGCGCGGCGCGGCGCTGCTGCAGAACGTGACGCACAACGCGCTCGACGAGAGCTGCGCCGACGCGCTGCATCACCACCTCACGCACCTGGAGCTGCAGGTAAGGATCAGCAGATGTGCGCGGGCGGGCGTAAAAATGCACTCTCATCATTTTTCTCTAACGCGTCAAAAGTAGTATAACTTCAAAAAGAAATTTTTCCCTACCTATGTTTTACGCGTCACTATCTCTGCCTAAACCCATGCGAAAATAAACTGGACTTCATTTTCTTTCGTACTACTGCGCTACACTAAGCTCCTTCCCGTTATAGTGGACATAAGTAAGTAATTTGTATATATTTCCACTTGCTACAATCATTACCTTCTTCCTATCATGGTGATTGTTTGCCACCAGGCACTGTTGGAGCACGCGGCCAGTGAGCTGATGACGGCGGGCATGTACGAGACAGTCAATGAGGTGTACAAAGTGCTTATACCCATCGCGGAAGAACACAGAGACTACAAGAAACTCGCTAATATACACGGGTATGTATGACACGATATACCTTCTTCATCCGACTCGCATCCGAAGCTTTAACCTTGGAGAGATCTGCTCTTTCCAGTCTAACTGCGGGTTTGACTGATCTTCGATAGATTGTGAAGCGACTGCCATCTGATCTTCACAACGCATTGGCGATATCGAAGCATTGCGGTTAAACCGGTTGTTTGTTTTAGCTCTCCAACTGCCCGTAACGACTGCCATAGATTCTGATGTTCGCATGGCAACCGGGACCGGCGGCTTAACGTTTACACCAAAAGATCACTGTAGCATTTTTTTTTCTTTCATCTACGAACCTTACCCTTCCTGTACGTACTGAACTTTCGTAATCAGCTACGGATTGTTTTCTTTCCTCGATAATAAACTGCAAAAATCTATGAAATAAAAAGCATTTCTGATGACTGGGTTATTTTTTTTTACCAAGCATAAAAATTTAAATAAAAATTATGCCGTTTCTTTTCAAAAAAATGCTTATGCCGTCTTCTTTATTATATATCATGGAACGCGAGAGTTTAAAAGGTGGTAATTGATTAATTTTATGCAATAAATTAAAATAGTGAGAGAACTGTAAAGAGATTGTATATACCTGTCAACAGGCATGGCAGATCAGTACCGTGGTCCTCACAGTCACTCATAATTGAAAGAAAGACAGAAATACCTTTATTTATGATTCCCCACTTTGACACTAATTATACTCCATGTTTCGCCCTCGAGATTAGCGGTATTATAATTATTCGTAATTTTATTTACTTGTAGTATCGCGTTATTGACTTCCACTCCATCACTAAAGTTGAGAAAAAGGTGTCGCCACAAGCGACACCAAACTCAATTTAATTAATTTCTTCCGTTTCCTGTCACCTGTCACTGTCACCCGCACTTGCGAGGTCTCAACAGTTTCGTCTTTATTCGTGTTTTAGTGCTCATCCACTTCGGTTCACTACTTCGCACAAAGAAAATAAAATAAAATCATGCCGAAGCGCCGCCATGATAATGATTTTAACTATTTAATTAGTAAAATTCGAAAATTAGAAAGGCATGTTAAAAGATCGCGTCGTGAAAGTGTTCTTTCTCGATCGAGCCCATCAAGTCTATCTTCATCAGGATCATCTTCGGGCTCTTCAAGAGATCCCTCACCAATTCCTGCTGAGAATGTCACAAGTAAGTACCCTCATTATTTATAATTTTGTGAAAAAGTGAAAATTACAAAGGATGGCCCAGGGCCGATCCGAAACTTAGACCTAGGGTCTAAATCGATGCGCCAGGACGACCGAGGGTCCGTCTACACCAAATGGCTAGCATTCGTTGCACCAGGATGACCTAGGGTCGATCCGAAATTTAGACCTAGGGTCTAACACAGTGCACTAAGACTACCTAGGGTGGTCATATGGTTGCACTTGTTGCAGCTGATCTCAAATGAAAGGGTTTATCCGAACCTAGTCCTAGGGACCTAGGTTTGGCCTTAAAGCTGATTTATATCAGTTTTACCCTTAATGTTGGAAAAACCTGAAGATTCATAGGAATTTGTGGTTTTATACATGCTACCCTCTGATTTGCAATAATCTAGAGCGGAAGAATGCAGTGTTGCTGTTTATTATTACAGTTTACGATAATGCATCAAACCCGGTAGTAAATACTGTGGTGGTCACAGAACTGCCTGCGTCACCACAGCAGGAGACCACACCTACAATAATCATACCGGACACTCCGGTTGAAGTACCAATCCTTAGCAGATTTGAGGAAGCTACTACCTCGGCAGACATAATTGAGATCCTAGGCGATGATCCTTCAGCCTCTCAGGACTACGGTCCGGACATCAACAAGGAAGTGGCATCCAGATTCGCGCACTTCACAACATCCGGTTTGGACAAAGAAGTTCGTAAGGAACTTATAAAGAAACATTTAGTCCCTGGCAATTGCACAAACATAGCTGCACCGCAGCTTAATACGGAAATCAAGGCTGCCTTACCTGAATACGAGGTCAAAAGGGACAAGGCTATGGAGGCCAGGCAAAGGCAAATAGCAGCCGGCATTACATTTTTGGCGAAAATAATTTCTGACCAGCTAAGTAAACCAGATAAAGATGGTGACCTAATAAAAAGTTTGATGGAAATAGGTCGGCTATTTTGCGACGTCCAACATTCTGAGTCTGAAGCGAGACGCCACCTGGTGCTTAACAACGTCAAGAAGGATCTTAAAGATCAGTTGGCACTAACCAAAATTGACAAATTTCTGTTTGGAGACAACTTCGCCGAAACCCTAAAATCGGCCAAGGTGGTTTCAAAATCCTCATCCGACTTGAAGCCTGGGGCAGCTAAGAAGCCTAAATACTTAAACCAGAATAAAGGCTCTTCAAACAAGAACAATTTAAACTGGAAAGCAAGGACATCGGCCAGCAGGCAGCCGATGGCCCCGCAACAACGTTACCAGCCGCCTGCACAGCAGAACGCGAGGCAGCAGTCAACCTCGTCGCAGAGTTACACACAGCGGTCCAAGCAGACCCGCCGCCAGTAGACAAGGTACATTATGCAGGCAGACTTGCACTTTTTTATAATCAATGGTCCCGCATAACTAAGGATCAATCCATTTTGTCATGGATAAAGGGCTACCGAATCAAGTTTGATTGCCCGGTTAATCAGCCCTGCTTACCTAAATCAGTTTTTTCGGTTTTTGAAAGTAAAAACATAGCTGAAGCTGTTCATAGCTTAATGTCTATTGGGGCCGTTTCTGAATGTGAATCTAGCCTTGACCAATATGTGTCACGAGTGTTTACTGTACCTAAGCCAAATGGGAAGACGAGATTTATTTTAAATTTAAAGGGATTAAATAAATTCATAAATACACAACATTTTAAGTTAGAAGACATTCGAACTGCTCTAAAGTTAATATCTAAAGATTGCTATGTAGCGACCTTAGACTTAAAAGATGCATACTTTTTAATTAAAGTACATCCAAATTCTCGGAAATATTTGCAATTTTTCTTTGATGGTAAACTGTACGAGTTCAATGTTGTCCCATTTGGTCTTTGTACATCTCCGTTTATATTCACTAAGCTTATGAAACCGGTCGTAAAATTGTTACGAGCTTGTGGCTATCTGTCATCGATTTATTTAGATGATTTCTTTCTAACTGGAAATACCTATCAGGAATGCCTTCAAAATATAGAGATTACTCGAAAATTACTAGAATCATTAGGATTCATTATCAATTATGAAAAGAGCATTTTGATACCGTCTCAATCTTGCAAGTACTTAGGGTATATTGTAGATACCCACAGGTGGCAGTTAAGTTTACCTGCAGACAAAAGAGCTCGTATTAAAGACGAGCTAGTAAAGATTAAAAAACTTAAATGTTGCAAGATAAGACAATTTGCACAATTAATAGGTTTATTAGTATCCGCATGTCCCGCAATAGAATACGGGCTGCTTTACACCAAGGAATTCGAACGTTGTAAGTTTTTAAACTTGATAAACAATGACAACTACGACAAGTACATGTCATTACCGTCTAATTTATTACCGGACATAAATTGGTGGTTAGGGGCCATTGATCGTTCTGTTCATAGAATCAGAGGTGCTAACTTTATTTTAGAAATAAGTATATTCTGACGCCTCAACGACTGGGTGGGGAGCTGCTTGTGGGGAACAAACGGCTAGTGGTCAGTGATCACATACTGAAAAACTATTGCATATAAATCAATTGGAACTTATGGCGGCCTTTTTCGCTCTTAGGATCTTTGCAAAAAACTATTTTAAATGTCAAATACTTTTACGCATTGATAACACTACCGCAGTTAGTTATATAAATCGAATGGGAGGTGTTCAATACCCTCATTTAACCAGGGTCACAAAAGACATATGGCAGTGGTGTGAATCTCGAAAGATTTTCGTAGTAGCTTCATACATAAAATCGCAGGATAATTTCACTGCAGACAGAGAATCTAGACGAACCCATCCTGATGTGGAATGGGAACTTTCTAACAGCGGCTTCGAAAAAATTTTAAAACATTTATTAACCCCAGAGATAGATTTGTTTGCCAACCGTATAAACAAGAAATGCAAAATATTCGTATCATGGCATAGGGATCCAGAGGCTTATGCTATTGACGCCTTTACTTTGGATTGGTCTAATCAATTGTTTTATGCTTTCCCGCCTGTGGCTGTGATATTGAAATCTTTGCGGAAAATAATATCCGACAAAGCCGAGGGTATCATGGTTATTCCTCGCTGGCCCTCTCAGCTATGGTACCCACTTTTTATGAGACTGCTCTCATCTGACCTTTTTTTTTTTTTTTTTTTTAATCTTTATTTTCTTTATAGAGGGCTTGGTACACAAAAGGAAGCGACCATGTCGCCCTCGTAATACAACTTATATATTATAACATCTTACAATCTAGCTCTTATTCCGAACTTAACTAATTTGTACAGTTCTTTGGCTTTCCAGGAATCTGGTTGGCTCAACACTGTGTTACACCAACCTACATCAATACGGCAATCAATGATATTGTTTACAATGGTACTTCTTATTGCTTCGTTCCGCACACACTCCATCAGAATATGATACACATCTTCGATCATATCGCACTCAGTGCAATTTGGTGACTCAGACTTTTTAATTAAATATGCAAACATATTTAGTGGAATGTGCCCAGAGCGAACTCTAAAGGCTATGACCAGAGAGTTCCTGTCTAACCTACCTGATTCAAACCAGGGATAGTGAAAAGGCATAGAGCAGATTGTCCTATACCATATTCCTTTGCTCAGTGAAATATTTATATAATAGTCGGACCATAGTTTGAAAATGTTATTTTTCAGGGTTGGGAGTGCATCTGTATAAAGTGGCTTTACGTAGGTGGAAATCCCATCTGTTACGGCCTCCTTCGCTAGACGGTCCGCTTCCTCATTGCCCCATATTCCCACATGAGATGGGACCCACTGTAAAATAACTTTTTTATCCTGCATATTAAGTAGCTGCAGGGACTCTAAAACTTTGTAGGCTATCGGAACTCCTCGAAAATTCGAGGTGCACCGAGCCACATGATGAAGCGCACTTCTAGCATCAATCAATACCACAAATTTGTCATGATTGATACTGCCTATATATGCTAAGGCCTCGAGCAGTGCAAATAGCTCCGCGTACATTATTGAGATATTGGTACCAATTTTAAATTTGATATGGGATTTAGTCTGTGGGTCGAACAAGGCTGCTCCTATACCGGATTTCTCTTTGGAGCCATCGGTGTAAATCTTATAATAATCGCTAAATTTGTTATTAATAACTTCGTTAAATTTCTCTCGCAAATATGAAGTCCCCAGACATTTTTTGGACTTAGTGTTACCGTCTAAATAGCACCAAATATTGTCCGTATTAATATTTTGGACCCATGTGTCCAGACTGTACATTTCCAAAACTTTTGACGAGTGTATGGGAATATCCTTAAAAAACTCCCAAATATTCACCAGAAGGGGAATTTTGCGAGTCCAGCGTCCCGGTCTAAGGCATTGTCTGGATAACTGAACAATTAAATCCGCGTTTACACTATCTTCCTCCGAGCTACTTTTTAAGAAGAATTTCCCGCCCAGATAACGTCTGCGTAAATGAAGAGGGTGTAAACATAGCTCCGTTTGCATTACGTGAATTGGAGTGCTCTTAATAAACCCTCCAATAACACGCATGCATTGGTTTTGAACTTTTTCAAGTTTATACAAATTAGTTTTTACACTCGAGTCGTACAGAAAACTACCATAGTCCAAGCGGCTCCGTATAATAGAAATGTACAATCTTCTTAGGTGTTTCGGATGAAGGCCCCAATCTGATCCAGCCAATACTTTAAGTACATTCATGAATTTTAGTGTCTTTGCTGCAACTTCTTTTATATGCTTACCCCATCTCAATGAGCGATCAAGCCACATACCCAAATATTTAACACTATCTACTACCGCTAGTTGTTGCCCATAGAGACTAATATTAACCTGCCTTCTATTAACGCCCTTCTTGAACACACATATTTTGCTTTTAGTTTTAGACATATCCAAACCAAGGTTCCCGAGCAATTCGACCATACTATCTAGGGCTAATTGAATGTTGAGGCAGCCCTCTTCCACTGTTTTGTACGAACCAAACAACACAAAGTCATCAGCATATTGAGATATACACACATTAACAAAATCATGACATATATGCATTGTAGCCACATTGAATAATATGGGGGAAAGCGGGTCACCCTGTGCGAGGCCTCGCCCCGTAGTTCGCGATATAGTCAGATTTTCAGAATGATTTATACTGAGCTCTCTAGATTTTATAAAATTCCATAAGTAATTGCATATATTAGATCCAGCCCCCAGTCTATCCAATGTTGCCAATAATACAGATATATTCACATTATTGTAAGCACCTTCTATATCTAAAAAACAACCCAAGGTTACGGTGTTGTTACAAAATCCTAATTGTATTTGCGAAACTAATCGAGCAAGGCTGTCCAAACTGGATCGAGATTTTCTAAATCCAACCATAAATTTTGAGAAGTATTCTTTGCTTTCTAGGTACCATTCCAGCCTATGTTTTAGAATTGTATGAAATACCTTGCAAGGACAAGACATGAGAGCTATTGGTCGCGCATCTGACCCTGGTTGTGAATTGTTGCTAGACTTTGGTATGGCACTAATTCTTGTTCTCCTCCATTGTACAGGGATGACACCCTTCACAATTAAATTATTGTATATAGCAATTAAGAATTCTAGGCCCACATCAGGCAGGTGCTTCAGCATAGAGAAAGAAATGTCATCGTCTCCAGGGGCAGTATCTTTTGGTTTAATGGCACGGTTTAGCTCTTGTCTAGATATAGGTCTCTCTAGAGCTTGATTAATCGATGTAAATACTGGATTCGGTGATATCACAAAGTCAGGTGCCAGACTGTGTAAAAGATTACTAGCCGTTACTTCATTGATTACATTTCTATTGGGTCGGTGTCCTTTCAGCCATTTCATCCGTCGCCACATGTCGCTAGCTGATGTCGTTTCGTTTATACTGCTGCAAAATTCTCTCCAGGCTTTCTTTTTTGCTGATCGAATCATACGTTGTACCGATGCAACTTTTGTCTGGAGTAATGTTAAATTTTGGGGAGTGGGGTTCCTTCTAATAGTGGCCAAAGCAAGTCTGCGCTCGGCCACGGCACGTGAGATGCCCGTATTCCAATAAGGCTTTGGGGAGAATTTTTCAATCTGTAACGGATTTTGACATACTCTTACCATGGGGATATGCTTATTTGCTGCAAAGTTTATTGTATCTATGAACTGGTTATACGCTTCTTGAGGCTCATTGGACATTTGTATTTTTGGAAAGGTGGTACTGAGGATAGTTGTGTATTCTGACCAGTTTGCTTTCTTAAAATTACGCTTTTTGCCATTAAATAAGCATGGCGCAGACAACGTAGATAATTTGATAATTCGATGGTCACTTCCAAGGTTTTCATTAGTAACTTTCCATTCAAAGTTTAACGCAATATCAGCGGTGACCATAGATACGTCAGGGGACGTTTTTTGTAGTCTACCGTTCACTAATTTAACTCTAGTTGGGTTACCATCATTTAAAGTCACATAGTTTTTATCAAGTATGGTATCAAAGATTTGAATTCCTCGGGTATCAGTCTTACATGACCAACTGCAATGGTGACCATTAAAGTCACCTGCTACTAAGGTGCGCCTTTGGCCTAATCCAAAAATTATTTCCCAGTCGTGAATTGAGGTTTGAATAGATGAAGGGCAGTATAATGAGATTATATTTTCAAGACTAGAGCAGTTTAGAATTTTAACATGAATTAGCTGAATGCCGGGATTGTTATTGTGGACTTGGCAAAGTTGATACCTGATGGATGAGTGGATAATAATTGCGGTACCACCATATCCATCATCTCGGTCCTGACGTAGTATAGAGTAGTTGGAAAGTCTGACTGTATCTTCTAAATCGAGCCAGGTTTCACTCAATAGGGCAATATGTATTTTTTCCTGCGATAATATTTGGTCCAATTCAGGCAATTTTGGGCCTAAACTTTGACAATTCCACTGTAATATATTAACCTTGTGATAGGTTTGTCCATCCATTTTGAATAAGTGATTTTAAGAGCGGCCACTCCGAGAAACAATCAATTAGAGTGTTTATAATCCAATTCATCAGAACCCCCCCGCATGACTTTAACTTTTCGCCTAGTTGGATATTCTTCCTAAGTATAATATCACGTAATCTCTTTATTAATACCTGAAAGTCAGACCTCTCCCCCTCCTTATTCTGCGTATAATCATCAGTGTCTTGTACCTTCTCGTCTTCTCCAGAACTTCCTTCCTGTCCTCCTTGTCTTTCTACGTTCTTCACAGCTCTTTTTGTTTTTGTAGTCTTCGTTTGAGTCATACCCGGCTTGGTGCTTTTTTTACCTACATCAACTACAGCATTTGTAAGTACTTCTACGAATGTAGGACAATAATCGGATTGAGATGGTATTACTTGCACAGACTCCACAGCGTCATATGTGTTTGAAGTCTTTTCAATTGGTGGGGAGGGTGGGACGTAAAGCATTAGTGCACGTTTATAGGAGCAGTTGAATTCAGCCATTAGCTCACGCATCTTTTTCTCCTTAAGATATATTGGGCATTGCTTAGATAAAGCCATATGCTTACCCTGACAGTTCACACATCGAAAGCTTGTAGTCTCACAATTAGGGTGGCGTTTACCACATTTAGGGCAGATGTGATCATTTAATGAGCATGTTTTATAGTTATGGCCAAATTTCCAACATCTCGAGCATTGTGTTACCGGAAAGACGTAAGGCTCCACTTTAATACGAATGCCATACGTGTAAACGAATGGGGGTAACATCGACCCCTTAAAACATAACCTCACGCATTCACTGTCTTCAAAACGGTTATTCTCAAAGTTGCGGCGTTGGAGGCGTTTTATGTTTATTATGGGTATATTACTCTCTAATTGTCGTAGAATTGCATCCTCGTCTAACTCTCGCTCGATGTCTCGAATAATACCATAAGATACTCCAACCTCATATGTTTTCTGACATTTGTAGTCTTTCTCAATGAAATAATTACATTCGAGAAGATTGTGTGCGCTTTCTTCGTTATTAAAATGTAGTAACACTTTATAGGCATTGACATATTTAATTTTAGTCACATTAAGTATTTTTTCATTTTTAAGTATACGTGCCAACCCTAACTGTTTAGGTAATTTTTCACTTTTTGAGGTTAAACTGATTTCTATTGTTTCTTCCGCCATTCGCCCTGTATCATTCTGTTTATCACTACGCGCCATAAGTTTTACTCTTCTACCCACCTCGTTCCATATTTCGTTTTCATCCACGGCCCGCAGTCTTTTTCCCCCCCGCTTATTACTCAAATCCTCATCTATTTGATTCATACTCAGTTCTCGTTCCAAAGAAGGTTCAATATTCATGTCAGTCTCCTCTTGCAAACAAATATCCGCTACACTATCATGGTCCAACTCACTTAAATGTATATCGCTATCCATAGCCAGTAGGGATATAGTGCATAGCTTTTAATATAACAATAACAAGCCGCGCGATAAGAGAAACCGGTTTCGAACGTCCTGCCGCTGCAAGCGAACGATAGCCACTGCTCATCTGACCTTGTAGAACTGAATTCTGAGGATGTTTTTATTCCTGATTCCAGCAACAGCAACATACGAGCCAGCACTACCCTGGTGGCCGGGATTTTGTCAGGAAGGCGTTGCTTAAACGTCTAGTCCCACCTCCAGCAGTAGACATCATGATGGCTTCCTTTTCGGATAATACACTTAGGCAATATGATGTTTGCTTCAAAAAATGGTATTTATTTTGCATTGAAAATAAGGTGAACATGTACGAGCCGTCCATTTCAATAATTTTGGAATTTCTAACTAATATTTTTAATGATGGTGGTCAATACGGTACGATAAATTCCCATCGCTCCGCGCTTTCCCTAATCGTAGGAAACATATCAGACGACGATAGGATATCTAGGTTTTGTAAGGGTGTCTATAGGTTACGGCCTCCGCTACCCCGTTATAACACTACCTGGGATGTTAGTGTAGTCCTGAACTTTTTAGACTCA
The DNA here is from genome assembly GCA_949126895.1 of Eilema caniola. Taxonomy (NCBI): domain Eukaryota; kingdom Metazoa; phylum Arthropoda; class Insecta; order Lepidoptera; family Erebidae; genus Eilema; species Eilema caniola. The sequence continues at coordinate 3,256,130 of OX421464.1, read as the reverse complement.
TTATATCCCAATGAAACTCTAACCTTTGAACGACTATCGAAAAAATGTGTAACATTGATAGCCCTTGTGACGGCTCATAGATTACAAACACTTTCTAAAATTAAGACTGACCAAATAGTGATTCTAAACAACCAAATTATAATAAAAATTAGCGATTTGATTAAAACATCTAGAGTTGGTAACAAACAACCAATTTTACATCTGCCTTTCTTTGAAGACCGGCCTGGCATTTGTCCTGCGAAGACACTCTTGTCATATTTAGATAAAACAAGAAACTTAAGAAAATCTGAGTACTTGTTTATTAGTGCTCGCAAGCCTTACAAACCGGTTTCTTCACAGACGCTCAGTAGATGGGTTAAGGCCCTGTTACAGGAGAGTGGAATTGACGTCTCTGTCTTTTCCTCGCATAGTACTCGCCACGCGGCAACATCCAAAGCTCATAGTCTAGGAGTCAGCTTAGATATAATAAGACAAACGGCTGGATGGAGTGGCAACTCTTCCACCTTTGCGAAATTTTACAATAGGCCAGTCTTCAATTCGGAGGATAGTACAACTTTGGCGCGAACAATCTGTTCTCGTTGATTACCAATAGGTATACGTTTGATTGCGTATATCCTGTTACATACCTAGACAGTACTCTGATTATAAATATAATTTATTGTGACTTGGATCCAATAAGTGGTTTAGTTTTGATTTTGTTACCTAATATTCGATTGTTTATTTTTGATACCTATTTGAATACGGTTATTAATAAAAGTAATAATTAAATTACTATGTTTATTATTTTTAGAGTTATGGATATTTCCTCCACGTGCTCTCAATATCTACAAGTAAATAAAATTACGAATAATTATAATACCGCTAATCTCGAGGGCGAAACATGGAGTATAATTAATGATTAAACGAACTTACCTGTACGTGAAGTTCTATCATAATTATACGAAATGTTTCGCCCGAAGAGATTAGCGGGAGACACCCGCCCTCCCTAAGTAGCCCCAGACGTTACGGAAATATAAAATTCTCAACGTAATGAAGACGAAACTGTTGAGACCTCGCAAGTGCGGGAGACAGTGACAGGTGACAGGAAACGGAAGAAATTAATTAAATTGAGTTTGGTGTCGCTTGTGGCGACACCTTTTTCTCAACTTTAGTGATGGAGTGGAAGTCAATAACGCGATACTACAAGTAAATAAAATTACGAATAATTATAATACCGTTAATCTCTTCGGGCGAAACATTTCGTATAATTATGATAGAACTTCACGTACAGGTAAGTTCGTTTAATCATTAATTATCCATCCAAACTGTTAAATGTGACACTTCGAACTTCTGTTTGTCTGTGGTTTCGTTCAATTGACGTCCCATACTGACGACTTCCGTCATACCCATTTTTTTTTCTTGTTTTTCATTCGATCATTTGCTCCGCAGCAAACTGAACGAGGCGTTCACTCGCATTGAACAACTCCACGGCAAGCGCGTGTTCGGCACATACTTCCGCGTGTCGTTCTACGGCGCGCGCTTCGGCGATCTGGACTCGGAGGAATTCATATACAAGGAGCACGCGCTCACCAAGCTGCCGGAGATATTCAGCCGGCTCGAGGTAGGCCTGACTGGCTGTAGGGGCCGGCAAACTTCGTGGATTAACGCCAAAAAGTTTGCACATCTGCACTAACTCAGTGCAGCTTAATTTTTAACAATCGCACCAAACGTACGATTCAGACTATACTGGTGGGACCATCATGGAGTAGCCTATACGCCTTTGATTAGTTTCATTAACTCTAAGAGTGGTTGAACAGCGGGCCTCCACCGTCGCGCCCCACCAAAGTGATCTAAAAATGCGTTTTGCGAAGCTCATCACAAAGTTTACCAGTTACTTATCAATGCAATGTTCTCGATTGCATCGCAGTTTAAAAGGTAAGGTATCAATTAAATTACTTTTTAGTTTACTGGATGCGGAAAGCGGAGGATCGTACGAAATGGCGCACATTGGGAGAGGCCTATTTCCAGCAGTAGACTGCAGTGGACTAATTGAAATATTGATATTTACCAATAGTCTTCATTGATTACATAGGGTGTGTGTGATTTTAGTGTGTGTGTGTGTTTGGTGAATTGTGTAAAGGAAACAAAACGAACTTATTATTACTTATCATTTATTTTAAGCTATAATGTTGTAAGTACGTTGAAGTAGAAAGTTGGCCTCGTCAATAAAGATTTGCGGATGTGTGTTGGAGGAGTGCCTGCACCGGAAGGGAAGACCTCTAGATAACATTACTTTTAAGAAAAAGCTCTCCATTTATTACTCTTTTAAAATATAATAATAATTTAGAAAATTATTTGTTGTTTATTTTTTATAGCAGTTTTTGACTTTTGGTTCTTCTGTCCGCCTGAGCACCCTTTACAAGAATTGTCATATTCTAAATACGCGATTTTTTTCCATTCCAATAGAAGGGACGAATGAACACTTATTCTTTTGAAGAATTGCATTTGTACGACTCTTCTCATCTACAGAACTTCTACGGCGCGCGCTTCGGGCCCGAGAACGTGGTGATAATCAAGGACTCGAACATCGTGGACGCGGGCGCGCTGGAGCCGGGCAAGGCCTACATCCAGATCACCTACGTGGAGCCCTACTTCGAGCCGCACGAGCTGCGCCGCCGCGCCACGCACTACGAGCGGAACTATAACATCAGTGAGCACCTGAGCGACTCATTCGTCTCGCCAATATTTTCTAACTATAGTGTCACTGTAACCGCTGTACCGCGCGATGGGTATATATTGCTTATTCCATATATCTTGGACCTAAAATGTGCTCTAAATGCGCAGTTAGTTTTGGATGTATACTGAGGATAGCACGGGGCGCTACGGCCGTGGATGAGCTCCAAGTTACCAAGCATAGATTATTACAAAACAATCCGCCAACAGCAGGGCCTTTTATATATCACGATTAAGGTCCAAGATAAATGGAACGAGCAATACGCAGTGAGACAGGGAGAGTTTCGACCAATCGAACATTAGAGATGGTCAGTTCGCTGCCAACGCTCACGGCGGTACGTCGCTCGCGACTCATGCTGTTCCTGTACATCGTCACTGCCAAGCCGCGTGAATTTAGGGCGTAGTTTTTTTTTTATCATGCGAGAAATCCCCACGGGTAACTCCCCCACCGGAGCTGGAGGGGGAGGTTATGTCGGACTGGAACCGATTAAACCGCACGCCGTCTGTGGATCACAGTGCAAGGCCGAAGGTGAGGTAGCTATAGAGCATATCCCTCGCACTCTGGCTGACTCAGGGCCATCTCTCTCGATCTGTCCCTCTTCGGGTGGGGGGACCACTGGGTCTCTAACTCGTCCCCGGTAAGGGGGAGGCAGGCGACTCCGCCCGTCACAAAATAAACCACATAAAAAATCCGCGTAGCAATTTTTTCAAATAGACAGATAAACAGAAAACGTTTTTTGGGTTCAGAATCGTTAATTTTTGTATGTGTATGTGTTATGCAAGTCAATTTCGATCTTTTTTTAAATGTTTTATCCTAAGGATCCAGTTAAATTTAATTCCCCTCGTCCTAACGTGCCCATCAGGCTTGCAGCGTTTACTATTATTATAATAGTATTGATTGGTTCATGTGTATGTGTATGTGTGTGTGCCAGAGCGCTTCATGTACGCGACGCCGTTCACGGTGGCGGGGCGCGCGCACGGCGACATCGCGGAGCAGTGCAAGCGCAAGACCATCCTCACCACCGCGCACCACTTCCCCTACGTCAAGACTCGCATACAGGTACGTGCAGCGTGTCTGGTGCGTGCGTACTTGCGTGACAGCGAGCTTGAATCCATGCGTGTGCCCTTGCGTGCGAGCGTGCGTCCGTGCGTCCGTGCTTGCGCGTGCACATGCATTTACGTATGTGTTCATGTTCGTGTTTCACATTTTCAGAATGAGAATATTATCTTGCTTCCTAAGGTAAGATAACTTTTGTGACAAATAAAACCAATTAAATATGTATCCACTAAACAATTTCCTTGTTTCTTACTTTTCATACCATGATATATGCCAGCAGTCGACTTTACGAACTTTACTTCCAAGGTGGCGATTTACTAGCTAAAGCGCCACCTTGAAAGTAAGCTGCTTGCTGCTTCTACTATCTGTGTAAAATGCTTGCAAGTTGGAATTTAAAATCGTGAATTAAAACATTTCAGGTCGTTCAACGAACACAAATAATTCTATCGCCTATAGAAGTGGCCATCGAGGATATACAGAAAAAGGTGGGTACAGCATATAACAAACTTTAGTCATTACAACAAAATTACAAAAAAAATGGCGCCAAACGCGTGCTGTTTTGTAGTGATGATTTTCAATAAAATTGCCGTTTTATTGAGCTTTACTAATACGATGGAGAATAAATAATGCTAATGAAAAGAAAAAAAGTAAAAAAAAAAAGTTTTTTCACCAAATCTAAAAAAAAATATACCAATATGTAATGTACCCGGAGTACTACCAGGGACCTTGGGCTTCGAGAGAGTTCCCCTTACACCCGGTATAACCTGGAATTGTAGAAAACAATGTGGATAAACTATTCCAATTCTTTATTGCGCAACAAAGAATGGAGGTTACAAATACTAAGCAGTTTAAATTAAATAAAATCAATGTATATTAATGACACAGATAAACGAGCTCGCAGCGGCCACTAGTCAAGAACCAGCTGATCCAAAGATGCTGCAAATGGTGGTACAGGGATGTATCGGAACCACTGTCAATCAGGGACCGCTCGAATTGGCGCAGGTGAGTAACCAGGTAACCTTCGACCATGGCCTTTGTAACCTGGACCACGACCAGTGAGACCTGGACAACGACCAGTGAGACCTGGACCACGACCAGCGAGACCTGGTCCACGACCAGTGAGTCCTGGAACACAACCAGTGAGACTGGACCACGACCAGCGTGACCTGGACCACGACCAGTGTTATTTGGACCTTGGTTAGTGTGACCTGGACGACGGCCAGTGCTACCTGGACAACGGCCATTACTACCTGGACCACGGCCAGTGCAGTGTATATTGCCCACTGAGCTAACAAATGATATTCTTTTGCAGGTGTTCTTGGCTCCAGTGGCGGAAGGCACGCAGCCTCCCACGCGACTTACCAACAAACTGAGATTAGCATTCAAAGACTTCTCCAAAAAGTAAGATTTCAATTCAATTCTTGATGAATGGATCTGAAGATTTTCTAATGCATGTCAGCGTCACGCAACTAGCAAACAAGTTGTTCTTACTTACTAGTTCATAACTCATTTATTCATAGTGCATCTAGTATAATTCCCGGGGGACACCAAAGAAAGTAATTGCATTTGAACTCTGAATTTGAATGTCTCAAGTTTTTGGTTGTCTAGCCTTCACAACCTGTTCACGTCTGACAAAACTTGAAAAGCAATCCGCGAAGAGTCATAGCTAAGAAACGTCATTCGATCCTTCAAGAAATTACGAAATAAATTGACAACTTTATAATTATACACTTGCACTATTATAACCATTACGGTCAAACATCTCATCTGCTTCTAAATATTTTTCTTTTTTTTAAAAGATGTTTTTTTTTTACAAAGTTTACCTAACCGGGACCAAGTCTATTCTCGCTCTAAACACTCCCGTATACGTCCAACCTCCATTCTTTTTTTTTTATTAAGCTCTTTTTATGTAAGGGTGAAAGAGCAGCGGCAGACAGCGACTTTTTAAGGCAAAATATTAAAACCAATCTTATCTCCGGAAGATAAAGATCATATTCATTTGAAGGCGAAGTGATAAGGTGATTGTGACCCTTAAAGTTGGAATCAATGATGTATGTCCATAGTTAATATCTTTATAATCGACAATATGAATGTATCCCTCAATTTCCGTGTGGCAGATGTCACGACGCGCTCCGCAAGAACAAGAACCTGATCGGCAGCGACCAGCGCGAGTACCAGCGCGAGCTCGAGCGGAACTTCACGCGCTTCACCGAGCGCCTCGCGCCGCTCGTCTGCGCCGCGCCCGGCCACGTGGCGCAGCTCAGGTGCGCCGCCCCGCCAGGGCTGCTGGGAGAGACAGAAGCGTTACATTTGCTAGGAGAGACTGTGGGCGTTACACCTGCTAGGGGAGACGGGGATATTACACCTGCGGGGGAGACGGAGTGCATTACACCTGCTAGAGGAGACAGGAGCATTACACCTGCTAGTGGAGATGGGGACATTACACCCGCTAGTGGAGACGGGGGCATTACACCTGTTAGTGGAGACGGGGGCATTACACCTGCTAGTGGAGATGGGGGCATTACACCTGCTAGTGGAGACGGGGCCATTACATCTGCTAGGGGAAAAGAGGAGAGGAAAACAAAACCAAATACGACCACGCCAAGGTCTTCACAACACAAGCCAACGTCACCTGTAAGCCGGCTCCCCTGGTGACCGACGCACAAGGCTCTGGCGCATGCTATATTTGGGTCCCCTTAGTCAAGCTTTCCTTGGGCCGCTTAAGTAACGCTTGTGACATGCCTCTGTAATTCTCCTAAGGAGAGCTTAACGTCCGCATAGAGCGAACCTCAAACTCTTTTGGACGTCCAACCCAACCTTTGGATGTAATCGAAATAACCGCCGGAATAACGATGATGGGAGACGGGAAGTCGTCAGGGTCGCCTATGGTGATAGTCGAAGCCGATCAAAGTCCATGGGTCCTTGTCTAGGGCACACTAGATTCTCCGGACACAAAAACCGATGTGTTTAAACACCCTGCGTTTTAGTCGGTTCGAGTCCGATATATCAACCTAATTGTTGGCTCACGAACTTGCGAATATATTGTTGCATTGACGACTGAATTAACGATGTCTTATTTGTTACAGCAATGGTTTGAGCAAACACGACTACAAATTTCAAGCGTAGACATCCCTCTACAAGTGTACCACCGTCAATATGTACCTAGTATTATAAAATTTTATTGTACCTAATTTTAATTCGTTTTTTTATTAAATACAAAGGTTGTCAACTTAATTTATGAGTAACGTTACTAGTTTATCCGTGTGCAATATTCCTATAAAAGTGCTAAGCTAGCAATATGAGAAACATTAAAAAAAAAAACGAGCAAGTGCAAGTTGGGCTAGTTCACGTTGGGTCCCGTATCATTATCTAGCCCTCCTTAAAATCACGTTTGTTGTATGGGACCCCCTTAAATATGTTTTTTATTCTTTTTTAGGATTTGTTGTTATAGTGGCAATAGAAATACATCATCTGTAAACATTTCAACTGTCTAGCTATCACGGTTCATGATATAGAGCCTGCCCCTCTAGACAAGTGGCAATTCGCTAACCGGCGTTTGATGGAATAGAATGACGAATGTATGGGATTTGACGTATTTGACATGCGTTAACGATTGTCATATACGTCAAATCCCATATATTCTTCATTCTATTCCACCGAACGCCAGCTAGCGTATTGCCAATGTCTAGAGGGGCTTGTGATTGACAGACGGACTGCAATCTTAGAGTTCCGTTTTTACCTTTTTTGTACAAAACACTCACGTATATACAATTTTTTTTAAATAGATCTATGTAAAAGTTAGCCACACCCTATTATTCAGCACAAAGTGGCAATGAAGGCTATGTCACTAGTCGGTTCTAATGAACCTGTCTTTATATAATACTCATTATGTATCTCTTGTGTACTTGTGTGATGGGTCGTGTGCTTGTCTGCGACCTAAGTGGGTATAAACAAATGTATAAAATAATGATCTCCATTTTTATGAACTGTCTATTTTCAGTATAATTTGTAAGAATGTGTATACGGAAAGACATATATATGTAGTTTTGTATTGTAACTGCAATTGGATTGATTGATAGAGTATTGGTAACAGTATAAGCGATGTACGTCAATATAACTGAACTGACTACCTTACGCTTGTAAAGCCAACGCCTTAACTATTGTGCTACCGCTGCTTAAGGCGTATGTGAATGTTTTTAATAAATGGGGCACCTCTTGAAACAAGACCAATATTGTCTACACCTAATCATTACAAAAAAATATATTAATTTATTTAATACTTGCATTTCATTTCTGTATTGTTTGCAGGATAATAATTGAGACAAATAAAATTATTTAAGTTCCTTCTGAAATGTAATTATTAGTCTTTGATAAATTGATAATATAAGGTTTATAATTAGCTATGTATTTAATTCATATTATAATTTAAGACTTCGATTGTGTTTCTATTGTTCGTCTCAATCGTTACCCTACGCAATAGAAATTTAATCAATTAGCCTATTGCACTCTACTGCTGGACATAGCCATCTCCCAATGTGCGCCATAGCACCATGCTCATTTAATCTTACCCAGCCTTTTAAGGTCTCTTCTGGAACATCACTACACAGTATAAAACGAAGTCGCTTTCTCTGTCCCTATATCCCTATGTATGTTTAAATCTTTAAAAGCACGCAACAGATTTTGATGCGGTTATTTTAATAGATAGTGATTGAAGAGGAAGATTTATATGTATAATAACATCCATTACACCCATGCGAAGCCGGGGCGGTGCGCTAGTAATAAAATAAATTATTAAAAAATAATAATACCCGACTGCTGTTCAAAAGATCGAAACAAGTTAAATAGCAGGTGGTACCCATTTACCCCCGAGGAGGGCCAGACCGAGAGGAATGGCCCTGGGTCAGCCGGGGTGCGAGGAATATGTCGCGAGACAACCTCACCTGCCTAGCACATCGACCCACAGACGGCGTGCGGTTTAGTCGGTTCGAGTCCGACATAACCTCCCCTCCGGCTCCGGAAGGGGGGCAGGGGGGGTATCCGTGGGGATTTCCCGCACGAAAAAAAACCTATTTAACAATGATAAACCGAAATCAAATTAATGGCTACCGCCTGCTATCAAACTTGTTTCGATCTTTAGATTTTTTTATAAATATATTTTTTTAATCTTTTGAAAATGAAAATGAAAAAAAATGAAAAATAGTTTATTTGCATTATACAGTTTGGTGTTACAATTTTGTGATTGAAGCCTCCTTTTAAGCAAATAATGCCTGTATTAGGAGACTCCGCTTTTGAGATATTATATAATATTACAGGATGAAAGATTTTAACCTTACCTGGAGGGGAAGTACTCTAAATACTGAAGATAGCGAATGTCAGTCAAAGGAAACATTCCTTGATTCTTTAAAAAGAAATAAAACGGCATTCAAAATTTTTCGAATATTCGCTTGCCACATCAGGTAAACGAACCGACTAAAATCTGAAAAAATAACACCAGTATTTTTATCTATAGGGTCAATAATAAGGATAAAATCTCTTACAAACATGTTCAATAAAATGCGAGGCTTCGATATCACCTTTGGGTTGTGGAAATCAGATAGCAGTCGTTCCACGGAAAATATCGAAGCTAAGTGAACCCCACCCCAGTTTCCGAGGTGAAAGCGTCGGATGCGACCGAGATGATGAAGAAGAAGGAAGTAATCACCAATACGGCAATTCTCTCGCCATCTTCGTTGCCCAGGGTACACCGCGTGGAGGATTCCAATCAAGCAATCTAAATTACTACCTACCCTACCTAAATACCTCTTGCATACCCAATGAAATCATTCTAAACCGGAAACAAAGTTCAATCATTTAGTACCTACTCATTTTATTAAATATTTGGCTTCATAGATAACTTTGTGGTTCATAAGGTGTGTGATGAGTCCTCACCGTCCTCGTACTCGAAGGTCGGTGGGACTTACTTGGCGACAGGGCCTCTACGCGGGTATCATGAGGTCCATGGCCCTATACGGGTGCCCTGTATGGGCGGACACCCTGAAAGAGGCACACGCACCTGTTGCGTATCCCACAGCAGCAGATGGCCTACAGGATCATCAGGGGGTATCGCTCGATATCCTTCGAAGCGGTGAGTCTCGTTGCCGGAACGCCACCGTGGAACCTGGATGCGAGAGCACTTTCGGCGCCACTGAATTGAACCAACTTTCACAACTACACGAATTATTTGGTCTGATTTCTTTAACCTTCCCAGACTACTTCCGATTTCCTTTTTATATACCACACTCGATAAGCGAGTTTTTTTTTGTCAACACATTTTTTAGCATCTAAATATTCACTGTATACTTTTATTGACATTTAATGTCAATAAAAGTATACAGTGCACAGGCCAGACTAGCAATAGTCAATTATTACGATGGACCCTAAATAGGGGTTCCTTCTTGTTTTAATTTTTGACATTTTTAAGGATCAATAAAACTCAATACATACTTCTTATAAATGTATTTTACTTGTCCATCAAGTATATGTCTATGTTACTCTAAGATCCGAAATGTGCGAATATGAAACAAATTTACAATATAGAGACAATGCTCAAATTTCGATATACATACGAGCGCGGGGCACTGCGCACTGCACTCAACAAAATCACATTGTCACCCGGATCCCTTAACTAATACTTAAATAGCAATCGAGAGTTTTCTTCCTCCCCGATGACTACCGTTAACATTCGCATAACTCGTTGCAAATATTATATAGACATGTTTTTAAATCTACATGAAATGGTTGTCTCAAAAAATTCAAGTTGCAAAATAACTGTGGTTGAAAAACAGAGAATCACTTCACGGAAAACATCGAAATAAAGAACGAAGCCCCACGAAAGTTGGGAAAAAGACTCAGAGAATTCATAATGAAAGGTTTTATTTTATATTTTGTCTCTTTCCTTAACTTTCCTCAACCAGTTTTATGAATCCTTTCGTTTTGACTAATGTTTCTGATGTGCTAGCACAGAATAATTAATAGTACTAACGTACAGAAGGATCACTGCGCAAGAAGATTTAATTAATTCCAGTCTTGCTCCGACGTAATACGGTGGAATTCAGCTCGCATAACATTAGGTACCTATAATTTTATTCACCTACAACTTGCGTCTCTTTCTATCGCGTACTCTTATCTCTTCTTACGCTGTTAGGGTTGCCTTCTTGTGAAGAACTGAATATTTGATTACCAGTCCAGTTATGTACCTGTTACTATTTTTCTACTTATGTGAAAATGACAACTTTAAACATACCTACCTAGTATTAGATGTTAAAAGTATTTTATTACAATGTCCGCATATTTTAACATAAGACGATTAGCATAACATTTAGTATTCTATGCTACTACACTTTAGTTTATTTGCTAAATTGAACATACCATTTACGTGTTTAGTTACATGCCGTACGACGCAAACACGAAACGGCTTAAACTAGTCCGAGAGCCGACACCCAAAAATCATGTTGGTAAATTATTTTGATTTGCGCCAGCTAAATCGAATGTGACTCGCTGCGCTTTGAAAGCAGTTCATATTTGGCTTTGTTGGAACTGTATTTGGTTTCAGTTGTTTGATTGTCCTGATTGCAGAATCTTCAAAATGGTAGGAGCAGACTTCGTAGCTTTTAGCTCTCAAATTTTCTTTGCTTAGTAAGTCCTCTCGTCCTATTAAAATCAGCCACTCTCGGCGCCCTTTCTTTTTCTTCACGCCTGGTGCTAGCTCCCATTTTTAACGACTGGTTAAGCTTTTATTCTGATGAAGGCAGATACTGGGATCTTTATGTTAGTTTAATGAAATTACTATAAATTTAGACGAGAAAAAGTGGACACTCAAGACGAGATTTGAAACCGTCATTGGTCCTTTACAGGGGAAATGTTTTGGTCAGCTGAGCTACATGAACAAGCCTTGGAAATTTCGTGCTTGAAACCTTTTCGCAACCTTATTATTTTGCGACTTGAACTTTTTGAGACTAAACCTTGAATTTATATAATCTATTTCGCAATGCGATATCTATGAAATTTGGAACCACAAACATAGCGCACGTCTTTTGATTTTAGGAAATTAACTGGAATAGACAAGCATATTGCCTGATTACATAGATACGATGTTTATACCTTGGACGAGATGCTATAGTCGTGCCACATACACACTGGCGCAGGTCGACTCATCCGATGTACCCTTACGTCCCCATTATTAGTTCGCTGCCAGAGAAATAATTATACATACTCTTAACATACACTTAACATTTAAAGGAAATGTATCAAAAACTTACAGTATGTTTGTGATACTAACGTCTTAGATATAAAAAGAACCTTATACGCCTTAGATAACTACAGTTTTAGGTAATCTACTTCGATTGAGTTGCTCAATGACAAAATACAATATATGTGAACTGTTCAGTTGATGAAGTACACACAAACTGCTGCAATCAAATCATTTCATACACTCATGTCTAGTTATATTATCTTCATGCTGAACTCAATCAAGATACTATTGAATATTTCTTATTCAATATTATTATCAATTTTACACCACATTGACAGACAAACATTTACATTTTAGGATGAACGTACAAAAATAGACATCAAATAACTACTGTAGATATAGATACCAGAATATATCTTGACGCCAAGTCGCGGGAGAAACGGACTTGATATATTCTGTGATTGGTGGATATGACCTTCTCCACCGCCGTAGCACCCCGTATCCTCACAAACGCGTATTACACATAGAGAGTACATTTTGTGGCGTGATTAAGTTTAAGATATATGTCGGTAACTATACAAAAGATCTGTTTTAGTGAGATAATTATATTATCAGCTTAATACTTCTTTCGAATCAGAGGCCATGAAGTCGAAACATTGTTGGAACATTTTTATTATTGTGTTGACTCCGTCAGTGTTTTATTCGTGCGGTGTTTGCGATTATGCAAGTAACGTGCTAAGTTTTTAGCAAGAAACGCATGAATATAATCTACTTAGTTACCTCCTATTTATTTAATTTAAGTCCTTAGTATGTTGAAACCGGTTATACCGGGAAATGCTGGTTTTGTCGTCATGAAAATAAGTATGTTCATAATTAAAGGAATGTGTAAATTAACAATTCACTTTGTTTAAAAAAAAATCAGTCTTGTTAATAAGCAAAACCCAGTCCTAAGAAAAAAACACTGGCGAAGTCAACAATACAATTGAGATTTTATATTTTTTACATCACACTTTTTTATAGATCATCAATTTAATAAAATATACTGACTATAGTCACCACATTAGTTTAAGCGAATTTACGGATTCATTGTGTATGTACCATCAGCCGAAACTTCAGTCTATCGATGATAGATTTGGAAGTTTGATGTTTTTTAGTCAAGTGTGGGGGTAGTCACACATAATATAATTTGAACAGGCATGCGTTATTAGACAAGCAGGACGCTGTTTAAGTATCGTTCAAACTTAACTTGTTTACGTCTAATGAGTTCTAGTCAGTGGTGTATTTATAATATAAAACAGTGACCATTGTAACAATTAGTAATTATGAAACATGAAACGTATATGCGAATAGCGGATGAAGTTTCATATTATCGGTAGATAATACCGAAAGAAGACAGTTTGGGGTACTTTGGCGGGCTACCTACCGAAGTCGACTCGATTTGATCATTACACTGATTCAGTAAATTTTTCAAATTATGCATGTTTCAAAAATTCACTGAATCAGGTTAAAAAACTTCTTATACAAATAAATTTCGAAGTCTAAACGAATCAAAATGAAGTTGGTACTAAATATTTCTTTTACGTTTGTATTTCTAATTGAATTTAAATACTCAATAATGATAATTGGCATTAACGCCATCATGATATAAGTGCAGTCGACAAAGGATCTTACATACAACTTTACATGAAAAAGTGCAAGCAACTTTTGTCGATTGTTCCTATACCATGATCGCGTTAATTCCCGTTATTGTCAGGCTTATGCTCAACAGTGGACTGTGTGCGGTTGATGATTGTGACTTCGAAATATTTATCATTTCGACTAGGTTGCACTGGTCGACTGGCTCGAGAGTTTAAAAGTTAATATCCAATTAAAATAGTTTTAAATTAGCGCTAGGGAACACCAGTCGCGTATACGTTCCACGGTAGGTCTGTCGCGTAGTGTATCATTACTCGAGACATATATCTTGGACCAAAAATGTGCTTAAAATGCCGTTTATACGCGCAGTACACGTTTCTTGGATGTCTATTGAGGATAGCACGGGGTGCTACGGCCGGGGCGAGCTCAAACTCACCTAGTTAATTTCAATTTATTGTTATAATTGTATTGTGTAATTTATTGTAATAAAAAAACCAATCCGCGCGGGCCAGGGCCTTTTCTATATCGCGATTTAGGTCCAAGATATATGGAACTCGCAGTAACCTCAGCTAGTTGTAGAGCACGTAGTAGGGCGCGGCCGGCGGCAGGGCCCGCGGCTGCAGGGCGGCCAGCGGCGCGCGGCGCGGGCGCGGCGCCGGTCACTCCTCGGCGGGCGTGTGCCACGTCAGGCGCTCCTCGTAGAACGCGATCACCTGCCAAGCAACACACGCTTCAATAAATCCGCACAGAGGAATTCTGAGTCCGCACTGACTAATTCCAAAACCACAGGCTAATTCCAAAGCCGCACGAACTAATTCTGTGCACGCACAGATTTATTCTGAGTCAAAGCAGATAAATTGTATAAATACACTACGAACTATACAGTATCTAATTGAAAAGAATTTATAATAACAAAAAAAAATTCTGTCATGAGAAATAATATGTGCAGTTAATATGTATTTAATAATATGTTAAACATTAGCTCTGTTGGAGGAGTTAGAGGGAATATTAATAATTTCGATAATTTCGGTTGCTAATATCCTTTTTAAAAATAAATCATTTATGTCATTACAAATACAATTTTCATACCTGCTGTGGACACTTGACATTGGCCACCTTGGCTGGCACAAGCTCAGCCTCATCAGACTCTTGCCATTTTATTAAAAACATCAGTTCACCTGTGGCATCTGATGCACCTGAAAGTCCAGCATATTTTCATCAATTATGAACCATTTACAATTCACATCAATTATGTTCTGAATGAACTTCAACATGAACTCAATTGGCATTTATTTCCAATAGGGAATATGCATGTGATTCAAATACTGCCCATTTTATTTCCAGGTTTCATAAGAAAATAATTGCCGAAAAGTAAGTAATTTGAGAGGGAGATTCAAATGAATTAAAACGTAACGTTATTGATACACAATTCCGACCAATGGCGTTCCGACTCGAAGTGTACTTTGACGACATTTCCCAAAAAAATAATCAGTTTATGTCGTCTGGTGTCTATTTGTTGTAAATAATTGTCCAGTTGCATTATTAACTTAAAGTAAAACACAAAATATGAATATTATACAATCCAAAACACTTTTGCAACTATTCACGACATCATGCAGTTGTTAAAACATGTGCATTGATGTCACGACAAGCGCGCCAACATGGCGGTCGTTCGAAAAGCTGATATCAGCATACTAATTTAAAACTTGTTTTAAATCCAAATGTTGTCTGTTCGGCACTGTTTCTTTTTTTAATATTTATTTATTGATGTAAATAATCATTTAAAAAATATAAAAACAAAACATGCATATTCCCTATTACTTATATTGGCATTGTGCGTTGTGACCTTCATGAATAAAGCTGCTTGATATCAGACAACTTGCTTGCTGGATGGCTAAAGATCAGCCATTTATTAAGTAGGACCGAAAGTCACAGTGGGCGATAGTGTTTATCCACCTCCGCCTAGTCCTTCGGCGATTTAAAGCCGTGAATATATGTGATATTATATGTAATCGGATCTACTCCGTGACGTGGCGGTAGTAAACGCGACTCTTGCTTAGCGGGCGTAGGTTCAATACCCGCTATAATATGGCTATTTGCATTGGTCTGGTTGTGCATTGGGAGGGCACGGTTGAGACACGAATGGAACCGCGCGAATATCTATATAAATAAGAACCCACGGTTGCCCGGTTTAGGAACCCCGCGGTTCCCGCCGTGTCTATTTAATTATTTTTTTCATTTGCAAGAAGTTTACACAGCAAACAAAATCATCAACATACAATTCCTCTGAAGTAACGAGTTTAGGGTTTCAGTATAAATCTTGAGCTGTGTTCAGGAAAATTTTAACTTTGCCTCTTAAACTAGGGAAAACCCTGTATCTTAAGGGACAGGCATCTATGGCAGACATAGGCAGTTAGAGCCCTGAAAAGTCCAACAACTGCTCTAACTGCAATGCTTTGATTTTGCCAATGGTTTGCGGATGTGAATGTCAGATGGTAGTCGCTTCACGAAAAATATTGCAGTTCAGCCAAACCTGCATTTAGACTGGTAAAGCAGACCTCGGGTTAACACTAGGACGAGGAAGACTGATAAGTAAAGTTGACGTACCTATGATCTTCTCCGCCTTGAGCCCCTTGTCGAACCCGCTGCGCCCCTTGTCGTCCTTGCGCTCGCGCTTGTCGCGGTGCTCGTCGGCCGACGACACGCTGGCGCCGCGCCCCTTGCGGCCGCTCGTGTCCTCGCTCGACTCGCGCACACGCTTCTTGGCACGATCCTCCGGCTTCTTTGTACTCTTCTGCTGCTGCAATTCAATTGATACATGATATGATACTTTCAGAAGTTTATGCGAATGTCACTCATTGAATTAAAACCACATTTGCTACTGCTGAAAAGTAGCTGAACGATCAAACCTAATGTAAATAACCTATTATATAAAAATGAATCGCTAAATGTGTTGCTAAGCGCAAATCTCGAGAACAGCTGAACCGATTGCGCTAATTCTTTTTTTAGAATATTCCTTTAGGAAATTCTTCTCCACTTCGCATGGTCTTATGCATCCATGGTAGTGAGACCATCATCACCTTAGTATGTAATACACAACTTTGCAAGTCAAAATATACCCATAAAATAGAAAACAACCAGCAATATACTCCAAGATGATTATGATGAAATGTTTGATAGTGAGGGATTGCCACAGATGCATCAACACTCACATTTTGCAAACAATTCCATATAAAATGGCCTTCCTAACTAATCATACTGTAATATTATAAATCTATCTATCTT
Organism: Eilema caniola; assembly: GCA_949126895.1. NCBI lineage: Eukaryota > Metazoa > Arthropoda > Insecta > Lepidoptera > Erebidae > Eilema > Eilema caniola. The sequence goes on along the minus strand of OX421464.1, from coordinate 3,239,211 downwards.
TCTCATTATCATGCCTTTATGCCTAAAACACCCCAGTAAGCCAGCTTATGTATGCATATCGGCATATAGGGGGAATAACTAATTCACAGAAGGTTCCCCCCAACTGGGGAATATAGTAGACATGCTCAAGAAGTAGCAAGTGAGTATTAAAATACCTCTTTCTCCTTCCTATTCTCTTCAAACGTCCTGATGAGCTCCTCACAGTCCAGGTTCTCAACCGGCTCCCAGGTGCTCTCTTCCTCTTTGTAGCCCTTCCACTTCAGCAGATATTGAATCTAGAAGTTAAAATTATTCATTTTAGAAAATAAATAATCTTATACTGCTCTACACATTTGGACGAGAATTTGAATTTGAAAGGATCTTGCTTTTAAAATAATCTACACAAATTGGTAGGTTTACCTATTAACATGTAAGAAATGTATCATCATTTTAATTTTCATCTATGACAATCTGTAATTATTATTAACAAGGTTTTGCCCGCGGCTCCGCCCACGTGGCGGTCGGTTATCGCTATGATATCGGTAATCGTTATAAATGTAGCCTATGTGTTATTCTAAAGTATGAGCTGTATTATTGGTAAAATTTCATGAAAATTCATTCAGTAGTTTTTACGTGAAAGAGTAAGAAACATTCATCCATCCATACAAACTTTCGCGTTTATAATATTAGTATTAAGTAGGATGAGTCAGCCGAAATAGCTGGATAGATTATACACTTTGCCTTCAAGGATATTTGGTGTATGAATAATCTTGGAGCCATTGTGGCGGAGCGGTAGTGATCGCGGCCTCTACGCAGGAGGCGCGGGTTCGATCCCCACTCAATGCAAATATCTGTATGCATGTATATGGGAATTACAGTTTGCAATTCTCTCTTCTCAAAGCGATATTGGCTGACAACTAAACCAAAACTGTGAATCTCTGTATAAACAGCCATTGCTAAAATAACACTATTGAGATCAAAATACTGAATAGAGATCAACAGGGTTTATAGAAATGAAATGGTCATTAGTTTCTTAAATAATTTATTTTTCCTAATTTTATTTATCAATTATTCAATTCTTGTTGAATGGCTTGTGTGTTGCCACAACTTGCCAATGTCAGGGTGTTGTGAAAAGTTATTCAGTATTAAGAGATTAGGTATTACTAAATGAAATTGTACAGTCAAAAAATTTTTATTTATCTGACCAGATATTTGGTATTTCTGTCCATTATAACATTGAACTAGTCCATAGCTTCACTTGAAAGAATTTAACTACAGAATTTAGCTGATCATTTTCTGTTCACCCATTGATCTCTATCCACCCCCTTTTACTCGGTACCTATCTTTATAGTGATGATCATTAGCTAATTAAGATAAAGTGTCTATCACAATTATCCTATAATGTTTGATATTACCAAAATTGTCAAATAAAGCTTTTTTAAAGATTCTAGCCTACAGAGTATAGTATAGGCCATTTTTTTGTAAGACATCAGAGCCTGTTCAGTGTTAATGTTAATCCACACAGAGAACAACTAACTTTATTTAATTAAACAGTAATGAGTAGTCTAAAATCAGACATCAAAGAGAAAGCAAAGAAACAACTTCAAATCAGGTGGAGAGATCCAGTTCATGTCTAGTGCTGGTTTGCCACCACAAGTAGTATAGTTTTTAATAATCTATATATTTATGAGACATAGCAATCCCTATATCAAAATTCAGATGTGGTGCAGTTTACAGTAGCCATTGTTGAATAGTGAACATTTTACAAACAGTAAATTTTGTAAAAAATCACTGACTTTTGACAAGTATGATAGAATACCTATAAATATGATAGAACCTGCAGCATGTATGTGTGGATTATGGATGCTTAAACTGTAAACTATAAATTGCTTTGGGTGATGTTTGCTTGCTTGCATGTATAGGTTAGGTACCGATTTGGTCACCGTACTTTTCAGGCAGTTATTTACATGATAAGTTCAAGTCGATGATGAGATATGATATTAATCGATTCTTTGCCATGAACCTTGATGTAAGATTGAGAAAATAGTAATTTGATTGAAATGTTACAATAAGGCCTACCTTTCCTTTCACGGTACGCCGGTCAAGGACTTTTTCAACTACATACTCATCTTCACTGGAACCACTTGTTTCACCCTTCTTATCTTTCTTTCCCATTTTGTAAATTATATCAAATACAAGTTGAAAATTGTAGCGTCACCCGAGAAAATTCCCAAAATGGCGGGTTCAAAATAAATATGGCGGCTAGCGACCGGGCCGGTAATTATGTGGTCACATGAAAAAATAGAATAGATTGCCCTGATTTTTACAATTTATGAACCACTCATAATAAATTATATCTATTACTTACTTACTTATACAATTCTCAGTACTATTCCACTGTATGTTGTATATTGCAAACTTTAATTTATTTTTATAACAATATTATAAATATTTATTTGAAATAGTTACAAATATTTATACTTGCTACACTAAGCACAATACTGCCAACTGATTTATTCTGAGCTGCCAACAGAAAGAGTATTTAACAAAATCAGCAACATCTTGTATCCTTGTCTAGTGATAAGTGACAAATATATTTGTGAAATATATTAATCTTGATAATAAACTATAAAAGTTACGTAAAGTGTTTAAACTAAAAATATTTAGTAATTAAACTAAACCTAAGCTGTTATTATTGATATAGGAAGATTTAAAAACAATTTGTTATATGTTTACTAAGTGAGATAACGATAGAGCTCTCGTGACAAACTTCATACTAGTTTCATTCATTTTTTTTCTTGACCTATCAATCAAAACAGACCCTCTCCGTATCGCAAATCGCAGCAGTTTTCATTACAGTCAGCTTGCCAGCCTGTTGCGTTATGTGTGTGTTATTCAATTCACGTAATAATTGTGGTATTTGATGCGATACGCATTTTAGTGGTATCTAACTGTGATGTGCGGACAATTTTTAAAGCTAGTGTAACTTTTGAACTGAAAACCTAAACTAAAATAAGGATTTGTGTCGACTGAAGTAAAGTGGTTTCAAATTGACTTTGACGTCACATGCGACAGCCAATCAGTTGGCGCGAAAGAAAAACAAAATAACTAAACATAGCTACAATTTACTCGCGTGTTTTGTTTTCTCGCTAACATTGTTTATTGTTTTTACTATAACGGATGGATCGTTATAGGTGAATGTTCATACAATTGGAAATATGTTGTTAAAATGTACTGCAGACGGGAGGCCGATCAAAGTGAACGGGGCACCGGTCAGCCACGGCAACGGCAACGGTGCGAGAGGTAAGGTCCGGCAATGATTTCTTCATGCATTTTTTATTATGTTTTTGTTGAACTAACTATTGTACAAGTTACGGGGGTAAAGATTACTGAAGCTAGTTTAACAAAATATTTACTAGTCTTGTCATGAAGTATAGTTACCGGCATAATATATCTTGACCCCAGTAACTTCAAACAAAATGTACCTTTTATGCGCAGTAGGCGGTTTCTTTGGTGTTTTTTTAGGATATCACGGGGTTCTACGATGGCTGAAGAGCTCAAATTCACTAACCAAAGATTATTTCCAAACAATCGCGTAAAGGTCTCGTTTTCTTGCTACTTGTGGTCAATATATATGCCAGTAAATATAACAATAAACAAATTTATCAATTATCAAGATCGCATTTTTAGTTGTAGACGTTGCTGTGTTTCCTAATCTCGTGATTTACGAGAGCTTAGGAAATAATGATACAAAATTAATTAAATACGATAATAATGACGAATGAATCGATTAGGTATGTAGATACATGACAATAACCAAAGAATACATACCTACCTAGGTACATAGTAAAGTAATCGATGAAATGAATAATACCTACCTATTCAAATTAGTTAAGATAATTTACACAATCGTCAGTCGAATTTTAAGACAAATCACATAGATTTTTTATATTAAACACTATGAGACAACTACCTACTCGCCAATGTACCAAACCCTCAACAATATGCTTATTCCTGAGCTCGAGAAATTGTTTACCCCAATGTCCGGTAATAGAGCTTCTATTTGATAGGATTTTAGGTATATCATAATTAGCAACACTAACAACAAGATTAGATTAGAACCTGAAAAGATCATTCAGCTGAAAACTCGTTATCAATAGCAGTGCTGGGCTTCAGTAGTTTCGACACTCAAGATCTTAAGAAGATCCTGACTCTACTAAGTTACGAATCGCTGCAATATAATGTTTATCAAAAGGCTTCGGGAAAAGCATTGACGCAACAGGTGTCTTCCTCTAAATACACGCAATAGGACTGATACTTGATAAGATGCGGGTACTGTCAGTTCTGTTTGACCCACTATACCTGGCTGTGATATTCAATACAGGGTCTTACAAGATCCAGATAACTAAACTAAGAATCGATGCGATAAGTTGAAAGCATCAACTTGATTCTACTGTAAACTGATGCAACAGGTGTCTTCGTTCGACAACATTGCAATTTGTTCTCTAATAAAACAGTTCCAATTTTGTGTAGAGACTGTACGTCGCGAATGTGTATTTATTTGTTTGTAATTCAATCACGTATACCTAGAGACATAAAATGACTTTGACCTAAAATATGCTCTATACGCGCAGTACACGTCTTAAGAGGATAAGACGGGGTGTAGCACCCATACCTATAACACGGTGTGGATGAGCTCAAATACACTAAGCATAGATTATTATCGCGCGCCAGAGCCTTGTTCAGCCCGCGACTTAGTTCCAAGATATGTTTCTCGAGGTATAAATACGGTTGGATGCTTGACTGAAATGTACACACGAATCTGTGTACGACTGGGAATAGTAGCTACACAGGATTCTTTGGGTCGCGACAACGAGATCAGTATCTCACACGTTGTGCTAAGTACGGTTCAAATTCAGAGCTGCTCAACTAGTCTTTACCACAAGAGTTTCTCTATATAGCAAAAATATGGCATTGCTGGGTCCGTTGACCTGACGGCCTTCGGCCATACAATTTCGACTTTCCCGATAAGCGCTTTTTTGTATCGCGAACTGACGTCACTGCCTAGTCTGTTCAAGTTATTAGTTATTTGTTTTGAATATAAATATAGTTGATATGATACAGAAACAGAAGGAACGCAGATGCACTAGGAGGAAGCTTTAAGGGCATTTAGTGGTGTACAGTGTGTGTGATGATGTAGATTCTTCTCTCGAGCACGTATGTATAAACGCATCCAAAGCTAGCGCTTGGGACGCTGCTGTCAGTGGGATGCACTCTCCTGTCCCTTCTTTTCTTGGTTTTTATGGGAGCGAGTGCCATCAGATCTCTTTAAGTCCTAACCCCATGAGGCAAGCGTGCACTAGAGCCTCATCCGTCATACACTAGGTGCACCATATTGTAAGTCATATTTGACTGCGCTTAACTAACGATAATACAAGTAATTGCGCTTACTAGTGTTCTTTATATCAAATTAAGGTAAATCCAAGTGACGTATGGTGAAAATAGATCGATCGATATACTATAGCTATAAAACTATAAGGATGAAAGGTGACATTTCCCATTCCATAAACACTTGCAAGGGCAAGTGTTTATGCAAGGTCGTATCGTACAATAGACACACCAAGGGTTTTGTCTATTGTACGATACGACCCCTTCGGTGAATACACTATTTTACCTGCCGTCGAGTTTTTTTTGTCATAGATTACTTTAGTGGGGTGGGGTGACTTCCCTCGATGGTAAATCGCGTTGGACTTTAAAATAATATGGCCCGTGACTCCGCCCGCGTGGAATTATTATTCTATTCTCGATATCTAGCCTGTTATTCCAGACTTTATTTTATCCGTGCACCAAATTTCAACCAGAATCATTCAGCAGTTACGCAGTTACGGTCAAACAACTTCACGGATCTGGATTGAGTATCAAACATCAAAATATCTCAACAAACTTTCACATTTATGAAACAGCTCTTTTTGTTAAATGCAACGCTCATCTATTTCCACAGCTATCCGATGTAGTAAACCAAAAATATACAATATGATGCCTAAAAGTTGGAAAAATTTGGGTACTGACATGTTTAAAAGGAATTTAAGGGATATGCTATGTGAGAAGTGTTATTATAGTATTGACGAATTTTTAAATGACACTCCAACACTGACATGAATTATTTTGAATTGTATTGCATATATTTAATAATGTAAAATTTGTACGCCAGAACCGGCAGTATATTTATGTGATCTTACCCTATAATGTAAACATCACTTTTTGTACCATATTCAACAAATAAATAACTTTGAACTTTGTTAAAGATACTGCTGAAGCCAGATTTCCCAAGTAAAAATTTGTTTAACCTGAGTCCTCAAATGTTACTCAATAAAATGCATTGAGTTCACAGAAAAAGTCATAAGCTCGTTAGCTCATAACGAAAATACCATAACATTTTCTTGCATCTCGATTCCCAATGCAATCAGCAAATCGATATCGATGCCTCGTATACTTTAATTAATGATATGAAACCTTCTAAGTCCCTTTTTAAGTGGAGTATGTTGCAGTGGGAGCTCCGCCCGAGGCTTAGCACCATGTCGATAGAATTAATTTCACTTAACAGAAGTTCGCACTTCAATTTAACATTGTGTTGTATACTTGTATCTTAGTGACAAGGACTTTTTAGACAAAAGAGCATAGGCGCCATGTTGGTATTATAACTAAACACATCTAAGTTATCTTATCAACCACCTTGGCTCTAAAATCCATATTAATATTATAAATTGGAAAGTGCGCGTGTGTCTGTTTGTCTGTTTGTCCGTCTGAACCGATTTTGATGAAATTTGGTATAGGGGAAGATTAGATTTTGAGAAAGGACATAGACTATGTTTGCTAAATGTTTGGTCGCGATAACCGACATCCACGCGGGCGAAGCCGTTTTACATAAAACAAATAAATATTGAATAGTATTAATAAAGAACTTGGCTTATGTTAAAATAATGATTGTAAACAGAAACATATATTTTTTGTAATTCTTATCGGTTTGTTCGTGGTGGACGCAAAACCTGTTAAGCTGATTTTGACGTATCTTTCGATCGCTTGTTCATCGTTATTGGTTGAATAGAACCATATTTGACCAAAAGTCGCCATAACTGACAACCAAGCGGGCGAAGCCGCGGTCATCATAAGTCTTAATTTAGGGTCTGTACTCTATGAATCATGTAGTAGTGTTCTAGCAAGTCCCTGTCTACAGCACAACATTTTTACTTGTATGTCCTTAAAGCGTCGCCTATTGCTTCATGTCTATCTATCCTCCTAATTATTATTTAAGTGCTTAGGCACCTATGTTTTGAATATATTATACAGTACACCCGCTCTGTATCACAATAAAATGGCCTACATTGATACCGGCTATCATTGCAGAATGACAACAATACCCTTTTATCGCAAAAAACTGTTTTTATTTTGAGAAATTAACAAGTTGATAACGGTTCTCGACCGCCTGTTGAACCTGCGAGACACGCATTTGTTTCATCAAATATTGTAGCTTAATTCTTATGTCTTTCTTCTCTATCTGAGTCACAATCTTTGTCGCATCCAAAGCTTGTATTTTAGAGACCGTTCTTCTATAAATTTGATTTGATATTTTCTAAAGTTTACGCGAATATCACTCATTGTTAAAAAGTACACTCGAGAGCAATGAATCCGGGTCACTCAAAGAATCCAAAAAATCTCGGAAAGTAAGAATGCTAGGTTAATGCAATAAATTGTATTTAATAGACAATTTAATACTCCTTAAATGAAAGTATTAAAACTTCTTAGTTATTGTAAAGTTATATCATAAAAAAATCAAATTTGAAAAGGGAACACTGTCGAAGATGGAACTACGAAATTACAGGATTTGTTTTTGCCTTTGTTTGTAATCTGTCATTTATGTTGGTACATAAACCAGGTTGATAGTGCTCAATATTCATTATTCAAGCTGAAATCATGTCGCTTACACTTGAAGAATGCACCAGAATACTTACATTGGTGGAAACCGGCCGGAGTCAGCGCGATACAGCCAGGACTGTCGGTGTGTCGCTTTCAACAGTACAAAGAGTTCTCCGACGTTACGAAGAAACTGGTTCTAACCTACACAGACCAGGAACGGGCAGAACTAGGTGTACCACAGCACGAGAAGACCGATACTTGGTGAACACGCTTCGAAATCGCTTTCTCACAGGAACTGAACTCACAAATCAGTTTCGACGCCTCGGAGGAAGTAACCCAAGTGCATGGACAGTAAGACGTCGGCTTGCTGAATCTAACTTAAAACCCCTTAGACCTGCAAACGGCCCTAAACTGGAGCGTGGCCATCGTATTTCAAGACTAAGATATGCCCAGAACCACGTAAATTGGAGTATTGAAGATTGGTCGAAAGTTATGTTCTCCGACGAATCAAAATTTATGGTCTACAAGCACGATGGAAGACACAGAGTGTATAGAAGACCAGGGGAAAGATTCAAGCAAGCATGCATCGAAGAAAAAGTAGCCTACGGTGGTGGGTCTGTACTTGTGTGGGCCGGAATTTCCTCTGAAAGTCGCACAGAGCTGGTGATCATAGAAAACGGCTCTTTAACTAGCGTAAGATATGTGGAAGAAATCCTCAACGAACACGTTGGTCCATTTATGGTCAATTTGGGTGAGGATGCTATATTTATGCATGACAATGCCCGACCTCATACAGGTAGGATTGTGAATGACTACCTTCAAGAGATGAACATTACTTGTATGGAGTGGCCAGCGCGCAGCCCGGATATCAACCCGATCGAGCATGCTTGGGACGAGCTAGGGAGATGCGTAAAACAACGAAACCCTCCCCCAATCACGCTTCCTGAGCTCAAAATTGCTCTCACAGAGGAATGGGAGAATATTCCCCAAAATCGTATAAGGAACTTGGTGTACAGCATGCCAAACCGCGTAAACGCAGTAATGGAAGCACGAGGAGGTAATACGAAGTATTGAAATTCAAGAAAATCGTCATAAAGTTCAAAAATTTCATGTTTCCTATTTTTGTTTTAAGGAGAGATCAGCAGTTTTTTTTCTTTATGTAATTTTGTGTAAATAAAATGTATGGTGACTCATATTTTTTTAACTTTCATTTAAGGAGTATTAAATTGTCTATTAAATACAATTTATTGAATTAACCTAGCATTCTTACTTTCCGAGATTTTTTGGATTCTTTGAGTGACCCGGATTCATTGCTCTCGAGTGTAGTTTTACTACAATTTGATTTGTTTTGACTTTTACAAAGGCTTTTTCCGTCTGACCCCACTCTCTCCCAACCCCTAGCTGGAAGTAAACCACTGCCAGAATCTCGTCTAGAAATCCGCAGGTGTACTGCCATGCAGGTGAGGACGACTCGGACCCGATAATCTTGATGAGGCCCGTTACATCCATGGTTTTTCACAATGTCATCATTCTGACGTGCCAAATCTAAAGACTATACTTGAAGGAAACCTTGCTTAGTGTATAATCTTACCTTACTGCTTTTACACTCTGTAATAAACTGCTCGTATACTCTGTTATTAAAGCGTAGGCTCCATGTACATTTCTAAAACAATGACTTTGCCTCATGCTAATATATGATATTATGTTGGTACTCTTTAAGACATACTCATACCAGCATACCAGAGATAGCAGCGTAGGCATAGCTGTAAAAGATTAACAATTGATATCATGAGACGCGTTTTAATGTTTTCTTTTTCATCAACATTATCAGTTAATGCTTTAGAAATATCAATAGAGTTACGCAATGTTACCACATCCACTATTTCTGATAACGGTCTAATTTTAGTCCGAGGTCGAATACAGAGCACATTAAGTATACTATATTTTATTTACATATTTATTTACGTACATACCAACGAATCACGTTAAATTACATTCCAAAAATATGAAAAACTGAAACGAAAATTCAATCTCCTATGGTTTATATAATAGAAAGTATGGACAATAATTTGAATCCACGTGAATCTTTTGTGATCTTTTTGCCAATCTTTACTGAAGCAAAATATTCTCAAGATACAACTATGTGACGTCGCATGAAAGAATTGGGTCCAGGCAACGTCTGTTGGCAAATTATTCAATCGGTTGATGGTGTAGCCTATTGTCCCCAGATTAACCACTCCAATCCAATAGGACCCTTCAAATTTAAAACGCCAAACTGGGACCGAGGTAGGTTGCTATTCATGGACAAGGCTAGGTGCTATTCGCTCAGGTGCTATTCGGATGGGTGCTCTAAGTGGACTACACCGTCGAAAACGGTCCAGCAGTGCAGTCTTTGGCACATTTTCACCACTTTCCCGGTAACACCCGTTGTTGTTTTAGTCTGTTTAAGCATCATGATTGGTATGATGCAGTATTCGTATGATATTTGCGTCCTTATTGCGTCATACTAACAAGTGTCTTCTAATTTCTGAACGTTGATTTTAATTTGAGAGGATTTCGCTTCTTCAGCCGTGCGCAGCAGCGTTATGCGAAGTGTGTCCCAAGCCAGCATGAGTATAGTCATTTATTAACAAACAAGTTTTGCCAGCGGCTCCGCCCGCGAGGATGTCGGTTATCGCGACCAAACATAGCCTATGTCCTTTCTCAAGGTCTTATCTACCCCTATACCGAATATCATCAAACTACTGAATCGATTTCAGTGGTTTAGGCGTGAAAGACGGATAAACAGCCCACACACACATTTATAATACTAGTATGGATTCGCACGCCTAAAACAAATTTGATCCAGAATCAGCGAATTGCGTATATAGTTATTTACGGTTTCCAGATTTCTAACCTCATTGATGTTTGGACAATCGGGCCACAAACAAACAAACAGTATATAATTATAAATTGGTGGACGTAATAACGTTAAATAAAATTTATTTCACGAGTTTATCGATCAATAATTTTGTTATAATTACGACTTCAAAGGACGGCTCGCTAGCGACGGACTTTGGAACAGTTCCGGTCCGGTTGACACTATTTAGTGCCACTTGTCATCGAATGAACCACTCACCAAGGTATTGAAAATATTTGCTTCCAGTAGTCTAAAATTAAATTTTATTAATATTATGTTTTATTATACGGAAGATCTCAGTTATACGGATTCGTGATTAACATTCATAAACTTCTTTTTGGTTCTAAATCGAAAAATATGAATCCTAGAGTACTAAATTTGTTAAAAATTTCATCCCAAACAACTTTGTTGTTCACGATTTTGAATGAATATCATAAATTGTAATTAGCAAGTGTGTGGATTTTGAAAAAAAAAAAGTAGGATACCTGTGAGGATCACTTTAAAAAAAAATTAAACGAAAATTGCTACAGAATTTTCTTAAAACCTAATTTTTTATTTATATGACTAAATCGCGGATACATATGATAGGTGTTAAGGGTTACTGAGATCATACAAAGGTATCGTAACCATTGAGTTATATGTACTACGTTAGAACTCAATGATCGTAACACATGCTGGGCATCAACTTATATCCTAATAAACATTTCTTTCGTGGAATGTAAAAGCAAAACAACATAAGGACCGGTTAATCAAGTTTACACTGTATTTGTTTTGCTTGATTTGATAGTGTTTATAATACTGGTAAGGTAAATATACTTATAATGGGACAAAGCACGCGTTACCATGCCTAGTAGGAAGATTTTTTTTAGATTAAATAACCCTATCGTTATGTTTGTCTCCAATACCAGTGTAGTTAAAGTAAGTGTGTAAACTTTAACACGAAAAAAATGCTATTGCAAGTTACAACTTAATCGTGGGCCAAATAAAGAACATTTTACTATGAGTACGAAAGTCGCAACTGAAAACATGTGGTATCTGATTACCACATTGGAAAAAAAGCATGACTGCGTGTATGTGTGTATGAATATCTACAAAACTGTAAAAAATAAAGTCAAGCTCAGCCAGTCACCTCAAAGGGAACCGTATACGAACATGACGCCTGAACCAGGCTTCCCCGTACCGAAGGCGACAGTTCTCGCTTATCTTTAAAACACGTAACACATATTACATTTTTTTATAACATACGTGACATTAGCAGTTGGATTTATCCGGATTTCATACTCGACCGTTCCAGTTCACTTCACATATTATGTACACTAGCTAAAAATATAGTAAAATTCTGGGCATTTAGATGTTTTCTGTTATATTGGTCTCAAATAAGGCGCCTTGTCAGTGAAGCGACCAGCGGTTATCAAAGTGTTATCGGGGCCCGCTATCGGGGGTCAGAAGCTGCGCCCGCTCTGTTTACTGCAGCGATATGCGCACGCGACTGTCATATGATGAACTTGTTTGTACCAAATGTTCACCTGACTATATTTGGATGGACGTTGACTCCGCCAATTATGTAATGAGTGTATTATTAAACGAAAATAATTGATAAGTTTTTATTATGTGATGCTAATTGTGTTGAAAATGCACACGGCCTGTGAATGATAAGGAGCTGTTACTAGTGTCGATAAACTGGATAAGTCACTCACTTGTTGACGACCCTAACTCCTTCTTTAAGCTCGTGGCCTGGCCACCACGGTACCCTCCAATAGAACCAGAGCAATTCGTTTACAGGCTTACAGGGTAGGTTAACTTGATCACCAAAGATCTTATTGGGCCTTAAACACTATATAGTACTGGATGTATTTATTATCCTCTACTAGTTGATGAAGCGCCAAAATTAACTAAAAGATATTCATCGAAGTAAATAACTATAACCTCATTTCCATTACCTACTTCTGACAGTTTAATCGCTGTGTTGTCTGCGTTAATTGGAGTGCGCTCTATAAACTGACAGTTAGGGCGGAATTCATCGACCGCGCTAATAGCCCGACGGCCGAATACTTAATTATAAGATGTCATTAAGCCTCGTGCTATCACTGTCACTTTAACAGCAATTGTAGTGACAGAAATATATTTGTCTTAGAGCTATTACGCACTGTTGACTAGTCACCGGCGACTAAAACAAAGGCGAGCGATCGGTGACCAATTGCGTAGACACCAGTAGACGCCTATGTGCTAACAGGGTGTCCACTTTTTGGAAAGTCAGGGAAAGTCAGGGAAAGTCAGGGAAAAGTCAAGGAAGCTCAAGGTGGTCAGGGAAAGTCAGTGAAATCGAGGGGCCATCTGGAAAGTCAGGGAAAAATTGGATATTTTCAAGTATGATTGAAAAAAGAGCAGTGTTTTTATCCCAGTGATTGTAATATGAGGGATAAATTCATGCTCTAGTCTGACCCTTCCAAACAGACTATTGAAGTAATTTTTTCTCAGAAAAATGGAGTAATTTCATTATGAGTTTTGATTTTATAAGTCAAATAAATCTCATAATTAAATTGCGTACTCCTTTAGTTTTCAAGAATATTTTTTATGAGAGCTGATTTTCTGTTACAGTAATTTATAACAATTGATATAGTACAGACCAATGTTATGTAGTAAAGCGAAGACATTGGTAAAATAAGTGCTAAACAATGTACCTACATTCAATAAAGCTTGGCTGGATCCCTTTTTTTACGTTCGGGATCTCCCCACCGATACCCCCGCCTCCGGAGCCGGAGAGGACTCAAACCGACTAAACCGCACGCCGTCTCTGGGTCGTAGTGCTACGCCGACTTTGAGGTTGTCATGCGACATATCCCTTGCACCCCGGCTGATCCAGGGCCATCCCTCTCGGTCTGGCCCTTCTTCGGGAGACGGAACCACGCGGTCCCCGACTCGTCCCCGGTGTGGGGTGGCGCGCATCGTCCTACGATGCGCGCCGCCGCCGTGGCCTGCTTCTGCTAGGGTGCCGGGCGGCTCCACTCGTCACCCTCTGGCCCGTGCTCATGGGGGGCGGAGGTCGGTCTGCGCTCTCCGACGCCCGAGCCGCCTACGAGCGCGTGCAGCGATGTCAGCGAGTCTCTCTCGCTCAGGCTACCGTGTGGCCGCTCTAGCCACTCCCCCGTGATGGGTCTTACCGCCGCAATCACGGCGTGCCCTGCGAATGGTTGCCCAAGTCGTCGCTCCCACTCGGCCACCATGTCCTGGTGGAGCCGGGATTTCTCGGCCCGAATATCCTCGGGTTCGGGATCGAATCCCCGCTCCCGCGCCTCCTTTCGGAACTGATATAGTGCCGAAAGGGTCCTTGCTTCCAGGATCCACGGTGGCGATCCGGCCAGGAGACTCGCCGCTTCGGAGGATATCGTTCGGTATCCCCTGATGGCCCTGGAGGCCATCGTGCTCTGCGCCGTACAGAGCAGAGGCAGGAATCTGGCCTCCAAGATGTCCGCCCACACGGGGCACCCGTATAGGGCCATGGACCGCACGACACCCGCGTAAAGTCTCCTGCAGGAGGCCTCTGGGACCTTCGAGTTGGGCAAAAACCGACCCAAGGCATTCGCCGTGGTCACCAACTTGGGGCGCAGACTTCGGAAATGCTGTCCGAAATCCCATCGACCGTCAAGCACGAGCCCCAGGTATTTCAACCGGGGCTTGATGTCGATGGGAGTGCCGTCCACTGTAAGGCTGGCTCCCAGGCCTGGCCAGCGCCGAGGACCATGAAAGAACATGGCCTCGGACTTGTGCAGAGTCACCTCGAGACCCAGCCGCTGGCTGGATCCCAAACACGGTCCAGAGTTTTTTGAATGGTCCCAGATAATCCTGCATCAGCTTACTGTAAAGTGTGCTGCAAACAGTTCAAACTAAACTATTGTTTCTCATAGCAAAGGGACAAAACACATAAAAAATGTGGAGTTAAGAAAAGTGCAGCCCAATATTCCCTTCTTTGTAAAGAAAAATATCGCAAAGCCCGATGATACAATAACATCAACAAATGAAAAAAAACAGCGTAGAAGTGACTGTAACAACTCAAGACTGTTTTAATAAAATTGTCTAAAAGGGGCCTCTACGTGTTGAACCCATGTCCCCAGGCAAGCCTACAAAAAGGACCGTGACAATCCCGTGAATTTGTAAATCAGATACAAAATAATAATAATAATACCCATATCACAGATTATACACAGAAATACATGTTCTGCAATATAGTAATCTGCAAAAAAGGTTTCATTATGGATATAATCGACTTTTTATTTTGATGGCTGGTCAGGGAAATTTGCTGAAATGGTCAGGGAAAGTCAGGGAAAAGTCAGGGATTTTTTTAAGCATTATGAATGAACACCCTGGCTAATGACGGTAAACAGTCGCTTTCGACCGAATCGCGGACGACTAGTCGACAGTGCGTACTAGGCCCTAAGATTGAGTATCTTTTGAGGATTCTTAGAAGACTACTTTGCTAAACAAGGTCCTCCGTTTCCGTCCTTCATGAACGCGATCCTGAGAGTAATGGATCGCGCTTACAAAGACGCCCAGGGTGATAACGCGACTTATTTTACGCACACGCCTCTTGCAACGGAACAAGGACACCATCCGCCAACGACAATGGCCAATACCTCAGGGATTTGTTTTATTATAACGTACACTATTGCGCTATTGCACTACTATCCCCAGCAATTTCCGGAACATTTCTTCGGTTTTAGTCAGTTTGAGCTCGACTTACTACTAACGTTAGCTGTGATGAGTTTAATAAATGCATAGTGCACACTACGCAACTGTGTGTAAAAGGCGTTGAGTACAATTGAGTAACCGTTTGTGTGGTCATTCAATGTCCCCTCTAAATATCTGTGACCTAAATAAGAATGCCTTTTTAGAAGACCTACTTCGATAACGATTTCATACTATTGAAATCGTAAACAAACATACTGCCCGCGTGATAAGCCGGCAGCGCCTATTACATAAAAAAACAAATATCACTGCGCTACTCAGGTATCAAACTTAAAGCAGCACACGCCGCCGCCGCTACGCCAGTGAACCGTTCAGAAATACTTCTTCTTATATAAAACTCTTTCTCGTATCTAATTAAACATGAAAGGGAAGCCATCGATATGATAAGTAATTTAGGTCTGTTATGTTATGAGTCGTTGACCGAAGACTCTGATCGATATGTCGTTTTAATAAGTCATGTCTGCCGTTTATATTAAACTGTCTCTTGTTGGTGATTATTTTTGAGCTATAGGCATCGATGTCATACTAGGGAGACTGATAATATAATATGCAACTAAGACAGATTTCGAACATTACAACTCTCAATACCTTTGAATAAAGTTCAATTTAGCTAGATAGTATGTACTGGTTCTTTCTTAGAATCTACAATGATACAACACCCGCCTTGTGATTTAAGCCGGTTTTATTCCGACATAACTATTTCGTAGTCCTCTGGTTGTCCCGTGATTTGAAAAAAAGGTGGAGTGTAGAAAAAAGGGCAATGAATGTCTTGCATTTTTATTTTCCCATGGCATACATGCTAATATATGTCTATAGCAGAAGTAGAGAGAGATACATTTGGGTTGCCTACAGTTTATTTAAAAAAAAACATGTTTGTGATCGATATCTATATCGAAAGGACAGTTTCTTCCAACCTCGGCTTCTTTAAAATTATTGTCATATTTCTTTCTTATTACGAAATCCCTGGGACCGTTTTGGGTAGGGGTAGATTCAATAATATGCCAATATCAATATCGACACGGAAAGAACACAGCAATGCGGAAAGGGCATGCACACTTTAAAAGTTGAAACGCACCCGGCGTTTGATTTTGCATGTCGTCGGAATGAAGAGTGATCATTCGGCTTACTACAATTTTGTAGAGCGTTATCTCTATCATGCTCAGGACTGACAGTTAAATACCTTTAAAAAGTAAATAAAACCATTGAAAATGTAACTTCGGTTTTAACTACTCTAAAAAGATCTGAGGAGGGCCAGACCGAGAGGAATGGCCCTGGGTCAGCCGGGGTGCGAGGCATATGTCACAAGACAACCTCACCTTCGGCCTAGCACATCGACCCACAGACGGCGTGCGGTTTAGTCGGTCCGAGTCCGACATAACCTCCCCCTTCGGCTCCGAAGGGGGGGGGGTATCCGTGGAGATTTCCCGCACGTAAAAAAAAAAACTAAAAAGATATCAAGATTGAGCGTGTACACTGTGCTGTGCATAGTAAGACATGACAAAGATGTGCAAAACCGAAAATAGCCTGAGAAAATTTTAAGAATTAACTTTTAGAAGAACCGTTTTAACCGTAGGTATTTCATACTCCCTTCGGACGAGTTACTGTATTTGGAAGCATCTCAATTTACTTTAACCTCTTCGCCTGTTGCGATTACCCTCATTTTGACGACGTGTGAATGAAGAGGCGTTTTTGCACGATATGTTGTGTACTTTGTAGTATAAATATTTAAGTACGTATTTGCACGTACATGTGGTCCAATCTGCACAGTTTTATATAGTATACCTACTCGTAAGCTTATTTTTAGAATGTCTTTTTAATCTGTAGTCTTCTCCGGCGCGGGCGGCGTGCGCACGACCTGTCATCAAAGTTTCATCGCTATCAGATGAATGGCGTTACCAAAAGCAAACCATTTATATTTAAATATTATTATACTCACGTTGGTTTATCTCCATATTGGTGGGCAGAGTTTTATGAACATCTTCATTTCGGTATGTTGTAGATCGCTTTTTTTACGTTCGGGAAATGCCCACGCAAACCAACCTCCTACCCCAGTTCTCCGGGGTTGTTACTGTTGCGGTTACAAATCGCCTATTGCTTAATATGGAAAAGGACGCTGTTACCGTTAATTGGCTACTTTTTCCAGATTTCGCAGACTCCTTAGACTGGTTGCTGCCTCGTGCGTGTGTATCATTCAAATAATATGTAATTAATCAATTACTACTAATAAGCAATAAGTACAATTTTCCGAAGCCGTTGTGTCTGCAGTCAGCCCATGAAAGGGTTTACCGCTACAGCTATACATGCCATGTCCTCTGCCGGTGTACCAGCTGCCAGCTAGTACACACAGCTCGGCCCACGAGGATGGCTGGATGTTGGTTATCACGCTTTTCGAGCATATCTCGGGTTCTAATAAACCATATAGGCTATTTGACTAGGTCGTCGATTCTTTTCAATACCGCATAATATGTTAGCTTGTTTGAAAAAATATGCCTTGCAAAATAAAATATTGCTAAACTGCAACTACGACTTTTCATTATATTTCATATTCTTTTCATTATTCCCAAAAAAGTCCAATGATAAACAATCAAATTCAGTTAGAAATTAAAATTTTATAGATTCCTCAGTAAATTTCAAATTACTTTATTATGAACTTTATACGTATAAACGCAACGTAGAGCGAGATAAATGTGATATTCTCTTACATTCCGCCACACCACTCCACTCTCGCACATTTGCACTACGCGAAACCGGCGTGTGTCGTCACAAGCCCAAACGATCTTGTATGGAGCGTTTTCGGGCCGCGAAAAATTGAATTTCCAAAATAAAATCTTTAATACTATTTGCCCTAAGAAAATTTCACTTTGACAGTTCATGATATTATAGACCACTTAGTAGGTCTTTTTTCAAAAGGAACCTACTCCTAGCACAAGCAATTTAGTTTACCTATAGTCCCCAACTATGGTGGTTAGAGGATTATTAGTAATTTCGATAATTTCGGTTGCTAAAATTCTTTATAAAAAAAAGACGGGTTGCACTCTGGGAGTGCCGGCAGAAGTGAAAACATTTCCTTTTTTTCTTTCTTCGTTATATAGATAGAAAAAGATAAAAGAACATACCATACCTATAATATAGCGCCAATCATAAAACCTATCACTAATTTTCTGCTAATTTTCTGTCAGAAGAAATGAATAAATTACAAAAAGAAAAAAAAACACAAAAAGTAAAAAATTATAAAAAGAAAAAATAATCACAAAAAGTAATAAATTACATAAAGAAAAAATAATCACAAAATGTGTCAGAAGGCCAGGTTTGAACCCGATACTATCTGAAACCATAAGAATCTATCTGAAATCATAACCTAAAGTCGACTACGATGCTATTTATCGTGTCTTGCAAAACAGACAGTCTATAGCTAATGTTGTATGACGTAAGTCGTCGGTTACGGTTCAAAGGTCAAGCGATCCTGACGCGAGTTTAACACTTTTTACCCATCGCCGCTAAAGAAGTTTTCACTTCAAAAAACTTCCACCAAACAAAGGTTCTCATTGGTTCAGTTATTGATAATCAAAAATATTCAAATGTCCGTACTTATATCGAAAAAATATTTTTTTATGTACGCCGCCGACTTCTACTTATAATAGGTGTGGATTATACGAGCGTCTATTAGCATACCTATGATAATAACGTAGCGTATGTTATCTGCTGTGTTGATAATAGTTGATAATTACAGTCTAGTTCACAAGTTCAAAAACGTGAATAGTGTTGATAATGAGATCAAAAATATTCATGAGGCCTTACAGAATTCGTTATGACATAATAAGAGGTATTTGCGAAAAAAAAGTAGGTGATGGATTTTTTTTTTGAAGTAAAAACTTCTTTAGCTCTGTTGGATGGGTAAAAAGTGTTAAACTCGCTTCAAGATCACTTGACCTTTGAACCGTAACCGACGACTGACGTCATACAACATTAGCTACAGATTGTTTATTTTGTTAGGTACCTACGGTAAGAAGCTTCGTAGCTTAGCGGTAAGCGCTTCGACTGTAAGTCCTTATGGTTTCAAATAGTACCGGGTTCGAACTTGGGCTTCTGACACTTTTTGTGATTATTTTTTCTTTTTGTAATCCATTAATTTCTTCTGACAGAAAATTTGTGATAGGTTCTATGATTGGCGCTATATTGTAGGTATGGTCTGGTATGTTCTTTTTATCTTTTCCTCTGTATATAAGGAAGAAAGAAAGAAAGAAAACGTTTTCACTTCTGCCGGCACTCCTGGAGTGCAACCCGTCTTTTTTTTTGGATCTCTGTGTATAATGTCTTAACACAAAGCCAAGTGTATAGCTTCTATAATATAAGTGAAGGGCCCATTTGTAATGATAAAAGAACAACTTTTCAATGAAAACTGTATTGCTGCATGCTTTTGTGTCTGTCTGTCTGTCTGTCTGTTCGTTTCTTCTGAATCTCTAAAATGACCAGGCACTAGACCGATTTTGACGGGTTTCTTTTTTCGGATATTACAATAGATATTAGAAAGCTAACTTGGGGTACTTTTATTTCAGAAAAGGAATTAGGATCCCCACAAAAATATATAAACTACTAGTTTTGCCCGCGGCTCCGCCTGCGCGTATGTCGGTTATCGAGACCAAACATAGCCTATGTCCTTTCTCAAGGTCTAAACTACCCCTATACCGAATTTCATCAAAATCGGTTCAGTGGTTTAGGCGTGAAAGCTAACATACAGACAGACAGACAGACAGAGTTACTTTCGCATTTATAATATTAGTATGAATTATATCTAGATCTAAATCGTGTGTGTCTAAATCTTGAATGTGCACGAAGTCGCGAACTACTACAATAAAAAATAAATAATTTATGTAAAACATAATCATTGCAAAAACGTTTGACAAGGACGCGAAATGGAGCTATGTGCGACCGACGTTCGTTCACCTGAATGATTTTTATGAGACTTTAAGTAATGTATTCGGAACATTACTAGAATCTTGCTTAATTAAATTCTGAGAACTTCCGCGCGTAAATTCAATAAGGAAACTCGAATAGCTCTGATATGCACATATATGTTTTTTTTAATTGGTTCTATTTAGCAATTAATGTAATATTTCTTCTTTATGCTTAATACCTGTCTATATTATAGAACTGAGAACCAAATCAAAATGACCAAAATTTCTATGTTAAAACGAAAGTAAACTTCTTTTGAAAAACTTTTTGAATTTACACTTTTTCTCCACTCTAACATACCTCTCTCTACCTTTTGCTATGTTGTCCAGAACATAATTGAACATACTTATATAATATAATTATTGTATATTAATTTTATGCATAAAATATCGACACAATAACACTCATAACAATGCAAACAACCGTGTTCATATATCATCATTCATCATACCATTATGGCTCTAGCTAAAGTAACACGAATTAGTTACACACTACCGCCAAGCCAAAACGATTCGTAAAAATACATTTAAGGATAATGAGAATGATATCCTTGCGTAGTTATAATGAAGCGTGTACTCAAAATGAGACGACATAATTAATTTAAAGTCTTCTTGATATTAGGTACTTACTCTTTTATGGACGACGTCAGTTAAAATCTCGTATTAAGAGCAAATCAAACTGTTTTATTGCTTTAAATTGTATTATTCAAATTCAAAAACATTTATTTCGGGGTTTTGGACTACAAGATCCATAGATTTGGTAGTAACAATATATTATGTCTTAACCTATTGTTAGTATTTATCAAAATCAATAACATAAAAATCAATAACATAAAAATCAATAACATAAAAAGCAATAACATAAAAATCAATAACATAAAAATCAATTTATTGACAAACACAAAATATAATTACATTTAAAACTAGAAGCTATTATTAAAGTAATCTAAAATAAATAAAATACAATTACATAACAATCAATAACATACAATCAAAAACATGAAAATCAATGCAACAATTAAAACCAACAATTTCAACAAATAAATAAATAAAATCATTCTCGAATCAAAAATCAATCAAAGTAAAATCAATATAATTAAGACCAAAGCATTAAGATCATTTTAAGTACCTTGTTCATCTGATCAATCTGATGCTGATTGTACGTGTAGTAGCGACAATGGCCTTTAAAACAAAGATTAACATCTTATTTTCTATACGTAGTAAGTACTAAGCGATTATGTCGCCCTAATTAAAAATATCGCTCTTAATAAACTACATTCTATAAATTTTTATTTGTACATTAGGCATCCATTACTAAGATTTGATCGATGGCAACAAGCGGCTGTTTTTATTAGAATATTATTTTATTATATAGTTTTTTATATCGATTTGATGGTCAACAAAACATTTTGATTATTTTTTCATTCACATTCACTCTGCAATGTCCGAATATACGAAAGATTAACATTATGTTTACTTTTGTTGAACTCCCAGTAATAACTCGTCCACGGTACAGTTTACCACAATCCCAAATCACCAAATAATCACCACAGAATAAATAGTACATACTAGCGTACCAACACGCCTCGTTCTTACACAGTACAAACTAAAATGTATCAATTTGATTACCAAGATTCAAAGATTACGCTTGAGAATCTCTAGATCTCAAACAAACATTCGCTCCCAGCATTCGCATGTTAAATTACCTCTTAATCATTCAATCTAGCGCGATGCGCCTGCGTCACAGAATTGGTCGCACTATTTGTCACTTGTTACGTCTCACGCAAGCTAATAACGGTTTCTGATATGTGAATACGATTTAGGAAAGCAACGAAAGGTGGATTGTTTTTAAATACTTATCAGATAACCCATATAGCGATTGTTTTATTGACACATTAAAATTAAATGATTCACTTGAATAGATATCAGCGGCGAAGCGTTTGGATAACGTGATTCTTAAATTTCTTTCTGACTACCTCGCATGAACGTAGAAGTCACTATTCGAATAGGAAATATTTGACGAGCCTAGATACAGTAGAACCTCCGTAAGTCGAACTTGAAAGGAGAAGTCAAAAAGTTCGAGTTATAGAGTTTTCGACTTATCGAGGACTTCGACTTAAGCGAATTTTGTCAGGAAATGTTTGACTTGTAGAGGTTAAGATTTATTCCAACTAATTTTGAGTTAAATGTAAAATAAATAAATTAGTTATAGAGGTATTAAACATTTTTCTTTGCAATGTAAATCATACGTGACATTATGTATATCGTATAAAACAATTAAATTCTTTGAGCTATAGAGGTAATTTGTTTCAAATAATCGAGTTGTAAAGGTTGTAAAACCAAACATTGCTATATTCGAGAGGCAGATGTCAAATTATTTTTACCGAGTTATAGAGAGAAAATATGTATTGACATTTCTTGTAGGGACTCACTTAATATTTCGACTTATAGAGGGGTAAAATTTAAGGCAATGGAGGTTTTGAGGCTTGAGGGGAAGGGAACACAATGTTTTTTCGAGTTTGGGAGGTTTTTGACTTATCGAGGTTCGACTTAAAGAGGTTCCACTATATATATCTTTTAACGCTTAGAGGTCAACACTATAGTTTGTGGCTTAAAAAATCCAAGGCCTTTATGGTAGGTATAGCACAAATAGGAGATACTCACAGAACCGTGGAGCTACTGCACCCTGAAAATTATATATGCTAGTGGACACTCGCTAGGATAGGTCACTACTTTAGTAATTAAGATTTTCAATTAACAATTTTATCGGAGCAGCGCTCGTATAACAACTAGCTCGTGCAGGATAAAAAAGTTTGTTTCATATTTTACCGACTTTAATAAGCTTTTGAAAAATGTGACACTCACTCATAATCATTAGTAACTGCGTTGATGTCACAAAATGATAAATCGCTGAAGAAACATAGAATTACAGTTAATGATTTATTTTAAACCGCGGAATGCGGACAAGACGAAGTCTTGTGACGGATCGTCGGTGCTTTGCTCTCAACTATTGATTATCTATCTCTCGCTAATTGATATTTTCAGCGGGTGTATAAAAGAGATGGCTAGTGTTTCATGTGTTGCTGTGAATCATGCGCAAGCGGTGCGTTCTAATCAACCTTGACCTTGTAATGAATCAAGCTATCGTACTCCTAAGTAATTTGCAATATATGTTCATTAGACGATTATGAAATAGAAAGATATTCAACAGTAGCATGAAGTGGTGCATGGGTCAGCAGCGTGATGGTATAAGACTTTTTTTTATTTTTTAACCACTTAGCTGGCACACAAGCACACGGCCCACCTGATAGAAAGTGTTTACCGTTGCCTTTGGACGTATGCAACACCATGGGCTTTACACTCGTGCTGCCGACCCTGAAGAAACCTTCTAATGCCCTTCTTGAAGAACCCCATATTGTAGTCGCTTGGGAAAAATACAGCAGGTAGTTTATTCCACAACTTGAGCGTGCATGGGTAGAAGTGCACACCGTTTCAGGTCGCAATGTGTGAGGATGAACTCCCTGCCTATGGCAGAGGTGCGATGATAGAATGTAGCAGTGGGCATCATATCGAACAATTCATCTGACCACAAATTATTGAATAGACGATAGAACTAACACAACGAGGCAAAGTCTTCTTTTTTAGATTCGGCAGAAGGTATATCTGCTGTGACTGACAGCCAACCCCAAGGGGACAGCTAGCGCCAGAGCCTTGTCCGGTAATCACTAGGTGTATCAGATGAGGCTTGGCGCGAGGGTTTTAGATACTCATTGATTAATATAAGATATTAATAGCCGGAAGGAAATTATGTCAAAATGTAGGTATATTGTGCTAAAGTAAGTAACCAGATGGAAAATTTGTATGAAACTGCCACCCAGGAAAGAAAGCGGCCTTTGATTTTAAAAGTTGTTTTTTAATTACTTATTTGACAACCGTAATCGATATCCATGTACTGGTGATGATTAATTACACTTTTGTGCCAACTAGTTGGTACATCAGTATACATACTAATCGACGAAAAGGTACTGATAAACTTGGTGCTCATGTCTATCAGCACCTAAAGAGACGTTGGTATAAGCTTTGGCAAATGAGGCGGCTGGTGGAAGCTGAAGAGAATACGGAATAGATCATTTGAAGCAAAACACCCTAGAATAGTTGGCTAATTTCTCCATTGAAAATAAGTTTAGAATTTTATAAATTGAGTTTTAAGCTATACCACTTTACCCAATGAAATTCATTAAATAAAATGTGCTCATTCAGGTTAAATTGGACTTAACGCGTTTATATTCAAAGGTGAAATCTAGCCTTAATTATATAACTTTTAATTGCGCGAAGCAGTGTGGCAACACATTAAACCCCTCGAGTGTGACGTAATAAACAGAATCTGTTTAATTTGGTGTTTCTTGCAAATTAAACCCTATTTCGTTTCGGTTTCAATCCTTTGAAGTGTGAAGCTTCTAGAAATGCGTTCGATATAAACGAATAAGTCGCCTAATTAATCGTGTAAACTCAGCGTAATATGTATTGCTTTTAGCACAATAGCTCAAACAAAAATTTAAGCAAACTGAGCCCTATTCTGTATTATGCTTTAATTATTCTATGTGTATTGCTTGTTCTATTCTTCTCCTATTTTTGTACCTATCTAGCTATGTAAAATATCCATAACACAAACTAAGCTAAGCTTACTTTGGGTCTAGATAGCGCTGTGTGGAATGTAGAATACGACGTCGAGTCAATGCTCACTCAGACGAGAGAAACTTGGTTATTTCTCTTACACCGTTCTACTGCGCTCTCAAAATTGTCATAATTATGGAAAACATAACGTTCTTATATGAAAAACATCCAGGGTAGTATTACACATAATATTGCTTATTTTTCTTTAATCCAAAACAATAATTAATATTTTACTTTCTCAAAAGGAATGTTTTCACAGAGGTCCCGTGTTGTTTATTACGCAGACATGTACTTGAATGTTATCTTTAAACTATTTTCTCCATGTTGTTTACTTTTCACTATTGTGATACGGATGGTTGCAAGCCTGATTCCTAAATAAACACGACCTTTATCTTTTAACCTCTATATTTCCTGTTCTTGTGATAAGTTCATGTAGAAAAAATATTGTTTTTGCTCACACAGATTGATGATAGCGTAATCGCTGATTGTCAGAATACATACATACCATCATTCAAGTAACAAACAGAGATGAAATCCTTAGCTTTCCATGGATAAACTGCACGATCCCAGGTCCATCGTGTGGCAGAGAGAGAATCCTCAAGCAGATCCAGAAGACTTGTGACACTAATGTAGGTTTAAGAGATCCCTTTCCGATGTTTAAAGGACAAAAACAAAGGTTATTTATAAGTTTAGGCGTAATTTGAAACAATTAAAACAACTGTTAACTTTTTTTGTAACGTTGGTATGATTTAAGAATTCCTCAGCGTTGAAATGTCAATTTAACGGTACCTTGTTTATATCTAAGAGAGCGCACATTTCGAAGAATGGTCATCCGCTGCAGTTGCCGAATAGAATGCGGTTAATGCTTCTTGAATATTTCATAAGTTTTTGTGAATATTAAGGTAAATCTATTCGAGAAAGTGTTCGTTACCGAACCTTAAATCGAATCGTCGCCTGTTCAATCTTGAAGGGGAAGCCGACAGGAGAAAACAAACAATTTCAAAGGGAATGTATCAAAGAAAATAACCCACGGTGTTTTTCTAGACAGTTTTAATTAAATCTATATCCGTTTCTTGAAAGAATCTTTGTTTGTTGTTTTTGTTTTTCATTGCCATAATTGTGATTACTAATTACCTATTTGATTTGACTAAGAGTTTGATTTTATACAAAAAACATTGTTTGTTTGCGTCTCATGAATACACGCATTAATTCGAACACAAATGAAATTTGAACAGACCTCTAAAATTGTATTGAAAGTTTTCATTCCATAAAATTGTATTAAAAACTCGCAGAATTTCAATATCAACCCAAATAACGATTTTTATTTGAATTCAAATAACAGTCGTAAATTCTGTAAGTGCGTGTTTTATAATATTTCGACTGGCTTGAAATAACTAAACGATTCACGAACGACTGCGACAACCTATAAAATATGAGTCCTTGAACATTTTATATGCTGTCAGCTTTCTTAATATAAGTAGTAGTCTGCAAAAAACGAAGAACCGACTTGAGTCTACCTAAATCATGCGAGTACATAGTGTATATTTAGCCCCAGTGGGCTTAAAGTCCAACTTGGCAATAGATTTTTATTTGATGAATCGTGCTTACAGTTCGACAGATTATAGCACATTGATTTAATCTTAGTAGATAGGTATTCACTACAATTAAAGTGTAAAAGCCTGACGTGATTGTTATCACCGTCACCCGCATATAATGGGGGTGTGCCGCGACACATAGGATCTATACTATACTACATATCATGACTTAGCAAATTTAGGAATTTGAAGACACGAAGAACCCACACGTTCCCACGTCTGATCGAAATTAGGGAAAGAGGTTAGTATAAGGGTTTCTAAAAAAGTTTAACGTCAATTTCCAAGCCTATACACACGTAATATTAAATTTAATCTAAAATGTAGTATTAAGTTCATTGTTGCTTCGACTTTTATATAGGGAAACCATATAGTGGAAAGATATTCCACTTCTACCTTACAGGTGGGAAAAGAGGTATATTCGTCAATCCCCGGTTGTACCAGCTGATTCTGCAACAAAAGCAAGGCACTATCACCTTTTAAAACTACTCAAGCCTTAATAATTCGAATCATTACACATGACTATTCAATAACGATATGCTGCACTCCGCTCCCTAATCGTTATCTTCGTCTGTTTGTCTTACATTATATCGTGTGCGTAGTTTCAGAATAATGCGAGATAACGATATCGCATAGATAACTACGTCGAGAGTGCGTAACAGACGATTGAACTGTATATACAGATATCCGAATACATACGTTACTAGTTACAACTACACATCAAGGCTCATCGTTCGGTATCTATATGTGATATTGAGATTTTATCACACCGACAAGATACGACTTGAATCTTTCCGCCGCGAATAGATTGTCCCAAGGGAAGGGAAGGTAAGAAGAGTCTGGGATGGGACTTCATCCAAAGAGTAGGGATCGATAACCCTGACCCGTGATCGAATTTCTTTATTCTGATAACAGTGTAAACATAGTATTAATGTTTATTTTACGTCTACCTACACACACCCCCGTTCCGATTATTATGTAATCGAGTCTTAAGGTATGTCTTCTATGAATGATAAGGTTACAACAGTAAAACTTGTATTTGTCAACACCTGAACTAACATAAACTATCCTACCATGTAAGAGAATGATCGCGGGGTCAAATCCCGCCTGGGCCGATTCAATATTTTTCCTATCTAAATTGATTTAAATAGTTAGCATACTAAATGCTTTGCTTACCCTACTATTACGAGTAAAAGTATGTAACTGAAAAGTTTTCAAAGCTGATGAAAAACTGGCTACTTCTAGGACTTATTGGTTCTAATTTATTTAAGTATTTTTTGCGTTTACAGTTTTTTCTATCAAAAATCTTTTCTTATTTTATCTTGAATAATTGCATTATCAACTACTTAATTCCGAGCTAAATTAGAAATGGTATATTTTGTCTCCCTAGGCTCCTTCATCATCATCATCGACATTTAGACGTTTTCCTGATTGCATTCTAAGCTCCTAAGCTCCTAAGCTAATGAAAAAGATTATTAGCGAAAATTCGTTTAAAATGTATTACGGATGTATTACTTGAAGTCACACTAAATTGAACTGAATTTATTTTTCACGAAGTCAAAAATTTACCGATTTATATCACTCAGAGAAGACCTGTCATATTCTGTCCTCCGTGGGTAAGACACAGTACCTACCAAAAGCAAAACGGAGTTCATATCACACAGATAAAATTATGTATAATAATATTCATTTTTATACTAGTGATTTAATTTTGTTCGATTTCGGTATAATTAGCATCTACTCATGTCGGTCATTCAATGACACAATGATGTAATCGCAAAACCACAGCTGATTTCTTAGATCGGATTTCACCAGTGAAAAAACTTCATTGTCATGTTTTAAGCTTGTTTTATGCAATAAATTTTATCACTGGTGAAATTCGACCTTGTTATAAATTTAAGTTTATTCCGGAGGAATTTCTTCTATCAAAAGATTATCGAAATCAGTCTTTATTAAATCCAGTACCTACTTTACTTAATAAGAAAATGACTTGTTCAAGAGAAAAATGAACAAGTAAAAGAAACAATTTTCAATCACAAGAAATAGATGTATTTACCAAAAAAACATTTATTTTCTATGATAAATGATAACTTACGAAGGACCTTTTATCAAAGAGGACTGGAGAAGCATAATAATTTACCTTTAGGTCGATAAATTATTATGCTTCTCCAGTCCTCTTTGATAAAAGGTCCATATTCCTAAAACGACCATGTTTCATATAACATTTCAAATTACTTCATAGGTCTTTTGAATGAGCGATGTTATTCACACCTATGTGTGTTTATTAATCAGACCATCATCCTCAATTGCAGCCATAATTTCTTCAACTCTTATTTCCAACAGTGATTATCACATTTTAAAACGAACCTTTAATGTAGAGAATTTGTTTAAACTAGTTCACAAAAATATGAAATAAAAAACGAAATGATTGGCCAGGGGTCACGGGTGTGATGTTATTGACACATGGTGGGCCAAATCAAATTAATTGGGTAGTTCACTTCAAGCTTAAGGTCACAGGGGTATAAGTACCATTATACACTCAGGTTAACCGATGATGTATTTAGGTAACTATACCTACACAATTTGGTTAGATATTTAACTACAGGTAAGCTTGTTGTGTCTTTTTAATACGTTTTACTTAAAAACTCAGTATATTAATGCTTTTTAGCTTAGAGTTCACTTCCCCTTACCTTACCTCTAGTGGCTCTAGCCTCATAATGTAAGACTACCCACATTTTTGAACAAAAAGTTTCCTTACGACAGTATGGAGCATGACGACCTGTCCTCCCACCGATTTCGCTCATTTAAATAGCAAAATGCTGCTTTTCTTTATGTAGGCTAAGGATGCGAAGGAGATAAAGACATTGTACATAAATGTTGCATATTTGTCTCCTTTGCTGGCTGTACTCATCATAAATTTCTAATCATGTAAAGATTTTTAACCACTGTCCTCTTTTGGGGCCGTATTTACGTAAATTTTTGCATGGCCGTTAATAAATTCTATGACATTTTTTTAACAAAATAAGTAATACATAATAATGTATTATCAAAATCTCTCTGTTGTGGTCAGACTGTAATAACTCCGCCATCTGATTAAATTACATCGGTCTGAAACATATCTCCGACAAACGTTTCCCTGCCGAATGATCCACCGACAGAATGTTTCGCTTATGAGTTTTTCTTCTACAGAACATTTCACATACAGGCAGTTCGCCGATAAAACGATTCATTTTTGGTTAAATCGACGACAGAACCTTTCCCCTACGAACGTTTCGCCGACAGAACGATTAAATAATGAGTGAACCGACGACAGAATCTTTCACCAATTTACAATATAGTTAACACCCCAACTCAGATTACCCCGACTCGGATAGGTTAGGTTAGAAGGCTAATGCGGGAGCGGAGCGTAGCGAAGCTCCCGCATTAGGCCTTCGTGGTTATTTTTTATAAACCACCCAGAAGTAGGAGCCCCGCGTAGCGGGGCTCCGTCGACCTTGTCGTCGGTTCACTCATTATTTAATCGTTCTGTCGGCGAAACGTTCGTAGGGGAAAGGTTCTGTCGTCGATTTAACCAAAAATGAATCGTTTTATCGGCGAACTGCCTGTATGTGAAATGTTCTGTAGATGAAAAACTCATAAGCGAAACATTCTGTCGGTGGATCATTCGGCAGGGAAACGTTTGTCGGAGATATGTTTCAGAATCAAATTACATACACACCTAATTTATTTGCATTATGTACATTAGAATTATTTAAATAAAAATATAAAAACAATACATAATATATACAAACCTGCAGGTTCAAGCGTCAAAGAATATTTACATATCGCACCTTCGGTGCAACAAAGTCGTAACATTTTCAATTACTAATATTATTTTTAAACGATCGATCTGGCGTACTGAAGTCGATTTTGCTATTTTGGGTATGTATGACTTTGTTTTATATTGTTTGTTTCTTTCGCTACAGTTTCATGAAATAATTTAATTTTCAATTACTAATATTATTTTTAAACGATCTGGCGTACTTAAGTCGATTTTGCTATTTTGGGTATTTATGACTTTGTTGCACCGAAGGTGCGATATATAATCGGCAATAGGCTCACCCCTTATTACGTGGGTCCGAATACAGATTGGTGAAATGTGGGTGTTAATTTATCTCTGCCTAACCCTCCGGGGATAAAGGCCTGATTATAAGTATGTATGTATATATAATATACATCATAATTTTCTGTATTGTTTTGTTTTTAAAAGGCTTGTAAGTATATAAAGATCCTTTCTCTGCACCTAGGGTTGTTTAGAGGAATACAAATTAGCTCTATAATAATTAATTGAAATAAAACCACATTTTAACGGATAGTACGGGTAGTTTCAAAAAATAAAAATGAACCCATTACACACTTGATACTACAGTACTCATTTTATCAGTTTCTTGTTATTGAGCACGTAAGTGGTATGCCAGGGTAGTGGGTTTGAATTGAATTATGATTAGGTAGGTAGGTATAGTTCCTGCGACCAATTAATTACGAGTTCTCTATTCTTATCATTACAATGGTATTAATTTTAATTGCGTGAGACATGCCACTTACATACAATTTGAGAGCAAACAAATCCAGTAAATATACTCGTATGAAGTCGTAGTTTCTTTAATCAAAGTTGAATGAACGACATCACGGCGCTTATCAATCAGCGATGCTCAGAATGAGAAGTTTATTCTGAACAACAACTGACAGACTATAATGAAGAAATTACTGGCTAATACTGCAACATGCCTTGAATAGAAAAGCTTGGATAGGCCAATTTGAAAGCTTCTGATGCGACTGGGATTAACGCTACGATGAAGAAGAAGAGCTGGGGCAAAAAAAGTTCAAGGATTATACTACGAGTAGTAGCCGTTTAATAGTACATTACTGCCGCGGCCACCAATTGTAGTGTTGCCGGACGATCGTGAAGTATGCGGGCCGAGGCGCAGCCGAGGCACGCATTACGGAGTTCGGCAACGCTCAGTTGTGGCCAAGGCTTGTATAGTGCTTTTCTCAAACAATGCGCGGAAATTAAAACTAAGTAGTATCTAGGCAGAATTTTTTAGTTACCTACTTTTCAAAATCAATGACGAACAACAGTAATTTTTCACGCGGCGAAATGTTCATTGGTTTTTTATTTTTCTTAATAAACAGCATTCTATTTGCAAGCCAGTTCTATATTTAAATAACGCCTTAGATAAGTTACCTCCTTGGTTGCCATGGTTCGGAGTAAAAGTTGGTTCCATTTTTTAATTACACGACAGATATGAGTTTACATAGTAATTTATTTGGCCGCTAAAACACGACAGATATGGATTTTCATACAACTTTTGCTGGCCGCTGCTCGCATGTACAGCAATTTCGATTTATCTCGAAGAAGGTTGTCAAAATAATGTTCACATTTCCAAGCATGTTTGAGAAAAAGTACTTTTCATCCTAAAATCACATTGAGCTGATTTAATGAGGAACAATCTTATTAAATCAGCTCAATAGTGTCAAATTAATGTATGTATTGCAGTCGAGTATTATCAAGGCATTACGTACAGTTTCGTACTTCACTGTCTCAACTAGACTCCAACTTCTATTTCTCAATACAGAGTTTCAAGTCGTCACGACTGTAATTAAATGTTTTTTTAGCGTACATATTATAGGTAGTTATTACTATTAATACCTAGTTAGAATTAAGTAACAATATATACATTTATGTCAATGGTTACAAGTGAAAATGAAGTTGAAAATACTCTTATCAATAAACGAACATGACATAACAGAATACGTTAAGAGAATCTTGAGCTGTTAGGCTATTGATTTATTTTACTAGACTAAAACAATTGAGGCAGTTCTAAGGTCTCAAAAACAAAATTCACCCGTGTATGTTGGAAAAGCTTGTCCAAAATATTTTCAATTCAATTAGGAATAAACAATAAGACAATATCAGAAAGGCACCTTGGGTTTTCCCGAACTATAGGCGGATAATAACTTGACAACATGCAAAGTAACAGCTGCAATAGATTAGAACTTTGCAATTTGAAAACACAAAGTCTGATATGAAACCCGGGACCAGTCTAGTCACTAAGGAATAATCACTAATAAACCATTACATTGATAATCCCACAGCGTCGAAACTCTAGCCGACTTATCAAGGATATTGCTGGTGTCCTTGATAAGTCGTCTCGAATTCCTAACACTACTGTATACGCGATGTTGCTAAGGAAAATTCATTCAGAACCTCCAGACGCAATACATCTTAATTTGGCCAACATCTATTTTCATAAAGACTGTAAGCACTGTAAATCGTAAAGTTTAATTTCTTCAACAATCTATCAAGAGGTCTCGAATCTCTCAATCTAATCGGAATTTATCTACAGCCTTGACTGTCACGCCGCGCGAGCCACGTCTCGGTGTAGACGGCTAAAAGTATGATAATATTGGATACGCTTCTCGAAATAGATAAGTAGGAGAACTGCGAGTGAAATTTGCGCCACGTGCGCTCATGTGGTTAGTGTTTTTATATATTCAAATGCCTCACTCGCAGAATTAAGAGTAGGGCAGGTACCGTTTGGGCGGTAAATAAAATGAAAATCAATCCCACCTCTGATGCTGTCATGCGAGCACAGAACAGAAAAAACTGCGAGCCATTTGATGATAAGATTATCGTCATTCAGAAACCAGCACATTCCCAATGCATGCAAAGGACTCATGTGCAATATAAATGCTAAGATGATGATCATGTTTAGGTGTGCTCAACATGCAATATTTTGAATTCAAGATTGGATTTCAAGTTTTTTTTATACCACTGGGGTGGGAGACATGATGAAAAGTGGTTACCGTTGTCTATGGACGTGTGCAACACCAGGGGAATCGCACTCGTGCTGCCGACCCTGTGAACACAGAGAGTTTATTATTATCATATAGAAGTTATTATTCAGTTTTTTATTGTGTGTTCTGAATTAAATGTGATCTTTTGTTATTTCTGTAATTCACGTTTTAGTCAGTCTGTACAACTCGGCTGTACTAAAGTAGAAACGCGTTAAGGTAGTGCATTGGTCTGATTACCTTACCGCGTGAGTTTTGCCTTCATATGCCTACGTAACTTGAGCTTATCTGTAAACGAGATCAAAAATTACTTTGACTTTAAAACTGTCGTAGGATAAAACCCAACCGAACATATATTAATATTGTAGTTGTTGAGACTTTCACGAGGTCGAATACAGTAAAAGTTTAAAAATACGACGCAAAACAAACAACGAACCTTCTGCACCTTGACTACAAGTCTAAATCTGGCGTGTGCCTAGAACACATTTTAGGTTTCATAAAGTACAACAGTACCTAATGTGTAAATTCAGAACAGGAGCATTAGATAAGCTTATCGAACGTCACTTTTATCTTTCGGGTTATCGTATCATATCATATCTCATAACTAATATGACTATGTCATATTTTTGCTTTTAGTGCGATTTGAGATCATACGGTATACCTACCGAAGGGGTTTTTAAGTTTTTCTATCTACTTGAATTGGAATAATGTAAAATGAAAACGTAGCGAAGGCGCTGCCGCAAAAGTGATACAGGTTCAGCGATTAGCACAAAACAAACATTTGAATGACTCATAGCAGCAAAATAGTTCACTGTATACATACAATTTCATTAAATACTTCTAAAACACAACACTATTTCTACTTCTCTCAATCACCGTCTCGCTTCCTTTGTCATTTGCCTTCGAATTGTACAGTCGACTACCTACAATGTTATGTTAGTTAAAGTTTGTAGTAGTTGAATTTTTTTATTTTCCAAAGTTTATGCGAATATTTCACATTACGTAAAAAACCTGGATTCGAGTTCTAATTTGCGATTGGCACGAAGAAAGACTTCAGGCGCTAGTTGTACACATAATTATCACAACTTACGTACACCCGATACCATGTTTTGATTTCAATTCCGTTCTCATATTATGAATACTTGTTTAAATATTGCATTGTGTGCGCAAATACGTCCGCAAAGCCTTAACGTTCGAGGAGTAGGAGTAACGACCGACCAACCAAAATGTCCGATAAAGCATGTTTTATTTACACTGATATTTATACTTATCAGGCGTATTATTCTACTTGACAATGTGTTCGATGCAGTCGTAACGTGAGTAGATGGCGGTTTTTAATTGGTTAACATAGCAGATAGAACTAGCGTGAAAATAAACCAACTTAAATGTGTCGGATAATACGAACGCGTGTAGTTTTACATTACGGTTGGTCAAGCCTAATGAGAGCCTAGCTCTCAGACTACTGTAAAGTGATGTATTGTTGTGTAATAGAAATACATATTATGTTATTTTAATCGTTCAAGTCTGACGGATTTTTTTGTTGTTTATGCGTAGTGGGA
The DNA here is from genome assembly GCA_949126895.1 of Eilema caniola. Taxonomy (NCBI): domain Eukaryota; kingdom Metazoa; phylum Arthropoda; class Insecta; order Lepidoptera; family Erebidae; genus Eilema; species Eilema caniola. The sequence goes on along the minus strand of OX421464.1, from coordinate 3,204,065 downwards.
CCGATGAGACACTTGTGTTGTCTGTCGTTGTTTATGCGTTTCCTAGACTCACAAATTAGATTCAAACTTTGGGAGACGTAGCGTCAAATGGCGTGATTTGGGCGTGATCTTCTGATCCGGTTCCCGCTGTTTGCTTTTAGCCATAAAATGTGGCTTTCTATTGGTAGAACGCCCCTTCCTTTAGAACGTCACTTTACGCCTTCATTGTCTTCGTTTCGACCAGCTGGCAGATTTCGCTTTGTCCGAATCTATGTCGGTTTTTCAGTTCCGGTTTAGAAGAACGAACCGATTTTCCACCAAACTTGGCACATGTTATTTGATTTCAAACTCAACTTTTGTCAAGAGCTTTTTTGATAGGAGGGCTTATGAAGGAGAAAAGGGCATAGTTTGCTGTCGCGTTATTTGTGAACTGATCTAGAAGATTTTTGGCTAAAACTTGAAGGACACGATTCCGCATTGGTTGTTGCGAAAAAATAACATACATCGGTAAGGGTAACTTCGTGAAAAACCTAAAAACGGTGTTTACTGTAACGTTGATTTCAAGAACCGACTATCATTATTTTTTATTAAAATATCCAGGACTGTTTAAAATAAGATGATACGTATCGTTCTTTTTTTAAGCTTTTTTTTGAGGTTACCATAATATATATATATATAGTAAACAGTGCTCGCGAGTTCAACTGTTGTACAGAAAGGCTCTATCTAAGTATGTGCCAATTTTCATCCAAATCTTAAGTCTTAAAACATACAGTAAATAAGTTTCACGCTTTTCCCAGTATGATTATGTACCAGCACGATTGTGTCCACCCTCTCACGTCACTTTGAGTACTTAGTAAAATGCTAATTATTTAGGGCTTATGAGATTGCCGAAACCCTTTCACCACCCTCTACCCTCCCTATCCGTTTGGCCTCCCTCTCTTTTCCATCATCGATGGATTGCAATGCACAGTTACCGCTGTAGGCTGTGTGTTATGTTTGTATTCTATCTTGTATACAAGAAACTACTATTAGCATTTTTATTTGTCTTTGCTGTGTATATCATCACTACTGAAGCTTTTTGGTCTCTGTTGCATACAAAGTTGGTACTTTGTAGACTGGAGTCCGCTTTCCTGTCTCTTTATTTTTACTGAAGAGATTGCCGTTTGACTGACTTTCCAAAAGAGGAAAACTTACGCCAGAGCCTCATCCTCTACATGAGATTGACTTAAGCCCCAATCTTGTATCTCCAATTCTCCACATACCCTCATCTTTTTACTTGCTTGACCAAGCACTTGCTAGATTTTTTGACTTGTTGTAAAACTCATTGATCGACGCTTGCCTAATTCAGCTAGTAAACACAGCATAAGCAAATCCACCTAAGATCACTTAATCTCGAATCGCGATGCTACTGAGTCGTGCGATTTTATTTAACACGTAATACTTTGTCAGTGAATGACCTTGCCATCTCATCTCACTGTGTGTTTTTATATGTATAGATATTCATACTTCTACAAGTGATTCGCGGTTTGTAGCAAAATTTAATATGCGGACAAACATGTTTGTATACTAAAACCAAAAATTCTTAGACAATAATAGTGCCGGTGCTCTTGCGCATCTTTCATTAACTAACTAACTAACACCCTCCCAGTTTACGTCGATGGGGAGGAACTCTTTGACGCCTAAACCTGCAGGTCTATACTATTTTGTCTGTATATAATGTACATATTGTAAATAATAAATGGTACAGTCTATCCCCGAAGTGTTAACATACTTCATTCTATTTGGTATAGACTTAGGGTGTATGGAATTCCACTAAGATGTTTAAAGCCAAGCTCACCTCGAAATCAAAGTCAAAGATTTTTATTCAATCTAGAACAACATGTTTGTTTCTTATTGACGTCAATAATAAATTCTACTTAACCTAAGTTTACCACCGCTTCCAAGGCGCTGGTGGAGAAACTCAACTGCGGACATTTTTTAAGACTTCAACTTACAATTTTTCCTTTATCCTTAAGGCTAAATGAGGAAGAATCTATGTCTCGCCATTTCACGTCAGTCACATCATTTTGCATGACCAAAAGTATATAAAAAAAAAATTATGATAAAAGAATCGCTCTCGAGTTCGGTGTTCAGAACGCAGTCGTTCGAGAAAAAAGGTATAATCTAATATTGGAAAGAAGGATCCTTGGCTTCACAATGTAGGCTTTGGATTGTGCACATTTTTTGCGTTCGGATGAAAATTCTATTTCTTCAATCGGATCTGGAATTGACCAGAAAGAATTAACTGTGAATTTTGACGAGCTTAATCTTTGTAGTCAGAATCGCCACTACCAAATAATGTTTAGGACGCATTACGATTAGTACAAACCTGTCTTATTTTTACAGGCGTTCTCTATTTTGTGATTTTAACTTCCTATCGGTTGTACGTAAAACGTAATTCTTAGACGTATTTTTGGAACTCCAAAAAGAGCTTCAATTAAACCCACAATCGCCTTTCCTATTTAAAACAGGAACCCTCATCAAAATAACAAGAAGTAAAAGTCTAATATAGGCCTTCTTTACCGTCCCATAAGGACTTGGGAGTACCTATTCCCACGTATTCTTCCATAAGCGGGGCTAAAGCCTGGATCAGTGATCTTGAATCTTTTGATTTTACTTACAGGACACCATTAATCGGAGTGTTGATTTTGACGAATTAAATAATAGAAAATTGTTCAGAAAAACGCAACACAATGAAAGAAATTGTAAACTTACCCACTTATAACATTGTGAAATTCAGTGTACAATAGTACATTACTACAGAGGCCGGGATGAAAGGGGTTGCCGGCCGAAGACATATAGACGGCCGAGCGAAGCGAGGCCGGATAGGTCTGAGGCAGGCAACCCCATATATCCCGCCGAGGTATGTATAGTGCTTTTCTCAAACATGCCAACGAAATAAACAACAAAAAAATTAAAGATATATTTTTTTTTTAATACGCATAGTGGCAGAGTGTCGATGCCTTTGCCACAAATTTATGTGAAATCGAAATTAAAAAAGAGGACTTTGCCGGCCTAGGCCTGCAAGGTTTGTATGAAATTCCATTGCCGGCCTCTGGTCCTAGCCGCGCCTGAAACGTCATACTTCGCAGCCTATTAAGAGGAACGTAATGTCAATATTTCATTGCATGTTTGAGAAAAAAGTATTACGTATATGGTTCTGGAACACACATAAATTTTTCTGCAAAAATATTATTGAACAACCATGTTTATAATCCTATTTGTCAACAAGTCCCAAGGCTATCGGGATTTATAAGGAAATATACGTGCATAGTAATTTGCCAATTGCTATTCTACCCGAACGCATATAACGCTTGCGTATTGTATTGATTAATAGTCAAGTAATATCAGCTTGAGGTCTTTGTTGTTGTTGTTTAAGTTGAGTGAACTCGGGGTCCGCTAACGATTTCCTCCACTTTCGTGCAGTTTTTGGCATCCATGGCAAAGAGGCCATTAACATGTGTGACTCCGCACGGCGTTGGACACAACCACATTTTACCTGAAGCTAGCGAGCGACATTCTCCTCAACGTCAACATCGGAGTCCAAATAACGTGCCTGATGAAGGGCAAAAGGGTTACCTAAACCTTAATTATAGAGCGAAATCTTACACCTTTACCACGGCTTCACCTAAGTATCTATATAAAAATACCATACAACATGATTCAAAATCACTAGGGGATCTTATCTGCAAGTCTAATAATATAATAATAGGGGTTAAAGTATGAAATTGCCGTTTCATTGTAATAGGTACTTCGAATTGACATAGAACCTTCATGGTTTGAGATTTTTGAGTGAAACTTTTTCCACATGGTACCTATGTAGTTCTTCATTTAAAAATGTGCAACATTCGATTATCGACTTTCAGTTGTTTTTTTTTATTCAGCTTAGACAAGAAAGATGGATACTTCGAAAATTCGAGTGATTTTTGAATACGAGTTCCGACGCGGAACTAACGCGGCAGAAACAGCTCGCAATATCAATGTTGCGTTTGGAGAGGGGACTGCTAATGAACGCACCGTGCGATTTTGGTTTAAACGCTTTCGTGATGGAAACTTTGATTTGAAGAACGAACCACGAGGAAGGCCGTCCACACAGGTGAATAACAATTAATTGAAAGACATGGTGGAAGCCGATCCGAGCCAAACTACCCAGGAATTAGCTGCATGGTTTAACGTTACCTTACCAACAATATTGACTCATTTGCGTCAAATCAATAAAATAAAAAAATGTGAAAAATGGGTACCTCATGATTTGACTGATCTGCAGAAAGAAATGCGTGTTGAAACTTGTGTTGCCTTGTTGAATCGATACAGAAATGAAGGAATATTGGATCGAATTGTGACATGTGATGAAAAGTGGATTCTTTACGATAACTGTAAGCGAAAAATGCAATGGCTGACCCCAGGTGAAACGCCACAACAGTGTCCTAAAGCAAAGCTTACCAATAAAAAGGTAATGGTAACTGTTTGGTGGTCTCAGCATGGTGTTATTCACTATAGCTTTCTACGATCTGGTCAAGCAATAACGGCAGATGTCTACTGTGCCGAACTCCGATCAATGATAGCAAAACTAGCAGTGAAACAGCCCCGACTCCTGAATCGATCTTCACCATTATTGCTCCATGATAACGCGAGACCTCATACAGCACGAGAAACCGTTTTAACTCTACAGGAACTGCAATTAGAAACTATCCGTCACCCTCCGTATTCGCCAGACCTTGCTCCAACAGACTACCCTTTTTTTCGTGATTTGGACAATTATCTATGTGATAAAAAGTTTTCTTCTCAGGAGGCAGTACAAAATGCTTTCACACAGTTTGTCGAATCTAGATCACCAGAGTTCTATCGCAAAGGCATAAATGACCTTCCTAATAGATGGCAGCAATGTATAGATAATAATGGTAATTATTTTGATTAAATAAATACGTTAAATTTAAAAAAAAACGAATTTCAATTTGTCAGTACAAATCGGCAATTTCATACTTTAACCCCTAATATAACAATTAAACAAACGAGTTCTCTGCCACGTTCGCTGTGAAAGATTATGGCGTTTGTGCGAAATTATCTAAAAAAACGTACTCCGTCTCAAAAATGATGCCGTACTTCCGAATCTAGTTTCAACAACCAACACATATCTGAATAATTTATGTACACGAGCGAAATTCAAACAATTGCCTTATGTGTGTAATGTGTATCTTAGCTACTGGCAAACAGGGTTGTCAAAAACAAAACTATACTAAAATTGCTAGTTCATGACAACTGTTCAGGGGGCCAAGTCTACTATTTCAATTGTATCAAAATAACACCAAAAAGGTCGCTCAATAACAAGTTGACAGTAAACTTTCACAGTTTTTGTAGTCCACTATTAAGATCAGGGCACAATAGATTTCCGATTGCAGCCAGTGGTCATCCACACTACAATTGACTTTGATTGGTAGTCTGCTGACAGGTGACAAACTAGCGGCCGCTCGGGTACGTAGTCTACTACTTTTTGACAGTTCTAAACTGCAATTGTATTGCTACCCAACGGCTTATGTTGTACGATTGTGCAACAATTGCTTTTTATCTTGACTTTTCGGCAAGTGTTGTGTTTCCATTAGTTAATTCAGTGTTAATTGATAATAAATAAGATGTTTAGAATGAATATTTTATTATTGGCTGACGAACTTGATGAAAATTTACACCAAATGGAGGTGCATCGAAACCGCCGTAGAGCACGACGATTGGCAAGAGAAACTTTTGAGCCATTCAATGATGTAACGGAGGCGGAATTCGTTAAAACTTTTCGCCTGCAGAAGTCCACTGCAAGGAGCCTCGTGCAGGAGCTTACTCCATTTATTCCCCAATCACTTACCCAAAGAATCGACCAGCAAACGATGAAAGTTTGTCCACTTTATTATTCGTATATTATTATTGTGGCAATTTCCGCCAATAACACAATACAAATTTTATTAGTGTACAAGATCATTGGGCCTTGCGTACATGATCTATTTTTTTATTTACGCCAAACAATTCAATTCAATTCTTTATAATGGCTCCTGTGCCTTAGGCAACGATTCTACGCCAAACAATAACAAAACAAACCAAGAAACTCTATATGTCAAGTCCGTCAATAATGACATCTGACAGCCGGTTGTTTTTTTAATGAGCCATGGAAACACTTTATTTTCATGCTTTGGTGGCAAATTATTATTTAATTATTAAGTCATGAGACTATAAAATAATAGTTTTTATTAAAAGTGCTTTCAGAATAAATATCCTAGTCAAAAAGTAGTACAGAGGCCTATGTTTCTCTGTGGTTTATATTAATGATATTTCTACCATTTTCTACTATCCACCCAATATAACTCTACTGCTCTTCTATTTCATTTCTATTGCGGTCCTACGAAATGTCAAAGTAGATTTATTAGACTACCTATTTTCGGACTAGTCGCCATGGAATAGTAATAGAATAGTCATAGAACAGTATTTTATGTTATAATAGTAGACTTGGCCCCCTGGTTTTTGACTAATCAATATTTGACTTTGCATGTACAAATGTTTAAGTCCATACAAACAATATTAATGCGAATTTTAGATTTTGAGAAAGGATATACTCGTAGGCTAAGCTTTAGTTGCGACAACCGACATTAGTGCGGATAGAGCCGAAGAGGCTACAGTTAGTATAAAGTATATATATGGGATGATGGGGCCTTTTGATTGTTAGTTTCAAAATTATAACTGACCCATCTTGGCATCATACTGATCTTTACACGGTCACCCGCTGTTAACCCGCAGAGACGTAAAAATGCTTTTCCTGAACAAGCTCTTTTTTTTAATTCATTCTGTAATTTTATTTATTTAGTTGTAGCGACAACTGATGTGCTTAAAACTCCGTTTACCGTTTATATAGTTCCAAATTTAAAATTGCGACAGCCCTGAATACGATTATAAGAGGACATTAAATCAAAAGAGTAAATATACATCCATCAGCCGTCTGGTGTGTGAGTGTTTTTATATGTACATATTTACATAACATCTAATATCATGGTTCAATCGTTACTAGTATCCGTGACATCCCATTTCATACTAGCGTTACGATAACCGGTTATCATTAGGGGAGCCATTCAATAAATTTGATTGAAACTCGACATTGAATTAACACTGCAGGCATACATCGATGTCTTGATCAATCACGCCAAAACAGATCTGACTGGAAGGCTCTTGTAGGTAACGAGAATGGGCGTTCAGTATTAGACGCCGTCGTAGAGTTTTAAATGAAAAAGTACCGTTGCCCGCACGGTTAACTATCACGTCTGGACACCTAACTGAAAACTTGAATACGGACCTCAGAAAGGTAATTTTTTAATTCAAAAAATGAAGGTAATTTAGCGCTCCTCACGGGACGAGAAACCAATCTATTTACAAAACGGGTACGTACGTTAGAAGGGATAAACGCGTCTATGCAATATGCAATAACAGTCCACATGTACAAAAATTATAACTCTCGAATACTATTAAGTACTGAAAATGGTATCTGCCAGCCCTAGAATGTTTACAGTGTGTACCATCTGCGTTGCATTAATTGCATCAGTACACGTGGAGGAACTGGTTGTCATCAATTATGCCGCATCCTTCGAAGGTCGTCTCTTACGTAGGCCAAGGAAATTGGACCTGAAATACTCGATCGTACAACTATCAACAGTTATGTAATCATTATATATGATGTAAGTATAGTTACCGGTATATGTCTTGACACCAAGTGTCGGTAGCTTAGTGGTTAAGGAGGCGGCCTTACAATCGACAGGTCCCGGGTTCGAATCCTGGCCATTACACTACCGACGTGAACCCACTCCTAGCACAAACAATTTAGCTTAGTTGGAGGGGTTAGAGGGAATATTAGTAATTTCAATAATTTCGGTTGCTAATATTCTTTTTAATAAAAAAAAAGTCCTAAGAGAAATGTGACCCGGGCGCGCACAAGCAGATTATTTTGATAGAATGTATGATCCGTGAATTTCAGCTCCGCCGTCGTCCCAGCACCGTGTGCTGTCGTATAACGCGAACCTTCTGTGCTTAAAGAGTCGGTATACATTTTGTGACGCATTTGGAGTGAAGAACTACCCAGTACTAAACTACTAACCAGCAACCATAAGAAGTTTCAATTTAGTTCAGAATATAACTTTGTGGAATGCGGATTATGTAAATTAAAAACTCACGGTAGCTATAAATAGTTATGTTGGTATCTATGTGTTGTAGCAGGTACGTTGTATGGCTATTTATACATTCAAAAGTTATATTAATAGTCGCAACAGCCAGAGAGCGCTACACTTTTTTGTAAGGAAAATGAGTAAGTATAAGTACTTGTATTTTCCCTAATCCCTCAAGCTGAGATTGCTTGTTATAGCAGTACCCTCTCCTAAAACAATTAATAACGGTTAGTGTTAAGATAAACCCAAGTTTGCAGGGTCACAAACCTGGACCCGCGGTTGCCATCTTGGAAAAATGTAGAGCAAACTATTTGTCGCACATGAAATGTGTAAAATCAGTTAAGTTGTTAGTTATTAATAAGTTTTTTTTTTTCAGGTAATGGATACTTCATGCAGTTCTTATCAAATACCTAAACTCCGTAAGTAGTAAGCTAGTAGCTCACCCAGTTAATACATGATATATGCAGAAGACTGCAAAGGCGGTACGGTATGCCAGTCGCATCTGAAGATTTCACCACCGAGTCTGGGGTCCGCTTTTTTGCAGTCTAAGTCTTGGTATTTAACTAACCAATATACGTATTTATCCAAAACATTTCGAACTTATGTACTTAAAGTCCGACCTAGTGTCATAGGCATAGTCGCGTTAAATATTTAATAAATTGATAAAGAATAAAATGATTAGTTGACTCCAATACGTCCATCTGCAGTGGACTCTGGACTGATTAATGAGTTCAACCATTAACTGTCCCTATTGTATGTTGATCTAATTACATTGTGGACAAACAAACACGCTTAAAATATTTGATAAATTCTTGATAATAGTTGGTATAATATATTAAGAGCTGATCCCTATTTGCTACTTAGTGGCGCGCCAGAAACCAGCAAAATGTTCTGACTATTCCCGTTGGCCACCACATAGTTGGCCACCACTGGTGGACATTGGGAAATTTTATCACTTTTTATCCCGTTGGCCACCACATAGTTGGCCACCACTGGTGGACACTGGGAAATTTTGTTACTTTATGTCCTCAAGGCCACCACCACCAAGCACAAATAATACAACTAGGTAGGTATGATAGAAAATCAACATTTAAAAATAAATTGTACCTAATAATAATTCGGTAAAATCAAACTATTGTTACATTAGGTTTTTCTTTAACTAAGCTTTTAATAATACTATATAATAATATAAACATTAATCACAAGTTAAATCACAATATAAACCACCCAGAACGCTGGCTACATAGTTATTTGGTATAATGATAAACGCCTGCTAATATGGTGCTAGCAAGCTGGCAAGGATCTGGATGCAATCTGAACTTCAGGGCACCCCGACTCGGATAGGTTAGGTTAGAAGGCTAATGCGGGAGCGGAGCGTAGCGAAGCTCCAGCATTAGGCCTTCGTGGTTATTTTTTTATAAACCACCCAGAAGTAGGAGCCCCGCGTAGCGGGGCTCCGTAGACCAAGATGTATATAGGTGTGGACTGGAATTATTTTGCCTTTCAACATACGAAACGTAAGATTGGTTTGAACGTAGGTAAGTATTTAAGATGTAGGTACCTACCTACCCCAAATGCAAACTCATATTAGGATCAGTTGCAGAATGTGCACCATAAAATGTAATAAAACTTTATTCCCGCTGAAAGTGATAAAATTTCCCAATGTCCACCAGTGGTGGCCAGTTATATGGTGGCCAACGGGAATAATCCAAATGTTCTGTCACTCTTGGTTAGCCTCGATAACTTTTATTGATGGAAGAAGATAGAATGATGATACATGACTCTCAGGCGCGTATTCCTGAACAATACTCAGTCCTGAATTTGGATTTATTATTATAGATTTATTACTAGTTATGGGGCAAGATTTTATTTTAGATGACACTTTCAGATGTCATTGTGCGTTGTTCTGTAAATTACAACATCGTTCATGCAATGTAAATGTAGGAATTACTTGACATTGACAAAATTATGGCGATTTACTGCAGAGGCCATTTTGAATACTTAAAAACATTAGCACAAAATCCCTTCTACTCGTAGTTCTCTACACGAACAAAGCAAGCAACAAGCTGGCTTATTACATAATCTAATAACTATTATCCCTCATAACAATTTATTTATCATTCATATCTCCACGCTCTATGGTTTCTCAGTTACGCAATACATTTATTTCATTAATAAACCTAAATTAATTATAATATTCTCGGTTGTTAACCTTACATATAATTTCTTCGAGAATATTCACCACATATTATTTTCAATGTGTGTGCAGTCGCGAGTATTTTGCACTCGGACGTTGCATAATTTGATTGGTGCACACACATCTACAAACAGCGTGGTAGTTATTGATAAGTATTGCGGATTGATATAATAGAATATTGTAAACAAGTCAACATACACTACATTCACGATCGGGGTACACGCGGAAGTTGCATGATCTAGTACTTAGCTTGATGAAGACCCTTGCGATAATGCTTCTATACTCTCTCAGTATAATTGTTGGGTATTAAGCTAAAATTACAAGCTGAACTCGGTCTTTATGTTGAAAGAACATCGATTCCCTATGAAATGTTCAAGAAAATCGCTAAAAATCCTGTATTGAATGATATATATTCACATCAACAAATCCTCTTTGGAGTAGAAAAACGGAGTCCTTATGGAAATAAGAATGGAACTTAAAACCTACAGTATATAATCAAAAAATCATTAATCAATCATCACATAAAATGCGTGAGTTGCCACCAGACACGATTTAGAATGCGCAAAGTTTTGGCATCCGACCGGCAAACAACTTTAGCCATCTTTTGTGACCGTACAGGGCACGATGACTACTGACAGATTATATCAAAATCAATTGCGGGCCCAAAGGACTCGTGTCATTGGTTGATCCTTTTACTGGATTACCAGCTTGACGAGTCGAAACAATTTTCAGATTGGACCAATCATACCTAAAACGGTTCTCCCGTATAGTGCACAAGCTTTTCGACTTTCCTCATGATGTTTGACGGCACTTATACAGGGCGCTAATCATAATCATAGTTTTTTATGCAATATAGAACAGTACAATTGTTTCTTATTGACGTCAATACTAATTCTACTTGAGCTAATTTTACCACCGCTTCTAAGGCGCTGGTGGAGAAGAAACAAAGCAACAAACTCCGCTGCGGCACTTTTTAAGACGTCAATTTTATGTCACTCTCACGTATTATGAGCTGCACGTTGTATAGTATATTTGCAAACAATGCGTGCTGTAACCCAACGTGTTTGTTCAGATGACACCGGTTCTCGAGTGTTGCTGCTATTAGCGTATTGTTTTATCGGTTTTTCGTCAGCAATCGTTTATAAATAGTAATTGTGTAAATACACAAGTAGTGGGAACTCGCGGATTTGTTGGTTGTATTCTTCTGTATGATTTACTCTTACAAAGTTTTCGACGACTTCGACTCTTTTCACTTCCTTTCTTTATTTTATTCAAGTCTTAGATAATTAAATATGTACAGACTAGCTGTCGCCCGCGGCTCCGCCCGCGTGGATGTCGGTTATCGCGAATCGGGGTATGAAAAATAGATGTTGGCCGATTCTCAGACCTACCCGATATGTCCACAAAATTTCATGAGAATCGGTCGAGCCGTTTCGGAGGAGTTTGGCAACGAAAACTGTGACACGAGAATTTTATATATTAGATAGAGATCTTCTCCAGGAATAGCTTGGTAAGTGTACCTATATTTACGAATTCAAAACTTTTCTCCAACCGTTTTCATCGTTAGGTTTGATAAGTCAAAGAAAATATAACTATTCTATTTTAGACTATTGTTTGTAATATGATAGAAATGCATGCGTTGCGAAGTATGTGTTGATTGTCTTTCAGAGATAGAGTGAGAAATAGCGTGATAAGAGAGCGATGTGGAGTGATAGAAGATGTAGTTATGAGAATTGAGAGAGGTATGTTAAGATGGCTCAGTCATTTTGAGAGAATGAATGAAAGAAGATTAACGAAACAGGTGTATGAGGCGAGTGTGGATGGTACCGTCGGAGGGGGAAGACCTAGGCGCATATACCTGGACCAAATCGGGAAAGTTTAAAAAAGGGACAGGTCAGGCGTATACTAAACCGACGAGCAGGCATGAAGAATGTAATGAGAGTGAATGAAGCGAGAGAAGTATGTCAGGATCGTGGCAAATGGAGATCCGTGATCTCTGTCTAACCCTAAGGGAAACAGGCGTGATCTTATGTATGTATGTATGTTTGTAATATTAGATAGATAGATCAAAATTGTTGGTAATTCCCAGATGCGTCAGGCAGTAGTTGGTTTACTCATTGTCTATACTATGTACTATGGGCATATGAATAAATTGAAAAAATCATTAGCTGGCTATGATTCAATACATTCGTCTTCGTCTGTCGTTTTTGTTGTATATCATTCTTGAATAATATAAATAATGAAGAAACAACCTGTATTTGAACGATATTATGCCTAAGCTTAAATTACATGTTATGCAAGTAGAAGAAATAAACGATCTATGCCAAGAACTTGTGCTCAAGTGCAAATGCTTGTCCTGGCTTCAAAGTGGCGTGACTGTATTATATCTTTTTAACCGAGCGAGCGAAGCGAGCTAGTTTCTCCGTTTCGACAAAGTGGCCGATTTTGCTTTTGTCTGTATCCATGTCTGTTTCCTTCTAGAGGACACATTTGTTTACAGATTTTCACCAAACTTGGCACACATGTTCTTTGATTTGAAACTTAACTTATGTCGAGTGCTTTTTTGATAGGAGGGAAAATGCGGGAGAAAAAGGGGGAAGTTTACTGTCGCGGTATATCTGAACGGATCTTAATGATTTTTTGGCTGAAACATCAAGGAAATGATTCACAGGTTGTTGTAAAAACAAATAAGGGTATCATTAAGGTGAACATTGCTATAAAAAAACAGATGAGAAAAAAAGGGAGAAGTTTGCTGCAGCGTTTTTTAAGAACGGATTTTCGTGGACGGTTTGTTGTAACAAAAATAATGACGACGACCAGGGCTCTTTATTAAAATAAGAAGATACATACCTATCTTTTTTTTAAGGATACTAAATTTGATTAAGATAGATGTGACAAGGAGTGCTCACACTGCTCACGCGGTAGACCTCTAATAGAACTACTAGTCTAAACAGTTCAGATTACAAACAAATGTAGATATTTTTCAAGTGAAAGGTCCTCGAATAATGAAGTTGCCACCCGATCTTTAGATTAAGGTGTTCCCTAACCGATATTACTTCGCATTATCGTAATTGAGATGAACGGCTAGGACAGCCGTGCCCACCACTACTTCTAGGAAAAGTGTCGTGTAATGTCTGATAATGGTATGCCCTACGTCACACGGCTGCGGTTTTCGCGCAATTATCTTCAATTAAATTTATATAATGGTGTTTACCTCATTCCTACTCCACGTTCAGTTTACGTTCATCCACCAATGAGACCACATTGTCGCTCAATATTTCCAGTGTTTATTTATTTATGAATTCATTCCAGAACATTTTACTTGTGATTTAGTGTTCAGGACTTATTGGACTTGTGTGAGTGTGTTCTGTAGTGCTGCGACACGTAAGTTTGTTTTTTAACATAGTTATTTTATCGATGTCCTCATTTAGTTTGAATTATGATAGTGCTACCCGTATTATGTTTATGATTTAGCACATTTGCTAAATATTTTCCTTGTATCTAATAATTACGTTAACGTTTACGCACTGTTGACTTCAAAACTGTTTATTTCAACGTAAATAGTGTAATTTTATTTAAGTGTCATCGCTAGATATCAGATTGCTCTTTTTACGTGCGGAAACCTCTTTCACCTTAGCACCACATTTTCCTTAAGTTTTTCACTTGCAACAACAATGGATTGCTTTAGGCGTAGCTCGGTGGCTCAGTGGTCAGAGCATTCCCCCTGTAAAGGAAAAATCGCAGGTTCGCGTCCCGCCTGAGCGATTAAATTTTTCCTGTCTTAATCGATTAATCGATTTTTCTCCCGGTGTTTATAACGCTTTGATTACTTTTCCGGCTGCCTGCCGGCTGTCTGCCGTCTGCCGATTGTCTGCCACCAGCCACTCACCACACTATCTCTTAGTTAAAGGGACATCATTTCTGGTAAATATTCCTAAAAATCTCTACTACTTTAACAACATAGAAACCTATGTGGACTGGCAAGGCAGTTTGGACCGGTGGCTCAGTGGTCAGAGCATTCCCCCTGTAAGGGAAAGATCGTGGGTTCGATTCCCACCTGGGCATTCACTTTTTCCTATCTTAAGTCTTTTTTATATGTTTGTGTGGCAATAAAAAAATATCCCAAATAAACTTTCGAGTAGCCAGCAGTGGCGAGGGTGAAAAATTTCGAAAGTGAAGCTGGTTGAAAACATACTTACCTCGATCAAATTTGTCTTGCACCATGCGCCCTATTGGGAAGCCGGCAGGAATCGGTTATAGTTAGAAAATGGTAGTAATAAATCAAATTGCTCCCAAACTAAACCGCGAATATCCCTAGTATATTTTACGAAGCAGGCAATAAAAAACAGAGTTAAATAATTTTATTGCTTATTTTTTGATAGCGGTCAGTTAGGTAATCATTGCGTGTGGACACCGATTGCATTGTAATGTCATCAGTACGTGTATGTGTATGTAGTAAATATGCATAGTTCCATACAACGCACACACCCACCCAGACCCACATTCAAAGAATCCATTTCGTTTATTCAGTTTAGGCACATAAAGAACACATATATATGAACGTGAAAATTATACAGTCATGTCAATATAGTAGTTTATGATACTGTTGTATAATAAGGGTTCTTATAACACGAGTGTGTTTTAAAAAACGAGCCGGAGGCGAGTTTTTTTATAGTATCACACGAGTGTTATAAGACCAAGTTATGTACAGTGTCATACACTACTTTATCTACTCTCATACTATAATACATAAACTAATTTATTTTACAAACAAAATTTATGTTCTCGTCAAGGCGCAAACATCGATTGCGCATGCGTGTTTCTTTTTTTTTTTCTTCGAATCTGCGGATTCTTTTTTAAAGTAGTGGTTCAGTCCAGATGGAGGTTGTATAGGTGTATCGTTATGATTAAAAAGTTATTTTATGATATAGGTGTCCATACAACACCTGTATCGTAATAAAACTTTTTTTTTGACCTGTGCGTAATGTTCGTCATAAGAGTTTTGATGTCAATTTTATAATCTGTGTATTATAGTATCAGAGTAGATAAAATAATTAATATAATATTAAATAAGGTAAATAAATCATTTGAAAATGATTCTTTTATTGGTTCTACTGAGAAGATACCAGCAAGAAACTCAGAGAACAATATTATCGTTTCTTTTTTAAAACAATTTATTTTTTTATTTTTATTTATATTGTGCGAGCAAGCAAAAAGATTAGGATGACCATGCATTTTTATCATTGAGATATTTGTTTACTTTGTAGTATCCTTTTTTCATTAAACACTTTTTTACTTCTATTTTAAACTTATAATTATAATTATAATTTTATCAATAAATATCATTTAACAGGTAATATTGCTATCGAAAACAATTTCAACATAACTATATCTCAAGTGCCATCAATGGTACTGTCTAATGGTACCACGGTAAACAAACTCTCACATTCAAATTTTATACGGTGAAATTCATTCAGTAAATACTTATAATAATAAATCAGTTTAATTTTCATTGAACTTGAAGGCGAGTTCAATGAAAATATAATCGGCAAATCTATGGGCAAAATTCACTCTATAATAAAAAACTTTGCCCAGTATATTAGAATAATGATGCATTTCATGACCTTCATACACATGGCATCGCATAAAAGAATAATATTACTAATTTCATAGGAATTGATTCACGTCACAACATTTGCATCTACATTATGGTCAATGCAAAAGAGCCTTAGTTACCATGCGATTACATATGACGTTTGACGAGAATCGCATAGCCAGGCAATGATGAATCACACAATGGTCACTAGACTCGGTAGGTATATTTCTTGTGACTTCATGATAAGCGGGCTGACGGGATTTACGCTAAATTATCTTTCTCGTGCTAAATAAGTAATTAATTGTCTGAATTTTAGATCCGTCTGTATACAACAACAAATATTGTTTTGGCTACGTTATTACTTTGACTACTTTTGATTTACTTTGTAACTTTTTAATATACTCGACCTGAATAAGATTAGCTAATATAAGACGCATATTTAACTTGGGTTCAACTTGAAAATAAGGATGGATGCATTGAAAAGAAGATATTCCTAGGTTTATAGTGTAGAGTACATAGCTACTTTTTACACCGATAATATATTTCTCTGAGTCGCGAGAACGAGATCAAATCAATTGTAGTTAGTATTCACTTAATAAAATAAATATATACGACCAAACATGTGTATAAACAGATAAGTGACTAAGAGGACATTGCCCGGAATAACAAAACAATAATTATATATTTTATGACCTTGATTTGATACACATAACGTCACATAAAAGGATAATACGTCACCAAATTCATAAGAATTAGGACGCATCACATTTGCACTTATATTATGGTTAAAGCAAAACAGCTTTAATTAACACAACATTACCTGTACTTTTAACGAGATTCGCATGGCTAACGAACGATGAATCATAGATCAAAAGGTCGGAAGTATATTTTCTTATGGCTCCATGATAAGCGGGCTCATGGGTATTACCCTGTATAATCCTTTTCTGGGTAAATATTTTTATTTCCTGGATTTTAGGTCTGTCTGACTCCATGGTCTGACTACAACAATAGACCTTATTTTATTTATTTGTTTTTCATAATTAGTTTTTGGTGTTCGGAAAAATGCTTCATTATATTTTACATTTTATTTACAATATTTATATTAGAATTATTTAAATATAAATATTAAAAAAAAAGCATTTTATGTTTATAATTACATTATAAAAATAATTTTAAAAAATTAGGCTCCCGTCTCCTCCAAAATAACCCACTTGTCCAACATAACACATTGATCTCGACTACTTAACTACAATGAAATTATTTGCTAGTATTCTCAACATTCAAATGAATTGAAAAATTACTGCATTGTTATAAACTTATTGAGTAAAAAGTAAGAATTCTATCTGGTATAATATGATAATGTTCACTTTTTTTCACGTTCGTGATTGTTTTTACTAATTATTTTAACTGGTGAAATTTGTTTCTAACCCTTAATTGCGAATACTGATCAATCATCATGTTCTAAGTTCTTTACATTATAAAACGTCGAAGTTAAGCCTTACCGAGACATTATAATCTACTTAAGGGTCGATTTATTTTTAAAGTTTCAGTCTCTCCTTGATATCTCCGTGATGAAGTCCCATTTGTACGTAAATGACTATCATTAGATGGGTTTTATTTATTTACGCTGGCGTCGTGCTATTAATTGTCTCAGCTTTTTGACCTTCGTTCTATTCAGAGTTAATCAGTTTGTTTCCATCTGTACCCAAATTATTAGTATTCTTGGCTCCAGTTAAGCTAAATTGCTTGTTTTGGGTTCATGTCATGTCATGCCATGATTCAAACATACATCTCGAGCGTAAATCTGACTTGGCGTATACATCTGAATTTGGACAGTACGCCGCCTTGAATGGGGCCACATTCAGATTATTAACTGTATTATATCATTTTTTAACTTCTATGTCCGAAGTTAGTATCAATTATAGTTCTTTTTTACATTAATATCGCCTAAAACCAGGCTGGAGAAAAAGCATTTTCGTTATTTTCGACACCCATGTCTAAAATAACAAAGCTGTTAAAAATCTAATATAATGGTTAATGTTATATGACTAATGTAAGAAATACCTTTCGGTTTCACGTTTTTCGCGCTGTGCAAACAAAATAAATACTAAGGTGCTTGCATAATTTCAATTACTATGTTTTTCAATTTCAATGTAGGTACAAGACAAGTAATTGAAACAATATCTTGTTATATCCAAAAGTTGCATCAATCCGATAAAATTATAAGTATTAAGTGTAGTGTAGTATAAGTGACGAAATACGATTCCACAGATAACCTAACTAACGTAGTAACTATTATCTATTATTTGACCTAACATAACCTAACAAATCTGTTAAGACATCCTATCATTAGCACTTTGAGCTCGGAATAAAGACCTAGCAACCTTGTTTAAATATTAAAGTAAATTTGAAGAGAACAATCCTATCGACTAAGGGCTTTGCACACGACGTTTATTCTATGCGCTGAAGACGAGCGTAGAACGCTATCAAGACGCTCCGCAAACGCAAAACTGCTGTTATGTTGTTATCTTTGCACACGATCCTTGCATTTATGGTAATGAAAATGAAAACCTGCAAAGGACTTGCTACTCAAATATAACGTGGTGTGCAAATGCAAGTAGGTACATATAGAAATTATTGCTCATGAATGAAGTTATATCATACGTCATACTGCCTTGTCCCGAATGTAGAATAAATAGAGCACGTGTTACGTAAGGCCGTATGCACAACATGCGAGGTGCAGTCACCTGTATCGAATCCAGTTACAGTGGAATATTTATCTCGCAATGCAATCGCTAAAATAGGATGAGGAAAACTACAAGAGCAACTGCAGGGTTGTTTGAGCGATGCCAGCGCTTGTTTTATTGCTAAAGGGTTTATTGTCGGCTATGAGGAGCTGGCATTACGAGTAGGTATGTCCTTACAGCTAAGTTAAGTTGCTGAACGCACTGAAAAGCGAGTTTAATATAATTTGACCTTGACTTGAAGTTAATGCAGGATCAGACGTAAACAAATCTCGAGTGAATCACATGACAGAAAAAAGAACTAATGTTATATTTTACAGACTCGGTCTCGCCCCCTCCCGTCAATTTATTTGACATTGTGTTTATTTAATGTGTCTTAGAATTTTGCATGCTAATTTTGGTAAAATATGCGCTATTTTGTTGCTGTTGCTGTTATAATAACTACATAACTACCACTGTAACTATAATGTGCCGTATTTCGTGTGAAGAAATTATCATTTATTTATTCAGAATGCTGGCTGAAAGTGAAATTGAACTTCGAGAACATTATAAAAAATAACTTTCTATGTTTTCCTTGTGGGTTTCCTCCTCTCCTTTCTATTTTCAGCTAGTTGTCCTCTTTTGTATTCATGGTAATGTTTGGGTTGAGACTCGTCAAAACAAAAAAAAAATGAGTGCAAACTAAATGACTCATTTATCTCGAAAAGTTCTGATGGTCAACAACAAGACAAAGACGACGACGGAGAGTTAGGACACGACGGTATTCCCGTCCAACTGAGCAGTCCGACTGGGGAAGTACCTCCACCCTACAGAATACCGCGGCCATAATAACTTCGTGTTGATTTCCCGGCGGTGAGTAAAGTAGCCAGAGCTCAATGGAGAGATTTTGTGTCAGTGGTCAGTGGGAAGACCAAAGACGCTTTGTCTTCTATACTGACGGGCACAGAAACTCTCTGTGTTTACAGGGTCGGCAGCACGAGTCTGACTCCCATGGTGATGCACACGTCCACAGGCCACGGTAACCACTTCCCATCAGGTGGGTCGTGTGCTTGTCTGCCACCTCTGTAGTATAAAAAATAACAAGGGACTCGAATTATTTAGTCACGGCCAGTTCTCTTCCTTTCTGAATTCGAAACTCAAATTCTGAAATTTAATCAATTTCAATCAACCAAGCTATTTTATCATGCGTCCTAAACAATTGTAAATGTTTAATCATGTCATTACTAGTGTCTAATTGCACTTTATCTACACATGTACTCGTACACTACGCATGTACTTACGTACATAATATATTATTATATCATGATATCTCACGTAACACGTAACAGAGACATTATGCAAATTGTATATTTGTGGCTTTTTAGCACACGAAACGTTTAAAGTGTTAAAAGGTTCGCTCGATTACAAACATAATTTGGACGCTAATCCCGGTTGTATCTAAAAGTTGCACTTTGAAGCAGACTTTTGACGCGCCTTATTTATTACGGGAGCAACTGTAGTTTGACCTCCCAATCCTGAGAGTAATGCTGCATCAGAGCATTGACCGTTAATCATTAAGTATACCGAGTTGCGCATCAGTATAATCAACACTGATTTAATCCAGTAAAATTAATATTAGGTCGCATTTCACAAGTGAAATTAATTGCGATCAGACCAAACAAAACTGAGCTACGCAGTGAAATCTATTGTATGGTAACTGATGTCGGTTATCGCGACTTTTTGCCAATCTCCGGCTCCACGGTTATGTAGGATTTTAAATCTAACCAAGCTCCCTGAAAATCTCCGTTCAGGAGTTTCGTGTCCACCGCAAACAGACAAAAGAAATTATGTTCAGAACCCAAGTAATTTTTTTAAATATTTCCAGTGCACAGACACGACTACTTTAAAATAATATAAAAGTATTTATAGAAATCAAGATAAAAACAGTTTAATTTGTATTCATTTGGTGAAATTGCACTCCTACTTATTTTCCTTCTGTAATTTGTAGTAATATCGTTCACTGTCTACTGCAGAAATCAAAGCTCTGTTCCAAGAAGTTATCAACACATAATATAACAATGTGTATCCATAGACAGATAACAGGAGCAAGCAGATAACCTCACGACTGCAAGCTGAACGTACCAGCAATTACGCGATCGCTGATTTATTGATAAATTATTGAACCTTGATTAAATTAATTCATCATAATATTTATTTATAAAATATAATTGCTCGCGGTAGATAAAGCTACTGCTGTTCTAAACGTCTGAGGTTCGATGCTCATGATCGCGATGGGCAAAGTTATACAACTTTGCCCATCACAAAATGCACAGTAAAGTTGTACAACTTTGCCCACCACAGGCGTTAGAAAATCATCTTCATCACAATCTTAGTCTCTGTTACATCCATAGCTTGTACAGGCGACAAAGAAAATACGGTTGCACTTTAACGGTTGCAATGGTGTTACCTTAATCCTTTGTCGGCTGTACCTTGGAGTCCAGGGTCGGCTCTCATAGGAGAGTAGACCCTGTAATAGTCATTCTCTGGATTTGGGTATTATTCCCAACAGGAAAACCATACCTGATCTGTGTAAGGTGTCTAGAAATATGGGTAAATCTCTTTCGTATGAGCAATATTGCTTCCGTTGACGTATATTTAGTACAAGCCGAGGACCGCGGGTCCACTGGCATGTATGTTCGCTTCATGGCTTTTGGTAATTTTTTCGGTTCAACTCAACCAATTGCGATCACCCAATGTAAGATTTTAGTCTCTTGGTCAGAACTTTTTAACAAGGTTTTGCGTCCATCGCGAATAAATAAACAAGAATTGCAAAATAAATATATATTTGCGTCCAGAAGCGTTCATCTAATTACATAACACAAGTATTTCTTTAAAATATCTCCAATGCACTAAGCTGAACACTTTACAAATTATATAAACCTATAGAAATAGGTACAATTGTCTAGTTTGATTAATTGCGCGCTTACAAGATTTGCTCGGTACCTATTAGATAATAACTCTATGATTGCCTACAACACTGTATCAAAGCGTATTTAATATAAACGCGTTTAATTCAATTTAACCGTTATCACAGTTTTGAAGATTGATTACTAGTTAGTTAGTGAAATTCAGCCTCACAGGGCCCTACCAGCCAATCTAACCTTCAAGGCGCTTTACCAGCTGAATAAGGCAAGAAACACTTTTACAGGATTTCCTTTCAGAATTAGTAGTTCAGACTCAGAAGGCAAAACGCTCCCAAAATAGTAGACATATCTAACAAAAAACGACAAGGAGACCTCTCACTTCAGAGTACAACTGTGGACGCCGCCACATTTTTGAAGTGAAAACTTCTTTAGCGGCGTTGGATGGGTAAAAAGTGTTAGACTCGCGTTAGGATCATTTGACCTTTGAACCGTAACCGACGACGGACGTCATACAACATTAGCAATAAATTGTTTATTTTGTTAAATACGCTATGATGCTTCGTAGCTTCGCGGTGTGCGCTTCGACTGTAAGTCCTTATGGTTTCAGATAGTACCGGGTTCGAACCTGGGCTTCTGATACTTTTTGTGATTATTTTTTCTTTTTGTAATTTATTACTTTTTGTGATTATTTTTTCTTTTTGTAATTCATTAATTTCTTCTGACAGAAAATAAGTGATAGGTTCTATGATCGGCGCTATATTATAGCTATGGTATGGTATGTTCTTTTTATTTTTTCCTCTGTATACATATAACGAAAAAGAAAGAAAGAAAAAGTTTTCACTTCTGCCGGCACTCCCGGAGTGCAGCCCGTCTTTTTTTTTCTATACAACTAAGATGGCAGACAAGCACACGGTTCACCTGATGGAAAGTGTTTACCTTGGCGTATGGACGTGTGCAACACCAGGGGAGTCACACTCGTGCTGCCGACCCTGTAAACACAGATTTTCTGTGACGTCAGACCGACAGCACAAAAACTCTCAAGGGAGCTCTAGCTACCCTACTCACCGCCGCGAACACAACACAATGTTTATTAGTTACCATAGGGGGTTTATGGTTGCGGTATTTTGTTGGCGGAGGTACCTCTGCATCTGATGGGTATAGAGCCAACGCCCGAGTGCCATCACTGCGACGCAAGCGTGGACTCGGGGCTGCACACGCTCACCGAGTGTCCGGCGTTTGAGACGCCGAGGCGGGAGCTTGTGGCGGCCCTGAGGGTGAGAGTGCTCACGCTCTCCACCATGCTCGCGGCGATGGTCCGCTGCGCGGATGCGTGGGCGGCCTGCGCCTCATTCTGCGAGCAGGTCATGCTCGCGAAGGAGACAGCAGAGCGGGCGCGGCGCGATGAGCGAGACAGACTCGCTGACATCGCTGCACGCGCTCGAAGGCGGCTCGGGCGTCGGAAGGCGCAGACAGACCTCCGCCCCCCATGAGCGCGGGCCTGAGGGTGACGGGTGGAGCCGCCCGTCACCCTAGCAGAAGCAGGCCACGGCGGCGGCGCGCATCGGACGATGCGCGCCCCCCCACACCGGGGTTGAGTCGGGGACCGCGTGGTCCCCACCTCCCGAGGAGGGCCAGACCGAGAGGGATGGCCCTGGGTCAGCCGGGGTGCGAGGGAGGGATATGTCGCATGACAACCTCACCTTCGGCCTAGCACTACGACCCAGAGACGGCGTGCGGTTTAGTCGGCTCGAGTCATATAACCTACCCCTCCGGCTTCGGAGGGGTGGGTAAACGTGGGGATTTCCCGCACGTAAAAAAAAAAAGACGGAGGTACCTCGCCAGTCGGACTGCTCAATTGGTCGGGAATACCGCAATGTCCTACCTTTTTATATGAAACTTATTAATGTGACTCAACTTCGTCTGATTGTGAGCTAAAGACAAAGTCTCAGTTAATAACGTTATTATTACAGACACCAACAATAACACAATGGTGGACCCAGGTTGACGGCCCCATCAGATGCTTTATCACGTCCCCTTAAAGGCCCCGGGACCGTAGGAACAAGGAAGCATGTGTGCTGGTAAACTATTCCAAAGACCTTACAGGAAGGCACTGAAATGAAAAGAGGCACTGAACTACTTAGCAGTAAATAGAAAAGTACATAATTATAAGTGCTTATTGTATTTACATACTAAAAACTTTGAAATTAGTGATGGCCACGGTGATGACAGTTTATACACGATACTTTTATATATCAATTCTACTGATAAATCTACTGTGATGGAGAATTAAATCGAATTGTAAAGCACCGGATTCACGTTGGTTGGATGAAATGGTGGCACGTTACTGCAACTATGGGTGACCCGCGAATGCCTCTTCAACTCGAGGGGAAGATCTATAAGAGCATGGTCCGGCCTGCCGTCCTGTATGAATCAGATGACAACTGACGGATGAAAGACGGTTGCATGTGACCCAGATAAGAATGTTGAGATGGATGTGTGGTGTGACGAGAATGGATAATATAGAGGAAGTTTGAAAGTAGCACTAGTCACGGAAAAGCTACGAGGAAATCGTTTGTCCTGGTTCGGACATGTAATGCGTAGGGATTAAAGTAATGAAAGTGGGTGGTTACAAGAGAAGAGAAAGTTCAAAAGGAGGTGGGTGGACTGTGTGAAAGATGATATGGTTAAGAAGGAAGTGAATGTTAAGATGGCTGCAACTAGAGATACATACATGTTTCATCGACCCCAAATAAACTTGGGATAATAGCAGGAGGATGATGATGACGATGATCAATCCTACTGATATTCTAAATGTGACAGTTTATGGTATTGTTTCGATGTTTGTTGCTTAATCATGCTCTAACTGCTGAACGGATCTAACTGAAAATTGGCACCGTGATAGATTCAGTAAGACCCATCACGGCGGTAAGACCCATCATGAGGGAGTGGCTAGAGAGACCACACGGTGGCCTCTCGTACCGTCAGACGCAGGTCATTACCGGACACGGTAACTTTGGGCGGTACCTGCATCTGATGGGCATGGAGCCAACGCCCGAGTGCCATCACTGCAACGCGAGCGTTGACTCGGGGCTGCACACGCTCACCGAGTGTCCGGCGATTGAAACGCCGAGGCGGGAGCTTGTGACGGCCCTGGGGGTGAGAGTGCTCACGCTCTCCACTCTGCTCGCGGCGATGGTCCGCTGCGCTGATGCGTGGGCGGCCAGCGCCTCTTTCTGCGAGCAGGTCATGCTCGTGAAGGTGAAAGCAGAGCGGGCGCGATGCGGCGAGCAAGAGAGACTCGCGGACATCGCTGCCCGCGTTCGTAGGCGGCTCGGGCGTCGGAGGGCGCAGACCGACCTCCGCCCCCCATAAGCGCGGGCCTGAGGGTAACGGGTGGAGCCGCACGTCACCCTAGCAGAAGCAGGCCACAGCGGCGGCGCACATCGTGGGACGATGCCCGCCCCTCCCATACCGCGGGCTAGTTGGGAAATGCGGGGTCCCCCCTCCCGAGGGGAATGGCCCTGGGTCAGCCGGGTTGCGAGGGATATGTCGCGAGACAACCTCACCTTCGGCCTAGCACATCGACCCACAGACGGCGTGCGGTTTAGTCGGTTCGAGTCCGACATAACCTCCCCTCCGGCTCCGGAGGAGGGGGGGGGGGGGAACCGAGGGGATTTCCCGCACGTAAAAAATAAATAAATAAAAAAAACCGTGATACCGTGACCGTCCAAATTAATATCTACTTAGTTTTATTGCAAGAATGGTTGTGAAGTTTTAACTGTTCCATTTGGAATATACTGCTTTCGGGCTGTTTGGTCGTGGTCCATACGAAACTTGCGTTCCAGACGTTTCGGCGATCACTGTCACGCCAGTGACTTGGAATTCAACATCTGTCGCAGAGACATCGCCGACAAGAAGAGGTCTGCGCACTCGTCGCCGCCCGGAACTGTGCCACTGAAGATGCCGACCGCAGTGATCGACGAAACGTCTGAAACGCAAGTTTCATATGGACCACGTCCATACAGCCCGGAAGCAGTATATTCTACATGCAATGCCGGCCGTGAAAGCCTAAAGACTTATATTTTTAACTGTTCCAGTTGCATACTCTTTCCATTACCTCATAGTGCTTTCATAATTGCATCCAGCCCGAAGTATCTACGCTTATTGCTTTTGTTTGGTAAGGAGGTACCTTCATATTGTCCATGTCATGAATTTTTATCGGTAGCAGCTGCAGTCTAACCTTCCAACCCGGAGAGAAACCCTGCGCCCGGGGGTCCGTTGTCTAGCTGAGGTACTGACTTCCAGGTGAAACTGGTTTGGGTTGGGCCTTAGAGATGTTGGTAGAGTTTCGTGCTCAAGTTGCACTACACTATCAAAAGATTTTGTCATGGCTTTGTGCTATTTTATTTTACAGATAATTTGATCATGAGTAATGGTCTACCGTGCAAAAGTACTTCTACAACAATGTCGATATTACAAAAAAAAACATTAAGTACAAGCATCAAAGACAATCATCATCAACTTGTAAATATATTTTAATCGTTCAAATAATTGACCGCAAGAATTCATTAGTGATACAACACCATTATAAAGATACACTTTATCCCTCAAAAGATACGGTTGATATTCCTTCGCGTTACTTATGGGTTTTTCTCCATATCCGAAGGTGAGCAAGGGTTGTCCGTGCGTCATAGCTTCATGACCAACCCTTCGATTCTTGGAAACCGTGTCAACCTTGGAATATAATGGTTTGATCGAAAGAATCTCTTTAATAATAGTGCTATGCAGTTATATGAATGTTACAAATATATGTAATACCGCCCGCAATTTCTTTTATACAAATGGAAAATGACATGAACGAGAAATTGCATTTAATTAAAATAAAACTAGAAAAAATAAAGGGAATTTAGGAGCTAGATTTATAGGATTGGAAGAACCATTCGGTGAATCTTTTTCGTTGCCGCTAGCCGCACCATAAACTCCTGCAATTCTTTATCAGAACACGTGTTTCCTCCTACTGCCCCTTTGGCGGGACGTGAAAAAGCATGTGATGCTGAACGCACTTTGTTACTTTCTTGGTCAGTGGTGACCCTCTTGCCTTGGAATTGCCTTCAGTATAAAAATAAAAAAGGTGAGACTATCATGAGTTGAATTGTTAGTTTGCCAAATAAATAAACACTTCTTAA
This sequence comes from Eilema caniola, assembly GCA_949126895.1. Taxonomy (NCBI): domain Eukaryota; kingdom Metazoa; phylum Arthropoda; class Insecta; order Lepidoptera; family Erebidae; genus Eilema; species Eilema caniola. The sequence goes on along the minus strand of OX421464.1, from coordinate 3,177,232 downwards.
AATTAACATAATTCTGATGACGCACGTCCCCCCATCCTAATTGCTATAATCTGGTAAATCCTGTATATGTAATTGGAATTTTTTTCACGTTGTTGTTCTAAACTTACAAAGTTAAATACCAAAAATCCCAAATATAAGTTATTTATAGCTTACAATCACCAGCCATTGAGTCACGGTCTGTCTGTCTGGCTAATGTTTACTTCTTGTTCTTATGTAACCTCTCTCTCTCTGTCGCTCGTTCTCGCTCTCTCGCACTCTCTCTCGCGCTCTCTCTCTCTCTAAGTAATATCATATCACAGAGTAGTTATAACCGCTGAATACTGGCGGCTTCACCTGTGTGAAATATGGAAAGTAACCCATACGTTATTTCCGACTATAATCCTCTAACAAATTTCAGCCACATCCGTTCAGCCGTTAGAGCTTGATTGAATAAAATCATCTAATTTTCACAAATTTTTTCGTTAATAATATTAGTAGAACAGGAAATGGTTTTAACTACTCCATGAAGGCATTAAACTGCCATTTCGATGTGTCATTGAAAGAAGGCTCTGCATTACACAATCGAAGCAAGTCAATCTTCTTATCTCACTCTTCTTACCGACGTCAAACCAAAAACTGAGTATCATATAGATTCTAAGGTTGTTAATATTGCCAGGTGTTACAATCTACGCCTTAACCTCTACGAACCGTACTATCAACTTTAACTGAGAATCAAAAACTTGTTTATACTTATTTATAAATTTAAATGCAAAGTCAGGTTTATGTGCTATTTTGGTACTGCCACGTTGCTTCTAATCTTGGCAGCGCAAGAGCATACGCGATAGGAGCCACCTTGAAATTTAGTTCTAACGCCATCGTAATAAGTGCTATATTCCTTACAACCGTAAATTTTGAAACCGCAAGATACGACTATAATAATTTCGTCGGGTCGAATATTTTTAGAATGCAAAAAAATTAATTGTATCGAGCTTAATGGATCGTAATTGATTTTTAAACACTATGTATGTGGAAATAAGGTATATATTTTAGAATCTTTTTATACTAGGTACATAGTAGTATTCATAGCTTGCGTAAAGTACCTACGCAGTATAGTTTGTTTGATACAAGAAACTTACAATGACTTAGTACCTACTTTAATTATACAAAGTACAAAATCATTCAAGGTCTGTTTCAGGAACTTTAATGATTAGTGTATTCATTCATCGTATTCGCGTACCAATTATTTTTCATTGTGATGACCATTAACGGGACAAGAAATAGGTGCAGACATACGTGCGAGAATAGTTACGGACGGTTAAGGATACTAAGGTTTGGGCAGGTAGAACTAAAGAATGTCGAGTGTAAGAAGGGGTACGACTGTCAAATCAATCGTATCCATCGTAGACCTCAGGCAACATTTGACACGCAACGCAACATCTGAAGTTCGACAATGTTCCGCAAAAGACGCGATGATGTCAGCTAACACGCAAGATGACACGCGGCATGTTGTTTGCTCGACGGTTGATCACCCGAGGGCTGACAACATTATCCTTAGTTGCTACACTTCTGTGTTGGTCAACGTTGTGCAACAATACTGCGCAACATAGCGCGCAACATGGTTTCCTCGTGGATTATATTCTTTATAAGTAATGTTAATATTTAGAGAACAGCTCCTTACAAGGCCGCCGTTTAAAAGTATATATAAACTCATAAAGTCATAATAGTATAATAGAGATATAAGACTTAATGGAAGTACACCAGCTTGATTGACCACCACGCACCAAGTACCTTCCAGGCTCTGTGTCACGTTCACTTCAGAACTTCAAAAGCAAAAACAGAAATTGATGGCTTCTCTCCATTTCAAAAAGTCGAATCAGTCCGTCATAAAGTTCCCCGTCCGGGAAGAAGTCGATTGAAATATTTCTTATTTGAAAACCTACAACTTGGTGATTCAAAAGTTTTGCAAAAAGGTAGAGTGCTACCGAAAATAAGACGTAGGTATTTATTTTTATCGACTGCGCCAGTGAGGGTGATGTTTTACGCATGTGTGTCTGTAGTTTTCTTTGTTCCGCTCTGTGGGTCTAACGGCTAAACAGATTACGATGAATGAGGTCTAAAATTTAGTGTAAATTCATCATCCGAATGAACAAAAGCACAAAATTCGAATGAAATCTATACATTAGATTTTGAGACTTCCTTTTTAACCAAGATTCTCATGTAGAATTGGTAAGTGAAGGAAATTAGGATTCATTTAGTTCATTTTCTTTCGGATTACTCGTTCAGTCTAGCCTAGTATTAAACTTGTTTCGGTCTTTTAACTAATATATACGAATGCGGCTCTGTATTGCCTGTATCTAGACATGCAGAGTGTACTGCACATAGACTAACGTGGTTACATTAGCGAGTTACAATTTACAAACCGACTTGACAGTTGCCTTAATCTCGATCATCGACGCTTGCATTTCATTGATAAGATTGCAACATTGTATTCTTTACCCAGTTTCGAGTACTTATATTTGTTTTCATCAAAATCTGCTACAAGGTAGGCTAAGGGGTGCTGGTTGGGTAACCTCCACGTCGGCTTCTCCGTTTCTTCCCCCTTTGGACCGCGGTCCTGGGGAGCGGAAGCGGGGGGGCTGGTGCACCCTGGACAACGGCTAACAGACTCCTACCTTGGGAGTTCTGTTGGCCGTTGACAAATAACCCGACGGCTGACCTCACGAGGAGGTCGTGGGATGGCGGGCCTTCAAGGCCCGCGGGAAGGGGTCCGTAGGATACCCTTCCATTCCAACAGCCCTTTTAAGGGCTAGCTGACCCCATTGCACGAGGGGGTCGTGGTATGGCGGGCCTGCAAGGCCCGCGGGGAGGGATCCGTAGGGTTCCTCCCACCTCAACAGCCCTTTTTAGGGCTAGCCGTCGCTCCCGGTACCCCTCTGCTTTAGCAGAGGAGACACGGGAGAGGCGATGGGATCGTTTGATCCGGGGACGGGTCGGCCTACTGCTCGCGCAGGGGCTGACGGGCATTCGTGCCACCGTCGGCGTTGGGAGAGTTGGCTACTCCCCCGCATCGCGTAACCTCCGAGATATCGACAACGACCTGAGTGCTAGCCACACTCGGGAACGCCGATATCCTGGAGGCCGCGGGGCTTGCCTTAATTGGCCGGCCCACGACAAGGAAAAGTCTGAAAACCCGACAGCGAAGTCGCTTAAAACCTGTGGATACCGGGGGACCTCCACAGTATATACCCCGCTTCCTGGAATGGCCGTCACCCAGGAAGTGTAATCCGAACGGTTCAACTCGTGGGAACACTATGGAGAATCTAACTAACAAACACAAAAACCAAACCCATCCAAGCGAAACAGTCTGCGCGGAGGTCGCGCAGCACAACGACGCGGAAGTCGCGTCCCAGGTGGTGTCGGAGAACTTCGACACCGCCACCGACAGCCGGGACAGCCGAGACCGAAGCCCGGTGGGTCTACGGACCCGTAGGTCTAAATGGCGGCCGAGGACCGTCAGAAAAAAAAAAGTCCTCACCCAAAGGAGGACGGGGTCGGATTTTGAGCCTACGCTCTCCGACTCGTCCTCCACCAGCAGCTCTCATAGCAGCAACGAGATGCTGCGCCCACCCCCGCCCAAACTGGTGGCGGTTAGCCGCCAAAAGGCGCGGGGTGGGGAGACAGGTGCCCCTCAGGCCCGCCCATCACGGGCCTCTGCCCCGGAGGATGTGGTGGCGCCGCCGAGTTCCTCCACCTCGGCGGCGCCCTTGGCCTGTACCGGCGACAGCACCTCCATAGAGGTCATGGAGGCCCTTAAAGGCCTGGCCAAGGCCCAGACCGGGGCTATGAAGCCGGAGGAGGACCGGCTCATGCGGGTGACGTTGCGCCTCATCGAGCACCATAACCTGCTCAGGGCGGAGCTGGCCAGCGCGCAGCGCGAGCGCGCTGAGCTCAGCAGGCAGCAGGCAGCGGTGCTCGAGGAGACTGGGCGGCAGGCGGCTGAGTACCGCAAGGAGGTGGCCAACATGGCGGCTGAAATCGCAGCGCTCCAGGAGGCCATCGCTGCGAAAACTCAGCTGCCTGACGAGCGCGTGACGCCGCCGCCATCTCTGGCGCCGCGGTCGCCGCCGTCGCCGCCGTCGCCGCCGGTGCGATCGAGGTCACCGGTGCGGCCGAGACTGCCGCCTCGGGCGCGGCCGGTGTCGCTGGCGCCACCGCCGCCGCCTGTACCGGCGCGTTTACCGGCCCCGCCGCCGTTGCCGCCGCGTTTGCCGGCCCCGCCGCGCCTTCCGGCCCCACCGCCGCCGGCGCAGCCGAGGCCCACCAATCCGGTGGAGGCCTGCATGGCGACGATGGCCGCAATGGAAAAGCGGCAGGCGGCGCACGAGGAGTGGACGCGGAGTTGTCTGGAGGCCATCATGGACTCCATCCGTCGTCCGCCCCTGGCGCCGCCGAGCGGGGGCTACGCCGGAGCGGTAAAGCGGGGCCCCAGCCGTACGGTGACGGCGGGGACCTCGCAGGAGTCGGCCCGCAGTGTGCCCACTGCGCCTGCTGCTCCGGCCGCTGCCGCCGCCTCAGCCGGGAGCGCCCAAGCCAAGGGCAAGGGGAAGGGGAAGGGCAAGGGGAAGACGTCCCAAGTCCCAGCCCCGGCCCCGGCCCCGGCTTCGGTCCCGACTGCCTCCACGAGCTCCGCACCGGCAGGGGGCTGGGAGGTGGTCGGCGAGGCCAAGAAAAGGCGGAATGCCCGCAAAAAGGCAGCCAAAAGGGCCAAGAAGGCCCTGGCAGCTGCGAAGGGAGCGTCAGGAAAGCTGCGCGTCCCCCGTACCACCGCTGTCGTCTTAACGATGACACCGGAGGCTACGGAGAGGGGCGTGCAGTACGTGGACCTGGTGAAACAGGCGAGGGGCCTCATTGATATGAGGGCCCTCGATGTGTCGGGGACCCTCCGAGTGACACACACTCGGACGGGTGCCCGGCTCATCCACGTCCCTGGCGCTACAAGCGGTCCCAAGGCCGATGCCATAGCGGCAAGGCTTAGGGAGACGCTGAATGCAGCCGACGTCCGGGTGTCCAGGCCCACCAAGTGCGCAGAACTGCGCATTTCGGACCTGGACGACTCCATCACGGCCGAAGAGATTCGGGTCACCGTGGCGGAGGCCGGGGGTTGTCCCCTGGAGGCGGTTAAGGTCGGAGCGATCCGCTACGGCCGTCGCGGACAGGGGGCAACAGTTGTCGGCTGCCCCATCGCAGCAGCCCAAAAGGCTGCCGACCGGCGGATTCTCGCGGTAGGCGGCGTTGTAGGAGTCCGGGTACGGCTCCTGCAGGCTCGGCCCGACAGGTGCTTCAGGTGCCTGTCGGCCGGCCACGTGGGTGTACAGTGCAAGGCGGAGGTGACGGTCGGCGACCGTTGCTTCCGCTGCAGCCAACCCGGTCATAGGGCCGGTAATTGCGAAGCTCCGCCACACTGCTTCAGGTGTGCGGCGGAGGGCAAGCCGGCCGACCATAGGGTTGGCAGCAAGGCCTGCACCCGCGGGGAGCCGCCGCCGCGAGGCGGGCGTTCCGCCAATGGTTCGGGGCGGGATGCGGAGATGGTTCCATAATGGATCCTCATCTCCGCATCCTGCAGGCGAACCTGGGCCACGGTGTCGATGCTCAGGCACTTCTGCTCCAGAGCATGGCACAGTGGTCCATCGACGTCGCCGCTGTCGCCGATCCATACACTCACCGGCCCCTCGGGCCCGCCTGGGTGGTCGACCTGGATGGATCGGCGGCACTGGTGCATAACGCCGCTGCGGGTGCCCCTCCCCTTGTAGTGATCGCAAGGGAGCATGGCATCGTAGCGGCGCGTGTAGGGGAGATTGCGGTCGTGGCCGTTTATCTCACGCCGGGGTCACACCGACTCATTGGGCAGTATCGGCGGTCGCTGGAGCGGCTGACCGACGTCGTCAATGCCTGCACGCCTCGTCAGGTTCTTGTGCTCGGGGACTTCAACGCCTGGTCTCAGGCTTGGGGTTCCCGGCGCACAAACGCGCGGGGCAGGGCTCTGGAGAGCTGGGCCGATTCTCTCGGCTTAGTTCTCCAGAATCGCGGGGCCGAAGCCACGTATGTGGGCACCTTTGTGGCGGGGGAGCGCAGGTCGATCATAGACCTTTCGTTCGCGAGCGCTTCCCTGTCACTCCGCGTGCGGGACTGGCGTGTCGCCGTGGAGGTGGAGACACTATCGGATCACCGATACGTTCGGTTCGATGTCTCCCCTCCTGCGGGTGATGCGCCGGTCACATCGGCCCAACGCGAGCCGCGCTGGGTGCTGGGGCGACTGAATCGGGAGGACCTCCTGGAGGCCGCCATCGTACAGGCCTGGGCCATTGCGCCGGACAGGCCTGTCGACATAGACGATGATGCGGCCTGGTTCCGGGAGGCCATGACGCGGGTCTGCGATGCGGGTATGCCTAGGGCTCCAGCCTATAATCCGAGGCGTCGGGTCTACTGGTGGAATGCGGAGATCGCGAGGCTGCGTCAAGCCTGCGTGATCACGCACCGCCGGTGGGCTCGACTCCGTAGGAGGCGTAGCCGTACCGCAGATTCGGAGCCCCGACTGGCGGAGCTTCACGAGGGATACAGGGAGGCCCGGAATGCCCTCCGAGCGGAGATCAAGCGGTCTAAGGCCGCTTGTTACCGGGAGCTCCTGGAGACGCTGGAGCGGGACCCATGGGGGCGGCCTTACCTTATGGTAAGAGAAAAGCTGCGCCCCCGGGCCCCTCCGCTGACCCAGGTGCTCGAACCGGCTCTGCTCGGAGGAGTGGTGGAATCCCTGTTCCCGGCGCGAGCGGAACATGTTCCGCCGCAGATGGCTCCGCCGCCTCGGTCGCCTACGGCGCCCAGTGCGGTGATTGACGACGACGTGCCCGAGGTCACTTGGGTAGAACTAGAGCTGGCGGTGCGAAGGCTGAGAGCCAAGAAAAACACCGCCCCGGGACCCGACGGCATTCCAGGCCGCGCGTGGGTCCTAGCTCTAGGGGAAGACGGTCTCGAACCCCGACTGAGAGGGTTCCTCAGCGCATGTTTGGAGCGGGGCCAGTTTCCGAAGATGTGGAGGACGGGGAAACTGGTCCTCATCCGCAAGAAGGGACGCCCGGCGGACGAGCCGTCCGGGTACCGGCCCATAGTGCTGCTCGACGAGGTGGGCAAACTCTTCGAAAGAGTAATTGCCAAGCGCCTCGTCGAGCATCTCTCTAGAGTGGGGCCGGACCTGGCGAATACCCAGTTTGGGTTCCGCCGGTGGCGTTCCACTGTGGATGCCATCATGCGTGTGAGGACTCTGGCGGAGGATGCGGTTGCCCGGGGCGAGGTGATGTTGGCGGTGTCCTTGGACATCTCCAACGCGTTCAACACCTTGCCCTGGAGTTGCATCAGGGAGGCACTCGTGTACCACGGTGTGCCTCTCTACCTCCGCCGCATAGTCGGGGCTTACCTGACGGAGAGAGCCGTCGTCTACCCGAGTTCGACCGGAGTCGGTAGGCGTGAGATGTCGTGCGGTGTTCCACAGGGATCGGTCCTGGGGCCGTTACTGTGGAACATCGGTTACGACTGGGTGCTTCGCGGTGACTTCGCGTACGGTGCCACCGTCACCTGTTATGCGGACGACACGCTGGTGACGGTGAGCGGGGCTACGCACCGCGAGGCAACCCTGAGGGCCACGACCGCGGTTGGCCAAGTCGTCGAGCGGATCCGGCGGCTGGGTCTCGAGGTGGCTCTGCACAAGTCCGAGGCCATGTTCTTTCATGGTCCTCGGCGCAGGCCAGGCCCGGGAGCCAGCCTTACAGTGGGAGGCACTCCCATCGACATCAAGCCCCAGCTGAAATACCTGGGGCTCGTGCTTGACGGTCGATGGGACTTCGGACAACATCTCCGAAGCCTGCGCCCCAAGTTGGTCACCACGGCGAATGCCCTGAGTCGGCTGTTGCCCAACTTGAAGGGCCCAGGGGCCTCCTGCAGGAGACTCTACGCGGGTGTCGTGCGGTCCATGGCCCTATATGGGTGCCCCGTGTGGGCGGACACCCTGGGGGCCAGATTCCTGCCTCTGCTCCGTACGGCGCAGAGGACGATGGCCTCCAGGGCCATCAGGGGATACCGCACGATATCCTTCGAAGCGGCGAGTCTCCTGGCCGGATCGCCACCGTGGATCCTGGAAGCGAGGGCCCTTTCGGCACTATACCAGTTCCGAAAGGAGGCGCGGGAGCGGGGATTCGATCCCGAGCCCGAGGACATTCGGGCCGAGAAATCCCGGCTCCACCAGGTCATGGTGGCCGAGTGGGAGCGACGACTTGGGCAACCACGCGCAGGGCACACCGTCATTGCGGCGGTAAGGCCCATCATGGGGGAGTGGCTAGAGAGGCCACACGGGAGCCTCTCGTACCGTCAGACGCAGATGATAACCGGGCACGGTTACTTCGGGCGGTATCTGCATCTGATGGGTATTGAGCCAACGCCCGAGTGCCATCACTGCGACGCGAGCGTGGACTCGGGGCTGCACACGCTCACCGAGTGTCCGGCGTTTGAGGCGCCGAGGCGGGAGCTTGTGCAGGCCCTGGGGGTGAGAGTGCTCACGCTCTCCACCCTGCTCGCGGCGATGGTCCGCTGCGCGGATGCGTGGGCGGCCAGCGCCTCTTTCTGCGAGCAGGTCATGCTCGCGAAGGAGACAGCAGAGCGGGCGCGGCGCGGTGAGCGAGAAAGACTCGCTGACATCGCTGCTCGCGCCCGAAGGCGGCTCGGGCGTCGGAGGGCGCTTACAGACCTCCGCCCCCCATGAGCGCGGGCCTGAGGGTGACGGGTGGAGCCACCCGTCACCCTAGCAGAAGCAGGCCACGGCGGCGGCGCGCATCGTAGGGCGATGCGCGCCTCCCCACACCGGGGTTGAGTCGGGGACGGCGTGGTCCCCACCTCCCGAGGAGGGCCAGACCGAAAGGGATGGCCCTGGGTCAGCCGGGGTGCGAGGGATATGTCGCAAGACAACCTCACCTTCGGCCTAGCACCACGACCCACAGACGGCGTGCGGTTTAGTCGGTTCGAGTCCGACATAACCCACCCCTCCGGCTCCGGAGGGGCGGGTATCCGTGGGGATTTCCCGCACGTAAAAAAAAAAAAAAAATAAAAAAAAAAAAAAAAAAAAAAAAAAAAAAAAAAAAAAGGTAGGCTAATAGAACAAGCATTCCTATTGTGTAAACGTCCTCCAAGAGCTTGGCAAGGACAAGAGTAACTCAGAAAATGGCGTCTGACAGGATAGTATGAAAACCCCCAATAGAAAATAATATAATGCTTTAGAAAACGATACATTGATCCTAAATTCAAAATACCTTCAAACTTCTTCAAGTTTATAGAATTCTGCGCTTAGACACAAAATAATTTCCTTAATTGATTCCGTAAAACACACGTGCTCATTCTGTGTAATTGATGTAATTGTGAGTCTTTATGCAGTTCACAAACGCCTTCATACAAAGAGCAATTATTTATCTATTACAAAATTAAGACAAGTCGATGATTGACCTGCTAAGGTATGCTGTATTAGTCAGTCGCCCTCAGAAATGGCTAAACATGAAAACAAACGATCTTTATATTGAGATAAATCAATAAATAAATTATATCAGCAACACAAAAGCTTCCACACACGTTACGCCACGGTAACCGCTTCTCATCAAGAGGGCCGTGTGCTTGTGTAGTGGTATAAAAAAAGACGGGTTGCACTCTGGGAGTGCCGGCAGAAGTGAAAACATTTTCTTTTTTTCTTTCTTCGTTATATACATAGAAAAAGATAAAAAAGAACATACCATACCATACCTATAATATAGCGCTAATCATAGAACCTATCACTTATTTTCTGCTAATTTTCTGTCAGAAGAAATTAATAAATTATGAAAAGAAAAAATAATCACAAAAAGTAATAAATTACAGAAAGAAAAAATTAATCATAAAAAGTAATAAATTACAAAAAGAAAAAATAATCACAAAAAGTTTCAGAAGGCCAGGTGGTTTGAACCCGATACTATCTGAAACTATAAGGACTTACAGTCGAAGTGCTTACCGTTTAAGCTACGACGCTATCTATCGTAACTTGCAAAATAGATAGTCTGTACCTAATCTTGTATGACGTCAGTCGTCGGTTACGGTTCAAAGGTCAACTAATCCTGACGCCTCCATAACATTTTACACCCATCCAACGCCGCTAAAGAAGTTTTCACTTCAAAAACCTAGTAATAATTTGTGTAAATTTCAGATGACAAGTTTGACAATTTTTTTTTTTTGTAAACTTTTAGAGCGAGGTAGTCGGTAACCTGGAATGTGTTGACCTTATACCGGTAGCAAATGTGACCTTTATTATAATGTAGGCCTAGTCAGTCTATCTACCTGGATAGCCATGTTTAATATGTCCTAGAATTCACTCCTTCTTTAACTAAATGAGTATATCTAACAGTAATTTCTAAATTTCAGCTAGTGTATCAACAAAAAATTCCAAGTTGGTTCTTAGTACGTTAGCCCGAGACTGCTTCGGTGTATTTTGGCTTGCATAAAAATAGTATTAATTATAAGTGCGGGGAATTTATATGACGCGGTGAGAGGCGGCCGGCCCGACGTCATAAGGTTCAATGTCCTCCCTCGATATGTCGTCGCAATCGATTAAATAAACAAGCAAGACTGAATCGAATCCACTTGCAACAAACAGACTTGTGGCTGATATTGATGTATCTTTTTCTTGATGAAAATCAATTTCTTTGTTTACTTTTGAAAACTTTTCATTTCGGATTATCATTATCCTTCTATCGAAGGACTGATGGCCGCTGGAGCAGACCAGTCCTAGAGTGGAGACCGCAAGAAGGCAGGCGGAACGTAGAACGCCCCCTATAGCCAGAATGACTGACAACCTGAAAATGGTGGCTGGGACAGACTAGATGCGGAAGGCAGAGAATCGGACGAAATCGCGCGCATTAAAAGAGGCCTATATCCAGCAATGGACTGTAGTGGGCTGATTGAATTATCCTCTTTTAATCCCGTTCGCATCCTTTCCGTTCGAGGCCTTTATCTCAAGAGTCCGGGGTCCGCTATTTCCAGTCTAAAAGCGACGCGGCTAAGCTTCGATATTATCGGGTTATGATTTTCATAACATAAGTTTAACATTTTGATAAGTCTGTCGTGGGGTTTCAACTTCTGTAACTGAAGTTGTGCTGCTGAAAAGCAATCGAAACGTGAGGGTTACTGTAAATACTAAAATAACACTAAATAAACCGCAATAGAACTCGTAAATGTTCTAGCATTTTAGTGAACCCCTTCCATAATATAGTTTGTGTAAGTGGGATCACATCGGTAGTGTGATGACCAGGGTTCGCTGGGACCTCTCGATCGTTAGGCCGGTTTCTGTGGTTACAAAGCCGGCCTTACTTAAGCTTAGTTTGTTGATTAGATAGTTTTTAAATATACAAGTAATGGTTACTTAGGCAATAATCTACATCAATGTATGCAAGATAGACATTTTGAAAAACCGAACATGTCAAGAGTACCTGAAACCGGCTAGCATTATATGAGAAAATTAGGTATTTGATTGTTATATAATAACAAAAAATTAGCTGAACTTAATAAATTAAGGATGGCAAAAGAGTGATAACAGTTGCGTCGGTTCTTATTTTATCGTTTTATATATTTTTAATTATATCCACCCAACCTATAACAGTAAATGACGTCACAAATGATTTTTTCATACAATTTCCCTTATAACTTACCGTTTTGACGTTTAGTAAAAAGTAACTAATTTGACTACTCAGTCAATTATGAAAGTGGAAGATGCGAAAGATGTAGGCCAGGATCTTAGCATGTGGAAACATGTTGTCCCATGTTGCCTCAGAGGCGTAACTGCATGTATGTATGATAGTCACATAAACAAGATAAAAACCGAGCCTCTTGTCGTACTTTGGTGAACGTGTATCTAAAAATGTAGAGATATCACCATGTAACAGTTCCGGTAAAAGTAGCACTACATGTGAACCGGAAAAATGTATGCAAGATACCGGTTTTGTCTACGTTTAACTAGTTAAAAAGATATCTGAACCGTTAATATAGAGACCGTAAATGTCAGACCTTTAATGGGTGAATTTTATTATTCACGTGTTATAATTAGGTTGAATAATTTATTTGAATGAAAGTATTTTCTGTGTAAATGAGTTAACTATCTTGAAAAGTCCTAAGTAGTTAAATCAATAAAGTAGTAGAAGAGATCTCCAGTGTAACTCCAGAAAGGAATTCCCACATGTTCAAATGCCGTTCAAGAAGACTTATGGATGAACATAAATTATTCATCGTCATCCGTGTGGCAATCTCGATTATTTCCTGAAGCACTTAGGAGTCCGGGTTTTGCTCTCTTAGTCCTTATTTGGGTTCATCTTTATTTATACGGGAGGGACTGTCATCTGATCTCTATAGAGGAATGCCTGACATCGCTTCATCTATAAATCGACAGGTGTACTGGTTAGCAGGTGAGGTAGGCTTGGCCGCCGAAGATCACGTTTGGTTCCCATACAACCCAAATTAACATAAAATATATTTAATGATCATTGAGAGAAAGTAGAACTGCTTTATAAATAGATACAGAACTCTTTACTGTACACCATAGTTCTATAAATAGAATAGCACGAACCACAATTATTTCAGTCAAAAATTGAGAAATAGGCATTTTTTTAGAATTCATCTATTTGTTTCGAAAAATCACGATTACTTGGAAAAATTTCCAGGAGTTCCAATCTGGCGGCGCGAACGGTAAAAATATATAGTGACAAAGTCGAAAGTCGCCAATTTTTGAAACTTCTGGAAACCTTTCCAGGTAAAACTACCAAATGACTAGAGTATTATGTGAAACATAAATAAACGAAAATTAAGAATTAAAAAAATCCAAAAGCATTACACATTCTCGTACCAATAGGTACTTTCCCATAAATGCACATAGCATTAATGGAAAAATTACGCCCGGGACGTTTCCCGGACCAATTTTTTCCGAAGACTGGTATTGTATGACAATTTTACCAAACAGACTGATTAGACGGTAGTCGTCAGTAGAGAGATTATATTTACAAACAAGTAATAAGGATCGGTATCATCTGGCCACGTGCCTGTCTGACGAGGCCGCAGATTGACAGGGGGTGAACAAACACCCCTGAGCGAGCGGGTGCCACGTGGAGAGCTTCCAGACTCTACTGAAATATAAAAGTACATTTGTAGAAAGTTTATTCCAAAGGCATTGTAAAAAAAATCAAAACAGTAACAGTAGTAATTTTTTTTTTTTAATAATAATGCTTGCCTGAAAGGGAAGGAAGTAATATTATCGAAGCCAAGCCCTACCCAAGTCAACGCTTCCTGCCAGCAGGTATACCTCTCAGATATCGCACGAGGCTCTTAGGCATGATTTTCTTTCGGAGTTCGTTGCTCAGATGCTATGGTCGATTCCCAAACAAAACTAGTTAGAACGAGTTCAGTGGATTCCAAGGAGGAATTGGACGTAGACTCCTTTATTTCCCGTGGTCCACCTCGTAGTTCACCCAGGTGAACCACGACTGAAAGACAACTTGAATGAAAAAGACTAGTCTACAGTGAAAATAGTTATCAAAATGATGGGTAGAGAGCCTACCACTTGGAGATATACAGACAATCTCAACACTATTTCTCACCATGATTGGTTTATATCCATCCAAATGGAGCGCGTAGCTTGACGACGGCAGAACATTTAACCTTTCGCCCCCTCGGTCTACCATCCAATCACGCTTTACTTTCGTGATAGTTTGTGTGCGAACGTCTGTATACGTAGAGTCATTTAAATCAATACCAATAGGTACTATATCGGTGGGTGTGTATGCTAATTAAAGGTTAGCGGCTAAACTGTTATCTCATAGTATACGGTGAACTTCTTGAATCGATACATAAATATTATTGATAAATGACTAGTTAACGGCAACAGGCTGGCATATTACGGTGTAGTCCGCTTAGAGACGTGTATAGCACCTAGCCTTGTCCACGAAGGGCACCTATCATGCTGTTGGCAGGTTCTATTCGAATACACGTGGCGCATGATACCAAAGACATAGTATTAGAGGATAAGCACTAAAGGCTTAGAAACCCTGTACTTCCTTTTTTTTATATAGGACACGTCAATTTGACTTCACCTCGCCTGATGGTAAGCTGAAGGCAAAGTCTCAGGAAAGAGGGTCACCATTACATACACGTGTCATGTCAACAATGGTGCCACTCAGCTTGACGGCCTCATCAGATGCTTTTTCACGGCCCCGCTTAAAGGACCCTTGATTGTAGGAAGAAGGAAACACGTGAGCTAGCAAGGATTTCCAGGTCTTAATGGTGCGACAAAGAAAGGAGTCACCAAACCGTTTGGTTCTTGAAGGAATATTCTGCACCGTATACAGGTAACATCTAAGCCCTGCTCGTGTTGTCCTATGTAGGAAACGAGAGGGCGGGACTAATTGGAAGAGCTCATCACAACATGCACAATGGTAGAGACGGTAAAATACTGCCAAGGAAGCAACGTCTCTACGCATCTGCAGAGGCTCGAGGGTCCTCGTGACCTTGGGATTTCCAATAATGCGGCCCGCACGTCGCTGCAACCTGTCGAGAGCATCTAATAAGTACTTTGCGGAGCCATTCCAGAGATGCGAGCAGTATTCCACGCAGGACCGAATTTGTGTCTTGTATAGAAAACATCGCTGCTCCGGTGTGAAAAACCATCTCACTCTGTTCGGATACTCTCGATGTAGTTTTTGTTATTCAATTCGCAGCGAACATCCATACCGAGGATATTGAGGTTGTCCGGCAGTGGCAGTGGCGTGCTTTGAAGAGTGGGAAGGGGAAGGCAAGAAGATACCTTCGCTGTAAACGCACATGCCTGCGTCTTCTTGGCATTGAACTCGACCAAGTTCTTAGGCGTAAAACACACACAAGCGACGTAAGGCAGCAGGCGTGGGACAGGCGTGGCGCAGGTGTGCGCCGCTTCAAAACGATTTCATACAAAATGTATGCAGGCGACGTTTTTGAATTATGCTGAAGCGACGCGGCGCAGACGCGCCGACTGTCTGCGCCGCGTCGCTTACGCCACGCCTGTCCCACGCTTGCTGCCCTACGTCGCTTGTGTGTGTTTTACGCCTTTTAGAGCCCCATTGGCAAATGTGGTTCAGGATCCGGTCAAGCTCAGGGACAAGAAGCTTGCTTCTTTATTAGGGACATCCAAGTTCCCAGTAGTTCTTTTTATTAATTGTCTCCACAACTGATTGCGGTAACCCTGATCTGTAGAATTTATCAAGTTTTCTGAACGGAGAACCATGAGGCATGACAGATTTTCGAATAGATCCGTTTGAAAAAGACCAGCCTGAGTACAGTTTACCAGCTTACTAATTATTTATGTATTTTTTTTAAATCCACTGATTTATCGTCTAAATGTACTTGTATATGACTCCATCACGTCCTCGCCCCCTAATAGATAGGTACTCAGTATTTCTTACCTAAAAATAAATTTATAAATATTAATTATCCACCAAAATTTTAATTTACATACAATGTTAGGTACATTTTACACGCAATCAGAACCAAATTGTTTTATTCTTGAAATAACGTAAATAGGTGAAAATCTATTTATAATTACTCATTGAAATAAGTAAGTAGTGTATCTACGTTGTTTATTTATACAGCGAGACAAATCAAGGTTGTTAAGAACCTATAAACGGTACAATTATATTATAAGGGTTTACTTATTTCTTGTGAATCAGTTCCGCAATAAACCCCACTTCCTGGGTGAATAAATATGAACTCTTTGTATAGCGCTGGTGCTATTATCTGTTCTGTGATACTAGTATAGGTACATAGGTTTAACAGAATAGATCTGTGTATGCTGTGGTTTGTCAGATACTAACTCTAATATTAATTGCGTTTTTCATCATCATGGTCTTAAAGACATATTTTGCTGATCGCATACGAGCCGGCAACGAGCGAGCACTTTTTCTCGTAGCGGCGAAGGGTTAAAATTTTCAAAGGGGAGCCGGTGTAAAATAGAACTTACCTTCATCGCTCTACTTTGTCACGCACCATGCGAACCATTGCGAAGTCGGTTATAGGGACCCCTTACTACTGTTTTCTACTTTCCCTTCACCCTTGTATCAGTTGTTATGATTACTTGAAAGTCAGATTTTTGCCAATTACTTGAGAGAGATATATATAGCTATAATAAAGTTCCTATATTTATAAGGAAAAACATATAAAAAGTTGAAATTTCTGTAACAATTCATAGTATTAATTAGCAAACATACGAATTAAGGAGTTAGGACAGGACACGACGATATTTCAGTCAGCTCTGTAAGAGAATATGTAGTTCTGCCTATGCTTTACATACGCTCTCCAGCATTGTTAACAGAGATGCTCTAATAACAGCTTATCATGGTCTAGCTGCACCTCTGTTACGATATGGAGTTATCTTCTGGGGTAATTCCACAGATAAAGAAGTTGTGTTCAATGCACAAAAGAGATGCATAAGATCTATTTTTAAATTGAAAACTACAGATAGTTGCAGGGTTTACTTTCAGGACTACAAAATTTTAACACTACCTAGTCTGTATATTTTTGAAGTAGCTGTGTTTGTTAAATGTAACCTGCATTTATTTCCGTCCTTGCAAGTAACAGTTCCCCGAAACAGGAGGGATAACACAAAGCTTCGTTTGCACAGGGCAAAGACGGCCTTTTTGCGCAATAGCATTATTTGTATGGCGCCTATAATATTTAATAAATTGCCTAAAGATTGGAAGGAGATGAGTTGCAACGCATTTAAAAAATATTGAAAAAATTCTTACTGCAAAAAGCATACTACAATGTTAAAGAATTTCTAGATGACAAGGTTGTGACATGAGATTTGACATTTTACGTATATCTATGTATTGACATTAGCACTTCATTGTACCATTATTATTATTATTTTAACATTTTTTGACATAACATTTAAAGCAATGAAATATTTTAATTGATTACCTTACTTGACATTTTGATATAAATATTAATGACATTTGTACGCCGCCGCCACACACGCGGCTTAACATGTTGGACATAACTACTAAATTACATCTTGCATGCACATGTATGTATAACACATGTTTAATACAAATAAATATGATTTGATTTGATTTTGATTTCAATTAGACGGTATTTCCGTCTAATTGAACAGTCTGACTCGGAAGTACCTTCGCCCTACAGAATGCCGCGGCCATAATAACCTCGTATTGTGTTTCTGACGGTGAGTAGGGTAGCCAGAGCTCACTGGAGAGTTTTTGTGCTGTCAGTGGGAACACCAAAGGCTACTCCTGCTTTGTCTTCTACACTGACGGCACAGAAACTCTCTGTGTTTACAGGGTCGGCAGCACGTGCGTGACTCTCCTGGTGTTGCGCACGTCCATAGGTCACATAGTACAGAGATGGAATAGAGTATGGAAAAACACATAGGCTACCTGGAAGAAATCGCTTCCAGCGATAAGGCCGCCCATTGTACATTAAACTGTATACATACTATTTACTTGTCCTAGTGTAAATTTATTGGTGTACAATAAAGAATTATCTATCTATCTATCTATCTACCTTTAAAGGGGTTCAAATAGGGGATGAAAATTTGTTTAAAAGTTTATGAATTTCGGAGATAACCTAATGAAATTTGATACACAGATAGGTTAGTTAGAGCTTGAGAAAGGTCATAGGCTGTGTTTAGTCGGAATAACCGACATCCACGCGAGCGGAGCCGCGGGAAACAGCTAGTATGAAATATATCTATAAGGAAGTCGCTATTCTCATCAAACTATAGCGTGGGCAAAACGTACACTATGATATAAATAAAAATACATTTTTTTGTACGACACGTTTGGCTGTGCACGTTATCCAGACTTATTTCTGTTGACCTACGTCGCACGCGTGGGTTGTTATATGTTTGTTTAGATTTTCTTACTCATAACCATCACCATTAACGCATTAGGTTATTTAATTATATAACATTTTTATCGTAATCTGAACAACTGATATTTATTTCATAATAAATACGATTTCGAATATTTAGATGTAGGTAAGTTCAATTTACTGAGTAATTAATTAGAATTTAGTTATCTCATTAATATAATTACTTATCTTTGATTAAGATAAGATTAACATATATAAATAATAGGCGATTCCATTAATCAATTAGCCTATTGTAGTCCTCTGCTTGACATAGGCCTCTGTCAATTTGCGCCATTGCTGCGGATCCTCCGCCCTCCGCACTCAGTCTGTCCCGACCACGATTTTCAGGTCATCATTCCACCTAGTTAGAGGGCGTCCCATCTTTCGTTTGCCTTCTCGAGATCTTCAGCAGGCGATTACTTACAATAAATGGATCGGATATATCACGTAAATATTACCCTTTTTATCGTGCGGGAAATTCCCACGGATACCTCCACCGCCGGCGACGGAGAAGGAGGTTATGTCGGACTCGAACCAACTAAACCGCGCGCCGTCTGTGGGTCGCAGTGTAAGGCCGAAGATGTGGAGTATATCCCTCGCCACCCGGCTGACCCAGGGCGTAAATACTTGGCAAATGAAGTCGACTTATATGAACTGTATGTGTTAGTATTACCTATTTTTTCAATGAAAATACTTGTACTATTCCACATTATTATGTATAATAGTTTTTTTTTTACTTGCGGGAAATCCCCACGGATACCGCCCCCCCCCCTTCACTCCTCCCTTCGAAGCCGAAGGGGGAGGTTAAGTCGGACTCGAACCGACTAAACCGCACGCCGTCTGTGGGTCGATGTGCTAGGCCGAAGGTGAGGTTGTCTCGCGACATATCCCTCGCACCCCGGCTGATCCAGGGCCATTCCTCTCGGTCTGGCCCTCCTCGATTATGTATAATAGTATTACATTAGTAATAATAATGTGGAATAGTACAAGTATTTTCATTGAAGATGTGTAGCAAGTTCCACCAAGTGCCGTCAATCAACAGCATAAGCGCTTACCTATTTCATTAAGCTATATGTTAATTAGATATAAATCTAGACTTCATACCGATAATACTAAATGGTACGATACCTTGCGATTGTGATAAAATCTCGATATATATTTATTGTATGAAAATAGCAAAAGTTTAAAGTGTGCCGTGTTTGTGAATGACTAATATGTTTATTTGCATTGGTATCGGTGTGTCTGTTCTGTAAATAAATCTAAGGACATACTTGCTGCTGCTCGGTCTCTGCTACGTGGTACTATGGTTCCGTTCTCATACCCAGTCTCAGTAGTTCGGTTATATATATAATTAATTAAACGTTAAGTCCCGTTTTCTAAATTATATATCATGGAACGCGAGAGTTTAAAAGTTAGTTCGGTTATATGTCTAAAAAGTCCGGCTGTAGAGAGTTACGTTGAGATACTTCTTCTTTCTGTAGTTCCGTTTTGGTGAAACACTTTTTTTAAACCAACCTTCGGAATAACCTCCCAGTCATACCCTATCACTGTTCAAATTCTGTTTCATCAGAGAATTTTGTCGAGTAATACATTGGAAACCTGTTCAGATAAATAGATTTGTTGACTTATCTAATTTTCACTCAAAGAACTTTATTAATTACAATGTGATAACTCAGTCTAGTCTAGTTGAATTTATTTTCACTTAATGTTCTTAGGAAAATTTTATTATTCCGTTATCATTCCCTCTTGCTGGGCTTCATCCATCAAGTACGGTCGACAAAGAAGATACGGTAGCACCTTTACATACAACTTTATATAAAAGTGCTATCGTATCTCTGTTGTCAACTGTACGTACCTTATTTTAAAGTATCTCTAATACAGCATATATTGGTCAGCGTTACGAGGCAACCCTCCTTTCACTGCAAATGCTAGCCAGTTCCGTGTAAGCTACCAACTCATATTATCATTAAAAAATATATTCTAATTGCGTTTACTTAAGGTTCAAACTTAAATAGCTAAAAAGCTGGCGATTAGCACACATGGTCATGCAGCTTGGCCATCCAAGTTAATTAACGAATATAATATAAAACCTCTGTGTGCAAATGGTATATGATTATTAACACAATCTTAATGATATGGTGATGGATACTCTATGGATTAGGGAAATTTTCAAGCCATATAGGAAAAACTTGTTTGAAACGAATATGGTTAAATTATTCTTTACAAAATGAACACTACACCGGGTTCTTATTAATATTCATTTGGTTATAAACTAATGTATTTATAATAATTTTATGATGCGTTTTAGTTTCGATCGAGATTCGGTTTAGAGCCAAATGCGTAGAACACGTCACAAGCTAAATAAAATTTTGATAGCGTTTCTGCAGACACGGGGAGGGAAAGTGTGTAACAAAGGGCTCTGAAAACTGAAAGGCAGTCTCGCTTTGCCCTGATCGAAGGCTAGAATCGACACCGGGTGCTTTCCTAATCGGAAATATTGGAATGAAGCCTATATTTCCTTTCTTCCATGTGTATTAGGGCAAGTCTACTGGATAATGTTTCTTGAAGTGCAATCTTTATCTTTATATATATATATATAAATCTCGTGTCACAATGTTTGTCCTCAATGGACTCCTAAACCACTTAACCGATTATAATAAAATTCGCACACCATGTGCAGTTCGATCCAACTTGAGAGATAGGATAGTTTAAATCTCAAATTATAGTCCGATTCGCGATAACCGACATCCACGCGGGCGGAGCCGCGGGCGACAGCTAGTATAAATATAGATCTCTATAGATGGTCAATAAAAACTAATATAGTTTAAAGAAAGTTGTAAGTGGTACATGATGGCCGCACCCACTCGTTCCCGTGGAGTGGGGAGGTCTGGTCGGGTTACAGTACAAGCTAAAATCAGTAATATTACTTAAAAAAAAACAATGCCAGCTGCATGCTCTTGATACACATTAAATAGAATTGTGGTGCGTGCGGTAAAGTATCGAACCGAAAAAATTTAAGGAATTTTATGAGCTACATATTTTTATATTGCTCACACATGTAGTCATACAGTATACCTGAATATTATGGCATAATATAATACATTTGCAAGCGGTATTTTTGATCCGAAATTCATCTAAGGCCTGTCTTGTTCGTCCAGTGGCAGAAGCTTTCGCGGATTTGGTTAAGTGTTTTTGGGGTAAGGAATTCTTAATTGAGTAAAATGATTTTTGAATCATGCTGGACGGATAAAAATAAGCGTAAGAGCTTATTTTTGTGAGTTGTATCCAAAGAGCATTCGATAGATTCCAGTCCTCTTCATCATAAGCAATTCATGCCTCGCATCTCATTCTACATACCTGTAACGAAGAAGGTGTAGGCAGAGGTGTATTACCACACTTTCGCTAACTAGGTATACCGTTCTTATGTAATAGAGCGTATTCCCGTTTACAGCTCCTTTTTCTTGATCCGTGTGTTTATCAGGTGGAAAACAAACCTATTTCTTGGTCACTGAGAATGAATCATTTCACGTATGATTAAAAAAACTCCCAAACTGTCTTGAATTTGAACTTCGTCCGTAGTTGATCTACTGCATGTTACTTTATTGTGGAATACCTACTGCTTCGTGCGTCACAAGACGATGTGGAGCGACAGTAATTTGCTGTATGCGACTGTTGAACTCAGATACTGCAACATATAGGTCTATGTAGGTACTATTATTAATGCATGCACCGCACCCAAGATATATCATTGATTTTTCCTACATTTTGTGTCATATCCCCTTGAGAATATATAGTTTTACTAGCTTTTGCCCGCGGCTCCGACAGCGTGGATGTCAGTTATCGCGACCAAACATAGCATACGTTCTTTCTCAAGGTCTAATCTACCCCTATATTAAATGTCATCAAAATCTATTTAGTGGTTTAGGCGTGAAAGTCGGACAAACAGATACACACACTTTCCCATTAATAATATTAGTATGCATAGACTCCAACCTTACCTGACAGATACAGAGGTACTAGCTAATGCCCATGGCTCCGCCCGTTATCGTGTCTTGGTCATATTTCCGGTACCGCTCAACCAATTGCGATCAAACCTACAGCAGATTTAAAATCTAAACAACACGTTTCTAATCTTGCCCTCTTGTAAGGCTATAGGCATTTAAGGCCAATTCCAATGTGTAACGCGAACGTCCACGATCGGGTAAGTGTTGGAGCGGCCTTGCCACTTTCTCCAAGGCCACATAGCCATGTCGATTTATGTTGTAAGGAGTGCCAGTCTTCCTTGAGACTCATGTGCTTGGAATAGCAGAATAAAGGTATGATATCGCTAAGGACGAAATGTGTAGTCGACACTTGCACTTTTTTATATAATGTTGTATGTACGTTGTACATGTCGGCTCTACGTTGAACATGCAAATATCATTCTTGACGATCTTTAAATACGGAAAATGGTTTAGTTTTTTACACTCATACCATGTTTACGACTGTATATCGACAAAAGTGGTGGGTAGATATTACTCGATTACTACAGTTAACTCGAGTTAGCAGGAAGAAACTGAGTATATTATTTTGTTAGGTATATAATTACAGTGGCGCTAGCGGGTGTAATGTTTTATTTACGCGCATATGTGCCTTTGTAGTTTTTTTTTGTTCCTCTCTGTAGGTATATCGACTGAACAAATTTTGAATAATTGCGATGAACGGATCTCAATCACAAATGAAAGGTATTATTATGCCGCATTTCTCGAGCGTTAAGGGTATTTAATGTGAATAAAAGAAATGCTAAAGATTTTTTTTTTCATAAAATTTTTGAGCATTTTTCGCCCCAACCAATTCAAATTTCCCTTCTATATCTGACTTTGAGGCGACAGGGGGAGCATCTACCGACACTCTTACGAACTATAAACAACGAATTTAAACATTGATTTTTGACTAATCCGCCCATATAATTTGAATTAAATTTTTAAGCATTTTTCATGCTAAAAATTCAAATCGAATTAAAGAGAAAAAACCCCGCCTAGACCGATTACATTTTTTCTCTTTAATTTGCTTAAGAAATAACAAGAACCCGACTGCTGCTAAATAGATCGACAGTTTTCATTGCGAAACTTCATATGTAGGATTGAAATAAAAAGGTTTATATAGTTGATTTGATTATATAATTATCCTTTCACATGAGTTTATCATAAAATCTGTAACATTGTCCAGTGAATAAAGGTTGATATTATAATCGGAAAACTTCATGTCGTCGTCGTTGCTATTCGTCGATGCAATAGCGGAAATATTAAATTAAAGCAGGTACTCAACGAATGAATCGCGCTCCCATTCTTTCATTTAGTCTGTTACATCATGTACCTACAACCCAAATCGAGAGAATTCGAGTTAAGCTCAACTCGGATTAGCTACTCGAGTTGACCCCATCTCTTGCAGAAATACAATTACGGCATCGGACTATATACAAAAAACACCCATAATTCGGTCTTAATAGGGAGTATGTGTTTTCATTGATGTATACCTATTTCAAAGTAAAGATCATTTGAAAATTAGGTACTATGCGTTTCAAATGAGGAGATAATTGCGACCGCGGCAACTTCATTCCGTATTCATCAAAAATGTACAGCTAACAACAAAATTTCCATTTCGGACAGGTTCATAAGTTTATGGTAACAACGACTTAATTATTAAATTCTTTTCATTAAGCACTTATCAAATTTTTTAGTAATTATAATTATTCAAAAATTCAAAATTACCGCCCTATTAAAAATAAATAAATATAAAAAGAACCGATAATTTAATTTCTAACTTATTGTGTATGTACTTATCCTACCCTATCCTTATCTATCTTGAAAAGGGAATATGGTTCAACAAACATCATAAATATTTAATTGGATATAAATATTAAGTACTATTATTAGTGTCCAGCAACAGTGAAGTATAAAAATTTATTTGCTGACCTTACGTTACACAATGAAGTTATCAACACGTATCAAAATGTCATTATGACAGTTATCAACTTATTTGAAACGCATAGAAACTGTTGTCAATGAATGTATGAAAAACTAAAAATTTTACAAAATCTAAATGATTTTTTTAAGCATAATATATAAATAGAAAAAATGATTGAATGAATTGAAAATTAGGCATTGCCCCTGTAAGGCAAAGATCGCCTAGACCGATTAAAGTTTTTCTATTTAAATCGATTTAACAAAATCGTTTCACTGCCTACTAAATTTTATAGTTAGCAGTCAGTCGCATTGTCGAAGCAATAATTCAAAAATGAGTGATACCAACAATAACATTGTCAGTGTTAATAGTAAAAAAGTCGTATTTTATTAACGACGTACTTAAACGTTCAGCTACAACGGTCGCGGCTGTAAAAAACCTTCAGGCTTGGCTGTGAACAAGATGGAAGCAATTGAAAGTTAGGTGAATTATGTAGATTAATCGTTACTACAGCCATTTTGCAATGAAATATTATGCTGGTAGAGGCAAAGTTTTAATCTATGAAAAGGGTCAATAATCACCCAAGTAGAATAGAATAGAATAGAATATATTTATTTGCATAAAATGTGGTAAGAACAAAGGTGACAAAAAATTTATGAGCTAAAGACACATTTTGCCACTTGTCGTGACATGCGAACATTAAAAAGGTACATATTTATCAAAAATCAACTATATAGTTGATAGCAAGTATAAAATTTTATAAAAAAAATCGTTCTACAGCCATAGAAAGACCAACCTAACTAGACAAGTGGCAGTTCGTTGACCGGTGTATTGTCGAATAGAATGTCGAATACGGGATTTGACGTTTATGACATTCGTTGACGACTTTTTTTTTACGTGCGGGAAATCCCCACGGGTACCCCTCCCTCCGCCGTCGGAGGGGGAGGTTATATCGGACTCGACCAAACCGCACGCCGTCTGTGGGTCGATGTGCTAGGCCGAGGGTGAGGTTGTCTCGCGACATATACCTCGCACCCCGGCTGACCCAGGGCCATTCCTCTCGGTTTGGCCCTCCTCGGGAAAATTCGTTGACGACTATCATAACGTCAAATCCCATACATTTGCCGGCCAGCGAATTGCCACTTGTCTAGAGGGGCAGCAGTTCATTAGAATGTAATTAGCCGGAAACGAGTATGAAGTTAACAAAATAATTAACTTTTTTTGTAAGGAATTGTGAGTTTCCTGACATCAAATGTTACAAATAGGGTCAAGAGCACCCTA
Organism: Eilema caniola; assembly: GCA_949126895.1. Lineage (NCBI taxonomy): Eukaryota > Metazoa > Arthropoda > Insecta > Lepidoptera > Erebidae > Eilema > Eilema caniola. Next base: position 3,152,032 of record OX421464.1, on the reverse strand, counting down.
ATTATGTGTAGAAATGAAATTATTCGGTTGAACCCACAAAACTCTACTCACGAATTGATTGAAATGTATTATTCATTGTTTAAACAGTTTTGGGTTAGGTATATTAAAACTACCCTTAAAGTCTCTTTCTCTATTACATGGGATCGAAAATCATGGTTGATGAAACGTAAGTGATAATAGAACTCAACCTACCCCTTCTTGGATTTACAGGCGTGAATGTTTGAATGTATGCCTTACAGATCCGTTATCCAACGATATTATAAAAGTGCGCTTTGTAACAAAATGTAACTATTTATTTAATAAACATTATTACAGCATTATTTGCAAAAATAAACCCGAACATTCTAATTTTCATCCAATGGAATATATACCAGTACAACATAATTACTCATAACGTCTAATAAATACTCTGTACACGTAGGTAGTCTTACGTAGGCGAGAAATTAACTATCATCTTTATGCACTGCTTCAGTTCAACGTTACTCGCTGGAAATTGACGTGTTTATGTTTAACCTTGCTTTGCTGTCAGTGTCGAATATGTGGCATTATGCCGAATTTTTGACCTTATTGACATGACATGGTATCGAGTTTTTTTCTTATGTTCGTGATCAGCGTCATCAATTAAAGCGAAAAGACATGAAACTCAGAAAATGGCCTTAAGGTCGAAAATTGCTGTTTTAGTCTCTGTGTGTCCAGAGATCGGGCCAAAACAGTGGTGTTGGCTCCGATAACCGATATCGGGCCGGACAATGTGAAAGAGAGACACATATCTCATACATTTGACTTCCTCCGATATCGGGTGAGTGTGAAAACGCTCTTATATGACAGATTTTGTTAACTATTTGCGAATCCGGACCGAATTCCTTAAGGAAGGTGCGGAAAAAGCGACAACTGGAGAAAAATGTAAGGCGGAATGGTTTGTGCTAATAGCTAAGATTAAGGCCTAAAGTATTCACAACCAAAAGGCATTATTAATTTTGGTTCAAAATTTTAAATATCAGCCAATGAAAAATTAAATAATATTCTGTTAGAGCTGGTCCTCATTAGCATTTTATTATTATTGCGTCAAAGTTAAGGGACCACTACCCTAGGTTTTATTTAAGTACATCTATGTGTACTACCGGTCGTACCGGTAAAAGCAAGGTTCTAAAACCATTTATGAAATACAGTACTTTATCGACATGAGTAGCACCATGGAACTACCATCTACGTACATATAATACATATAACTACAACTGTCATCTATTCACCCAGTGAAAATTAATCACATACATTACTCATAGTATGTCAACCACAGAATTTAATCCGGCACATTGTTTATGAAAAAAAAAAACCTTGAGCAAATTGGGCGTTATCGGTCAGTGACGATATATTAATACTATTTTAATAGTATACAGTTATCGTGGCGGTAATGTCCGTGTAACGAGGCAGTAATCACTTCATAATCACCTGGGGTTAACGATATACCCGCCTTGTAGGCCTCCCGGGCCGATAAAATGGCACTTTTTGACCAATGCAGATTTGGGGATGGGATGGTGATGTGCTAGCTGCAAAGCTACGCCTTTGGGTTGTGGAATCCAGATGGTAGTTGCTTCACAGAAAATAGCAATTAGCCAAATCGTAGTAAAGGATCAACGCTAAGATAAACAAGAAGGATACACTTTATAAATGACTCAAATAACTGACTACCCACAGTGACTTGATGTTGTACTATGTAGTGATACTTAATGATTGCAAATGATGCTTTCAATGAAACGATTTTTTTACATATTATTCAAAAACCCTCTTAAACACATCCATTTGAAATGTGCTAGTTGATTGTTGATTTCAAATTCATTTGGATATCACATACACGGTCTGACATAAACCATTACCGATCAGACTCATGGTCAGCTCATAACCGTGGTTTGCAAATGGAGGGGAACGGGATTTATTCGAATCGTCGTTTATTGAGAATAAACCACTACGGCTCATTTAAGAAAACCGGGTTACCACATCGCCGAAAGCACGAGTCAGTGGTTATGTCAGTATCAAAACGTAGTATGTTGTTTTTGACATTGCGAAACAAGTATTAAGAAAAAACTAAACGTGGTGCAACCAATTTTCTCAATACCTATATACTTGTATATCGGTTGTCCACATAACTGCTTATGTTGACAACCGATATGAAATCACGTGGGTGTTAATAGACTAGTGCCTACCCCTTCGGGGATTTAAAGACGTGAGTATGTATGAAAACATTAATACGCCTTCATTTTATATTCCCTCTAACTTATCCAGCTAAGCGAAATTGCTTGTGTTAGGGGTGATTTGACATCGGTAGTGTTATCAATGGCCAGGATTCGAATCTGGCACATCTCGATCGTAAAGCCGACTCCTTCCTTAATATTAAACTGCAACACTTCATACTCATTAAGCTAATATACGGTTAACCTTTGCATGAAAGCAACGAGAACCCACAAGATTCCCACCTACCAATATTTAGACATACCTACCATTACAACGTGACAATAACAAAAACTTATATAAAACGAATTAAGTTAATTTTTTGTTATGACTACAATCTGTAGTTCAGTCTACAAAGGCAACAACCTGTTCGAGTACAGTCAGCATTATATCGATCTTGCTTGATGAACAAAGTGCTGAAAATGATCTTAATTCCTTGGTTCCTCCCCCTCTCCCCTTCCTGGTGGCTGATTATTTATTTTGAGATTACTTATTTGGTTTACCTTAGTTCGAACAATAATACAATTTAAATTAATCAAACTTCTTACTTACTACTTAAACAAGACAAAAAGTTACAAAGAAAGATAGTAGGTATCAAGCAGCATGTTAATGGCCCTACCACGTGGCCGACGCGTGCTACCAATACGATTGGCGCTAGACGCAATAAGTGATGAGTTTGTTATGAACTAGTAATCGCCAAGAATTTGTATTTAATCTTTAAGTGTGTGATAATTGGTTTTTAGTCAGACGGGTGATAGAAGGTTATACATTTGAATAACGCCCCCTGCATGCATATGCATTTATGCATCTCTCGATTCGAAAGCAGGTTTCGGAAAACTCCATGGCGAGTGACTTGTGCTGGATAGATGTCACAGTATTTGATTTAATGAGTGGTACTTGGCTTATTCCAAGCACGAAGATACCTGAGTGCCTACCTTTACTCGTCACCGGTGACTAATAAAAACTCGTACTAGCGCTCTGATTGAGCAGGTAATTATAACCCCATACTTTTAAGGGGTGTCTTTTCTTTTTCGCTGTTCGTCCTAATTTCCTTTTTTGTCCACTTTGCAGGAAGCAATACAAGAGTGAAACAAGTGTTTATAGATCACGAAAACCGCTAAACATCAGTTGCTATCATCGAAAAAACAAAAGAAATATTTTATGCGTAGAGACTACTTACGTTTATACAAACACGGTGCTAGGTTATTTTGGTCGAGATTCTCTGCTAGATGAAGGTTTAAGGTTTGTTTAGGTATCTGCTAAAATTTGAACTGAAACTTTGATGTGCCTAATTCTAAACCATTATTATAATTTTACCAAGCAACTCATCGCAATAAAGATAGACATCTATGTAATTTTGGTTTGTGTTTGATTGTTAACACGATAAGTACTAACCTGCTACGGTAACGTTATCAAGATCAATGCCTGGTCATTTTCAATTATTCGGGGTTGGCGTAACATGGTCTTTCTCTTACATACTTTCCTGTTACACGTGATACTGTCCAAATATTTCTTCCACCAAAATATGATATTACCGATACATTTTTATTTTGATCCTGGAAACATAGATGCGAAGTTCCGGCGAAGTAGAATAGAAGATCTTCCCATCGCTTCCCGGAGTTTCTTAATGTAAGTTCTTTTCCTAATATAAGTAGGGCCTTACTCGCCTTATAAAACACCCTATAAGGCGAGTAAGGCCCTGCTTTCATTAGGAAACTAGGAAGTGAAGAGACTTCAGTTGCGTATTGTTGAGACGAGACTGGAAACTTTTTCGCACCGCGAGGCCTATACATTGGTCGACTGGAAACTAAGAGTACGCTAGTACTATTATCTATTCTGTGCTAAGAGACATTTTCTCAATTTCTTGTACTAATTGAATGTCAAATTGTGGTTCCGTCATCTTGCCGATACGGCGACATTAGGTCTTGACTCGTGTCGTTATCTAATAGTTTTCTAATGGGGTTGAGAAATATGACTTCACAGTCCAACAGAGAATCACTGCAGTTTTAGAAAAGTTTGGTGATGTTTTTATGAACCAAATTCGCTTTCTAGTTAGGAAATTATCTATTCAACTATATTCAATGCAAATTCGTATGTCCAGTTACTCTGTTATAACTAAAACACTTCGCTATAATCGCATGAATTGAGGCTGACTGTCCAACATATATGCGTAATATATACAACAGTCCTACGATAAGTCAAAAGTATCATCTATTTGAATAATATTTGTTTTGTTTTGATCATAAAACATTTGACACGTAACTATATTATCAAACAATGGCCATTCAACTACAAATGGGTCACCACTATACGTAGTTAGACATCTGTAGTGCTTAATATCATTGTTTTATACGATAACGCTTGATCTGAACTAACAGGAAAAACAAAAAAATTGTCTTGTCCAGTTCAATTTCTGATAGTAAAGCGATGGACACACGAGCTATGGTTTGTAGAATTTGCTAAAATATCCAAAAGTTTATTTTGATGTTTTTGTAATTATTTTGTATCTTAAATATTTTAAATAAGTACTTACGCATGGCTTTACATCTGATAAGGAATGGGCAGAGCTGTATTGCTGCTAAATGTTGCTAGCACTATTTTCTGGCCTTACGCAATCGACAAAAATGGGCCCTCCATTGCTGTCTGCCGCGTGCAGTCAAGTCAGACAAGTCTTGTCAGAAAATCTCAGTAAAATTTAGGGCATAGCATAACAGAAACATAGTCTAACCTAACCTGCCTAACGTAAAATTAAACATTAAATACGACCTTTTTCGTGTCATTTATTATTATATATTACATTATTTTTCACTTCGCATTTGGGAAGAAGCCAAATAAAAAGTTTTTACTTTAATACTTTTAGTATCTGAAATACTTTTCATTTTCATTAAGTACTATTTTTTACAACAGCATCATACTCATTGGACTAGTTAAAGACCACATTTTTCCATTTGCTGCACACCTCCGGTCGTCACATCTTTCTCTTCTCCTTTGTCACATTCGAGACGAGAAATTCCGCTCGTGTGATCGAATCTTTACGATAGACCTTGCTCTCTCCGTGACCCAGTTACAGTGGTCGCTACCTAATAGTGTTTACATGTTTATACGCAGTACACACACGGGTGACAAACGTTATTTGCTTCTTATTAACTACACATTATACAGATACACTAACTTAACTCATGATTTCGTCCCCGTTGGCAGAGATCTGGGTTTCAATTTCTTTCTAAAATAAAAGTAGCCTCACTTACGCTTTATAACATCTCCCTCAATCACAATATCTGTCCATCCATTTCGGAGATTAGACTGAACAGACAGAAAGAGGGACAGAGACATGCTTTTCTTACCACGAAATCGCGGGCTAGACAAAGGAGGTTATGGAGGCACGCGCCCGCCCTCCTCTGGTAACTAAACAAATCTATAGGTAGCACTCATGGAGAAGGAAGATTGTGTCCTCCGTGGTGGCAACTACACACTACGAGAAATCGTTACGACCTCACTGTACTGTTCGCAGCGATCCGATAAATCGCCAGCAAAGTCAATAATGCTACCCTGGTGACCCTCAGTTTGACGACACACTCTTGATGTGCTTTTTCACAGTATTTTCTTCCTCATTACCCCGAAGAGCCCCGTTCTAATGCGTTGCCGACAAAATCCAGTACGCAACGCCTACTCGGTATAGATTTCAATCTATGTACATGTACATACCTATGACTATAATTATTAATATTGCGAGCGGTAGTAGGAGACGAGATCTTAAAACCTTTATATTGGCTGTCGCCCGCGGAAATTCTGATATCTTTCCTGTAAGCCATGGGAACCTATTCCGAGGATAAAAAGTTACCCATATAATTCCGGAATATAATATTCCTGTACCAAATTACAGTCAGATCCGTTCAACCATCAACAGCCAACAATCATGTGAGTAATTTCCAAACCAATAGGTATGTTATATTGGACTTCAGAATTGTATCCAAAGATAAATGAGGAAAAGGCATGTATCAGAATAAAAATATGCTTTGCCCGTCAGGTGAGCAAATATATTATGTATATGCACATTATATACCCATACACATTTTTATTACACATACTTACTATATACGTACTTTAATACACACTATATATACTTATATTTTAATCCTATACGTACACACCCTTTTTACAATCATTAAGTTTTATTTATCTATTTTAAAAACCCTTGCATGTTTTTTTTTTGTCCAAATGATATTTCGCCAAATTTCATCCAAATCCATTAGGTCATTTTTGCCTGACTTAAGTCAAAACAAATTGATTATCAAAATTCCCAACATGTCGGTTGTACTATATGTCAGTTGCATTATTAAATTTAGTTTGGGTGACTCAGTTTTACCCATTTCTTAACAATGTTATTACAAGTCGTTTTCTTATTCTTTATCAGTTCACTTTTAGTTTAATACGATACGATGTCTCCATTAAATCGGTGCTATTACACTATTGGGGCAAACATCCTCAGTATTTACGTATTTATCTAAGCGACTCGGTCAGCCACCTACCGGGCACGTATCAATACTGTTATAACAAAATAAATTATATCGATAAGTGTCGTGGTGGACGAGCGGTCTGTGTGAACATATTGACCAGTTATTATGTGCATTAACTTCGTTAACAACAACTAAAGTTAGTTAAAGTGTTAAATAAAGTTACGTGTCTGTTTCTGTGCTCGTCTTTTAAACTATACATCATATTTCGTTATCATTCGGATATTCTGCTACGGAAGGTTTGTATAAGTCGCCGCCAACTAGTTTAATCAGCCGTTCAATTAACTGCCTAGGCTGCTAACTAAACGGCGCCATTCAATTAACGGTCGAAATGATAATCAGCCGTAATGTTTATTACAACATTTAATCACCTGGCTGGCTAATGCTTAGGTCATTTGTAAGATGGGTCACCGCCCCGAATTAATACAGAAAATTACATACATACATACATATACTCACGCCTGTAAATCCCCGAGTGGGTAGGCAGAGGTGTATTCTCAGAAAATTAGTGATAGGTTTATTGAGAAAGTTATACAATCCAACTTGGATAGGTTAGGTTAGAAGGCCGTTGGGCAAAAATAACCAAGGAGGTTACTTCTTGGTTATTTTTTTATAACCATGCAGAAAAAAGCTTTTTTCATAGTTATTCAATAAAATAGTTAGGCAAGTAATTAAACGTCATCGATCCAAGCTACTTGTCTACCCGTCAATCAAATGGCTGAACACCATTCAGGCCGCTAATTGAACGGCGCCGCCGTTCAGTAAAGAATGCGCCTAGACAGTTAATTAAACGGCTGAACTATACAGTATAGATTAATTATTGTTTGTAGGTCATGTGTACAAAAAACCCATTAGGTCAACACATTCACACCTTAGGGGCAGCAACATACGTCACACACTGTGAACTATGATTTCTATGCAAATAAATTTGGATTAGCATATAGATTGTCATTAGATTTCCATTTATATAACTTTTATAAACAGTTTTCATTGAAGTGCTGCTCAAAATGGCTAGCAATATCGCGGGACGATGCGCGCCCCACCATACCGGGGGCGAGTCGGGGACCCCGTGGTCACCCCTCCCGAGGAGGGCCAGACCGAGAGGGATGGCCATGGGTAACCCGGGGTAAGAGAGATATGTCGCATGACAACCTCACCTTCGGTCTAGCACTACGACCCAATTTTTTTACAATTATAAGCACACAGCTCCTTGGCTGTTAGCAACTTATAAGGGTTAACCACCAGATGAGAGAATATACAAGAGGCTAGGCAACATAAAAGGAAGGAAAGTAACTGACGTAGTGTTTCGATACTCACACAACGTACATAATTGTAGTTCAAGGAACTGAAGGCTACTTCTCGTGATAAAAAGATGTTCAAAATTCAGTCTACATCTGTCAAAACCAATTACATGTGAAAAACAATTTTCAAGCAAAACATTGAAATTGTGATCATATTAAATATTAAATTTAGTTATAAGTCGAGATTCAGAACTGAATATCTTTCTGGATACATGCCTGTGTGCTGTGTTTCGTCAGGTAAATATATTATTATCATTCATTCATACTAAACAGATACAAATTTCGATTCAGAGTTTTGTTTATCAATTTAAATTAATTAAAATATTTCTAATTTGGCCATCAAATCGTATATGAACGATACTAGTGACATGACCAAAATCACGTCGCTAGTAATAGCTATAGGTAATTAGTTAGTAATTAAAGATAAATATGTAATTTATTACTATGTCAATATACATTCTTAGAAAAGATACTTTACAACTTCACCATTGTGGCTAAACAAATCTAGTATTCTTAACGCTGTTTATAATGTAATCAATCACACAAATATTGAAAGGGAAATAGATAAATATATGAAAGAACATCGTTAAACTAAAATTGGAATTCCTGAAACTGCTCAGCAAAGCTAGCAATTTATTATTTGACTTCAACGTAAAGTAGTTAATATTGTAGGTACAATATGTAGAGCCATTCTACGTCTGTTAAAATGTAAGCGTGACAAAATTAGGGTATCTTTATCAATAAATATAATCTAAATAGTATCTTAACAAACCATTGACCACCGTTGTACAATATCGAGTTTATAAACAAATATTCGACCTCAATATCTGACTAAACGCATCGCTTACAGTTACTCAAACTAATAGAAACATATCAGAAAACATTAGAGACCGCAGCTACCGTACCGTATCAGGCACATTTGAAATTATAACGCGATCACGTGGACCGCCACGATTCAATCGTACTGTTCGGCAGTAGAATACGTATCAATACAATTCAAAGTTTTGACCTATTACGTAGTTATCTATATATTTTACATAATGTTTTTATAACTTATATATTAAAAACATATTTATAATTTAATACTTAGTAAAAAATATTATTGCTAGGTGTAGTGGGTGGTTTGTTTATTTTGGAAGAACAATTCCTTTATAACATACCTATAAAATTGATTGTATCGTAAAAAAAGAGTTTATTAGAAAGAAGCAGCGTAAACCTTTTGAATAATGTAATGGAAAAAGTACTTGTCAGGTATCTAGAACATAAGTAAAAGGAAAACTGTTTTTTGGTTTCCCCGTAGGTGTAATTACATAATATTAACATGTCCAGTCCTTTGTTACTGAGTTTACAAGCGGTAGATAGATTGTGCTACAAGGTCTATAAGGTAAACCACCAAATTAATGTAAACACAACAATAATTTCTACAAAAACTTAATAAAGAAATAAATATGTTTAATGTCGATACTTATATTACATTATTTATCTGTAATGGTTGACCATCGATCGGAAGTTTGACCTCTGCAAATAAACTTAATCACTTACTTCCTGCGACTTGACTGAAGCGTTAGACATGTGTACAGCCCGTCAGGTGTGGTGGACTTTCACTCCTGGACGATGACGACCGATAACCGATAGTCGGGGTCAAGTCTCGCCGTCCCGCAGGGTAACGAACTCGGCCCTAGTGTGTCTTACACACAAACAATGTACACAAACGCATGCAGTCAATTGTACGCCTTAATGGCCTGTCATTTCTATCGATTCATGTCGTTGTGTTGTTGTTGAGGGCGATACTTATCTGTAATAGTGCTACTAGTTAAGTTGTTTCGTTTTATGTGAAAGATTTTATTACATGGTGTCAACAGATTAGGAGATATTAGTGTACTTGATTCGTGATTGTTTAGTAATACTTTGTGTTCTAATTACATCATCTTTTTTTTGTAAGTTGTATTATTTTGATGGATATTTGGAGATGCTCTTTCCGTTGCCTTTTCTGTGTAAAAGTACCCTAACCAGGTCACTTATTGTTGCACCTTGCTTATAACAACTACAAATTATATTGCAACTATCCATGGAATAATCCCGTTCTTGTGACCCACGAATGAAAAGAGATCGATATTCTTAGCAATCCATGAATTCTCCTTGCGGGTGCCGGGTTCATCGCGTTGCTGAGTTAGGAACTCGGGACAGTGCCTGGGACTTTTGACCCAAGTGTAGGTTTAAAGGGGCCCCTTTTGTTGATGTACAGTCGACAAAATCGATAGTATCCCACCTTTACATATAAATTTGTATGTAATGGTGGGATATTATAGATTTTGTCGACTGTACATCAACACTCACCTTCACTACCCAAGTTCCCCTTCCTGCCCAACCAAATTTGATGCGAAAGTATTAGTGCCGCTATAGACTAGCTTATAGTAGGTCTCGATAGGCCTAGATCTTTAAGTATTATGTCCTTTCTCCACTCGTATTCTTCAGACCGATTAAGGAACAAATGAATGAATTCACTCGAAGATTCATGTTATTAGTTGGAATGTAATTGCTGACTTCTATTTAAATTACTCTACTATACTATCATTCGGCTAGGTGCTCTAAGTAAGTGGACTTCACCATCTTAATGCCGAGTGAATTAACTATATATCGGCTATTATATATTCCTGTCGTGTCAACTACCATGTATTATTGTAATGTTATTTATAAATTACGTTGAAACGCTCAGGGCTGTTCTAATGCGGTGTCTTTTAACGCACTAGTTATGTATGCATTGCCCTTCCTCATTTTATGTCAATTTAAACGATTAGAACCACATTTAGAGAATAATAATGAATGAAAATTGTTAAATCATTTATTTATATCACCAATAATGGCTCACCTAGTGAGAAGCGGATATCATAGTCCATCAACCCTTTCAACGCACAGAAATGTCACTCACTTGTTCCTACTCACGAATAGAAAAAATGTGGACAATGATACAAACGTCAGAGCAGGAGAAAAGGTATATGAATTATCAATAGCAAAATTGTATCTAAACAATCAATCAAGTAGCCCACCGGAGTCTACTGCTGGACATAACATATCGTCCGATCCTTCGCCTTCCGTATCCAGTCTGTCCCAGCCAACCTTTTAAGGTCATCAGTTTAAAAGAAAAACCAAATTTAGATTTCACGCTGCACTCAATACAATTGATTGAATTGATTACAGTTATGATTACATTGGGTAGTACTTTGGACTAAAAGTGTCAATAGACTACAATATAAATATTTTATTGACGGAACCACTGAGAATATTGCGGTATTTCTTACGAGATCTACATATAATAGAAGACATTGAAGGTTTACGCTAGGTAGCACATTATATGAAGTAGACACGTCCAACAAACATCAAATTATAGATAGCCCCGATTACAAACAGGTACCTTTAACAAAGTGGTCCTTACAAGGCCAGTACTTCGTCAGTACGTTATTATTATCGGTCAGTTATCAAAGAACATCTATGTAATAAACTTTTGAAAAAAGATAGCTGTTAAGTAACTTTATAAATAATAATATTATTGTAGAACATATTTTAATTAATAATACTACACAACCCTATTTAAAACATCGCCATCCAATTTTGACGCTGATTGTTACATAACTCATCCTTGCTTTAATCCCGGTGTCATCCGAGGCCTTACCTCCTCAAATGTCACGAGTCCGGGGTCCGCAAGGATTAAATTAAAACAACTTACATTTTCACAAATATTTGAACTCTCGAAATTCCCTTAGGCTCAATTTAGGATAATAGTTTGACCGCTTTTCTTTCGGACACATGACATTTGAGAACTTGTGGTGGACAAGGGTGGACATAATCACAGAAACCACATTTAACATAATAAAAATTATAATTTGCTTGAACGTACAAGTATTTCCTTTCACTGCGTGCGAAATTGTTTACGTAACGGTACGAGTATGTTTTACAAACTAACTACATGCTGGCGAATCAGATGTCGTGGGCTTCAGCAGAAGTCTAAAGTAAATGTTGTGCTTCTACTTTAAAGGTTCTTGTTCTTCAAATACGTAAAGGAGTTCGCAATATATGTTGTTTAGACAACATGTAGGCAGCTTTGTTATGCCTGATTATTCTTTGTCGTTATTTAGAAGAGTTGGATTTCTCGGCCATCATTCAAATTGCAGAGATATGAACCAGAGATTTCGGTCTGTTGCTTCCCCTTTTCAAATGACTTTCAGTTTTTACTTCTTTGAAATCCCAAAGAGTCCCGTTGACGGCAATCGACACCCCCTCCTATTGCGGCATACCATGATTGATGAAAACTTGCACAGTAATTTGCAGTCAAAAAATTAAGAAAGCTAAGACGCTCTCACCAACCACTTTAAGACAAAATATGGCACGTTCCCCGTCGAGCCCGCCCATTCATGCTGCGAAACGTATGTTTTCTTATCGCCTATAATGTATTTATTTACTTTCTTCGTCATAATTGGCGAACCCATAACAACAATATAACAAGTAAAAATGTACGATATAATTGTCCATTGTTCAAGCACCGTTATCGGTTGAGCGGTAGACGAACCAACACGGAGAGAATAAAGATTAAAAAACGCAAGGACGTAGCTATTTATAAAACGTTTCGATGCTTGAACGAATGTCTCAGTGTTGCGTAGCATACGTATGTATATTGACCGAGATTTACAGCATTAAGTCAGATTCGTCACTAATTCGTAGCAGCTTATGTATTGCTATCGGTACGCTTGAAATTGTGTGTTAGGAGTGCCTCAAGGGACAACGCTCGATCCAATTATAACGACTTACCTCGCTGAATGATCCGTGATTGCTATAATGCTAATTATATACTTAATAAAGTATTACATTGTTTAATGCAATGGCGTAAACAAAAAAATGTTTTATACAACTGTTCGTATTTTATCGAAATTATACGCGTCGAGTGTATCACTCAAGGCGAAAATTGTATGTAGGTAAATAAAGCATAATATTATTGTGTCACCTACTGTTATAGTTTAAAGATATCAATACAGAGTAGATAGTATTGTGTGTTGTAATCTTATACTAAGATAAAACTCTTTTAAAATATTCAAGACGTCGCGTCGTTTCGATTTTTTTTGTAGTTTTATCTATGAAAAGGGAATTTCATCAGTGATAGTAATCGCGATCTAGTCGCAGTTAACTGTGTGTCTTACGCCGTGATTTTTTTTAAGTATGCGAAATTCTGTTTCGCTTTAATCTCGACCCCATACAAGATAATTTGAGGCCAAGTTTTCAACTTCCAACATTGACTGTTTTGAGATCATTCGTGACACTTTTCATCTAATAGCACGGCGAGATTCCCATCCCAACACCACCACCGGATGACCTGATGATTCTATATAACTTTTCTTCTTCCCGGCCCCCAATAGCCCCAGTTTCTGACCAAAGTTTTAACTATACCACCACCCAGTGGTGAAGGGTGAAAATTTGGGTGATGCCCGTGGATAAAAAAGCTTGCATCGATTTAGTTTGTCCTACACTGTGACGCCTCGGGAAGCCGGCAGGGATCGGGTTATAGGGACCCGTAGCCACTGCCACCACCCCCTTAGCCAGACTTCAATGATTATACTTGCAGCACGCTATGATGGCCATTTTGACATATTAACTAAGTTACGATATTGACCGAGTAAAACGGTCTAGTTCTAGTTATATGAAGTTGAGTTGATAAGGTGGTACTTAACGGCCGTGTAAAAAAGAGAGCAGGCAAGCTCAGCCAAGTTCTCTTAGTACTTAACGGCCATCATACCGTGCCGGTAGTGTAGGGGCAAGGTATGCGGCAAGGGCTGGCATCAGCACAATTTTTACCTCTATTTATTCGGAACACCGACTTCCCACGCAGGTGTTATAAAAACCGTATTAGATTTAGATAAGAATTCCATAAAAATAATCGTAAACTCAACATAAGACCAGCCCATATAAAAATGGCGGAGCTGATCACCTGTTGAAAGTGTTTGCACGAGATGACACAAGGTCGTATTTTACCGCCCAAATTTATTATTTCCTGTGAACTGCTAAAGAATTTTATATTATAGCTATTTTGTCATCAATCAAATCTGCATCGTGCATTAAGTGATTACCTCCAAGCTTCACAGTTTGATCACCTTAGACCCTGTACCCGCGACTCCGTTGAAAATTCTTTTCCTCGATCTATAAAGCTGAAGAGTTTGTTTGAATGAATCTCTCAAAATACCTGTGCTATATAACATAACGCTTCGTCACTTAGGAGCCGAGCAATAAAAAAAGTCACGACTGGTGGGCAATGCGACGTTGTGGAAGAGAATCAAGTACGGAGGGTGAAACAGTCCCAAAATAATAAGTACAAACGTCTGTGAAAGTACGGGGTGTGATATTCCTTCGGGGAAGGAGGATCCTCGGACCGGGCAAGGTGCTTTATATACCAAATTTGAACAATCTGCAGTCTATGTGTGAACAAGAAACAGACCATTTGCAAGAGTAGGAAGAATTAACATAATGCATTTTACGTATGAATTATGACAATTGTTGGCATTCTTAGCATCTTCGATATTTTGTGTTCCGCCGTTTAAACATAACCATTACCTAACTTTAGTGGAAAGGTTCTGGTATTCTCACGAAACGTTAATAAATGGCTGTGCTTTTTGATACATACACAAAACACTTGATATGGTTGACAGAATAACTAAGTATTATGCTTGTTCAACACATTGGTAGGTAGACTTTTATTTAACCTGTTTTAATATGGTTTTTATACATATCTTTGGTATTTACGTCTGTTGTTCTTAGGTAGCCTGTATTGACTCCCTCTTGAATGTTTCTGTTTGAAAATTCTGAATGCTGCCCCGGGTCCACAAAAAGTACCCGGTTTCCCAGTTTAAATTAACTTGAAAATTGATAATCAGACCAAATAGTTCGTGCAGTATTGAAAGTTGGTATAGTAGTCTATAAGGTGCCCAGATGGACATTCTAAAAGTCTCCGAAGTTGGGGGAGGGGGAAAGTAGAAAGACGTAACCAAAGAGATATTATTTATAGTTCTCAGTATACAAACAAAAGACTAAAAAGATGACCTTTTCCTCTTCCCCCACCGCCGGCTCGTGTCCCGCCTTCGGGGACTTTTAGTATGTTCATCTGAGCACCTTAGGGAATAGCTATTCCAGATATCAAAACTACATGAATTATTTGGTCGGATTTCATTAATCTTCCCACGCTAGGTTGACAGTACATGGCTGGTTTCTGAATTCAGATACTTAATCACTACATAGTATAAAACAAAGCCGCTTTCTCTGTCCCTATATCCCTTTGTATGCTCAAATCTTTAAAACTACGCAACGGATTTTGATGCGGTTTTTTTTAATGGGTAGAGTGATTCAAGAGGAAGTTTTATATGTATAATACATGTTTAATATAGTAGAGGGTGCAGCGGGAACGGGATCTGACGCCACGCGGGCGGAAAAATATTGGCGGTACGAAGTTCGCCGGGTCAGCTAGTTAATTAATATACTTAGACCTCGCTCAAAGAATTAGTATCGGTATTCAGATTGGTAATGTCGCCAGCCTTTTGGGCACTGTACCAGTAGATTTCGATAGGGAGGAATTTTTCGATGCCTAAAGTTGCAGTCCGTCCCCCTTTTTATTTTATATTTCTATGTATTATATGGTTAGCATAGTTTTATAAATTACTAGCTGACCCGGCAAACTTCGTACCGTCAATATTTTTCCGCCCGCGTGGCATCAGATCCTGCTCCCGCTGCACCCTCTACTATATTAAACATGTTGTATTATACATATTAAACCTACTTGTTGAATCACTCTATCAATTGAAAAAAAAACCGCATCAAATTTCGTAGCGTAGTTTTAAAAATTTAAGCATACAAAGGAAAATAGGGACAGAGAAAGCGACGTTGTTTTATACTATGTAGTGATTATTTAAAAAAAATAATCCAATATTCCACATGTACATAAAATGAATAAAAATCTAATCAGGCTTCATGACAATGTAAATTGAGCCTTATTGTAATTCTAGGTAGGAAGATTTTAAGAACGATTTAAACATTAATATTTGCACATTATTTCGTCAACTATTTATCTTTGCTACTTCAAACACACAGGGTGACTTTGGATTCATGTAATTCCTTAAAATCACATGATGTGCTGCTGACATGCAAGGGCCTCGGTTTTTATTAGGCTAATACCTATTAATCCTGCTAATATTATAAACGCGAAAGTATGTATGGATGGATGTTTGGATGGACGTAAACGACTTTCACGTAAAAACAACTAAATGGATTTGAATGAAAGTTTACAATAATATAGCTCATACATGAGAATAACACATGGGCTACAATTTATAACGATAACCGATATTATAGCGATTACCGACATCCACGCGGGCGGTGCCGCGGGAAAAAGCTTGTATTTTAATATAAGGAATCAAGAAATATAGAGACACGCCGTCCTAAAATGAAACTACGACTCAGGGTCAATTCAGACCAGACGGAAAAATGCTGAAGCACTTTTTTATTGTTAATAAAATATCAACTCTATTCCGTTTAGACAAGGCTGAGAGTGATAAGACTAGTGTGTTGTAGCCGGCATATTTCCGCCTGATAAAAAATGACCCTTATGATGAATCCGAGCGTGTGTATGGCTGCCAGAATATATTAGTTTTATGGGTGAACTGAACACTTAACTGGATGCGATAATGTCTGTAGTTTCAGATCGTGTAATACTATTCGTCGATTAACTAACGACTTATTAATGGATTTACTTTGATGTGAATTGTAGTTGTATAATTTTCATTAGCGTCCATATTTGATAGCGTATTGACCTTGCCCCTTTCTGAAAATAAAAATGCTTTTACTACACCATAACAGTAGAGATTAAAGTAATGGTGTAGTTATTTTAAGGTTTAAGTTCAAGGTGTTTTTTCTTCATTCTTCTGCTGATTCAATCATGATAATGTCGGAAGTTTACGGGAATGTCACTCGTTTAAAATAAAACCAGTTTTTTACTGATTCTTTCACGATTTATTTGGTATTATTTAAATTTAGTTTGCTGAAGTAGGCTAAATATCGAGAATATATCGAGAAAATAATACCAAATGAATCACTATAGAATCCCTAAAGTGGTTTTATTTCATTGATTCAATTAGTGAAAATAGTTCTTGTGCCTTTCTGGGTGTGTGGTGCCCAACCAAGATATTCAAATCAAAGTCAACCTCAACTGCCAACCCGTACAACTAGATGCTGCCGAATATTTACAAAAGAGGCATTTCGAAAGGTTAGCTCTTAAATGATAGAAGTTATAATAATTACGTATACCCTCGACGAGATCTGGCGACCAAAATAAAACATACCTTTATAAGTATTAGTTCTGACAGTTATGGCACTTAGGACTGAAGTTATATGCCACTAAAATAATTTGCTGCCAATTAGTAAGTGTCAGAAACGAAGTAGCTTCAAAATTATTTTTTGGTTTTCGTTATGAAATGATCGAACAGTTTATAAATATCTATAACATAATTTTGACAACCTTATTATTTTCATCAAAAAGCTTTTGGTAACTTGTCTATAATCGGTTACATTATCGATTACAGTAGTTTT
The DNA here is from genome assembly GCA_949126895.1 of Eilema caniola. Taxonomy (NCBI): domain Eukaryota; kingdom Metazoa; phylum Arthropoda; class Insecta; order Lepidoptera; family Erebidae; genus Eilema; species Eilema caniola. The sequence continues at coordinate 3,134,376 of OX421464.1, read as the reverse complement.
TTAGCTACTTATGTTATTTTATTCAACTAAAAGCGTATTCATAATTCCACAAGTAATTTTTTTCATAATACAACATTATATCTAATTACTTATCCGGATTGATTCATCAAGTCAGGATCTAAAGCACAGAATAAACTTGAAATGTTGGCAGTTGTTACCATTTGTGTTGTACCTAAGAATCTGCTAAGAAAGGGCTTTTGGCAATTCACTGATGGGCCAAATAGCAAATAATTCCCAAACATCGCAACATCGGAGCTCTAAATAAGGTGACCAAAATATGTTTAGCTTTAATATTCAATACTTGTGATTTAAAACTGATTTATATATCCAAACATAATCCCAAGTGTAAATGGCGAAATAATATTAATGACTGACATGACGCCTCACTATTTTATGCATTCGTAGTCGCGTTCAGTTTACGACTGGACGTGTTATGGCATTTGGTCCATAAAATAGTGATTGCGATCTCTAAATATTATCTCGTGACTCACTGTTGTAACACTTCAGAATTACAATTTTATTTACTTCCGTTTTTATTAGAAGTAAGTAAAGTAAATTTAGCCACCAAGATCTGAAATATCTGACTATGCACTATAAAATTAGTCTCAAATTCAGAATATACCGATTTATGAGCTACAAATCGTTGCATAAGTATATTTTCTCTCTGTCTTTAATAAATTTTGATCATCTAATTTAATATGCAAATCTTAACACAGAATTAGTCATGGGTCTTAGGCAATGTTTTTAGGTATAAACATTATTTAAATTAACAGCATTTCACAACTGCAATTTCGAAATAGTTAATAAAAAGTAAATAAAAATTATCAATTTTTTATTTTCTGTTTGTTGACAGGCATGAAAATGACTATGTCGACGGCACCCACGATGAGCGCCCGCGTCCACCGAAAAGTAATGCGAGCGCCCCATAAGCGTGCTCACCCGGGTAAGACGCAGCACCCCGGCAAAATTGTGCACCACCCGGGCAAACTGACCCACTTGGGAAAATTCGGCAAACTCACGCACTACGCTCACAGTCACTCCCTGAGGCCGCCCGAGCCCTGTGAGAATAGTAACGACAGTGGCCTAGGGCCTGATGCAGTGAACAGGTAAGGGTTGATTGTTCGCTAACAGCAATAGCTTTTTGATGCAATGTTGTTAATTAAAAGGCTGAAATGGCAACGCATTTTTAACCTTTAGACTGGTGGCACAGGATTTTTGTTTGGCTGAATCCTACTAATATTGGTCTCAGTGGTAACATTACGCAGTTTGTAGAAGAGTCTATCATAGGGGCCATCCATTAATAACGTGAGCCTTAAAAGGGGGAAGGGTTTGACAAAAATCACGAAATTTTATGAGGGGGCAGGGGTTTAGTAAGGCATCACGTGTACCTATTTATTTTTTCGACAAACGCGCTATTTCTAAACCCAAAAGTCTAGTCTAGTCTGTCTAGATATTTACCTGTTTGATTTAATACCTGTATCTATTTATAGATAATATTTAAAAAAAAAAAAGATTCTTTGTAGGTGCTAAAAATACACGTGATGTTGGGAAGTGGGGGGGGGGAGTAGTCTTTAACCTCACCACGTATCACCAAGGAGGAGGGGAGGTAAAAAATGTTATAAAAGATCACGTGAATAATGGACGGCCCCTTATCAGGCGTCATCCAATGGTATAACCGTGTTTTTTCTCTCTCGCTCTCGTGTATCAGATCTCAATCTGTGATGATAAAAATGTAGGCAGCCTGTAACTTGCATGTCCTGAATTTCCCATAAGTTAAATTCCTTTAAACATAAATTATTCATGCTATTGACAAAGTATAACATTATGGAGATAATATATATAACATTTAAAAATCCTGCTGTGTAAGGAACAAAATATTCTTTGCATAATCAAGGTTTTGAAAGTCTTTTTTTCTTTCCAAGTTAAATTATGCATGCATTCATTATACGGTATCATTAAGACTGTTACTCTGTCATGGAATGAGAATGGAGTACCAGCATCCCAATTCATCGTCTTTGATCAACACAGGCCGTGAGCGTATATAATATTACTACAAACAAAGGAAAGCTTACGGCTTATTTGACCATTTTAAACTTATTCAATTCTGCTACCATAAATGGTACGACGGCAAAGTTACTAAGGAAATCATGACAAAACGTAGGACTTGCATACCGAGATCCCACTAGGACACGAGAGCCTGCTGTACGGAAGTACAGACATAGAGACAAAGAAGACTGACAGATGAAAGCAAATTCGGCCACTTCTAAAATGCAGACGCTTCGCTTGCTAGTTCAAAGACTTACTGTGAGCTTACTTGACCAATATCAATTTTGAAAAAGTGGCTTTTGTTGAGTTGATCACAAGAAAAGGACTGGGCTGAAATGTCTCCAGGCTTACGTGTATTTATTTTGTAGTTGTAGGTCATTATAGTGCTTCTATTTCCTGTGCTGTTACATTTTACTTTGCAATTTTCAGCATCTTGATAAAACACTCTAATCTCGGAGAAATTCATGTCAGCACTTAGTTTGTGAACATGATTTTTGCACAATTTCGTTACACAACCTACGTCATAGTTGTCTAGTTCGACTACACGCGAATTCTTAATCATCTGACCTTCGTGTGCCGCAGATGCGCGGGCACACGTTCTGCGCACGCGGTCACGTCCTTATCGATTCATAGATGATTTTTTCGTTGTAAAGATAAAAATCGGCATTGTTATCCACCGAAATGACATTAAGAATAAAGTAATAGTTTTCGGTTACTGATCAACTTGTGAAGAGAATACTAATAAAGGTAGTAGACGTAGATAGTAGATTATTAGCTGTTGTCCAGAGAAAAAGAGGCTGGTGAGGAACTATTGAAGTTAATGCCTCTAGAATCCTTATAAACCGTATAAAAATACACTATGCTACATAAAAGGAAAAGAAGGAAATAAACATTTTTTTTTTTTATAATTTTCAATAATTTAGTTAAATGAGAGGGGAGTACGATCTTCGGTTCGGTCAATGCATTAGTGGTGGAAAGACATTGGTAGCAAACTTTTGGCGGTTTTTTAAGAATTTACGTATTTGAATATTAAACTGCTATCATATATCATATGGGGCTTCGTGCTTCCTGATTCACTGCTTTTGATATATTTTCCTTGTCTTCTTACTACATACATGCAGTTTAAAATATACTTGCGTCATACGACGATTGCACATTTTATATATAGCTATATATTTACATAATAACAATGTAAGCGTAATAATAATGTTTTTATTAGATTTCTACTTTCATCACAAAGAAGGGGAGCGTGACAGTAATTGCACAATTAGCTCGAGCCCTTTGCAAATAGATTAACAGTACTACAGATTTAGATTCAATAATAATAATAGCCTATCTCCATATCGATATTCACCGAATTCTGATCCGTTACAGCACCAAGAACGTCAACGTCCTATCTCACACACCCACCTAGTCACGCGAGGGATGCGCACACTCTCATAATCTTTCCTAGTCATAACACTGGTAGCCTCAGCATGGCGGTGTAGATATCTCTTTGCTTCTCTTCAAGCAATTAAAACGCAAAGAGGTGTCACTTGGTCGAAGAGAAGCGAAAAGATATGTCTTCGCCGCCATGCCGAGGCAACAGTGGGATAAAGTTAGCATAGTTTGCATATTTGTCTAAACATCATATTATTTTGGCATTAACTGCTATAATTGACCACAAACCATAGAATCTTTTTTGTTGGAATGAAATCATAGCTGTTATTTCGAGTAATTTTACCTTTGCATGGCATGAAACTAGCAGATTCCCTATATTTGAAGGAATGAAGAATGATTGGTTAGACAGAACGTCTGACTAAGAAAACTGTTCTTGGGAGACACTGATCCTAGTGTATAGGAACATAGATGACCAGTTCAAATATCAAAGACCCATTTTTACGGAATTCACTATTGTTTGGCGAGTAAACTACATGTGATTTTATGACGTGTACATTCAAATCTCAATAATTACTACCTTAAATATTATCATACATATTGTGATGACGAAAAAACGGTACGTGATGGGACTAAGGGACCTCTTTCGTAGTCGAGAACGCGTAGTAGCGTTAACACTTTTTTTACTATGCTAGTTTTTGTTGTAGAATTCGAATAAAAAACGTTATGTCTTGTGTCTATGTAAGTATTATGTAAGCGCAACTTTTTAAATTATAAACATGGCGGTCTCCGAATAGTCAAAAAAAATGATTTCATGTTTTGAGATTTTTTAAATCAATCTGTAATGCCGACACAAACTTATTTCAAGACACTGAATTCCGTATTCTGATTTCTTATCAACTTGTTTTTTGAATGACAACAGGCTCGCTGTCTCAGTGATTAGGAATCGCAACAGATCAACCTGAGCAAGTTTTCTGATTTGATTGAAGACGCTGATGCGGTTAGATACACACAATTGATCATAGCTTCTAACCGACCCCTTCAATTTTAGACTTATTCATTTGTTGGTTGCGTTCGTGAGATCGCAAACACATCGCCACTATGTACTCTGATACATAATTTTGGCACGCTACATTGCACGTGGCTGTTAACATTTTTATATTATCTCTCCTTGGAGATTTCGTTTCATAACAATGACAATACACATTGCTTTTGATAAGTATTTCTATTTTAGCCGTTTACTTTCATTGTGGCAAAAATAGGCTTTGTTTGAAAATTCATCCGCTTCTGAAACAATCCAAATAAACTTATTGGAATTAAATCCAAAGAAAATGATTGGCATCCATTATTGATCTTGGTCAACTTCATTGTGAGGAGAAATCATATCTCATCGGTTATCTTGGCACATCAACCAACATATTTAACTAAAGCCTGATGGCGTCTGCAGATTATCGGACACTTTGGAGGAGTGGGAACATCCGGACTTGAAAAGACGTCGGGGCGACAACGAGGCTGCGGTTAAACTAGAATGTGATGATGCCAACGACGCGTACGCGTTCCCCACAGGCGCAGCGGGCACGGTCGAGCTCGCGTGTGCTCCCGCGCCCGCTCCGCCCGACGCCTCCGCACCGCCCATACCCGCTCCCGTGTACGTTAACTTTTGTTAAATTATTATGAACATCCAAGGTAGGAAATATCGTAAATTCGAATTCTAAATTAATGTACTTCCTATTTCTAACACATGATAATTCCTTTTTGCTTGGGTTTCTGGAAACTCCAGAGTGTCCATATCAAACGCCATATGACATCATGATTGATATAAAAAATACTGTGTATTATCTTTATATACATATCACTCGCATGATAACTGCATGTAAATGTACTGCATCGTACATGTGTATACCTACGTGTACTGAATTGATGGTTACTTACAAAAGCTACTGTAGCTATCTATGTTCGTCTTGTTTCCATTCCATTTTATGTCAATTCCAAAAACTTTTATTCTATAATCCTTACATTTCATGTCTTATAAATCTTATAATCATAAAAGATTATTAAGTTCATTCAAATTTTATTACATGAATGATTTTGTTTACAGGATGAGAGCCGGTTGCAGTATATCTAGTCCAAACGTAGTAGAAACGCCTGGTAAGAGATTCCAGGACCCGTACAGATCTTGTGGCAAATTAGGTGCTGGAGGTAAACTTGCTAATAAGTACCCCGGAGGCGGAAAGCTCGTAGGAACGGGCGGGAAAATAGGAGGCAAATTAAGTGGGAAATACGGGGGCAAATTGGCACAAACAATTGCGCGGCGAAGGGCTCTTGCAGCTATGACGCAAGGTGGAAGGCCAGGATTGGCAGCACCCTTGTCGTGTAGATCGAGGGATGGGACCGTGGAACTACAAATATTGTGCCAGCCCGAGACGCAACACAGAGCGAGGTAAGTTTAACAATATTTTATTAATTGACCTAACAAAAAAGTACGCCGTCATCCTTCTAGTGTTAATCCCTCCTCCTTTCAACTTGGAGTCTGAGATCCGCTTCCAACAGTCTTAACTGTGGATTTGGCTAAAATTTCGATGTTTTCCGTGAAGCTACTGCCATCTGACCTCTACAACCCGAAGACGATATCGAAGCATTGCAGCTAGACAGACCAGTTGTTGGATTTTCTAGGGCTCCAACTACTCGTAACGATCGCCATAGATGTTTGTATGATAATCGGGATCGACGGCTTAACGTGCTCTCCGAGGCACGACCAGACCAATGCAAATACCCATGTTCATGCATACAAATATATGCGTGGAACGCGAATCGAACTTGCTTCTCCTGCATAGCGGCTGCGTTCACTACCGCTACGCCACGGAGGCTGTCTCAATTAAGAAGTTAAGAATTTAGCCGTTTAAATGATGCGATGGTTCAACACGGTAGCGAATGCAACTGCCATGCTCTGGATTCCGTTCGCACCTCTGCGTGCACATTTGGATCTTGTGATTCGACTATACCAGATACATATTATTGCAATCAAATTAAAAACAAAAAACAAAAATGCAAACAAAAATTAAAATCCATTATTTTAATTTAGACACCTTAACTTTCCTTGGAACTCTCCAAATGTCATGCTCGTATTTTCGTGCTTCAAATCTCATCCTATAAGCATATACGAATCGTAGTAGTTCTGGATGTGATTCAGGCATTAGAGATATATCTTCATTTTTACTGGAATAAAAACAATAAACTTTATTCAAAACACGAAAAATTATTCTTTCAGATACCAGACTGAAGGCAGCCGTGGTGCTGTCAAAGATAACTCCGGAAACGGATTCCCTATAGTCAAATTAGTTGGTTATGATAAACCAGCGGTTCTCCAGGTAAACACTGTAGCTTATGAACCTGTGCATTAGCACTTTGCCCCTCTCCCGAACTAAAGAGGCGCTATAGGCGTGTATACACTGCAGCCGGATTGAGCGATCTTTATCCAATTTGTTACCCTTAAATAATACAGTTCTCATTGAAATCTCTTGAAATTTGTCCTTCCAAGACCTTTAGGGTACATAATATAATTCATTTCTAATACCCGAAAGAACAGGTAGAGGTGTAAAATAAGCAATATTTATTTGAGGCAAAACTCGAATACTGCCAAGAATAACCTCTGCCTCTGAGAGGTGTACCGTCCTTTGGGAAATAAAAGACACATCAGTTGCCATTCTTGACTTAAAATAGGTGTAGATAGATTTGTTTTATTTCAGTTTCATTTATTACTAACTCGCGTTAATGTACAACCATCTCAAAGTATTATCCCCATTTTTCAAAAGTCTTATCTGACAACATGTATGCAAAATTTCATGAGAATGAATTGAATAGTTATGCCATAAAAACAAAACAATGTCATTTTTGCATGTATAATATTAGTTACGATTTGGTAGACCGCCCGCGCTTACGCCATCAAAATTTTGTCTTCGCTGGAAATAATTTTGACATTTGACTTTTTGGCGCCATTTCGAAGGGCAGGTAGATGATGATGAGTTACAATTTTGGAGACGTCCCTTTACACTCTGGGGGTAGCATTGCTGACTTTAATTCATCATATTCTGCGCTACTCAGGTATATATAGGTACAGACACAGGGCGGGTGGCGCCGCACATGTTCTACCAGGCGTGTCGCGTCTCCGGCAAGAACTCCACACCCTGCAAGGAGCGAAAGGATGATGGAACTGTTATCATCGAGATAGATTTGGAGCCGGCTAAGAACTGGCAGGTCACCTGCGATTGCGTCGGAATCCTCAAGGTAAATTACATGGAAGACATTTTGAAATCATTAGTATGGTAACTTATGGAAAAATTCAACTTTGGAATATGAACATCCGATAGCACTTTTCTAAGGAGAAAGCTGAGCTGAGCTCCCTGGATAATATCCTGGCTAGCGAAGCTTGACCCAAAGTTGCCTACCCACGACAGGTCCAAATGTAAAATGTTTTGTTATTCTGGAATGTGCTCTTTCAGGTCATCAATCCACCTGATTGGAACTGGTCCTACCAGTCTTCTACTTCATCCTAGCGTTAATCCCATTCGCATTCGAAGATTTCAACTTGAAGTCTGGGGTCCGCTTTACCAGTGTTATTGTGGACAAGGTTGAACTTCGATTGTTTCCGTGAACCGAGTGCCATCTGACCTCTACAATTCAAAGGCGATATCGAAGCGTTGCAGTTAGACCAGTTGTTGAGCTGGTCTTACCAGTATTTCACTTGTGATGCGAAGTTCTTTTCCTAAACTTTCCAGGAACGTAATGTGGACGTGGAGCACAGGTTCGGCGACGCGCTCGGGGGAGCGGCGGCGAGCGCGACCGGCGCGCACATATCGCGCGGCAAGAAGAAGTCCACGCGCTGCCGCATGGTGTTCCGCACCGACATCGTCAACGCCGCCGGACACCCCGAAACCCTGCAAGTGTGCTCCACGCAGATTATATGTAGTACGTATACTTCGTTTACACTCCGGCAAATTTCTTGACAAGTCTGGAGGTAGCGTGGGGCGCACCATTCAACCAATGATAGATTACATTAAACTTTCTTGGTTTCGTATTTTTTTGACGTTTATCATTGTTCTAACAATTCCAGCTCAACCGCCTGGCGTTCCGGAGGTATGTCGCAAGTCCCTGGTGTCCTGTCCAGCAACTGGAGGCTTAGAACTGTACCTTCTGGGCAAGAACTTCCTCAAAGAGACGAGGGTGGTCTTCTGCCAGCGACAGGACAACAGAACGCACTGGGAAGAGGAGGTCACGCCTGACAAGGAATTTTTACAACAAGTATGTACGATAAATAGTATTAAACTAATCCCGGACTCAAAGAAATCAAGTCGTTGATCGATCAGCTGTGCAATTCTATAAGCGTACATCGTTGAGCACAGAGCTTAAGAGATTGTCATCGGTCTATCCCTTGTGACGTCACTCAGTCCAGTCCACAATCTTCAAGAGCATTCACGATGCAGTATGGTTGGAGACTTGCACAGCAGTCCTAATATTAGTGTTCAGTAAGCTAGCCGCTAACGCCCGGTCGCGCCCGCAGACGCACCTGGTGTGCTGCGTGCCGCCGTACTGCCGCGCGGACATCGCGGAGCCGGTGGCGGTGCAGCTGTTCGTGCGGTCGGGCGGGCGCGCGTCCGAGCCGCACAGCTTCTACTACACGCCGCCCGCCGCCGACAGCGGGCCCGCGCACGCCTCGCGCCACCACGCGCACGGTACGTACGCACGCACGCACGCACGCTTGACCTTGACCTTGAAGTCGCAAAACAGTGCCCCGAGCACGAGTAAAATTCGAATACGTAAACGAAGCATTGCTATTGGCCGTTTGCCCTACTATGAACCAATCGCAATGTCTCTGCCCTTACAATACGTTTACGTTTTCGAATTTTTTTCGTGCTCGGGGTACTGGTCAGTAATTGAACAGCTGCCGTTTACTAAATCCATAATTAAGTTTGTAATACAAATTTTATAGTATTACAAAGTTACATTTGCAGTTGGTAGTATGACATCAGTTCAATTAAGCGTTCATGGTACGAGCCCGGGTCACTGGCCTGTGTTTTTTAATGTCATGTTCTTAGGCATAGCTCGATTCAAACTCATGCCTTGATCACACGCAGTGGAGTGGCCAGAAAGTGCTGTCGGCCGAGCGCGATGTACGTGCAAAATACTCGGCGCTATGTTCACACGTACCGAGCATGAGCATGTCTCGCCACTCCATGATCAAGACATAATGGCGGTTCGAAAATTCGTGCGCTGCAATTTCTGGCCAATGGCGTTTGAGAGAAGAGAGCGAGCCTAACGCCGATTGGCCTGAACCTGCGCAGTGTCGCACTCGTACGAACTTCCGAGCCGCCGTTAAGATTGAATCGAGCTTTACTTGTAGGACGGTTACCAATTATTTTTTTACCGACCTAACCGACCTTCAGAGGGCAATATTTCATAAACAATAAAGCTAAAATTTTGACTGTCACTTATTATTATTGAAATCTGTCATAATTTGTATTATGTTATTTAAAATAAGAAGTAAAGGTCATTGTCCGGTAAAAAAAAATTGTGAACCGTTTTAGGACCGCTGTCTGATGTAAAAAAAATTATGCTTTACCTGTTTTTTATTAGATGAAAAGCAACAAAGTTTAATTTATGTAGTAAAAATGTGAATATCTTTACAATATTGTAAAAACATTTATATATTTTTTTCAGTAGTGTAAAAATGTGAATAATTTTACAATATTGTAACTATGTGAAATTTTTATATACAATTCATAATTTTAAAACCACCGGTAGATATATCGTTCGCAACAAACAAAAGGTTAATTTAAGTACACACCTACACATTTTTGAAAGAAAATCAAAATGACATTAAGAAATGCGTATACGCAAGATTTGTATCTTCCTGTGTTATTATCTGCTTGAATGGCGCTAACATTTTAATAATAGAGTTATTAATTTAGTGATTAGTACACAACACAAAATTGCTGTTTATATAGTGATGCTTCTGTTGTTTTTTTTTGTGTTTTTCTTTCACATTTCATCCTTCTCGATAGTTTCCTTTCTCAAACTTTCTAAATTTTACGTAACTTTATATTGCGATAAAATATTCAAAAAGGAAGTTGATCAAACAATATATTTTTGTTTTCATTGCAATTTTTTGTTGAGAGGTCTATATTTAAAACAACTAACTAAAACAATTACCACAAATTATTGCTTCGATATGCTTCGCAATCACATTTTTGCTTATTAACTAATGTTGCTTCTCATTGTTGAATCTAACCTTACAGTAGTTGAGCATGTTGACATATAACATGTATCGCTAACGCATTTATTATTATAACATGAGCATCAATAATAATAAAATCAAGCCATAATGATTTAATAAGCGTTCAGTCATTTTATTAAAATATTCTCAAAATAATAAAGTAATGCATGTGTGTAAACTGTGTCTATTATACAACAATGATTCCATTACGCTAAATCATAACTAATTTATAATGTACAGACATTGCATGTTACATAGAATTGAGCTTAGTTATGAATGATAGACGCGAGAGGGATACAACGGCTTTGCAAACACATGTTGCTTTATATTTAACGCCTAGCATGTAAGTAACACTGCGGTATCAGTTTATACAACTGATGTATATTTAGAGACATTTGGAAGAAACGACTGATGCGCAAATGGCGTACTCTTTCTTTTTTCCCTTTCTGTTCAAGCTAGGTCTGTCTAGGTAGCGAGAGCGCCGCCGCCGCCGCTGCCCGCTCCCCCGCGCCATCACGGTACTGACACACACGCACACGCACTCACACACATACATACACACACACGTAAGCACACTCGTCACACACACACACACGCCCACACATAAATGCACGGTCACACAAAACTACACAATTAAAAACATACTTTTCCTCATCACTTCTTAGAACAGATTGCGTTACACGCACTATTGTTGATTACAAAAAAGATTTTTAGTTACATAAAAATGCTTTAATTAAGTTTGTAATACAAATATAAATGTTTAGTACAATAAAAATTCCTTGAAAAGAGAAGGCTCCGGCAAAGGGTGGGAGGGGTCGCAACAGTTACTTCCTTAAAGGTCTGCTGGAAGAGAGTTTTAATAGAAAAAGCAGAGCATCTTTACTTCTATATCCAACTATGTACCTCTATGTTTGTTCTTGTCTTTTGGTAATACCTCTGGCCTTCTTAATAAAAAACGCATCAAAATACGTACAGAACTTTTTGCATCCATCGTGACAAGTATTTGAAAACAGGGATTTTTCTGTAATTTAATTTCTATAGTTTTTACTTCAACAATGTGCCAAAAATATACGCTTAACTCTAAACACATTACAGACCACACATAAATATACACATATGAGAATGACGAAGTAATAAAATGGACTTTATCCACATAACATAGAACTCACTTCCCAGTGACACTCCTCGCTAGGACAGACTGTACAATCCCACATTGATAGTTATACGTGCCGAATATGCCCTGTAATCTTATGTTTTTTTGCTATAGGACTCCGTTTTAACTGGTTCATATTACGTGTATGTTTCAATAAACGATATTATGAATTTATATACTGTATGGTAAGATCATTATGGGGTATTCAATATAGGTATAATTAAATGTATTTCCAAGTGGCTATAGTCCCTTCGAGGTGAGAAATTAAATATAACAATATTCTGAATGTGTTGAGTCCCGGAACACAAAAAAAAATGTCTTTCTTTCTCAACTAATATATAAAGTAACCATCGCAAAAGAGACATTTCAGGTCTTGTAGATATGTGTTCTTATAAGTATATTTAATTTTAATTTAAATTTAATTTAAGTATATCTTCAGAATTATTGTCAATTTGTTTCAAATTGTGACATAAGTAAAAAATTACAGGAATTGAATGATTTATTTAAAGCATTTAGCATCCCAACTATTCAAATCGATTAAGTTAGGATAATTTTTTGTATTCCATAGAAAAAAAGAAAAAAAGTCCTATTCCATATATAATGCCTCGAATTCTAAATTCAACCAATGAATCCTCTGTCTCCAACTCTTTGTCCATTGCAAGAAAAATAATAAGTATGTAATTTTGGAAGGGAATGTAAGTTTATGAAACTCGATAAAAATTTAAAAGTCGAATTTGACAATGTTTACAAAGTGCGCGTCGATATTCTCTGGGCGATGTAACAAAGCTAGATCAGTAAGATTTTCTAAGAATAACTAAAATTGGAAAATCTGAACATGTTAATTTTTTTAACTCGAATGAACTATAGACACAAAATTGTCTGAGAGATACAGTTTCAATTTGGATTTATGTAATACCTTCGTAGCAATTATGTTTCTGTCTGATTGTGAAAAGTAAATCTGCTGTCTCTTTCTTCTCCCCTTAATTTTCATTCTTCTTTCTATTCTTCTATTTGAATGTCATGTTCCATGTTTCAAATATTAATATTGAATAAAAAGAATCAATCTAATAAAATATCAATATATTTTGAATACCATATTCTTTTCTGATAGGCTTCCTAAATCAAAATGTTGATCACAACATTTAATTTGAACATTTGATTGAGGTCTTCGAATATCAGCGTAAATGGATTGGTTCGAAAGAATTACATAAATTCGTATAGAATCTGAAAAGTTAAACTTTTCCATACAAAAGCTATATAAAAATGCATGGGGTATTGTAACAAGCTAGATTATTTTCGCTGTAGATACGGTGTTTAGTAATGCAATCAGAGAAAAGTAATTACAATTTAATTTCCGAATCAATATTTTATAATAGTTCGTAGTATAATTTTTAATTATTACGAGTCAGTCTGAACCCCAATTCTGCTAATTATCAACCACTGATAAACCAGAGACACTGCAAAAAATGCCATTAAATTTTAGACTTTACTGTTACCCACAGGAAAGCTTAAAATTCTGACGTAATTTTGGACTTTAAATCTACATGTTTAAAGTCTAATTTAATGAATTTTTTTGCAGTGTCAATGGCATTCTTTTATGACAGTGGTTAGCAGAAACGGGATCCTGATTTTTTATTAGGAACATTATGAAGAATTGGGGTGGTAAAAAGTACTTTATAATGTATGAACATTAATGTCTCACACTAGAACCATAATATAGACGGAACTTATAGAACTATTGAGTGAGGCCGTCTAAAGTAATACTAAAGTGGTATCATCTCGCTCGCACTATTTGTGTGCACGCACGAGTGTGAGCGAAACTGTATTACTTTAAAAGGTTTCACTCGCTAGTTCTACACTTTTCGTCTATGTTATTCTTTTAGTCTGAGGTATATTTATATTAGTGTAAAAACTCATAACTGCATATAAATCAAAGTAACAATTTTGTAAAACTGCTCACCTAAATTATGATTACTTTTACAAAAAAGAAAGTACGATTTAGTATTGTGGAAATGAGCGTATCGATAGTGTCGCGGAACCAGTTAAGACGGAGCGCTAGGGCCGCCCGCGCCCGACTGACCCGTGGGCCCGCAGGTGGCGAGGAGGCGCGGCCCGTGCTGCTGTGGGGCGGCGCGCTCATGCCCCCGCCCGCGCCGCCCGCGCGCCGGCCCTCGCTCATCGTGCCCGACGCGCACTCGCCCACCGCGCTCAAGAGCGAGGTCAGTACCCATGTCGACCTCACCTGGAGGGAAACTACTCTCAGTGCACACACATCACCTTACATCTTAAGAAAGAAAGAAACATTAATGACACACAGGACAGCCCCTCTAGACAAGTGACAATTCGCTAGCCGGCGTTTGGTGGAATAGAATGGCGAATATATGGGATTTGATGTATATGACAGTCGTTAACGCATGTCAAATATGTCAAATCCGATACATTCGTCATTCTATTCTATCAAACGCCGGCTAGCGAATTGCCACTTGTCAGAGGGGCAGAACAGATAGAACAACAGTTATATAGATAATATAGATAGTATACCTCGAACCAAACTTGATGGCGGCTCGGCAGTTCGTTCGAGTGCCTCGCTCTCTTTTTCTCATACGCCATTGACCGCCATTAACTTTGGTTCGAGGTATAATAGGTGATTTTATACTTTTATATACCTACACAGGGTGACGGATTTCGACCTTACCTGGAGGGAAAGTGCTTTAAATACTGGAGATGGCGAGTTTTGGTCAAAGGAAGCATACCCTTGTTAAAAAAAACTACATTAAAGGATTTTCGAAAACTCGCCAGCCAGTAAACGAACTGAATAAAATCTGAAAAAAAAAACAACACCTGTATTTTTATGGCATCGATCGATAGTGTCAATCATAAGGATCAAATCTCTCTAACAAACATAGTAAATTTAATTTAAGGATATCCATGAAAACTAAACATATGAGACGCTTGATGCAACGGAGGCAACTCAGGTCTTAATAAAATTTACATATCAAAATCAAAATCAAAAAATCATTTATTCCATAAAAATATTAAATTTGTTTGGAATCGTCATTATTTTTTCCCCTACCGTGCAGTGCGTGACATGGCAACTACTGAGAAACACTGCCAAAAAACTCAGTAGGAATCCTTTTTTAAAAAAACGTCGTCATGTATGTACAATCATTTTCTTGTGTTGACTTAGAGCTACTTAATCCCAAGCATTTTTATCATTCAAATAGTCTGAAATGTTATAATATGCTCTGCTACACAATTTGGCCTTAATTGTTGTTTTAAATTTATTTATGGACAATGTTCTAATTTCATTGGGAAGTTTATTGTAGAATCTAATACATTGCCCCATAAAAGAGTTGCTTATTTTTTGGAGACAAGTAGTATGTAACACAAGATTACCTTTATGTCTAGTATTTATACCATGTATATCACTCTTTTTAGTAAAGGAGTCTATATTTTTATGCACATAAAGTAAATTTTCATAAATAAATTGCGAAATAACCGTAAGAATGTTTATTTTTTAAGAATGTGTATATTCTACACATTTCACATTATTATTGATATTTTATCGACAAAGTGGCAGATTTTGCTTTTGTTCGTATATACGTCGGTTTGTCAATTCCGGTCTAGTGGGCGCATGACATCGTCCATGAGCGTGACAGGTGAAGCCGCCTGACACCCTTACAGAAATAGACCGAGGGCAAGATAGGGACATCGTTCCCACGGCCGAGGAGACGGCCCTAGGTCGGGTCTTCAGATGCTGTGGTGTAAGATTACCTAGGTCTTAGGTACCTAATCTTACACCACGGCATCTAAAGAGCCGAGACAGCGTATGGTTCTAGCAGTTTCTAATCCGACGTATACAAGGATATTGCCGCACCTCAGTCAATCTCCGGGCATTTACTTCGTGAATATGTTTTAGTACTAGTTGACCCGCCTAAGGAACTTGACCTGCGAAAGGCGGGTGATCATACGAAATCCCACACAATGGGAAAGGCTTATGTCCAGCAGTAGACTGCAGTGGGCTAATTGATTGATTGATTGATCCGCCTCGGCCTCGCCCGTGGCATACTTCAACCCCGTAGTACTCCTGAGCTATTATGGGTCACTCAAATATTTTGCCTTCCCGCGAACCTCTCCACTTACCCTCGAACTTTATGATAAAAATTAAGTAAAAATAAGAACCGTTCTTAAGGGAGTATAGAAAAATGTTGTTTTTAGACTTTTCAGACAATGTTTTAAAAAATGCCACTGCATAAGAACCATCCTCGTACTTACTGCAAGGAATATTCTTAAAAAAAGAATAAGCGAAATCGAATTAGCTGTTCTCGAGATTTGCGCTTAGCGACACATTCAGCGATTCATTTTGATATTATAGATGAATGTATAATTCGTAGGATGAATCTCTTAATAGAATCAAACTGTGGCACGCAGGTAGCGGACGACTCCAGCCAGCACTCGCTGGCGGAGGGCGGCGACTCGTGCGGCGCCGACGGGCCCGACAAGCCGCTCATGGCCGCTCGCGCCGACGAGCTCAGCGTCGTCGACCTGCGGCTCAAGTCGGAGATGTCCAGGGACTCGCAGGTACGCGCCCACCACCAAAGTTCATTCAATTCTTTGGGCGGAGTTATCCACCGTCGCCTCAAAGACGAATATATAAAGGAAAGAAGAAAAGTGGTTTTTTCTCAAACATGCTTGGAAATATGAACATTATTTTGAAAACCTTCTTCGAGATAAATCGAAATTGCTGTACATGCGAGCAGCGGCCGGCAAAAGTTGTATGAAAATCCATATCTGTCGTGTTTTAGCGGTCAAATGAATTACTCGTACTATGTAAACTCATAGCTATCGTGTAATTTAAAAATGGAACCATCTTTTACTCCGAACCATGGCAACCAAGAGGTAACTTATCCAAGGCATTATTTAAATATAGAACTGGCTTGCAAATAGAATGCTGTTTATTAAGAAAAATAATAAACAAATGAACATTTCGCCGCGTGAAAAATTACTGTTGTTCGTTGTTAGTCATTGATTTTGAAAAGTAGGCAACTAAAATGTTCTGCCTAGATAACACTACTTAGTTTTAATTTCCGCGCATTGTTTGAGAAAAGCACTATACAAGCCTTGGCCACAACTGAGCGTTGCCGGACTCCGTAATGCGTGCCTCGGCTGCGCCTCAGCCCGCATACTTCAAGACGTCCGGCAACATTACACTTGGCAGCCGCGGCAGTAATGTACTATATTTCAACTACTTTGGTCATATTTACACATTACCGGTCTACTCGCTGGCCGCACTGACCTTACTGTTGTTGCGCCGCAGGTCGCGTTCGGCTACGACAGCATGAAGCTGTCGCCGCCGACGCCGGCGCAGAGCGAGCCGCCGTCGCCGCTGGCGTCCTTCACGCAGCAGCTCCAGGCCATACAGACGCAGGTCCAAACAGACAAGATGGTGGAGTCCGTGACCGCTGCTATTTTCAACACGGACGACAACAACGCACAAATATACCCATCGATCCTCCCAATGCAGCCCTTAGAATCCATGAGACAACTTATCTCCTCCAAATCAGTGGACCCCTTAGAAAATGACATGAAAGTCCTCAATCCCGAACTTATGATTACCGATACGAGCATGCAGATGTCTGTCATGCAAAATGAGCAAAGACTGATGGCCTACAACCAAATGCAGGCCAATAGAGAGGAGAGTTTCAATCCCTTTGGAGCTATCACCAAGTTAGAAATGGGCACCACGCAGATCGAGCAGCGGTTGGCCCAGCAGAGCGCTCACCTCAATACCTTAGTCGAAGACGCTATGAAGGCGACTGCTGCCATTCTACCGGATTCTACCAAACTAGATGAGCTCGTCAATTCTAGAGTCGATGACCATCTATCCTGTACTTCTTCACCGTCAACCGCATCTCACGCGTCCGACGTTTTGCTAAGCCCGAATGCAGCAGTCGTAAGCCGCGGCCAACCGGCTGACCTACTACCCACGATGTCGACGTCAGCCATCCCACCAGACGTAATCCTCAACCCGCAAGTCTCCCCAAGCATGCTGTGCGATAACTCCCAAAGAATAGTCATGAATTCCGGCTCCGCTCAGGACGAACTCATGTTAATCCAAGATCAGGTCCAAATCACTTCTGTGAAGACACCCCCGGCGGCTGTCAAATCAATGATTCTGAACGCTGCGGCCGAAATTTTAACATCGGATACTACAATGAACGCTTTAGTCACTTCAGCTATTAATACAGCGAATATATTGACGACTGAAAGCACTGGGGTCATGCAGAACATGCAGACGAACGAGTCTCAGCCGCCGGCGGAACCGGCTGCGGAGACGCCCTTAGTGGCGATGTCGCAGGCAGTGTCGCAGGCCGTGACGCAGGCGGTGTCGCAGGCAGTGTCGCAGGCGGTGTCGCAGGCCGTGACGCAGGAGATGACGGCGCCGGTGCAGCGGCTGACAGACATGTCCGACCAGGACCTGCTGTCCTACATAAACCCCAGTACATTCGATCAAGGTGAGTACATGGATGTGTATTACAATTAGTTGAGTTGGTCCGAACTTTCTATGTACGAGTACTTTGATTTGGTTATCCAGTCTGAACTGAAATATATCATACGCAATAGGCAACGTAGAGTCGGCTTGAAATAGTGTTGTTATTATGAAGTTTTAATACCTTTACTAGTAATTTTAGAGTTTAAATTAGGCAGTATTTTAAGCGTGTAGTTTAATAGTGTACATATGTATAAAGTTAGGTATTGAAAGCAAACTTGTATGCTTATAGGAAGTAAGCTTACAGTGAAGACGAAGGCTATTTTATTATTCACATAGGGTTCGGATTAACAAGACGTTCCTAACACTTCATTTGTTAAATATTCTTATATTAACTGCAGTAGATTAGACTATTCTTATTTTATTTATATTATTGCTGCCCCACCAATTTTGAATTCTTTACACTATTAAAGCTTTAATGTGCAAAATTATCACAAATTGAAAATTTATTGTAACCAAAAATACTCGAAAGTCAGTTTGTACTATATTAGTTTGCGTTTTGCCGCTACATGCTTTACACGCTTCAATAAATAAATAAATGACATTGTTTGTAACTTTGAATACACATACAAAATTGTATTTATTGCAGTGTAATGTGGGCCGCGTCGAGCTCGCTCGGGACGTTTCGCAACGATACGAGACAAACCGGACATTTTGTCTACTGAATGCATTTCTTGTGTCGAGGGCTCAAAGCAGTTTTTATGTGAATTTTTAATGGATGTCACCGTAGACATGTGTATACTTAGACGTTAGTAAATATAATCTCCGTACATCCGTGTGCTATGTGTGTTATTTGGTATATAAGTAAAGAGTTTGGGCGTCAATTATTACAGAACGTGACTCAGTATTACAGGGCGAACATGTTAGAACACTTGTGTAACGGCTTGGACTCATTGCGAATTGTTCTCAAATCAATATACAATATTGGATTGCATTATCTACAGATGTCGTCTCAGTCAGAGGTTTTGGTCAAGTTTGATGTCAAATTGTTAATATAACATTTGCGCAAATGTTTTTGGTTAAATAATTGATTTTATATCAGTAATCATGTCAGCGTAGCAGTTATACTAACGGACTTGTGTGGAAGATTACGGGTTCAACTTCAATTTGTTAAAAAAGTATGTTGTCTTCAAAAATTGAGATTTTTTCTATTCTTAATAGAATATGCCAAGCGCACCATGCCCTAAATCATTCTTGTATTAAACAGCAAGTCACTGCGGGGGCCTCCCCGACTAATGTATCTCTAAATGTAAGGTTTTCCCTTTGAATGTGGGTACATTCCATCAAAACATATTGTCAACCTTATGCAACTCAAACAAGCACTGAATATCGAATTATTTGATAATTCCTGAAGTCTGAATTTTTACCATTTACGTCATCTTAAGACCCATGTAGACGAGTATATCAGGTGTCCAAGACGGGTCCAGCCCCCTTAGACAAGTGGCAATTCGCTGGCCGGCGTATCGTGGAACAGATTGACAAATGTATGGGATTTAACGTATCTGACAGTTGTCAACGAATGTCAAATGTGTCAAATCCCATACATTCGTCATTCTATTCCAAAATACACCGGCCAACGAATTTCCACTTGTCTACGGGGGCAGGTGTCCACGTCGGGTCCAGGTGACTCAGTTGACAAACAAAATTTCAGAATGGGATTATCACGGGTTCAAATCCCGTCTTAAAATTTGACTGGTAAAGATTTATGTTTTATAAATCTCAGTTAAAACGATATACAAAAGTGATTCGTACAATGAATTCAAGCGTGCAAAAAAAAACCTTATTGAGGTACAAAATGTTATGGAATTGTCAGTTTGTATATGTATGCATCGTTAGTAATTAGAAATAGTTTCTCTTTGTAAATATGTGTCACTAACACGAGGATTGTAAAGACCTCTGCACCCTCCCCCTACTATTGTTAAGAAATGATAATTTGTTACCAGTTCTAATCATAATTTCTTCGTCAGATTGCGCGAATATAATGCACAGTCAGAATTGGACAGCGTACTGCAGCTGTGTGAGATGTAGCTGTTGATTGATGGACTGTATCAATCGATTTCATCAATCAAACTGACAATTGCGCCAAATTGGAATATAGAACACAAATCGCCGAACCCTAATTTAAGCTTCAATTGATATCTTCTCCGGTCATGCATGCTTTGATCAATCACTTCTTACCATAATAATTCTGTAACTAGTACAAAATTATCATTTCTGGGCTTTGAAAAAAGCTACTGAGCTTGTTTAAGCAAAGCTACTGAGGATCTTATTTTAATATATATTCAAAAAGTATTCAGAAAACGCTTTTACTTATACTGTTGAAGTAGTAAGCCCGATGGCAAACATAGTATCTGGTCAAGCAGCCTTATTCCTGCTGAGAAAAACTTAAATCTTCAACGTCAATACGGCTAAGTATCCCCAGTTGCTTCTCTTAAAGGCTATTCACTTAAGGGCGGAAATATCAATTGCTATGTGCAGCATAGAAGGCCACCACAATAAGGCTGTCGGTTGTAGTAACCATCTGTGCTTAGTGTATAAGTGTTTCAGCCCTTAGTAATAGTGATATACTGTACCCCATTTGGTTAGGCAATTTAACTAAAGGTAAACAATAATGGTGACGTTTTATGGAAACACATATAAAACAAATGAACTATTGCTGAAACTAGTGGATTAATTTCGATTTTAAGTTGCGTTTTTTTTAAATATTTTTGAAATAATAAAAAATATTCATAAACTGAGTTTTTAAATAGTGAGCCGTTCACATTTTTTCAGTAGCATTCCAGTCCAGCGAGCAAATCCAGCGTTGGAATGCTACTAGAAAAATTTGAACCACTGGATTGTGCCCATTCCAGTGCCAGCCACTGAATTGTTTTCATTCCAGCGCCACTGGAATAGTTTAGTCAGCCATTCCATCACTGGATTGAATGTTTTATAGTGAACACACATTATTTTTTTTGGAATAGTACACACCATATATTTTATATAAGGCACTTCAATTTGACTTCACCTCGCCTGATGTTAAGCTGAAGGCAAAGTCTCAGAAAAGCGTGTCACTATAACACACTCGTACTAACATAGTACGAGTGGCACTCAGCTTGACGGCATCATCAGATGCTTTTTCCCGCCCCACTTACAGGACCCAGGACTGTAGGAAGGCAATACGTGAGCTGGCAGGGAATTCCAGGTCTTAATGTGGTTGTTGAAAAACCATTGTTGAGCGTCCCTAATTTCTTTCGCGTATTCAATGTCTTACCCAAATTCTTTTTTCTTTCTTTAGTTCTTCTTTTACTAAATCAGTTATCTCCCCTCTAATAGATATGATTAAGCAGATTTAAAACAATTCTTGAACTGTTTCTTCGAAATCATTCTCACTGTAGTGTTACCAGTTCCAGCACGTTTAAAACAATGGAATAATGTGAACACTACAATGTAGTCCAGCACTGGATTGGAATGATTAGCTGGATTACTGGACTGGAATCACATAAACCGGGCATAAGAAATATTAAAAGACGTATTAAGATTTTGAACAATGTTTACCTTTAGTTCAGTGCCTAACCAATGAAATGTAGTACAAATATGACGCAGTTATGTCTTAATTTCGAATATTTTTGGTTGCATTTTAAATTTGAAATAAATCCTTTTTTTTAATCTTGCAACATTGTGTACAATATTTCTTCGTGTACTGTAACGACATCTACCGATCGTGAGCTTAACGTATATTAAATCGTGAAGCGCTGGCTTTACAAACCATCATCTTGTAATAAACAGATCGAAATTAAATAGCTTTAAAAATCGGCTATCCGTTTGACAACGACAATGATCTTCAAGTATCTTATGTGACCACTTAACATAGCATAAATTATATTTTTTTATGTTGTATATGATTGTGATATATAATTGAATACATATTAATCAACATACTTAGTAGTTAGTTTTAAGCTTAAGAATTTGTACTGATGTGATGTTAGAGCAAAGAGTATATTAAAATTATGTTATAAACATTTTATTGAGTTTTTATAGAGTATCGAATGCTACATATTTGTGCCATTAAATAAATGTTAACGTAGTATATGTTAGTATATGTTGAGCATATCGATGGGAATCTATCAACGATTGGTTTAGGCCGACAGAATGAGTGATGTGTGCCTTCGACTCATATACACATAAAACATGATCTAGTATTGCCATAACTCAAAAATTTACAAAAATATTTATCAATTTCGTATCCATATTTTGTATAAAACATTCTTGAGTTGTGGCAATACTAACAATATTTAAAATAGTTAAACATATACGTCTTACAGTATTCCGTCGGGGACCATAGTATATACATACATGGATTATATAAAATGGACAATATTTACATAACAAATCAATTTACACATATTTTTATATATGTATTTATGCTAAATACACAATCAACACATTCTCATACAATTATAAAGGCCCATGAAAGTCGTTGAAATCGTTACGTTGATACGCGTAGGAAGTGATAAATATAAAATATTTTTTATGGAAAATTCAATTTTACAGAATGAATTGATGTATTCAATTTATTTTCATTTCATTCTTCGCGTATCTGCTACATAAACATACAATGATATGAGGACCCTTGGAATCTCCCTCGTGTCTGTAAATTGGTTCCAATATAAGATAATATCAGAAAACATTATATTTTCTAGTTACTTTTAGTCTTCCATTTTGTCAAACATTTTCATATTGAAATATTGTGAATTAAATATATACTGTAATATGTTAATTTAAGAAGATATTGTTCTAGGTTTTGTAGTAAAATTATTGAAAATTGTATATTTTGGAGAGAGCAAATTGTCTTTCTATCAAAAGGGTGCTTTGGTTTACGCTATAGTAAAAAAACAACTTTTTTTAAGTACATGGAACAAACTCCACCATGTTTGGTATTTGTGTTTCGACCAAGTTGAACTGTAATGGTCAAATACGGACTAATGTGAAATTATCCATAAACGGAATGCCTAGTGTGATATCCTTAAAAAATCAAATGACTTTACCATCGCGTAGAGGTCAATTCAGATCAGGCCCAACATTAAAATGTTATACAATACACTATGTCGTTATTGCATACTATTTTAAGTTTTGTGTACATGCAGTAGGTAAGTTTAATTACCACTAACAACTGAGTTTTTCCGCCTGATCTAGAATTAACCCTTATCGAATAACATTGGATTTAAAATAAAATTATATACAATTTAGCGCTAAATGGCGCAATCATTATCATACAAAGGTGAATTTAGACTAAACGAGCGAAAACTCATTCTATCCCCTATCTGTTGAATTCTTTTATTGTAAACAGTGACAGAACATTCGTCCGTTGTTCTTTCTTTTAAAGGAAGGTTTCTTTTTAACTAAAATATTAAGGCATTCCATTATGTTCGCGAACATCTTGCGGTTCGCGCTCCGGTAATCGCTCTAATGGAGACAGTACGTGCATCTCCATAGAAATATGAAGTCCTCTTGCGAACATGTCGTCACAGAGCGTGGAGCGTGACTGTAGTATTGTATTGTATATTGTATTGTGTATCTTGTATCTTGCACGCGTCCACTAACAAACTTCGTCAAACGCCTCTGTTTTCCCAAAAGCCGCCACCGACCGGAACGCTGCCTGTGTAACCCGCACCGTTACATAATGGATACATGCCTTTAAGAATAGAATGCTCTTGTTCTAGCTCTGTTAGTTTGGTCTAAATCCACCATAACGCGATCGTATAGTCGAAAGAACTCGCGCTAGGTAATCAAAAATATTATGATAATGTTATACCTCTGTGTTTATCACAGAACGAGTACTGATTCCAAACCTGCTTAATAGAGCTAATGAAACTATCTTCTTATATAAAAAGTTATATTGTGACGTATGTACGTATACGTATGCTAACGGACGGATCTCAAGTCGGTCTAAGCGTGCACTAGCCGAGCGCCGGTCATCAAATATGTTATTTGTTTTGATGTAATTAATAAATGTTATAGAAAAGAATCGCATGACTTTTATTTACTTTTTGTGTTCTCTATGGAAATTTTTTTCACGACTCTCCAAATTCAATTAAAGAGTACAACGAATCGCCACTTGTTAGGGGGCGCGGGCGGTGTAAAGATTTGTTGTACAAATTTGCCACCAGGTGGCGCTAATTCAATACAGATGAGCAGAGGCAAATAAAACAAAGATTTAACAAATAGTAACTTATTTATTTATTCCAAAGGTACACTTACAGCATTCTCGATTTCTTTACGGGCTTGATAATACGATGATCTGAGAGACTACGATTGGCTCGCGGACGGCTGTCGATAACAAAAAGATTTGGCGCGACTGCTATCTGCTTGGCCTCGGGTTCTTTCTCTTTGAGTTCCAGCGTGAACTTGACGGAGCCGTCCCTATTTATGTAACTTGTCCAATTCACGGTGTCCGCGGGGAAGAAATAGGCGCTATGTTCCCTAGAAATCATAGTTTTTTATTAATATATAAAGTGACGCGTTGTTCCTGGTAGAGTAGAATTTGGGCCACCCCATCGCTTCCCGTGCGATAAGGCCACTAAGGGTTATGGCTGTTTAACATCAGACAGACAAATACAGTCAGAGTCAACGATATTACATGGGACCGAATGATTGGCGAAAGTTGGGTGTTGATTCACCTCTGCCTAATCCTCCGGGGATAAAAGCGTGATTATATACATTACCTATTCGTTATTTTGTAAAGAAAATATGTAGAGTATGATGTCTTCCCATAATATGGGGTCTACAAACCTGCGAAATAAGTGAGTAGCATTGAAGACATAATCTTCAACACTTGCAGGATTGTGCACTTTGCTTGACCCACTGAAAACCACAAAGGAAAACTCGGGCTGAATTTTGCAAATTCTTATAACTATGTTAACTTCACATGACCAGTTTGAATTCTTAAGGCCACTGCATTGAACTGATAGCTTAGTGCTGCCATTTTCGTCCTTCGTCACTTTCAGTTGCCATGGCAGATTTAGCACGTAGCACGGCGGGGACAATACGCTGTCCAGGTGAGTAAACCCATTTACCGTGTAGGTGAACGACCCTGCCACTCTCGAATCGTCTTTCTACAAAGAAAAGAAAAGCCTCAGTTATGATTCACCGAAGAACAACGGCAGATCAAAAATTGTTTATATTTTGTGCCACTATTTTATCCAATCCATTGGCCCAAATAAACTTACTTGACCAGTTAAAAGTACTTAGTAACGGCGACACTTACCTCATCGGAGCAATCCCTCCAACTGTTCCTACCAAACGTGCATTTTGAAAAGTGACTCGGCAGGGGCACGTTACATTTCTTGGACGCTAAGTTCATTATCACCGCGATTTCCTCCGACATCGTCAAGATTGAGGTCCGTTCTGAACATTCAGCGAACTCCGCAGGAGTGAGACTTAAAAAGCGGATTTTTTCTATAATTCCCTTAATTTTTGTACTTTCTTCGATAGCTAAAACAAAAAAATAACTGTAACTATCAATCAGGAATAACGGACCAAAAAAAACTGTTATTGCCCTGAATTAATACCCAGTTTCCAAAACAACATCAGGTGAATTTTTCTACTGTCGTTGTTATGTGTGTGTGTGACAACATTAGGTTGCACACTATTAATATTTAGGAGTTTTGGCGCGAGCGCGGGAAAACGCACATCGCGGTATTATTTTCTTTTTCGAAATTGGTGTGAATTCGAGTTTTTTGTAAAAATGGTGAATTTTTAGACATAACGTCTTGGATAATTCACACAAGTGTAGGAAAGTGGGATATTACAGTGAATTGTGACATTTCATGTTCGTTCCAAATCTGCCGCGCTAACTAAGAATACAATAACTCGATTTTGACGATTTCGAGAAAAACGCGCGCAAAGTTTTGAACTTTGTTTTTCTTGTATCTCATGAACCAGTGAACATATCTACATGGAACTGGTACCAATTAAAATAAGAACAAATAAAGAACAAGATAAAATATAATTCAACGTCAAAAAAATTAAGCTTATGGCATTGAACATGGAAATAATGTTCATAGCTAGGAATGTTTTAATAATCAACCTGTCATCACTAGTCTTAAATACAATAACTACGTTACTTATTGTACTCATCCTTAGCAAAGGCACTTATTGTAGTTTTACGTAAAGAATCAGTCCATCCTTACTTGTTATAAATACAATAACTAATGTAGTTATTGTATTTATGACCAGTAAATTAATGGTAGGTTGGCCATTTAATTAGATCTAGATGTAATGTAATGTTACTTAGTGTATTCTTTTTTAGTAAACCTATAAACTGAAGTACTATTATGTTAATACGACTAATCAAGAAACCCAATGAAAAAATAGTAGATTGTATAACAAGGGAGCAAAATAGTATTTTTACAGCGAGGGCGCACTTTGAACCACGAGTCTAGCGAAGGTTTCTAGTATAGAACCCCGAACTTTAGCGAGGGGTTCTAACGTAGAAACCTGAGCACAGCGAAGGGTTCAAAGTATATCGCCCGAGGGAAAAATAATTTGCTCCTCGAGTTATATACTCTACTTTTCATCCCCTTTCTATGAGAAAATAAATAAGAGACTGTGTTATGGAATAATGAATAAATGTAATTAAACAAAGACGTGAATATAGGGGAGAAGGAGGCACCTTAGCACAGAGGCAGATTTGAATAAGTTGATTTCTGAACGCAGCTTTATGTTGATCTCTGCCGCAACTTCATTTTTATATTGGCAACATTGGCTGTGACAAACGTCAAGTCACAAAGCGCGCGTGTTTCGTTGTCAAAAAGAGTTATATCCTGTCTTCGTATTTGTACCGGCAAAGTAAAAAATAAAAATAAATGTTGTAAGGGATTTACAATCACGTGAGTAAAGGTTTCCAACTAATTCTTTCACAAAATTGTGCAATACTTAAAAGTTTTCAATCCACATTGTAATTTTTGCTTGCCAGTTATTTTACATTATTTCTTTTGTAATTTTTTATCTTTTAAGTGACCATGGGGCAGATTTGATCAAAACAAACGGGGCACATTTGAACGCCTCGCCGCCGGCTTAAATGGCACGTCCTGGCACGTCCAGAACTGCAGGAAGGTTTTCTTTTAATTTTGATTTTTCTTATTTTCATATGGGATAAGTAGGACAGGACCTACGTAAGAAAATTACTTTAAAATGATTGTAAAACATGATTATTTTTGTTACCAAAGTGGAAGTCTGACTAAATTAAAAATTATTATAAAGTTTTAGAAGTTTGATATTGAGTTTATTTTGTGTTTATGTTTTTGTCTGAGGCAGTATACCTATAATTATTTTGGTTAACAAGGAGGAAGTCAGACACAATTAATTAAAAACTATAATTTTTATTTTTGTTACTGTAATTGAAGATTTAACTTCAGAAGTTTCGTATAGGTTTATTTCATCTTTTAATAACAACATTTATCATTATAATAAAGACAAATTATTACTCTTTTCTCTCATTTTTCTAGTTTCTAACCCATTTTTCAAAACTGCCCCATGTTGATTCAAATGTGCCCCCATGGGGAGGCAGATTTGAACAAATTTTGAGTTTAAAAAAAACACATTTTTCTCTTTAACGATTTCAACAAATTCAAACATTTCATCATTTTTAAATTAACAAAGGAGTAAGTAAGCTTAGAAAAATATGTCTTTTCTATTTCCCCTTACAGTTGATTTTTTAGGAGTCCAAATATGAAAAATGTGCTAATGTGCCTCCTTCTCCCCTACGTATAAAAACAATTACAAATTTATATTTATATTTGATACGCTAGCGCAATTTTGAAAATTTGTCACTGTTTTATTTGGGATCGATATTGTTGTCGATTCATTTACATTTTGAGTATTTGTTATCTTAGTATCTGACTGGTGCTCAAGAAAAGGTACAGAATCCTTTGATGTAGAAGGACGTGGCGACAATGGTATAGGTGAATTATCTTTAGGTCTTAATTTAATATTTTCTACAACGCGGGTGTTAGTTTTTTCTTTATTTTGAATTGAGTCTTCTATGTAACCTTCAGCTACAGAGCTGGACTTCCATCCTCCATGCCGCTTTAAAACAGTGAGATCCGCTCCAGAATCTGCCAAAAGTGTAGCAGACGTTCGGCGAAAACAATGACCAGTGTATGACTTGCAATCGGGCAACTTCAAGTATGCAGCTATTTCTAAGGGCATTAAAGACATTCTATTTTTTCCCATTACTTGTTTAAAACACTTTCCACTTTGATATCTAATAAAAAATCTATTTGATGTTGTTTGAGAAGGACGTAGGCTCTGATGTTGTTCAACTATTCGTTTATACTGGCTACGAATAACGAATGACCGATCAATTTTTGTTTTAGTATCAGTTAAATTGACTAAAAGTAATTCATCTGAATGTTTTTTGATATTATCAATTGTTAGTTTTATAAGTTCGTTACTACGACATACTCCATGTATGCCAAATATTAAAGCCACCTGTAACAAAACAGAAAGGAAATCAGACAAGTAGGTATAATACGTACACGAACCCACGATCTTTCCCTTACAGGGGAAATGCTCTGACCACTGAGCCACCGGGCCTTTTTTCCTATTCTTAATCGATTTGAAAAGTTAGCATAGTAAATGCTTCAAAATTTCATTCAACAATACGTACACGTTTTAAAACACCCTGTTTATAGATTACAATGAAAAAACTAAATGACACATACTTTTGTTGCGAGAAATTCCTTATCAGGCGCATCATTTAAAAAGGTCTCGACGTTTTGATGAGAAAATACTTTTGATTTCTTTGGTTTGTGTCCTTCGGATAATCTCTTCAAGTAAGTTAGTAACTTTGAGTAATTATCAATTTTTATATTTTTGTTGGTATTTACAGTTGACTTAAGCATTGAGTATATACTCCATATATAGGGTAGAAGGTTGCTTAGTTTTGGCCAATTCTTGAAAATAGGCCAAGAATACATTTTCTGAAAACGTTTTCGCACCTTTTTTATTTTTCCATATAATGAAATTTTCAAAGGCCCTTCAATATTTCGCCCGGGATTTCGTAGGTAATAGGTTTAAAACGACGTGGATTTAGCCCGGTGATATCGGCGCAACTGGTCGAAAGTTGTCGCGTGGTTCACTTCCCCTTACCCCCGACACACCCCGTTGCATAGTCTTGACTAATAATAAATACAATAACTCATAATGTTAATTCAATTATAATTGCATTATAACTTTATTTTGAATCAGTTTACTCATTATAAATACAATAACTCTATTTATTTGTGAAGCATAAGTATTATCTCTGTAAATGGTATGAAGACGCCAATCATAAGTACAATAAGTCTAAGATATTGTATTTATGACGAGCAAACAAGTATTTAAAATTCAAGTGCCACATATCATAAGTGGAACAACTAAAAATTATTGTACTTATGACAAGTAATGTAATCATAGTTAAAAGTGAATGTCACCACAAGTTTGATTATTGTATTTTTCATTAGTAAATTTTGTAATATAAAATAGTTATTGTATTCATGCTTACTGAAATATCAGGTTCCTGAAGGTTTCATGAAAAGTTTCTTAGAGAGAATTGTAGATCTCGATTCACTGATTCCGAATATATATGTAACTCAAAATCGACAAAAATCGAGTTATTGCACTCTTAGTTAGCGCGGCAGAAATCTCCTGGGGGAGCTTTCAGCAAAGTCCCCACAACTTTACTGAAGCAGAAATCATCACTCATCGTCATCGTCATGGCAATCATCACTCATCGTCATCGTCATGGCAATTATCACTCATCGTCATCGTCATGAAAAGTGAATAAACGAAACTAAATAAAGACATGGCTTAAAGGTCTTGTAACCAAGCCAAAAAACTTCAAAAAAAATTATTAATATTTAATGAGTGGCACTATGGCTTACGCGTTATACTGTAAGCTAACCATTGTGAGGAAATGTGTTCTCATTTAACTATTAACTTGGTATCTCTTCATCGCTCTCACATCATAAACTGTATCCGACACTATCGGCACAGTCTAACGATTCATACAGTCTTTCGACGAAGCCATCTAAACAGAGCAATCGTGCGGGTTGAGCGGAATGGCGGGAGAAGGGGGACCGTGCCTAGTCATACATTTTACTCGGTACCAAGGATTCAGGGCTGTCTCATTTTTGTAATCACGTTTTTTATTTTATTTTATATTTTTATTGATTCGTATTGTTTGTTATAAGTTTTCGTAATTTCGATTACGATTATTCATTTAGCGAACAAAGATGGCGGACTTGACATTTTGACCCCAAATGCCATTTAATGGATATGAGTATCGTTTTAAGGGTTTTTGGAGTCGCTGATGACGAATATATCATCCATTTAGCGATCCAGGATGGCGGACTTAAAATTTTCACTAAACTCGA
Organism: Eilema caniola; assembly: GCA_949126895.1. Taxonomy (NCBI): domain Eukaryota; kingdom Metazoa; phylum Arthropoda; class Insecta; order Lepidoptera; family Erebidae; genus Eilema; species Eilema caniola. The sequence goes on along the minus strand of OX421464.1, from coordinate 3,103,582 downwards.
TATGGGTATGGTTTACTGGGTTTTTGTGGTTGCTGATCACGAATATTTATTAATACATTTAGCAATCAGGATTCAGATTTAGGTTCAGATTCAAATTCAAGACTTAAAGTTTTACGTTGGTTTGATCATTATTGGTTGAGAAGAACCAACTCAACAAACCTTTGACAACCTGGCGTGGCGTGGCGTGGCGGTAGTGAACGCGGCCTCTAAGCAGGAGGCGCGGGTTCGATCCCCGCTCAGTCCAAATATTTGTATGCATGAATATGTATATTTGCATTGGTCTAGGTGTTTCTATGTATAATATGTTTGTATTTACAAAAAAAGAATCTAAGTATGTTTATCCGCATTCTAGATTCCATAACACAAGCTAGTTCAGCTATGCTTACCATGGATCTAGAAAGCGTTGTGTGAAATGTTGTCGAATATTTATTTAAACCAGCGACAGAATCATTTCCAATTATTTATTTACTCTGTTTATTATGTAATATAATATTATTTTAATTATTTCTTGGCATAACTGTAAAATTATAACGTTCGTATGTGCTCTTTATGTGCCTACACTTAAAAAACTAAAGTGATTATTTGTGTAGAACCGCAGATACGACCAAAAGTCGCAATTGCCGCCATCCACACGTGCGGATCCGCGGGCGTCAGCAAATCTATACTAATATTATAGAGCTGAAGAGTTTGTTTGTTTGTTTGTTTGAATGCGCTAATCTTAGGAACTCTACTGGTTCGATTTACAAAAGTCTTTTTGTATTGAATACTCCATTTATCGACGAAGGTTATAGGCTACATATCATCACGCTACTACTCAAGGGAGCAGAGCAGTGATCATTAATCAATAAATCTGGTTGATTTCCATACATTATTTTGAAGACTAAAAAATTACGCGCTCAAAGTGCAAATACTTGATACAGGGATGGATCAAGCTTAGAAACGGACATAGGCTCCCTTTAATCTCGACGGATGGGGCATAAGTGGGGAATTGGGTAAAGGTAGGAGCTTGAGTGGGTGAAGGAGGTAAAGGTGGTACGGGTGGGGGCATGAATGAGGAAGGAAGATATGGTGGAACATTGGTGGGGGAAGGGGATAAGGTTGAGAACAGGCGTGGGGGAAGGGATTAGGAAGTGTGGAGCCATGAGTGGGGAGGTAAAGGTGGAAGCATGAATAAGGGAAGGAAGAAAGGGTGGGTATACATGAGTGGGGGAAGGAGGTAAGGGTGAGGGCGTAAGTGAAGGAGGAAAGCGTGGGTGCGTGAGTGTGGAAAGGGGTAAGGAGGCATGAGTGGGGGACAGAAGAAAAAGTGGAGGCATAAGTGAGAAAAGGGTTAAAGGTCGGGGCACGAGTGAGGTAAGGGAGAAAGGGTTAGGATAAGGGGAAACAGGGGAGAAGTGGGGCAAGGGCTAAGGGAAGAGAGGCGTCAAGGAGTCAAATAGAGTAGAGAGAGTAGAGTAGAGAGTTAAGAGAGCGCTTGAGGGTTCAATGCTTTAAACGCGATTATCGAAACCTTCGACTCAGCGCTAAAATGTACAACACTACGCGATAAGCGACATCTACACGGGCGGAGCCGCGGGGTAGCAGCTAGAACCAACTACATGTCCATTGATAAAGTAATGGATCAAGAAGATGCGTTACATTATCCACAAGAGTGGAATTTTTACATTCTTTAAATCCGACAGGCCGTCCCTCACATTCACTCAAATTAAAAACTCCGATTCCATGTAAATTACTTTCGCGATAACGTGATTGGTGCTACAGTATTGACTGGTCCAGCAGTAGGGCAAACAGTGCTGATACCTCGCATACATATGATACCAACGGATTTGCTTTTTCACTTTAAGCCAATTCAATTTCCGGTGAAGGTATTGTTTGCGGTACCATTTAATAAGGCCCAGGGACAAACAGTTAAGTACATAGGAATAGATTTACCTATTTAAATAACCTAAAACTGAGCATCTACCATTTATTATCCCAGCATCACACAAAGGTTGACTGGTAGAGAATACCTAAGGCAAAAAGCTTTTGTACATTTTATTATTGTACGGGAGTTTTAAAATAAATAAATAAATCCTGAAGGTCATTATGCCCCCCAAAGTCACTATTCCACGCGGACGAAGTCGCGGGCACTGCTAGTTATTTATATTATGGTGAGTTAATGTGCCTTGAGAGAACAAAGAGACTAAATAGGGGCCAAATAAATATTGCAGATAAAAATTAAGAATAAGAACTAGTGACAACCCTGACCAAACTGCGTAAGGTGGCAATTCCGCAAACATCAAAGGCGACGACATCCCGTAAGACTCGTTATACTGTGCTATCGGTTTTAAACATGGAGAAGGAAATGATAGCGGAGATGTTGCATGCAAGGCAATCGAGTCGCGAGCCTTCCATACGTCATAACATAACATAAACTCACGCCTTTATCCCCGAAGGGGTAGGCAGAGGTGCTAGTACCCACATTTCGCCGGTTTATGTTTTGGTCCCAATGTAATAGGTGGCGAGCCTGTTGCCATTAACTGGGCACTTATAAACCTGCGATAAATACACACATAACTTCGAAAACATCGAAAAGTCATTGGTGTGTGCCATGGAAAACCTGGAATCGAACCCGAGACCTCGTCTCAGCAGTCCATTACCCATACCACTACTAGGCTACCACTAGGCTACCGCGGCTGTTCCATACGTCAAAACGACTTAATTGGTCTGTGACGTCACCATCTAGTTCTAGTGAAACGTCCTTGCGTTCGGTTGTCATTTTTGATCGAAATGTCATTTTTCAACGATAAAAATAGCTTTAACCTGGTTTAAAAATGAAGTGTGCAGTACAAGGATGTACAAAGTGTACAGATTAACAATTTAAACATTAAGGGTATAACATTTTATGGGCAGACATTGAATAGTGGAAAATAGTAAGGTGAACAACGAGATGCAGGCCGATATCAGTTGCTTCAACTGCTGGCCTGTTCCCCAATAATAATAATAATAAACTTAGAACAACCCCATGTTAACACACTAGCCTCTAACAAATGGCTTAAAGTAGGAAATGTGTTCCCGGAAACTGAAGGATTCATAATAGCCAATACAAGATCAAATTATCAACACCAAAAACTATAGGAAATATATTATCAAAGAGCCAACTATGACAAACTACAAATGCCGCAGATGCCATTCTCAGTCTGAGACCATACAACACATAACAGGAGCATTCACAACACTCACACAAACAGACTACACTCATAGACATAACCAAGTAGCAAACATTCACCAGAAACTGGCACTTAAACACTTACTCATACAGGACACCAAGACACCTTACTATAAATAAATATACACCACAAACAATACTAGAAAATAACACACACACAAAATTTACTATGAGCGAGCTATATTAAAAGATAAGACTATCCACTATAATAGACCAGATGTGGTTCTTCAGGACAAGATTAGAAAAGTCATCTACTTAATAGATATTGCAGTCCCAAACACGCAAAATTTACAAAAATCAATAACTGAAAAAATAAGCAAGTATGCCGAATTAAAAGAAGAAGTCTTAAGAATCTGGCGACAAGAAAATGTTTATGTAGTCCCGATAGTTCCCTCGACAACCCGTGTCATCCCGAACCATCTTCTCCACAATTTAAAATTAATAGGCTTATCAAAATGTTTATACATCAATTTACAGAAAGCTGTCATACTAAATACATGTAGAATTGTGAGAAAGTTCATGCAATTAGACGAAGACACCACATAATACACACCACAATCTGCGTTTACTTGGGTTAAGCCCGTAAATGCAGTTAAAACCAGCCAAACAGCTGAGAAAAAAACGACAAAAACCAAAATAATAATAATAATAACATTTCATCAGTAAGTCCATTATATTTATATTTTGTTGAAAAAAAAATTATAATGTAGCGTACAGAAGAAATAAGTAACCTTGTCTTACATGTATATATTTTTAATAATAACTCAATCCATTTTATGAAAAATTCATCACAATAATCTCGCCAGAGTTCATTAGCAATTTTAAAAACGTTTTTTTTATTTATTAAATTATATATTTTACTGAAATATATATTTTTTATTTTTTATTGTTGAATATGTTTTGTATTACTGGGAACCCCTTCTTGGGTGAAGGCCTCCTCCATTCCCCTCCAAGCTTCGCGATCTCTTCCCTTCCGTATCCACTCAGGCCCTGCTATCTGGATATGGTTACTGTTATCTGTCTTGTCCTGCATTTTCAAACTTTTAATAATCGCTTCCTCAAGCATGTCGTAGAACTTTTGAACGTTGTTTCTATTGTCCTCCCAAATAATATCTCATATCTCCATAGTTTCTTGTTTCAGGTTGGAAAGGTAATGATCTATTTCTTTTTCTGTTCTAGGTCTCTTCAGGGGTTTACTATAGTTGTATCTAGTTTTCTTAGGTAACTTCAGTTGGAGTGTTGCTCGTACTAGTCTGTGGTCTGAAGGAAAGTTTACATTGTTCAGGACTTCTATATCGATTATTACTTTAGGTTTGTTAGTTAATATGTTTTAGTTCCATGTATCTCTCCGTAGAAGCCAATGATCTTACATTGTAGGTACTGATTTTTAATGTTTTGTATTTCTTTATTTTTCTCGCTGATTTCGTTTAAGATCTGGATAACGTTATTTCTGAGTTCGTTTGCATTGTTTTCATTTTCAGCAACACCATGTAATATTACATTGTTCTTTCTTGCATCTCTCTAAGGATGTACTTTAAATTTCAAATTTAACACTTCTTGTTTGAGTTTTTTATTCTCTTCCATCAGTGGTGTTAATTTTTCGTCTATAGTTTTAGAGAGACTAGTGTTAGAGCGTTTTCACACTCATCCGATATCCGATATCCGACATCCGACATCCGATATCGGAGGAAGTCAAATGTATGAGATATGTATCTTTCTTGCACATTGTCCGGCCCGATATCGGTTATCGGAACCAAAACAGTGGTGTTGGCTCCGATTGGTACATTTCAACACTAGTTTTGGGCAGATGTTTTGCACAATTTTGATTATAAATCGGGAGTGATTAATCAAACTTGTTGCTGTCAAGGCGACCGGAAACCAACTCGGGGGCCTAAATAATTTTGCTATAATACGCAGGATGGCCTTTTTTTGAAAATGATTTGCCTTAATGTATATTATTCTAGAATCCTGTGTAGCGCTTAGTGGCTTGTAGTCAAACTATAAACAAAAATTACAAGCTCTGTTTCTGTTCGGTTTCGCTATAATAATAATAAAATTTTCTTTATTAAAGCAATATTAGCTCATTGGGTTAGTAACAATTTCTTACTGCCAAGTATGTTGTTTACAATAGTTTAATTAATAAACAATGACAAATTAAAAACAGGAATGAACGAAAGCCATAATCAAATTCAAAATCAGAATTAGGTAGATATCAATGTCAAATGATTAAAATTAGAATAATAAAATAATATGCAATGTCATATATATTAAAGAATACTAATAATTAATATTAACTTCTATGACACAGTATAGACCGAGGTATGACCTCATGGCCCCCCGCGTCTCTCTACCCACCCGCATTTGGCCACGCGTCAGCGAGAAATTTGACTGTGGCATCTCCGCTACTTAATCATATTCTGTCCTTCGTGGTTTTAAAACATAGGTAAGTACTTTTTTTTCAATGTTATCATATTTGTAATTTTTAAAATGTCTTTTACATAAACTTTTACTGAATGACTTGTTAGTATACTCACCAGATGCACCAGGATCCACGGCTTGAGCTCCAGACTCTAATTGCTTACGAGCGTCGCCCATATTCAGAGTCTCTACAACGGGTTCAGGACCGTTCTCTGCATTCACCCCCTGCACAGAATAAATGAGAGTAACACATGCTGCTCGTGGAATTACCTGGGGATAGTTGTAAAGCCAGATGTGAAGGGACCCGTGCTGTCTCCCTGTGCGCCTACTCCTCTATGAACAGAGTTTGAATCTGTTCCCCACCACCTGCCTGCTTACTTTATTGGACAAGTATGAACTTCCAGAAAAGAAATCCATGGAATAAAGTGCAATCGCCCACCACAATACACCCTAGCTGTCTCAGTGCGCTCTACACAAAGTGAACTCACACAATCATAGGAGGTGCCTACTCACCATAACCTTTGCTTTAGTCCGGGTTACATCCGAGATTTTGAACTCGGGAGTCCTTAAGCGGTTTTTTTTTTATATTCATAAGTAGGTACCCACTATGATTAAATAATAATAAATAATAATTAAAATCTCACAACAGCATGTACAGGTAAATTAGCTTGGAGAAATTGTTGCGTTTGTAGTAGTGTATGGTCAGCAAATAAAAAAAAAACAACATTTTATTCTTAGTTTTTATTTTTTTAAAGGTTATATACGTTTGTGGCTGGAGCACACCAAATGCGTACACGACTACGCACGCATACGTACTACGTACTAATACGGACGTGAAAATGTGTATCCACTGCATTGTAATCTATGGAACTGTATGAGGCAGACAAGCCAGTTCCAAACATTACAAGCAGTAAATGCCGGCTTTCACTTCAGTGAAGACGTGTATGAATTAGATGTTCTCCGGCCATAAATGTGTTATTCTAATAATTCATCAACGCCAGGCATATCACAATCATCCCCATCCTCGCTTTCATCAGATGAATTATTTAAATTAATTATGATTCGTTCTGATATTGTGTCTAAAGCTGCGTCTCTACCCTCATTTGATATTTGTTTTCCTCCTCAATAGCATGCAGACAAACTTTTCTCCATTCCTCTACAGTTATTGCGTTCATTTTTTCTTCAGCTAATGACATTATAACCTTCATATTCATTGCGACATTCTTTATTGCGACATATGTTTTCACTATCCCCCATATATTTTCTATAGGATTAAACTCCGGATGGTATGGTGGTAAACGCAGCACAATACGACAGCACTCGTAATATTTCGTCTATCTTGTACTCTACAAATCTCACCTTGTTTTGCAGAATCAGTTCATATAATTGAGGCTTAAGCAGCGTGGATGAATGCTCAATGTTTCGAAATGTCAGCCAGTCAATCATTTGCTGTTTTCTAGAATTACTATTCGGTGCAGGATTTTGTATTGAGTTATGATATGGTGCGTTGTCAACAACAACAACACTATTTGGTTGTAAGTTGGGTATTAATTGAGTTTGAATCCACCTTGAATAGTTGTCATAGTTCATATTGTCGTGGTAATCTCCACTTTTTTGGTTGGCTTTTAACCAGGGGCGTAGCTACCGCCGTATTTGCCGTATCAATTATACGGGGCCCCCGGGTCACGGAGGCCCCCAAAGTGTGTAAGGAAAAAGAATAAAAACTTTCTAATTTATTTTATTTTACAAATGACAAAATTCTATAAAGCAATTCCTTTTTTTCCCGCCTTAAGCGTGCGTTTAAAAGTTGGCAACACTCTACATCGTTATGGCGGGCTGCGGCGTTTCCCCGTTTTACTTACTTCATCTTCAACTCAGCGGGGAATTCCCGGGAATCCTTCATCGATATCGCGATGTACGTGTACGTTGTTGTACTTTTTGCATTGGATGTTAAACCACGGAGTGCAGTGCACTGTTTATTTACGCGCTTTATATAAATGTGCATTACATTGTAATTCAGTACAAACAATATTGTTCTTCTGGTTTAGCAGTATTAGTAGTGATTTGTAAAAGAAATGAGTGAAAGGAAAAGAGATTATCCCAGCGGCGCTGAGAAAAGAAAAATTAAACAGAAAAGGGACGAGGTTATAAAATAAGTCCCCAAAATTTCTTCATTTTTTCAGGGACAAGATACTGTGAGTGATTTAGATTGGAAAGGTAAGTACTACCCAACCCATTTATTAGGGGCCTGTAGTGATAAACAAGGAAATCTTTTAATTTCGGTCTGTCCATCTGTCCGTCACAAAAAGTTGTCTCCCCCCTCGATTTTCACAATTATACTGTTTTTAGGGTTCCGTGCCTTGATTTAAAAAAAAACAAAATTCTAACTTATCTATAGGATCGATTTGTTTTGTTGTTTGTCTATCAATCCGTATCGTATCGTTAATTGCGTGTTGAGAACTTCAGATGTGCAGACTCGCTTTCGGGTTCTCGTTTTGTATGGCCACTACGCGCTGCGTTTAAATAGCACCCAGGTGTATAGTAATGCACGGACGGGCTGCAGGTGATTTTGTATCTACTAATAGGTACGAGCACAATCCGCGTAGAGTCTGTGTGGGTCTGAACTGAACACTCTCTAACTGTGACCCTTAGTAACGTTATTTATTTATATATAACTCTTTTTAGTTTAGTATCAAAGCATTCGTATTTATTTTTTAACAATTACTCGTTTATTTTTAGATTCTTCTGACGCATGTTCTTCGTCACATATCCATCCGGAAATAGAAAAAAAGCCAAGCACATACTTTATCAGATGTCCATCCAGAAATCGAGGAACCCCAAGTCAACGATTCTGATATATCTGCAGATTGTAATATAATTTCATCAGATAGAGGAAATTTTGGTGACAATTTAACTGAATGCGAACGAAAAATATTTTTTAAATTGGGTCCATTTAAACCACAAGGACCATTTCCAAAAGTTTCAGATAATAACCGACCTTTTTCGGCTTATTATTATTCATATTTCAATCAGGCAGGCATAAAAATTATAAGACCATGGTTATGTTATTCTAACGTTTTAAACAAACCGTACTGTCATTTCTGTTGGTTATTAGCAGATCGTCAAAACAAATCGTACTCCTCTGCTTGGGTTAACGGTGTTTCGGTTAGAAGCAATTTCACACAAACTATTCTTGACCATGAAAAGTCACAGCAGCATATTAGTGCCTCACTCTCTTATAATAATTGGTTGCAAGGAAATACCATCGATACTCTATTGAAAAGTGAAATCGATAGTAAAATTACATTCTGGAGAGATATACTGCATCGTATAATTAATGTTATAATTACTTTAGTATCTTGTAATCTACCTTTGAGGGGGCATGATTCTGATTCTGGCAATTTCATGGCAATTTCACGTCTGCTTCTAACTATGATGCAACTTTAAAAGAACTTCTTCTAAAACCGAAAGGTGAAATAAATTATTTAAGCCCTACGATTCAAAACGATTTGATTTCTTAGTGCTCGGTACATTTTTTTCTTCACTATTTGAAATTATTAATCCTGTTTCTAAAGCTCTACAGCATGAAAATAATGACTTACAGAAATCTAGTATTTTATTAAGTAATCTTTTAAATAGACTGTGCCAATTAAGAAATCAGAATTCATTTAATAGTTTGCTAAATGAATCCAAAGATTTAGCAAAAGAGTGGGGGTAACAACTGTTTTTAAAAACAGTAGGCGAAAGATAACGAAGCGTTTTTTTGATGAGTTATCACAAGATGAGAGAATTTCCGACCCGGAATCCTATTTCAAAGTCAATGTATACTATTGCTGCTTAGATATATTAATTTCTCAAACTAAAGAAAGATTTCAGAGCCTTTGCAACCTGAGTAGTATATTCGAAATATTACAACCGGAGAAACTCCTATCTTCTTCAAGCGAAGAGATATTAAACGCTTCCGAAAAACTGTCTGCTAAATACAGTAAAGACATCTCACTTAATCTTTGTGACCAATTGAAGGCTCTAAAAACATGCTTAAATTCTGAAATTAAAAAAAAATATTCCATTAAAGAACTCATTGAATTATTACTAGTAAAATTCAATAGTCTTGCATCCAGTTTTCCCAGCATGCTTTTTATTCTTGACCCTTCCAGTTACAACTGCAACGGCAGAAAGAAGTTTTTCTAAATTAAAACTAATAAAAAATTACTTAAGAACTTCGATGGGACAAGAACGACTGTCAGACATCTCACTATTGTCCATAGAGGCAGAAACTTTAGAAAAACTAAAATCATCATCTGCCATAAATGATTTAATTAATCAGTTTGCCGAAAAAAAGGCAAGGAGAGTGAATATTTAAAATTCGATTTTTATTTGTAAAATGGGTAAATTATGTGATAAATAAATATTTCTTCTCACAATATTTTTTTTCTTTTGTGAAAAATCTTTACCTCCATATAAGGGCCTCCAAAAAGATTTTTATACGGAGCCCCGACAAGGCAAGCTACGCCACTGCTTTTAACATAAGCATTTGTTGTTGCATTTGGTATAAAGCCATCCATACCACCGGTATGAACAATGATTAAGCGGTAGCCTTTCGATATATGTTGCTTCAAACCTGAAGTGCTTCCATCTGACCAAGATTTCGAAAGGGTATGTGATGTATGTATATATTTTTCGTCGGTGTAAACAATTGTTCGGCGTTGTTCACGATATTCAGCAATTTTCATCAAATAATTAATTCGCAAGTATCTAATTTCGTGTTTTTCCATAAGAAGTTTCCGGTTATCTTCTGTTTGCTTCCAATAAAAACCTAATGACATGACGTGTTTTCGTAACGTGCTGACACAACCTTTATAATCGATATCTTCTTTCAATTTTGCGTGCAAAGTTTTCAAAGTGGGAACTTCTTTATTTGTGATGTGGAAGTCATGAATTGTTCTTCTGATAACTTGCTGATCAAAGTTATCGATTACTATTGTAGGTTTACGATTCAGTTTCTTTTTAGGAGATTTAAATGTTACTTCCTGATCTGAAGGACGACATTTGCTTTCTGATACTACCTTTCTGACGGATGCTATTGAAATTCCTGTTGATTTAGCAACTAATTGAGTGGGGGTCATAATACTGCTCGGGTTGTTATTACACTCATTTTCGAAATATTTGTACAAACAGTACAAAACTTCTTTAGTTTGAGAAGTCAAAGGCTTGCCTCGACCATGTTTTAACACTGGAGCCATTTTGAATTAACAATATAAAGTTACAACACTTACACACAAATTAAACACTTCAACAAATATTATAACAATAATAACAAACAATAACAACAATCAACAAATACAAAATTTAACAATTAAACTACGTATTAATTATAATTTTTGAATGAAATGTGTGCTTTATGTTCTAACGGTACCAAGCGACTGACGCCGGACTGCACGTGGCACCTGCGGAAAGCGTAAACTGGTTTATTCTGGTTTTGTGCGTGTTTCCACTTTCTACTATCAAGTGACGATTTATTTATTTGTTTTGTTTCGTAATTATTATGGTCAAAACTTTTAACCTATAGCTAAACTACTATCATCTAAAGAACGACACGATATTTTATTGTTTCACGGTAGTCGCCTTCCTTCCTTTCAAGGACGTGAAATCGAATGTTTTTTTTTTTTTATAAGGTCAAAACCTTTTTCTTAAAAATAAAAATTTGTTTTATTGAAAACAAAAATCAGAGTGTTGCCAGGGATAAGTATAAAATTAAATAGTAATGTTAGGATATCGAAACATTTTTGTATAGGCCAGAACGATATAGTGGAAACGCGCTCTGAGATCTGAGTAATATACACCCCACTACATATGCAAAAATTTCTCGAGACTAATTTCACTATACTTTGTACTTTTTTTAAGCTAAGCCAAGCCATATTTGTAATTCTTCTTAACAAGCCCACATATAAAATTGCAAAAATATCAGCATAACCTCTTCGACTGTATATTAATAAAATTAATTAAAATAATGGCATGATTACCAGGATACTTTTCACGTTCTACAATGTATTATTACATGGTGAATACTGCAACGAAAAATATAACTGTTGGAAAAATAACAAACAACTAATAAATATAAAACCAAATATGTGTAGTCCAACTACACGATAACAGCACAGTATTACTACTAGGTACATACAGTAGCGCGACGAATGTACTCACACAGAGCAACGGAGGGGAACTTGCGACGCGTCGGGGGCGCGGACGCGCTGTCCGTCAAATCGCGTCTTTTGCGGGAAAGTTCGCTGAGGGCTACAATTATTAAGAATTTTTTTCATTTCATATATCATAATGGTGCACTATTGTTCCGTTTGCGGATGTCTTTCAACATCAAGTGCCATTAAAGACATACGATTTCATAGATTTCCTCGTGACGCGAGGTAAGCTTATTTCTATAATTTCAAAGTAACGTCTTGAATCTATCGATAGAAGTTACGAATTTTTTTGTTAAATAAACATCAACATTGAAAGAGTTTTAAATTCTTTTATGCAAATAATAGTTAGGTATTATAATTCAATAATCAATTATTAATCAGTACATATCTACAACTAGTTTCTCTCGTCAACAATCGTCGCATTTCCGAATGTAAACGAAAGCTGATTTACATAAGTACCTATCCATGAATTATGAGATTTATCGTGTATAATAATTAATCTAAAAACGTCTGAAAAAAAGTGTCACAAAAGTATCTTGCAGTAGGTACAACACATGTAAATGTATTTCAGTGGACTGCAGTGGGCTAATTGCTTGATTGATTGATTGCATAATAATTATATTTATAGCCTTTTTTTTTCTGACAACCCTTGCACATTTGCGACGAATAGAGTAGGTACATACGCAGGCGGCGGCATCGTCCGACATCAAAGGCGTTTCTTCACTGTATGTAGTAGTAACACTGTGCTAACAGTACAACTAGCACTATCGTAATCGAATCTTAAACATATTGAGAGAGCGGAGCATTGCGATCCAGTAGGCGTTACTATTATGCATATATATATTTATCAATACGATAGTTTTTCGTGCTAGGGGTACCAAACGAGAATCATTAAAAGTTCTTATCACACAATACTTACATTGACTTCACTGTTCAAAGTAGGTGCACAAGTAGTTGTCTCTATAAGCGATCCGTCACTTGGAGAGTAGTCAACGTCTCTCCCTGCGACCCTCATATTGTGAGCTTTGGCATACCGTGCAGCTGCTTTAACCAAGTGCGTCTCGCTATCAATGTTCAAGGTATCGTAAGAGAATACTGTAAGGACTGTGTTCAGCTCTGCATCTTCAAACTTGCTGTCTTTCAGTATGTCCAACGTGTCCATACTGAATATCTGTAATTTTCAGAGTAATGGTAGAACTACTTATATAAGCCTCCGTGGCATAGCAGTAGTGAACGAGGTCGCTACGCAGGAGGCGCGGGTTCGATTTCCGCTTAATGCAAATATTTGTGCATGTGCAAATACCCATAGTATTTGCATTGGTCTTGTCGTACCCCGAAAAGCATGTTTAGCCGTTGGTCCCGGTTGCCATACCAACATCTATGACAATCGTTATGGGTAGTTGAAGCCCTCAAAAATCCAACAACTGGTCTGACTGCATTGCTTCGATATCACCTTTGGGTTGTGGAGGTCAGATGACAATCGCTTCATAGAAAATATCGAAGTTCAGCTTAATCCGCAGTTATACTGGTAAAGCGGACCCCAGACTCCAGGTGCAACTGAGATCAATGCTATTAGGAAGGAGATTGTTTTGGAAATTTTCCGAGTTACGATTTACAATAAATGATGACCCCAACTTTAAGTGGTCTGTATGTAAATAAGTGTAAAATATGTAACAAATATTATCACATAATACCTTTTAATAATAATACCTTTTCACACTTCAGCAACAATTCTTTTTCTTCATACTGCTGTGCAAATTCTAATAATTGCCACACATTGCTTGTATCCACATGGTCCCAAAGATATCTGCTACATTCTTCAAGAAGATGCTGCAAAATGTACTTTTTTGCTGCATAATACAGGTTACATGCTTCATCAACGGAGTTCATGTGCACATTTCCAGTGTAGATGTATCTGCAAATGGAAACATTTCACAGTTTAAAATGTTCATATTGACTAATAACCGCAAATATCTATGTTCGTGTAAGGCTGCTATAGGTGGGTAAATTTCAGTATTGATTTTTTGCCCGTCTCCGTGCCGTAGCAGCAGTGAACATGGCTGCTACACAGGAGGCGCGGATTCAATACCTGCTTAATGCAAATATTTGTATTCATATGAATAAGGGGAATTTGCATTGGGCTGGTCGTATCTCGGAGAGCACTTTAAGCCGTTGGTCCTGGTTGCGCATGTTAAGCCATTGGTCCTGGTTGCGCACGTTAAGCCTTTGGTCCAGGTTGCCATAGTAACATATAGGGCAGTTGTTACGGGTAGATGGAGCCCTCAAAAGTCCAACAAATGTTCTAAGTGTAATGTTTTGATATCGCCTTTGGGTTGTGGAGGTCAGATGGCAGTTGTTTCACAAAAAATGTCGAAGTTTAGCCAAATCCGCAGTTGGTCTGGTAAAAGTAGACCCCAGACTCCAAGTTTATAGCTTCGGATATGATTCGGATTAAGGCTAGGATGATAGGACAGTGAAATCCAATTGGAACAATTAAGTAGTTACATCGAAACCAAAAATACAGTTAGCGTCAGATCGATCTGGACTAGCAAAGTACTCAAAATGATTTTAAAATCACCGATAACTGATGTTAAAACTAAGCTTTTTTCTGATTTCAATTGTATTACCGTCGGAGCTAACCAAGGCATTAAGATTATTTCGAATACTTTGCTAGTCCAAATCGATCGTCCATGAGCATAATTATAATATCTGTCACAACTGCAACCTGTGTTGCTTACATTAAAGAAAAATTTATTATACTCACTTTAAGAGTAGTTTAAAAGTCTCCGGCTGCATATCTGTTATGTGTATTGGATAAATCTCCGATAAATCACCATAGAACATGGCCTCAAATACACAAGATGCCAGTGCCAAGATCAGCTTGTGACTGGCAATTTTTTCTTGATGGGGTTCAACTCCCACCAAAAACATGCAATCCAAGTACTGCGCTGTCTCCAACAAATAGCATCCTCTTTCATTCACTTCAACGCAAAGCTGATTATCAGTATCCCCTTTCATGGCACGATTGTTTAGGGAGACTACAAACAAGACAAAATATAAAGTTACAGTTATAGAAACTATTCTTACCCCACGCAAGAGTTATGACCAAAGAATATGGGGCTTGAGGTCTATAAGATTACAGGAAGACAGTGCAATTGAATGTCAATACATCATCAGCAAACAGCCTTAGGTACTTGACAGTTACTTATTTCTTGGTTGTAGTTTCGTGGTATGTAGATTAAGAAAATAAAAGTTACAAAGAATATGTAGCAAATATATTATTATTATTACATTTGATAGGTTACTAACTAAACTTATATTAAATTATGATAATTATATAGAATAATATCAGAAAATTAACAGTTACCTATATAAATCGAAATTAACAGTGATTTGATCCTTATGTTAAATAAAATAATTGTTATAAACCGGTTTTGTATTTTTTTTTTTTTTTTTTTTTCCCCTTGGCACTAGCAAGCTGTGTGCCAACGACAAAGTTAAGGAAACTACTAAACATTAAAAGGTATTACCGAGGAAAGGAATAGGAACGGAATTTGGATAATTAGATAGGTTTACCTAATAGTTAAGTCCAAAAAGTAAATTAAAATACATATAAAGGATCTTAAAATATATACTTAACTAAAAGTCATAATTACAATTTAATATCATTAAGTAGAAGAAAAGAGGAAATAACATTATAATATAGTATGGGATTCATTAATAAGCAACTCATTCGGGTAGGAAGAGGGACCGACAAGGAAATGATAGAATGCAGGAATGAGGAACGGTCATAACGCGGACATGAGAAGAACATATGATCAATGTCTCCAACATCCATTCCACAATCACACAAATCGCTGTCTACAATTTGCAACCTAGCAAGGTGGGAGGGAGTACAAACATGACCTAGCCGCATTCGTATAATAATTGAAGCTGATAACCTTGAACATTCAACCCTACTAAACCACGGTTTTCGTGGGATTTCAGGTTGAACATCGAAATATCTCTTACCTTTAAATTTACAGGAATCTGTGAAATATTTAGACCATCGATCTGTTAAGAAATTCATGGGCAAATTCACGAGATCATGACAATATAAGGTATAAGGATAAATATCACCATCGTGAACTGCTTCTTTTGCAAGTTGGTCGGCTTTCTCATTTCCCCAAATTCCACAATGGCTAGGTACCCAAGTAAATATAACAGAGTGACCTTTAGATCGGCAAATATTAAGTAGTTTTCTGATGTCAAAGATAATCGGATAATATGGTTTCTTAAATGGGAACTTATCTATAGATTGAAGCGCACTTTTAGAATCGGAAAAGATTACAGTCTTTGGGAGCTTGGCTAATAGTACATACTCTAATGCTTTCAAAATACCAAAGCACTCTCCAGTATAAACTGAAGTTTCAGGGGGAAGCTTAACCTTTTGTGAAATTTTAAATTGTGAATGATAAATGCCTATACCTACACAAGTAAAACTACTTTTAGAAGAGTCAGTAAAAATATGGTGCCATTCACACCAATTTTCGTCCACTGTCTTATTGAAATTAAATTTAGCATCTGGGTCTCCTTTATTTATACCTATACTATAGCAGATGTCAGGTGCAAGGATTAATGATTCATAGGATATATTGTCAAAAAGGGCAAGCGATGGCGAACGAAAGACCCGTCCATGTATTGAATGAAATTTCCTATAACTGTTAATTATGCATGGAGTGCTTTGTCGTCTCCAGAACTTGGAGTTCAGGACAAGCTGATCAAGAGCATCTAGTTTTTTATGTAATAAATGGTTCGTTGATTCCATTATTTTAAATATAAACCTATCCGATAGGTACTGGCGCCGGAGGTAAAGTGGTGGATCCTCACACTCTACCTGCAGGGCATTAAGGGGGCTTGATTTCATTGCGCCCGAAATGATTCTCAGAGCCTTGGATTGTATGTCATCTAATTTTTTGGTACCTTTTTTGTTGCCCCCGTCTAAAAGGAATGTTCCATAATCTAGAACACTGCGAATGATTGCATTGTATAAAAGCTTAAGGCTAGTGGGATGAGCACCCCACCAAACACCCGTCAAACATCTCATAATGTTAAGCAAACGTTCACACTTGTTCACAACATACATAAAATGCGGCTCTCCAGTAAGTTTCTTGTCTAAAATTAGACCTAAAAATTTTACGGAGTCTTTTACGGGTAAAGTAGAGTCATTAAATTTAACTATGGGATCAGAAAACGCTTTTTTTCTAGAGAAAACAACAACAGTGCTCTTGTGAGTTGATAGGCTTAGTCCATTTTCATCCAGCCAACATTTTAGTAATTTGTGAGAAATTGTTAACGACTCACAGGCGTTGTTAATGGATTTATCTATAGAATATAATAATAGATCATCAGCATACTGTAAGATATTAACTGTGCCCTTCAGCGAGGGCTCCAAATCATAAGTATATATATTAAAAAGTAAAGGGCTGAGTACTGATCCTTGTGGAAGACCTTTAAAAACTGAATGAGTTTTTCTGCTACCATCAGTAGAGTACACGGATACATATCTAACGGATAGTAAGTTTAAGATAAAGTTACCTAAAAGATGCGGAATTTTAAGAGCTATTGATTTGCGTTTTAGGATAGATAATATGACATTATCATAGGCACCATTGATATCTAAAAATGATGCAACCACAGATTCGTTATTTGAAAACGCGAGATGAATATCAGTAGTGAATACACTTATACTATCTATTGTACTATTTCCTTTGCGGAAACCAAACTGGCTTCTTGATAATATGTGTTTACTCTCAATGTACCATTCCAGACGGTTTTTAACAAGGTGCTCAGCCACTTTAACAAGAACAGACGAAAGAGCTATTGGTCGGTATGATTCAGCATTGTTGGGTGGTTTACCAGATTTTAAAATTGGGATAACCTCTTGGACACGCCAAGAAGAAGGGATGTTCCCAGAGGCAAGAGCAGAGTTAACTAGTTTTAAATAGTAATTTAGACTATCATCACTTAAATGAACAAGAAAAGAGTAAGGTATACCATCTTCACCAGGGGCAGAATCTTTAACGGACGATAGAATCCCCTTCAGCTCATACAAACTGAAGGGCATGCACAAAGGAGTACCCGTGTGAATGACAGGGAAAAGAGCTGTGGTGGGAGAGTGTGAGTCTTTCTCTGCAACATAAGGAGGAGCTAATATATTAAGAAAACTGTTAGTCAGAGAAGAAGGTAGTTGATACTGAGAGGATGAGTCATTGAAAGCAGATCTAAACCGTTTAATGCTACGCCACACCTCTGAAGGACACGTTGTCGGAGACAAAGAGGCACAAAAAGCTCTCCATCCTTGAAACTTTTTTCCCTTAAGGATGGTACGGGTTTCTTTCAATGTTTTTGTAAGTTTATCTAAGTTTTCGGGTGACATATCTTCAGCATATATTTTCTCAGCCTTTTTCCTTTTTTTAACAGCATCAGAACAGTGTGCATCCCACCACGGTGGTAACGGAATCCTATTGGAGGAATTATTCTTAATGGGAAACAATTGATCAGCAACATTAATCAGACACTTGGCCAAAGCGTCGTTGCAATCATTCTCGCCACCACGCACAATTTCTGGTAGTAGTGAAATATTGGCATCTACTTGGGTTCGAAATTGGTGCCAATCAACATTATTTAATTTGTACTTTAATCTGGGGCATCGCTTTTTGATTAAAGGACTACTTATAGGTGAGGAGATTATAATTGGAAAATGGTCACTTCCATAAGAAGATGAAAGAAGGGACCACGACAGTGAGGAGGCTAGGTTAGGTGTACATATTGATAGATCCACAGCACTAATTATTTGGTTTGGACCTGTACGGCGAGTGGGTTGACCCGAATTTAATAGGCATAAATTATGATTGTCCAAGATATTCAAAAGTTTTCTACCATTACTTCTCGTCTCGCTACTTCCCCAATATTGATGGTGACAATTAAAATCACCCATAGCTAAAAAAGGTCTATCAAGCGAAGAAATTACGTTTTCTAACTCTCTTATGGCAGCATTGGTAGCATACGGAATATATACAGACACAAAAGAAATATTTTCAATAATTACACCAACAATATCAATAAGAGAAACGTTATTATTTGCAAATGGAATACGAGTAAATGGTAAATTATTTCTAATCAACATGGCTACACCACCGTAGCCGTCATTTCTGTCACTACGTATGGAGGTGTAACCTCTAATACCAAATAATTGCCAACCTAATAGCCAGGTTTCTGATAGAGATATTATAACGGGATTAAACTTATTAACAAGATGAAGAAGATCAGTTTTTTTAGGAATTACTGATCGGCAATTCCACTGGATTATGCTGTCCATTACTGTATTGATTGTTTGGGGAAATGTTTGCAAAGTCATTGATGTCGGCGTGGGACGGCTTTATAATTTTTTTATGAATTAACATACCAATAAGGTTTTTAATCATGTCAACAATGCAATCTAGATCATCACTTTGATGGAACTGGGACTGTGCGGGCTCTTTTGATTGAGATAATCCGCAACCATCATTTGGAATTGGAAATCGAAACTCACTAAGGATAGCTTTATGGGCTGCCTGATCGTAACCCTGTGTTAATTTCGCAGGAGCACGTGGCTTTTGCCAAACCGTTTTCTTGTAAGAAGTCGGAATGTTATTAGGACCAGATTGGGAAGATGGTTGAGCAGATTTATAAGGGCTAGAAATCAAAACCTCAGCAAATGACTTTGACACTGGTGGATGAAGTTTTAATGCTTCTACATAAGATAAACAGGAATGAGCCATAGAATGCTTTATATCTTTTTGCCTTAGAAATTCAGGACAACTTTTACTAATTGCAAAATGCCTTCCAGAGCAACAAATACATGAAGCATTATCTTGCTCAACAGAACATGTTTCTCCTAAATGGTTTTGAGCACATTTGTAACATCTAGGTTGGCCAGACCGGCACTGATTCTTGGTATGTCCGTAACGACAGCATCGATAGCACTGAATAGTGGGATAAACATAGATGTCAACTGGCAGAGCATTGTAGCATATGTAAACCCTTTTGGGTAACACTTGACCATCAAGGGTGATTACAACAGACTGAGAGGGCTTCCATGTGTATGTACCATTTACATAGACCTTATAATTTAACCGTCTCACTTTTAATATCTTCCCACAGCCAATTGGGACAGATAAGTTATCTAAAATTTCATCAAGTGACCAGTCAGCAGGGACTCCACGGACAAGCCCCATTCTGGTGATATTAAATGTTGGCAGAAATGCCTTAAGATTACTGTCTAATGAACTACATTTGTCAATAAAATTGTTAGCACTTATAAAATTTGTGAAGGAAACAGTGCATTTATTTCGTCCTATCCTTTTCACAGAACCTGTAACTATATTTTCAAATTTATTTTTCTTCAGAAAGTTACCAAAGGTAATGGGATGTAAACTAGTAGGGCTGTTATCCATATCAGCTTTACGTTGTACATGGACTAAGTAAGGTGCAGCATCAGTTTCTATGTACTCTCTCCGACCAATTTGTATAGGTTCAATCTGGTTGACTGGTGCAGTACTATTAATATTTATTTCAGGTTTAGCATCAGTGTGTGTTGGATTGTGAGATGGAAGAGATAGACAGTTGCACTCATTTTCATTACAAACATTAGAATCCTCTTTCAGGTTAACTACTCCTTTATTATTTTTTTTCTTTTTATGACAACTTTTGCACACTCTATGTTGCCTACGTTTTCTGCTTCTGTCATTACCTGTTACTGAATTATCAGTATCTCTACCGCTACCCTGAATGGATGCGTCCGTGTCCATACCTTGATCGATTGTGACGTAACTAGCCACGGGGGGATTTAAGCCAGAGCTTAAATCCCCCATGAAATTTATAGGCGGATCGTTCATACGATCCTGACCTTATAAGAGATTACCATATAATAAACAATATAAATAAACTTACCAAATAAACACCTAAACTACACAGAATATAAGAAGATTACTACTAAGTTATTAACTATACAAATTTTCAAACCAATCTAATTATTTTACACGTTTAAATTAATTTTAAAATTTTCGAAAGAAAAAAAACACCCGCTCAAACCGAAGTTTCCCGCGCTTTTCCGGTTTTGTATTTCCAAAATATTTCGAACAATCCAACTTGTTTTTTTTTCTGAAGTTTTTTGGCCTGGTTACAAGACCTTTAAGCCATGTCTTTATTTAGTTTTGTTTATTCACTTTTCATGACGATGACGATGAGTGATGATTGCCATGACGATGACGATGATTTCTGCTTCAGTAAAGTTGTGGGGACTTTACTGAAAGCTCCCCCAGGAGATTTGGAACGAATACGAAATGTCACAATTCACTGTAATATCCCACTTTCCTACACTTGTGTGAATTTTCCAAGACGTTATGTCTGAAAATCCACCACTTTTACACATAAAAACTCGAATTCACACCAATTTCGAAAAATAAAATAATACCGCGATGTGCGTTTTCCCGCGCTCGCGCCAAAACTCATCCAAAGTTGTTCCCGCTTGCCAGTGTTACCAGCTAGCTAAAATGATTTTATGCCAACCGTTTTTGTTGCTGTTTTAATTAACTTGCTTTGTTGGAAAGTGAATATTATGTGTAACAAAATTGATTCTCAGAACTTTGTTGTTAGTAGATATCGGGAATGCGTGTAGGTAAAAAAAAAAAAAAATTGGGTGAGCCAATACTTTTAAATTCCGTTGCAAACATTTCAAAGATGTTTGATTATTATGTTACATTAATTGTGTTTAATTTTGTTACACCTTATATAAATTAATTTGTGTTTTTGCCTCTCGGAATCATTTTGTTATGATGTTGAGCTGATGATAGAAACCTAACCAAACGATTGGTGAAAAATAAATAATATTATATAATATAATATTTTAAAATAGAGACACTGTAAGGTTGAAAAATAACTGAATCTACAGACTAGGTGATCTAGGTAAAAACGCTTGCTATGCTTGATATCGATTAATCTATGATATAGATATAGTATAACGAGTCTTACAGTAGTTCGTCGCCTTTAATATTTGCGGAAGAAATGTAGTCTTTCGCAGTTTTGTCAGGGTTGTCAGTGTTGTCACTATATTTTTCATTTATTATCTGCAATATTTATTTAATCCCTATTTATGGTTATTTAAAATTATTTTCAGAGTTCAAAACAATAGTGAATAATTAAAATCCTATGGACAAATTAAAACTCGAGCAGGAATCCCTATTATCGAATTGCATTGTTAAGGGTATTTACTAAACAGTGTGACCGTGTCCGTTCTAAAAATGGTTATATATACTAAATTAAAATGACATCAATCCATACTACTTAATATTATAAATGTGAAAGTAACTATGTCTGTCTATTACACTATAACGTCTACCAGTAACCGTCTAACCAGAACTTATGTTGAATTACAAAGATACTAATAAAGTACTAAGGAAGTTTAGACTTGATAATTATGTTATGACTTGATAGTTATGTTATAATGCAATGGAATTATATTAATATTTACTGTATTCAGTAACATAAAGGTGGTAGAAATTGGATGGCACAAATTTGTCACAATTTCCACCGGGTTCACCCTCCATAATAATCCAATCGCGGTTGGATTGCGTTCAGGGGGTTTTTTTACGTGCGGGGAATTCCTACAGATAAATCCCCCCCCCCCCCCCCGGCTCCGGAGGTTATGTCGCACTCGAACCGACTTAACCGCATGCCGTCTGTGGGTCGATGTCCTAGACAGAAGGTGAGGTTGTCTCGCGACATATCCCTCGCACCCCGGCTGACCCAGGGCCATTCCTCTTGGTTTGGCCCTACTCGGGAGGTAGGATCACGCGGTCCCCGACTCGCCCCCAGGACCGTCACAAGCTCCCGCCTCGGCGTCTCGAACGTCGGACACTCGGTGAGCGTGTGCAGCCCCGAGTCCACACTCGCGTCGCAGCGATGGCACTCGGGAGTTGGCTCTATGCCCATCAGATGCAGGAACCGCCAGAAGTTACCGTGTCCGGTAATGACCTGCGTTCAGGGGTCAGCAAGTGCATAGCCGGGGAGGGGGGATTGTGGTCGCAGCACAAGTGGGACCGGTGGGTCTTGGCGTAGTCTAGTGGAGGGTGGTGCGGGGCGACGCGCCGAGCAGGGAGACCTGTAGAAACGGTGGTGCCACTGGCCGCCCGCGGCATACTACAGGGGCCCAACCGGGACTAACCACCCTGGGAGGCTGCCCCACCCGGTCGCGCATAATCCCGATATGGCTCGTCCTGCCGGTTGGTGACCGGATGAGGGAGCCCGGCGACCATACGCGGGAGGGTACGGGGGCCCGTCCGTTCGGTGCTTCGGTTCTCGTCATACCTCACATTCATAGCTAAAATCAATATCCCACACTTTGTCACGTGGTGCTGCGACAACAATCGCCTCTTTTTTCACGCCTTCTCTCCTCTTCATCCTCATGGCAGCGCACAATAACAGTAGATTGGTCTACACAGCGGCAAAAACCTCTCCCTCGGGCTCGCTATTTGAGGTGGAGTCCAGGAAGATGTGGACTCCATGCAAACCTCAACGCCGTCCACCAACACTTGGAGATGGCGAAACCAGCAATGCTGTTTCTTACGGAGACACAAATACGCCGCCCTGATGACACGACCTACTTACTCTACCCCGGCTATGTCCTTGAGGAGAATTTCCACGCAAAAGCCGAAGTGTGCGTGTTTGTTAGGGCGGATGTTTGTTGTCGCCGTTTGCGCTGCCTAGAGGACCTATCCTTTTCCACCCTTTGGGTACACATAGACCATGGTTCTACGAGTCAGATCTATGTGTGCCTCTACCGCTCCCATACAGGAGATGCCGAGACAACTCGACACTTTGAATACCTGAGTCAGGCGGCAGATAATGCGCAGGAGCGGTTTCCGAACGCTGAACTGGTGTTTTTGGGGGATTTTAACGCCCACCATGAGATCTGGTTGGGCTTCGCGGGAAGAGCCGCCCATGCATTTGCTCTGGCGCATGGCCTGACCCAATTGGTACACGAGGTCACTAGGATACCGAAAAGGTCGGACCATGAGCCCTCTCTGCTAGACCTTCTGCTGACGAGTCATCTGGACAAGTACAGTGTTTCGGTGAGCGCCGCTTTAGGTGAATCCGACAATTGTCTGGTCCGTTCCGAGGTACCCATTTTAGCGCCCCCACGACCCGTGCAGGGGAGCCGGCGTCTCTGGCACTACTCGTCAGCCGACTATGATGGTCCGCATGACTACTTTGCGTCCATCCCGTGGGTTGAACGCTGCTTTGAGGGTAAGAACCCATCGGAGAGCGCAACTGCTGTCGCTGAAGAGATCAGTCTAGGCATGAAATACTATATCCCCTACACTGATGTCGGTGTCCGCGGAGCGCGTCCATGGTTCGGGCGTGAGTGCGCGGAGGCTGGGTAGGGGTGCGAGCTACGATCCCAGCGTGGGTCACTTCAAGGCGGCGTACAACAGAGCCACAAAGGTCTGCAAGAGAGCTTACGTCAGAGCGGATGCCCAGCGCATAGCGCGGCTTGGTCAGGAGCTAATGGCGCATCTCACGGGCAGCTGTGGCTACTGGCGACTGGCTAAAGCCGTGCAAGCTAACTTCTGCCAGCCTTCGCTGCCCCCGCTGCGCAATCCCGATGGATCCCTGGCCCATGAGCCGCAAAAGAAAGCAAATTTGCTGGTTAACCTCTTTGCGGCCAACTCCCGAGTCGATGATACCGACATATAGCCGCCGACACTGCCCATCAGTGATATTCGTATCAGGTAACGCGATGTCCGAGCAGTACTGCAGTCACTCGATGTCCGGCAAGCTAGTGGTCCGGACGGTATTCCGGCGGTGGTTCTGCAAAAATGTGCAGCGGAGTTGTCTCCAATGCTTGCACTGCTGTACCGGCTGTCCTACAGCTCTGGTACAGTGCCTTTGGCTTGGAAAGAGGTGAATGTACAGCCGATCCCCAAGAAGGGGGATCGCTCATACCCAAACAACTATCGACCCATAACCGTCACCTCAGTGCTATGCAAGGTGTTCGAGCACATAATTAACAAACAGCTCATGCGTCACCTTGAAGATCACTCCCTAATTAATGACCGGCAATATGGCTTCAGGCCGAAACGGTCAGCGGGTGATCTTCTGGCGTATGTTACCCATATTTGGGGTGAGGCTATGGATAAGCACGGCGAGTCATTGGCAATTTAGTCTTGACATCGCCAAAGCTTTCGATATAGTGTGGCACAAATAGCTTCTTTCCAAGCTACCAGACTTTGGTCTGCCTCCTAGACAGTGCGACTAGGCTGCCGGCTTCTTGCAGGAGCACCGCAGGGGACCGTCCTATCGCCAACTCTCTTTCTTCTGCATATCAATGACATCCTGTCGACCGGCAGCATTCATTGTTATGTGGATGATAGCACCTTGCACACGAGTTATCATGGACGTCCTGCGGAAAAAAGGCAGCTTCTTGTCACTAAGCTTGACCAGATCCTGAACCACATTTCCCAATGGGGCTCTGAGAACTTGGTCGAGTTCAATGACAAGAAGACGCAGGCATGTGCGTTTACAGTAAAGGTATCTTTTCTTCCCCTTCCCACTCTTCAGAGCACGCCACTGCCACTGCAGGACAACCTTAATATCCTCGGTATGTTCGCTGCAAACTGAATAACAAAAACTACATCGAGAGTATCATCAAAACAGCCTCGCGTAAATTCGGAGTCCTGAATAGAGTGAGCCGGTTTTTCACGCCGGAGCAACGGTGTCTTCTATAGAAGACACAAATTCGTTCCTGCGTGGAATACTGCTCGCATCTCTGGGATGAATCCGCAAAGTACTTATTAGATTCCTTCGACAGGTTGCAACGACGTGCGGTCCGCATTATCGGAAATCCTGAGGTCACGAATACCCTCGAGCCTCTGCAGATGCGTAGATATGTTGCTTCCTTGGCAGTATTTTACCGTCTCTACCATGGTGAATGTTCTGATGAGCTATTCCAATTAGTCCCACCCTCTCCTTTCCTATACAAGACAACACGTGTAGGACTTAGATGTCACCCACATACGGTGCAGAACATTCCTTCAAGAACTAAGCACGTGACTCTTTCTTTTGTCGCACCATTAAGATCTCAAATTCCTTGCCAGCTCACGTGTTTCCTTCTTCCTACAGTCCCGAGTCCTTTAAGCGGGGCATGAAAAAGCATGTGATGAGGCCGTCAAGCTGAGTGCCACCATTGTGAACATGGCACGTGTATATAATGGTGGCCCTCTTTCCTGAGACTTTGCAATTAGTTTACCATCAGGCGAGGTAAAGTCAAATTGACGTGTCCTATATAAAAAAAATATCACACAGTACCTATGTATTCAATAGATACCTAAAAATAATCTGTCTAATACTGAATTGATTCTGAATATTTTTATATTAAAAAAAAAACAGTCATTATAAGATTGATTACATTTTCATAGGTATTTTTCAATGAGTCCAATAAGACAAATCCTACATCCCCTTGATTTAGATGGGAGACCTTGTTTTAGATGCAATATGACTAAAAAAGACCACTTCCTGTATTTAGGTTCTACATTTTTTTCTTTTGAAAAAATCTTTTGCTTCCGTTGATGGTTTTGGTTGTTTATAAACTATCTATAATAATGATGGTGCTTTAGTAAGTTTTTCATTCAGAGGGCCAATTCTAATAAAAATATATTCATTACTCTATCTCGTGGATTGCATCACTTAATTTGTGGGATTCCCCTAAAATAAAATTGTTTTTATCTTCGACTTCTCTTTAACGGTCACTAGCCAAGGAATTCCCTAGAAATAACTATTGCTTGTCGCCAATGGGTTTAGGGAATTTCCCTTATTTCTATTTCTGACTCCATTTTGAACAAAACGCATGGAAATTAGTGTTGCCTGTCAAAAGTACCAAAAAAGAATTGCCAAATCGGTAGAAAATCGAGAGAATTTCCATGTATTCTCGGAAATCGTAGAAAAATCGTTGCATTTCGGTAGACCACGGCACATTTCGGTAGGTTCGAGACCACTGATGATAATCGTATTAAGACGCTGTGTGCGTAGAGAATTGCACAGCTGGATATTTAATTCTTTAAAATACCGGTGAGGGTTATACAGTTTCAATGACTATATCAATCTCTTATCAGTCTAAAATCATACACCTACTACTCCACTTGAAGTTTCCCACCCTCATCCACAATACTGCAATCATAGTACCGTTAAAAAACTCTTATTAGTCAAGCAGTTCAGTTGTGTAGCAGCTGTGTAAAGTTAATCATTCCTTAATCACTTTTACTACAGGTACAACTGTTAAACAGCATTTTTTTTTATTAGTAAGGCGGTTTATATACCTACATACCTGCTTTAATGACTGCCGGATATGTTCAGTTAAACTTTGTCCTGTATTCTGTGAGTTAACTTACCAATTTTATCAATTCATAGGAATCCCTAGTTTGTGGAATTCGGGATTCGATACAGATTGGCAACACCGATGGAAAACTCTGGAGGTAATTGTAGTAATTAAGTGGGTAAAAATAAGTACTTATAGAAAAAACCTAAGGTAAAAATAATACAAAATGATTTATTTCTTCCAAAGGTCCTGAAGGTATGCATGTTACACATTAGACGATTCAGTTTATGTCTTTAATGGCGCAGTAGTTGTAGTAAGTGGGTTGAAATAAGTATAGAAAAAAACTAAGGAAAAAAAAACAAAATGATTTATTACTTCCAAAGGTGTCAGTCAGCAACACAGCAACAGCATTGCACACTTTTACGGCGATATCTGTTAGTAGGAACTCAGAATACATTTTCACAATAATATCTATTTATTTTCTTAACTATAATTCTTTCTTCTTGTCAACTCGAATGAGGCGGAGTCATCTTCTTTTATGCGGTTACCCCATTTTACGAAGCTCTCGGAGAAAATGGACAGTGCTTTCCCTAGAAATTATAATATACCTGTGTAGATGTTTTCTACGAATTATCTGATATACCTACCTACATGACGTTAAGTCTTCAAATTCGCTAATGAGAAGAGAGGCCTTTTCGTTAGCCGAGTCAAAAGTCAAAGAGATAAAAAGATTAAAGCAGTTTTTTTGTGTAAGTTTCACATTTGCTAACAATGCCAATATGGAGTGCGCGGAATTGGCAAAACACCTAAATACAGGGAAGGTCACTATCTACAGCGATAGCTAGGCGGCGACGCTGAAGGCACTTGGTAAGCTTGATGAAACCACCTCAGTGGTGGTAAAGGAGTGCAAAAAGGCGCTGGAAAGTCTGGCCAGCACAGCAGACGTGTAGCTTGTCTGGGTACCGGGTCACGAGGGGAACTCGGGCAATGAGACGGCTGACGAAATGGGTAGGAAAAGAGCCGATGAAAACCAGGTAGGTCCCGAACCCAGACTGCCAATCACCGAGGGTGTCAACAGCCGAAACATAGTTGCAAAGACCAAACGCAGACGGAAATCCTCGCCTTTAATCAAAATCATTGACACAAAAAGAACAAGCCAACTAACTAAACTATCCAGAAGAAACATGTGGCTTGTCATAGAAGTGATAACAGGACACTGCCGACTGAACAGGCACCTGACACTAATAGGAGCGATAACCCAGATGCCCGGAATGCATGGATGCTGAGGAAACCAGCCTCCACCTGCTGGCCGAATGCGCCATGTACTCCCTGAAAAGATGGGAAATCATGGGAACGGATAAACTATAATCAGAAGACTACGATCTGAAGTAGGTTCGACGAGACACCGTGATTGCCGGACATTCCATATCCTCCAAAGGGGAAAAATAGGGGAAATGGGTGAAATGGGTGAAATGGTCCACACCTGAGGGCAGATCACCCATCCGGGCTACGGCATCCCCTGCTGGAAGTAAGTAAGTAAAGATTTTGGAAATCTCGATTGCCACACCCAGTAGTCGAACCGACTTAAACCCGAAAAAATAACACCATGTATTTTTATGGCATCAGTCGGTAGTGTCAACTAAATTCAAATTCTCTTAACAAACATGGTAAATGAAATGAAAAGAATTCCCCGAAATTTAAATTTTTAAATTAAATTTGATAAAATAAAGCATTTTAATTCAAAGGTCCATCTAATATTATATTAAAAATGAAATTCTATTTTTAAATTACTTGTTTCTTTTTTCGTGCGTATAACTCTGTTGATTAAACCCCACGCCGTCTCAGGTCAGGTAAGGTGGCCCAATAGGGCAATTCTCTCGCCATCGGGGCCCAGGGTAAAGGTTTCCGATCAAGCACCCCAAATTACTAGTGGAATACTAGTGCAAGTAGCCGAATTATCATTGCGATACGTTAAAAATGACTAATTTCTGCATGATTATAAAAAAAAGACCTTCTTACCTAACCTAGCCACAAGTCGGATTCAATCCGGCTACTCGTTGAACCGTTTCAAAACAGCCCTGTTTTTGATAACGGCTAGCCGTAATGTAATACGGTGGATTATAAAATGTGACTGCGACATTATACAAGTCTATTAGCTCTGCGCTGCGTAAAAACATGTCATCAGTACCATGTTGGCTGGTTTTACCGCAAAACCATGGAGAATAGATTATAGGAGAACCATTTTGGAGTTCGGACATGGTCGCCTCCTGAGTTGCTGCAGGTCCACCGATATTTTAGCATGGTGATATTGTTATTTATCTTTTGTAAATTCTAATTTAGATTTGCCTTTAATGATATGTTCGTTTTATCCGCACTAAAAACCAATTTTCTTTCTTACCTATTAAAAAAAACATAAAAAGAAATCATAGTATCAACTCCAATATTTTTTTATAATTAGGATTTTATGACATGTTAGCAAGGACCATAATGTCAAGTCTTATTTTATATTATACTAGCTGACCCGGCGAACTTCGTACCGCCAATATTTCTCCGCCCGCGTGGCGTCAGATCCCGTTCCCGCTGGACCCTCTACTATATTAAACATGTATCATACATATAAACGTTCCTCTTGAATCACTCTATCTATTAAAAAAAACCGCATCAAAATCCGTTGCGTAGTTTTAAAGATTTAAGCATACAAAGGGATATAGGGACAGAGAAAGCGACTTTGTTTTATACTATGTAGTGATTACTTAGTTTGAATGATTGTTGATTTTGAATGTCTATGAGTTGATGATATAGATGATGATGATGACGACGATGAATGAGATGATTGCTGCCTAGTAATGTTATGGGGACTTTACTAAAAGCTCCCCTTACGGAGATTTGGAAGAGTCTATACACGAAGAGTCACAATTCACTGTAATATACTACTTTCCTACTCTTGTGTGTGTTACCGCAGACGTTATGTCTAAAATTCACCATTTTTATACATAAAACTCGAATACACACCAATTTCGGAAGATGAAAAATACCACGAAGCTCCTTCGTCGCGTTTCCTCCGTTCTCCTCCATTATTTCGTTGTATGGTCAGTGTTGCAACCAGTCGATTTTAAGTAGCCGCCTTCAAGGAGCTTTTCAATTTCACGTATTTAAGTTTTTTTTAATTTAATCCGCGATTAGGTACATCGCGGATTATATTCTAATCAACATGAAAATTTTCAAGATTTCTTTTTAATCAAGTTAACGGTTTTGAAACTTTTGTGACCCTCGTGCTGGCCATGGAATTACATCCACTGGTTATTATACCAATAGCTACTTCTTTTAAATACCGAATTCCCAGATACTGATCCAGGAGAGTGGTTGGACACGAACCGATTAAACTGCTCCCCTCTCCCCTCTACTCACCTGGACATTTACATGTTTGTATCCTCGGTTATAGTCACTTCAAATTCGACGGAGCCATCTTCTTCTATACAGGAGTCCCAATCTAACTCATCTTCGAGGAAAAAATATGCAATGCTGTCCCTAGAAATTATAATATAACTGGGTAGTGATTATTTAATCTTTAGAAAAAGGAAAGCTTATCACTTGTATTACAAATTCTTTTTGATCATGATGACTAGCTGTAGCGACTATAGATTAACATAAATTATTTTTTTCAACTTATGCAGAGGAATCCCATGACGTATTTTAGCTTCAATTGAATTTAATTTGTATACTTAGTTGTTTTAGTTGGTTTTTCTAATATATTGTTTCAATGTAAACGCGACGTAGATCGAGATAAATACGAAATTCGTATTAATACGCATATGGAACTCGGAAAAATTTCGATACAAAAAGTATACCTATTGCTTGCTCATTTCATGCAAGTTCGTAGATAATTTCAAAAACAGTTTGTGATAATTTTATTAACTGAACATTTACTAACACTTTCTCTAAATAGTTCATGAAAGGGGTTCTTAAAAACGAGTGCAAATAAAAAAAAAATGTGCCGTAGACATGATTTTTATAGTACCTACCACACGAGTATGCATAAAAATCTAATTAAAATTATTAAATCAAGATAGTTTAGTCCATTTTTCCCCAGTATTGCACTCATTACACTATGCAAATTTTTATTTTTTATTTTTTGTCACGAGATTCTAATACAGCTTCTTAATATTATATTCTAATAAATAAAAAATTACCTCCAAAGTAAGTCACCAACATTCAAGGTAAATTCATAGTCTCCAAAGCTGTAACTGCAAACATCTAATAAAATGGTAACTGCATGCGCCCTGCTTGAATGAAGGCCACTGCATCGGACTGATACTCTACGGCTGCCCTTTTCATTCTTCGTCACATTCAACTGCCATGGCAGTCCTCGCACGTAGCACGGAGGGGACAGTATGTTGTTCAGGTCAGTAAAACCATATACCGTGAATACGAACGACCCTGTCAAATCGTTTTCCTAAAAAGTGAAAAAAGTAGTAATATATGAAATTGCCGTTTTATTAAAGAAATTGGAGGAAACCCAATTTGCAGTAGGTACTAACATTTTTGCATTTTTTTTTTTACGAATGACAAATCCGAATTTTATGATTTTTTTTTTGTGTAAATGAGACAACATTAAGCTAACGGCAAGTTTTATAACATTTTTGAAAATTGACAGCTGTAAAAAAAGTAATATGAAATTTATCATCAAAATGGATAGCTTTTAGGAAGTACTGTTCTTGACGATCGAATTTAATTTATCAAGCGGCCAATAAAAACAAAATTTAATACAGAGTTGTAAAATCTTGAAATCAACTTTCAAACAAAGTGTAAATAATGGAAATAGCTAATAAATTGGGTATTTGACTGACTAGTCAAATTAGTTACTTTTTATTAAACGTCAAAACGGTAAATTATAAGGAAAATTATATGAAAAACTTATTTGTGACGTCATAATATTTAATAGTCAAATAATTTGCTATTAAAGGTTGGATGGATACTTAATAATAAATAAGAACCGAAGCAACTGTTTTCACTCTTTCACTATTCTTAATTTAATATGTTCAGCTAAATAATTTATTTTAACTTCAGGAAAATACCCAATTACAGGAATACCGACTCACGAATCTGTAAGAAAATTTCGGCTATTTCATATGTAACGACCTAATAAAATCCTCTCAAAGTGCTTATGTGCAATTTTCAAAATATGTGTTAATGCTGTGTTTAACGTACTTCAAAAAGGAGGCAGGGTTTCAATTCATCTGAAATTTTTATATGTATGTTCTCTGATATTTTCGCTGACTATGAACCGATTTTAAAAAATATTTATGCGTTGGATTTTTGGTTGCAACCTTTCCCTTAAATGGGGAATGCTCTGACTACTGAGCCACCGACTCACACCTGAAGCTATCCAAATTTTCCTATACATCCGTCTTGAAGCGACGTTGGGAGCCATCTACCGATACTCGTATGAACTATCGGAACCAATGAATAATGTTATATCATTTTCAAACATTGATATTTGATTACTCCGCCCAAAGAATTGAATGAAATTTTAAAGCATGCTAACTATTCAAATCGATAAAGATAGGAAACAGCTCAGCGGTCAGAGCATTCCCCCCTGTAAGGAAAATCACGGGTTCGAGTCCCGCCCGAGCTGATTAGTTTTTTCCTATCTTAATCAGTTATGAGGCAAAAGTCGAACACTACGGTCGAAAGCATGCTGGACTAGATTAGACGTGAACCGCAAAGGCAGACAATAAACCACTAAAAAGGAAAACACAATTTAAATTTTAATTAAAAAACAATTATACCTATAGACACTAAGAAGTTAAAAATAACTGAATTTATAGATTTATGATCTGTAGGAAGTGGTGATGAGGTGATGAATTCGGTGATTTTTAAAATAAATTCTTATAAATTCTGAAGATTACCTTAAACGGTATAATGTAGTGGAAATGCAGATTTTCTGCTCAACGCAAGCTGCAATACATCACTCTAGGTATGTATGCACATGTTCTCATCCAGGGTCGTCTCTACCCGAGGGTGCAACGGGTGCAGGGCACCCGGGCGCAGTCTTAGAGGGCGCATCCATCACCATAGGATCACCATCGCGATCGTATTAGCCCTTAAGTTTCACATACATCAAGAAAATCGTCTACAAAACGTATGAGCATCAATATTCCTATAGGCAACAAAAAACTCCATAAGTAGACACCTTTTGCTAGCCTGCGCCAGTCGCCGATCGAACCATCACATCCCCATTTGGTAAACAATTTAAGAGATTTTCTTCTTGGGTTGTAAACATTTTCAATCTTTAAGATGCGAGCACAAGTGTGATCCAGCAAATCTTGTAGATTTACTTTAGCACTTATATCGGTTATTTGAATGCTGGATAGTGGAGGATGACACAGTTTTTTGGCGTTCGTCAGTATATTATATGATGGCAATATGTCGAAGTTTTTGTTAATCAGACTTGCTCGAAGTAATACGTATTGTGATTTCGAAAGATCTAAATCTGCAAACATACTTAAAGCTTCATCCAACGTAAAATCAGTTCCATTGCGACTTTCATGCAATAATTTTTCCTTCGTGATCCTTTTTTAATTTCTTTCACAATTTCGCATTATTGAAACAACAGTAGCTTCTTCGAATTCTCCTTCAGACCGCAATCCTTGAACGTATGCATTATGTATATACTCGAGTCCATATTCTTGTACAATTCCATATTCTCTCTTTTTTGTAAAAAGGTGTCTTTTTCGATTTCTCTGATAGATCTTCATAAGACTTTGGTGGACGTCCATGTTCTCCAGATGTTGTAGGTTTAATATCCATCGGTGCTTCTTCGAATTGTACTTTAAATTCACCGTCTAACCACGATAATTTTTTACAAAAGATACGTTCTTTAGTTCGGTTAGATTTGGTCCACCGATCGTTAAACGCTGTTATAAGCGTTTTTTGAATACGTTTCACAATTAATTCACTTTTTTCTGACGACAAATGGTGGTGTTGTTCTAAGTATTTTCGAATATCTTCTGATTTCTCTCTCTCTCTTTCTGAGCCCCCATCTGACGAAACTTAGAAGTTTGGATGGCAAAATGGTTGCCTCAAAGTTCGGGATGTCAAAAAAGATCGAGAAATTCTATGGACAGCTGTATGCATCACGAATGAGTAAACCGACGGGACACAGTGATGAAGACCATGGAGCCCCGCTGTCACGCGCCATTACACTGAGGAGATACCCGATGTCGAGTAGTGCGAGATAGAGGCGGCTCTCAGGCAACTGAAGAACAACAGGTGCCCTGGCGATGACGAAATTACTACTGAGCTCCTGAAAGCAGGCGGTGTCCTAATCTTTAATTCCGTCATCCAACAGGGTCTAACTACTAGGACGTAGAGCGGGAGTGTGGTGATACCATTCTTCAAAAAAGGCGGCAAAACCTTGCTGAAGAACTACAGGCCCATTTCACTCCTGAGCCACGTCTACAAGTTGTTCTCGAGAGTCGCCACAAATCGCCTCGCGGGCAAGCTCGACGAGTTCCAGCCACCGGAGCAAGCCGGGTTTCGAAAAGGCTATAGCACCGTGAAGTACATCTATACTGTTCGACAGATTGTAGAAAAAAGTCTCGAATACAATCAGTCGCTGTGTATGGCGTTTGTGGACCACGAAAAAGCATTCGACTCCATCGTAACGTGGGTAGTTCTGGATGCCCTGCAGCGGTGTCGTGTCGATTGGCGATACATCGAGGTGCTGAGATGTCTATATGACACTGCCACAATGTTCGTGCAGCTCCAAGACCAGAAGACGAACCAGCGTGGAGTTAGGCAGGGGGATGTTATATCTCCCAAGCTAGTCATCAATGCATTGGAGGACGTCTTCAACATTCTGGATTGGACTGAGCGGGGTATCAATATAAACGGTGAGTACATCTCACACCTTCGGTTCGCCGATGACATCGTCGTGGTTGCGGAGTCGCTGGAACAACTGGGCGAAATGCTGCACAGCCTAGATGGAGCTTCTCGACGCGTCGGCCTTGGTGTAAACTTGGATAAAACCAACCGTTGGTTGCACCGAGACCGATTGCCATCGAAGGGGGTGACGCTCGAAGTTGTCCAAAAATATGAATACCTGGGCCAGGTTACAGCTTCGAGAAAGAACTAGCCAGAAGGATTCAGCTGGGCTGGGCAGCATTTCGCAAACTACGTCGAGCCTTCTCTTCTGCCCTACCGCAATGCCTGAAAACAAAGGTCTTTGACCACGCTACCAGTGTGTCCTGCCTGTTATGACTTATGGTGCTGAAACGTGGACACTGGCGGTAGGGGTAAGTCCGTAAACTAAAAGTCGCGCAGCGGGCTATGAAGCGAGCTATGCTTGGAGTTTCTCGCAAGCTGAACAGATGACCTGAAAAAGATGTCTGGGACGGACTGGATGCGAAAGGCGGAGGATCGTAGGAAAAGTGCGCACATTTTAAAAGAATATTAGCAAACAAAATTATCGAAATTACTAATATTCCCTCTAACCGGGAACGAACCTCCCGATACATTGGGAGAGGCCTATGATCAGCAGTGGACTGCAGTGAGCTAATTGATTGATTGATTGATATTCAGTCATACTTAATAATCTGTTTAGTTTATGTTCTATTTGTGATTAGTTAATATCAATACCAAAAGTTTGCCAAAACAATGTCGCCATCTAGTTATAACTCCTTAACTAAAAGCTGCCAAGCCTGCTTTTTGAAGTTACGAGTGTATACATTTTTTGTTCCTGATTGTGCATCCTGTATAAGAATTATATTATATTATTTGTACTAATAGTGAGTCAATTCGGCCCTTTTGTGGTGCAACGACGGAGGCGGTATGAATAGAGCAGAATCGCCCCCTGTCGGCATGATTTTTTTTTCACATTTACAAATAAGCCCGGCAGATAGCAGTGCTGATTGTTTTTAAGAATGTATACTAGGGCAAAGCTTTTTCCCTACGCTGCTAGTAATTTAGTGGCCACGGTCCGGCTTTCACCCTAGAATACGTTCGTAAAAAAATGTTATAACTCAAATATTGGTCAAAAACGAATACTAACAAGCTCTGGAATCCTTCCCTTGCCTAATGTCTTCAGAAACCATTGAGAAGTGGATAATACTGAAATAATAGTTACCTTCGAGGATGTTTCCTTATATATGTGGCGCCTTCTCTTATTCCATGTTGAGAAGCCTCTCGGCAGGGGCACGTTACACTTCCTGGACGCTAGGTTCAATAACACCGCATTCTCCTCTGACAACGTCATGATTGAGGTCCGTTCTGAACATTCAGCGAACTGCTCCGCAGTGAGACACAAGAAACGGATCTTTTCTACGATTCGCCTTATTTTTGAATTCTCTTTGATTAAAGTACTTGAAGCTGTAATAAAAGGTATTACTTTGAATCTGAATTAACATTTTACAGATTTTTCTCGTGTTTCTCTGCTTAGCAGATTGAAGAAACAGCACGGGTTCACTAACATATAATCGTTTCCATGCTTTACTTACCAGGTTCCGGCGCTATTGATCCATTCTCGGATTGCTTATAATCATCGTCCACCTTCTGGGCCTCTACAACAGGATCAGGACTGTTCTCAGCATTCACCCCCTGCACAGAATAAAATAGGGGATCTTCAATAATACTATAATGAGCATGTACAGCATGATGAATGTTGATATACATATGTACATGGTCACCATCAAGGCCAGAGGCAAATGCTGACGCTGATACAAGAAAGACGCCGTCCTATACACTCGCAGCTGTACTCAGACCGCTCATCTAACAAACATTACATACAGTCATACATTTCACTGTGGGACACTGAAGTCTGTACGGATGATCCACCCCGAAATCTGCAAGTCATTACATCCATTTTCTCAAATCCAATATCTTAGATATCAATAATAATACTCTCAAAATTTATTTAAATCTTATACTGTTTCATATGAATGAAAGAAGATCTCTTTATTGTATGGTACACAAAGAAAGAACACATTACAATATAGTGGTAGGTACCTACAGTTTTGTAGCATACAATTGGCGGCAAGCAATATCGCGCAAGGCAATCTCTTCCAGGCAGGCAGGCAACCATGGGATGGAGTTCAACGAGAATAAATAACCACTACATTTTGAATCAAACTAGAGACAAAATGAAGGGGGCAGTTTGCTAATATTGAAATTGAATAGGCTATACATACATGCCTTACTTTATATAATATACAAAACAGATAAATTATAGTGAAACAGTACCTAACGTCAGGTACATGATTTACATATTACTTAAATAAAAATACTAAAAAAGTATAGACTTGAATAAGGGAAATATAGCAATAGAAGGTGTAAGACAGTGACTATCGCTCTTGCAAGTAGTAGGCTGTAACAATTTTTTTGAAGACAGCAGATATTGTGCACTTCTTATGGTAACGGGTAAGGCATTCCACAATCGGATAGCTTAGACAGTATTAAATTAATCCATAAATTTCGTGGAGTGCGCTGGCATCCTCAGCCTCAGATTCTCTGACGATCTCAAGACCCTAGAATGCGAGTCGCGTAAGAATTCAAAGCGATCTTTTAGGTAGATGGGAGTGCGGGGGTGAAATATAATACTATGCAGTAGATAAAGAAAGAAGAAAGAGAGCATTTCTGCGAAGGCGTATAGGTTACCACTTGAGGTTAGCGCAATATTCGGAGATAAGATGTGATCATATTTGCGAAGTCCAAATATAAATTGTATGCAAAGATTTTGGAGTCTCTCAAGTTTATTAAGTTGGTCTTCGGTGAGATCTGGATAACTGGCATGGACATGGTCAAGGATGGGTAAGAGAAGACTTTGTGCAAGCGCAGTTTTCGTGGCGATGGGAAGAAAATTTTGAAGCCGACGCAGGGACCCCGCGCTAGCAAACATTCTACGGAGTAGATTCTTGGAGTTGAGGGTTCCAAGACAAGCAGGTGTCCATATATATCCCCAGATTTTTTACCTGCTTGCTATATTGTATGTCGCAGGAGACCCGAGGCAGCAGTGACGAGTCGATTTTGGATACCTATATAATTTGAGCTGCCAATAATTATGACCTGGGTCTTGGATGAGTTGACTTTCAAACCATACGATTTTCTCCAGGTACATATACGGACAATATCCTAGTTAACGATGCTTATGGTATCGGCAAGTTTATCTGGAGCAGCTCTCGAGTATATCTGAAGATCATCTGCGTATAGGTGGTAGGTAGTAGTGAAATTGTGAGAAATAGAGTTTATAAAAACAGCGAAGAGGAGATAGAACGCCACCCTGAGGGATGCCAGCAGGCGTCAAACTCCAAGAGGAGACAGTGTCTTATACTCGGGTGCGCTGCCGGCAACCATACAGGTAACTTTGAAACCAGTCAATCACTGCCGGAGAAAAGTTAAGTGAGGACAATATCCCGAGCAATACGTCGAAATCAATATTGTTGAAAGCATTGGTGAAGTCTATAGCGTGTCCAGTCCTACTGTTAGCTCGCCGTTATCCATACCGGATCTTATATCTTCCGTAATACGAACTGATGAAATGAAAAGTAGTTGGGGTGCTGTGACCTGGATGAAATCGGATTTGGAGTAGTCCAAAAGAGAATATTTAGAGAGGATGGAAAAAAATATATATGTCGAAGCGACAGCTCAGAAGGGTCAAATCGACATCACATAAGGTTCTATTAAGACTAAATCAGGATGGTACCTAATCAGATGTGAAGTTATTTCAAAACTCAATGCGGATTATAGTCCAGTACTTCATTATCACACTAACTTTGCTACACGAAATCATAAAAGAAAGTTCACAATATTTTAGAATTTAAATTAGACTTAGAATAAATCGCAAGCCGATAGAATGCAGTGACGTTAACTGTCTATACCTGACCACTTCGTGCCGCGTCCCGTACAAAAGTGAGGTGAGCTGCCCTCGGCTCTGACCGCCAACGAAGTGTCATTCTAATCAAATGTCATTGTCAACTGACAACTAAACAAACTGAAAACTAAACACATTGAAGAAAATCAATCGAGTGCGGTTGTGAATATTATAAAATAATAACAAACATTAAGGTATTTTAAATCTTCTTTTGTTTCTTTTGAGTTTTACGTAAGGCTAGTCTTTTTTCCCGGATCTATTGTGGTGAAATATGGAAATGAGCGTGGATGTTCCCCCTGATGGGGGTGGTGGGTTACCTCCGGATCTTCCTAAAAAATCTACAAAACGTGTTGCTGCACAAAATCTGGCAGATCCTATGAGCAAAAAGACCCGCTCGCCGGCGGAGTCAATTCAATCTGTCTACTCAAAGCCCGGCTATGACCTGGACGATATGCTTGAGTACTCAAGCACCGACAAAGGTCATTTTATAGTGTATGTTTCAAGATTGGATCAGGACCCTTCAAATGGCTTATCCTTCAAATCCCTGCGATTCGCCCAATTTTTATTCAAAAATAAGGTGGAGAATATAAAGGTTGGCGGAATCAAGAATGTTGGCCGTAATAGAATATCCGTTGAATTGGAATCGGCAGAGGCAGCTAATAATTTTTTAAATCTGACCATATTAAAAGAACACAAATACGTAGCAAACATCCCAAGCTTCAATATCTTTAGAATGGGCGTAGTAAGAGATATTCCCACTGATTGGTCGATGGAGGAATTAGTTGGGGGTGTTTCCTCTACTGACAGTGAAGTGGTGAGAGCAAGACGCCTTAACACCAAACTTATTAGAGATAATGTTTCTGTATGGGTCTCATCCAACACTGTGGTTTTAACTTTTTTGGGCCAGGTTCTTCCGGAAAGGGTTTTCTGTTTCAATGCTTCTCTCCCAGTTTCTTTCTACCAGCTGCCAACTATTCAGTGCAGAAATTGCTGTCGCTTTGGCCACATTGCTAAGCAATGCCGGTCAAAACCCAGATGTTATAAGTGTGCTCAACCCCATACCGGTGATTCGTGTTCTGTAACTGTCAGTGATATTTCTTGTTTTCTCTGTTCTGGTGGTAATCATTCGGCCACTGACAAAAAATGTCCAGAGCATATTAGGCAAAAATCTATAAAGATTATTATGTCTGAGGATAATTTAAGTTACGCTGAAGCCTCTGCTAGACTCCCTCAGCGCCGTAGACCTCTCTATTCTGAGGTTGCTTCTAGGCCCCAAACTCCTATGTATTCCTCCGCCTCTTTCATTTCTCCTCCTGTCCCTTCTGCCTTGTCTCCCCGTTCTGTATCCTATAAAAAAACTATTCCCCTCCCCGTACGCCCAAGGTTTGTTCCTGGGAAATCTTTTGATGTTCATGAACATAATGAAATTATAAATTCCCCTCCTTCTACACAACCCAATGGGTGCTGTATTAATCCTCCTACAGAGACTACTCCTCTAGCCACTCCCAATGACAATCTTGTCCAACTTTTACTTTGCTCCCTTATAAATATTCTGTCAAAAATGTCAGATGCCCTACCGCACGACGTTGCTGTTCTTGTAGAACAATTACTGGTGATTATCTCAAAAAACAATTCTAACAATGGGCCTCAATCTCCTGCAATGGAATTGTAAGAGCATTCATCGCAGAAAGCCGCATCTCATTGATTTAATAAATCAACACCATCTTGCTATCCTGGCTATCCAGGAAACCTTACTAAAACCTTCATCCCGTTTCAGGATCCCTGGTTTCTTTTGTCTGCGAGACGACCGTGCCGACGGTTGGGCAGGTTGTGCTCTGCTGATAAAAAGAAACATCACATTCTCCCAAATTCATCTTCCTACTCATGAGGATGATTTTCACATAGTTGCCATTAGAGCAATGAATATTTCTATTATTTCTTTATATGTCCCTCATCCTGACTATAGTATCCTTTCTGAAGTCAATTCTATTCTTTCATCCATTCCTTCTCCTCTGATTGTTTTAGGTGACTTTAACTGTCGGCATACTCTATGGGGTTCACACTGCAATGACTCTATTTCCTCATCTATTCTTGACACCCTAGATAATTTAAATTTATGTGTTTTAAATGATGGGTCTCCAACCCGCAGTGTTCCCCCTACTCAAAACATCAGTGTCCCGGATCTTTCTTTGTCTTCTGCTTCTCTAACCCCATCTCTGTCTTGGTCTACTCTTCCCAATACTCTCGGTAAGGACAGTTAGGGACGGCAAGGTTGTGCTGAGTTGTGCCTCGGAGGCGGACCTCAGGAAGGCGAAAGAAAGAATGGCAAAGTCTGAAAGCGCGATGAATGTAAGGGAGGCCCCAGCGCGGCACCCGCTGGTGGTGCTGCGTAACCTCCTACGGTACAACTCAGACCAGGATATTGTGTCCGCCCTTCAGGTCCAGAACCGGCACCTGTTGGAAGGCCTATCAGCAGTCGAGACCGCCGCCGCGGTGCGATTTAGGAGGTCAGCGCGGAACGCATTGGAGTGCCACGCTGTCCTCCAGGTCCACCCCAAGTTGTGGCGGCGCC
Organism: Eilema caniola; assembly: GCA_949126895.1. NCBI lineage: Eukaryota > Metazoa > Arthropoda > Insecta > Lepidoptera > Erebidae > Eilema > Eilema caniola. The sequence goes on along the minus strand of OX421464.1, from coordinate 3,061,927 downwards.
TAATCGAGGCTGGTAGGCTACACATTGACATCCAGCAGGTGCGGGTTGAGGACCACTCCCCACTGATACAATGCACGAGGTGCCTCGCATTCGGCCACGGCAGGGCCCGATGCACAGAGGTTGCGGACCTCTGTGCCTATTGCGGGGGGCCGCACCGCAGGGCAGAATGCCCTGCGGCGGCCGGGGGGGATGGCCCCTCGTGCATAAATTGCAAAAAAGCCAAGTGCGTGTGATTTTCCGCATTCGCAGAGGAGGTTGGCCTCCACATACTTAACCAGGGGTCTACCCCAACGTTCGACACCGTGCGAAGGGGTAGACGCCTCACGAGCTTTATCGACGTGACTTGTTGCAGCGCGGACCTGCTCTCCTTGGTCGACGACTGGAGGGTAGTCGAGGACCTGACTTCGTCGGACCACAACGGAATAATTTTCAAAATTAAATTGCGTAGAGCGCAAGGCATCGCAGTGGAACGCACGACCCGTGTGTACAACACCCGCAAAGCCAACTGGGAACACTTCTGCAGTAAGTTCAGCGAGGAGTGTGGGCTGAACCGGCTAACTGCAGAAGATACCCGGTCAGTTGGCGATGCGGGTGCTCTGAACGAGCTAATTCGCAAGCACACGGGGTCGGTCACGAAGGCGTGCGACGCTGCGATGCCGAAACTCAAACCATCAGGCAAATATAGAGTTCCGTGGTGGTCCGACGAGTTAGATCAGATGAAGCGCTCGGTCGCGACCAGGAAGCGCAGAGTCCATTGGGCTTCACAGTCGCGTCGGCAAAGTGTCGTCGATGAGTATGTGGCGGCCAAAGTCCTCTACGAAGCAGAGGTGAAGGCAGCACAGATCCGATCTTGGAAATCATTTTGTGAGCGCCAGACAAAGGAAGGGGTCTGGGAGGGGATATACAGAGTGATTCGCAGGACAGGCAAATGGGAGGAAGAGCTGCCGCTCTCGCTGAATGGAGTTCCAGTCGGCCAGAGTGACTCCACGCGCGTGTTAGCGGAGACCTTCTTCCCCAGTGACCATCAGGACAATGAAACCGAGGAGCACCGCAGTATCAGGGCCGAAGCCGAAATCCCGGTAAAGGCTCTGGTACATGATGAACATGAACCGGCCTTTACCGAGGAGGAGCTTCGGTCAGCGGTGCTCAGTTTCAATCCGAAAAAGGCCCCTGGGGCAGAGGGTTTCACGGCAGATATATGCGCGCGGGCCATTCTGTCCGACATGGAGCTCCACTTATCGTTGTTTAACAGGTGCTTCGCACTCGGGTACTTCCCGAAGGACTGGAAGGAGGCGACCGTGGTAGCGTTCCGAAAACCTGGGAAGTCGGACTACCAGGATCCACGGTCGTACAGACCCATAGGGCTGCTTCCGGTCATGGGGAAGATACTCGAGAAGATGGTGGTGCGACGACTCGGCCACCATCTGGCGCCGGCACTGTGTCCTCGCCAGTACGGGTTCACCGCACAGCGCAGTACCGAGGACGCCCTCTATGATCTGGTGAGCCACGTACGAGCTGAGATCCGTCAGAAGAAACTCGTTACGATGGTCTCGCTAGACATAGAGGGCGCCTTGGATAGCGCTTGGTGGCCCGCGGTGAAGGTCACGCTGGCGAGGGCCAAGTGCCCACCACGACTCGACGCCATACTGCGAAGCTACCTGAGCGAGAGACAGGTAACGGTTCGGTACGGGGGGGGCGAGCACACCAGGGAGTGCAACAAAGGCTGCGTGCAGGGCTCCATAGGGGGACCCCTGCTTTGGAATCTCCTCATCGACCCGCTGCTTGCTGGCCTGACCCGGAGAGGCGAGTACTGCCAGGCTTTTGCCGATGACGTAGTACTCGTCTTCTCCGGTGCCACCGCAGCGGAGATCGAACGCCGCGGCAACTCAGCGCTCGAATACGTGCGGGAGTGGGGTGTCATAAATAAGTTGAGGTTTGCACCGCACAAAACCAGTGCAATGGTGCTAACCAATAAACTTAAGTATGACACCCCACGCCTGAGCATGGGGGGAGTCGCCATTGCCGCGGTGGAGGAGATCAAGATTCTGGGGCTGCTGATAGACAGCAAGTTGACGTTCAACGCCCATGTCAGGAGCGTTTGTGAAAGGGCGTTGAACGTCTACAAGCGTGTGTCGGCAGCCGCCAGATCCAGCTGGGGGCTCCACCCGGAGGTGGTCCGTATAATATATACGGCCACCGTGGAGCCCATTATCACGTATGCCGCCGCCGTTTGGGCGCCGTCCACAAACAAGGTCGGAACGCGGAAGAGGTTGGAGGCCGTGCAACGCGGTTTCGCGCAGAAGCTCTGCCGGGCGTACCGGACAGTGTCTCTGAACGCCGCCCTAGCTCTGGCCGGGCTGCTCCCCCTCGACATTCGTATAAGGGAGAATGCCGCCCTGTACGAGTGCCGACGGGGGGTCGAGCGGCCGGAGCTAGCGGATCGGCAAATAGAGACACCGACACCGTTCCGGGACAGGCCCCATCCGGCCGACCATATGAGCCTGCAGTTCCTATGCCTCTCGACCTCTTGAGGAGGTCGAGCAGATGGGCAGTGCGGTGCGGTATTATACTGACGGGAGCAAGATTGACGGCAGGGTGGGTGCCGCCATTTCTATATGGAATGGTGACACCGAAACCAAAGCCGTCAAACTTGCCCTGTCGCCGTACTGCACTGTCTACCAGGCGGAACTGTTGGCCATATGCAAGGCCACGGGGCTTACCGCACAGCGCCGCGGAGCTTCTGCCATCTTGAGCGACTCTCGCTCGGCCCTCGAAACTGTCGTTAACAGCCAGTCCCCGCACCCCCTGGCGATTGTGGGCAAACCTGCGTGAAGCCTTGGCCCATGGCGGAGAAGTTTCTCTGTACTGGGTCAAGGCCCACGCAGGCCTAGCGGGGAACGAGAGGGCCGACGAGCTGGCGAAAGACGCGGCTCTCCGGTCCAAAGTCCGACCTGTTTACGACAGGGTGCCGGTGTCATTTGTCAAGCGACTGATCCGTAACGGAGCGCTTGACGAATGGAACCGGCGCTACCAGTCGGGGACGGTCGCCAGCGGCACCAAGTTGTTCTTCCCTGATGTGTTCGTCGCGTACAAATTCGCCCTGAAAAGGCAGCTCACGTATGAGACCACGCAGGTCCTCACGGGGCACGGTGCGTTCGCCTCGTACTTGCATCGATTCAAGTGCAGGGCGAGCCCATCGTGCATCTGCAGTCCGACTGAGGACGAAACGGTCTCACACCTCCTGTTTGACTGCCCTGCGAACGGGGTAGTTAGGTATAACCTGGAACAAAAAATGGGAAAAGAGGTGAAGGCAGAGCTATTAACAGAAATTTTTAAAGACAATAGTTGTAGGGCACAGTTTCTGGAGTACTGCACCCAAATTGTAAAAATCTGTATGGAGAGGAACAGGGACGGGTGACGTGTTGGACGCCGTATGATAAGCGCGCCGCGTTGGCAGCATACGGCGGTTCCAGCACGTCACCGAACAATACGTCGTTCGGAGAGGGGTGCAGTACTCCAAAGCAGAGTACAAACGTTCTAATTGTTTTATTTATTTTTGTAATAATGTGGAATTTTTATTGTGGTTTTTATTTATTTTAATTTTAATTTTAATGTTTTAATATCAATTGAACTGTATTTCAAACTTCAATTTTAATTATAATTTTATCTTTTACCTTTAATTACATTTTATACATTTTAGCCAATTATACACTTTTATAAAAATCTTTTTTAAATTGTAAATATTGTTTTTAACCACTGTATTGAATTTTAATTGTCAAATTGTGATATTTATTGAATAGTCGTAAGTCTTTTTAAATTGTATATACTAATTATGTTTTTTATATCAATGTATTCCACAAATGTATTTTAAGATCATTGTACTCAATCTATGCTTAAATTTAATAAAGAAACGAAACCCCATAAGGGGAACCGCTCCATTCATTTAATACAACACACTAGAATAGGTCACGAAAGCCTTCGTTTTGCGAGGGAGAAATGTGAGTAGGTCCCAGCTCTCGCGGGCCACCCCACTGCGGGTGGACTGGTAGGCCCACTAGGCACACGACCTACACCAAAAACAAAAAAAATAAAAATACTCTCGGTAGTGATCACTTCCCAATCCTAATCTCCCATATTCAGGCTTCCTCCCCTCCTCCCTGTCCTTATGAACCCCTCTTAAAATATAAACTCAATAAAGCTAATTGGGAGATGTATTCTTTATCATTGGATACAGAACTGGCATCTCTTCCTCATCCTAACTCTTCTTATTTCCTCATCTTATACGACCGCTTAATCTCAGCATTAAAATCAGCCGCTGACTCTTGCATTCCCCTCAAAAAACCGGCCAAACTGCTCATTCCCTCCCCACCCTGGTGGGATTCAGAGTGCACAGAGAGTGTTCAGAAGCGCACAACTGCTGAAAATAAATTTGCACTTACCTTATCCATGACAGATTACGTCAATTTCAAGAAGACTGCAGCAGCTACAGCTAGGCTTTTATCCAAAAAGAAATCACTTGGTTGGCGCAAATTCTGTGAATCCTTATCCCCTCGATTTCCCCTTTCTTTTGTTTGGAAAAGAATTAAGGCTTTTAGGAGAAGTGTAGTAGACACATCTGTTTCAAGTAATGATCCAAAATCGTTCCTAGATGACTTCTTGTCTTGTCTAGCTCCTCCATATGCTCCTGAACTTGATTGTATGCCTCTCTTGCACCCCCCCAATCTCAGCATAACACAAGATCATATGAACGACCTGTTTACGTTTGCTGAATTATCTTGTGCCCTATATCATCTCCAGGATTCTTCTCCTGGAATTGATGGCATTCCATATTCTTTTATTTGTAAATTGTCAGACTCCTCCAAAACCTTCTTCCTCAACATCCTTAATGCTATTTTTCTCTCTGGTCAGATCCCCGATTCCTGGAAAAACCAAATTGTTATTCCAATCTTAAAGCCTGGCAAGAACCCAAAAATTTCTTCCTCATATCGCCCCATTGCTCTATCCTCTGTCTTAGCGAAAATTATGGAAATTCTTATTAAAAACCGTCTTGAATGGATTTTAGAAAATAGACAATTATTATCCTCCAGTCAATATGGCTTTAGAAAGGGTAAGGGCACTTTGGACAGCCTGAGTATCCTGACCTCCGAAATTCGTTTGGCGTTTTCTTGTAATGAGCACACTATAGGAGTTTTCTTAGATATCTCTGCTGCATATGACAATGTCCATCTTCCTCTACTCAGGCAGAAAATGCTCCAGCTGAGTATCCCTGTGAGGTTGGTTCATATCATTTGTAACATGCTCATGTGTCGTACAATATCCGTTCGTTACCAGGGCAACACCTCCCTTCTCGGACTGTTTGGAAAGGCCTCCCACAAGGTTCAGTCCTTAGTCCAATCCTCTATAACATTTACACCCTTGACCTAGATCTTTCTGTTATCTCCTTTTGCAAAATTCTGCAATATGCTGATGATGTTGCGCTATACTCTTCTTCTCCCTCTCTTTCAGCGGCTGCCTCCAATCTCAATACCGCTCTTTATTACTTAAATAATTGGCTCTTAGAGCATAATCTCTCCCTCTCTATCCGTAAATGTAGCGCAGTTGTTTTCACTCGCAAACGTTCAACACCTTGCGTCAATCTCTCTGTTGCAAATGAATCAATTCCAATTTTAAATTCTGTAAAATTTTTAGGTCTTATTCTGGACTCCAAATTGTCAGGTGCTTCCCATCTTAATTATGTCGTAGAAAAGTGTGAGAAGGGTGTGAATGTCATGCGGTCTCTGTCTGGGGTCCGGTGGGGTTCTCACCCTTTCTGCCAAAAACTCATATATAATGCCATTGTACGTAGTCACTTTGACTACGGTACTTTCCTTCTTGAGCCATGCAATTTATCACCTCTCTCCAAACTAGAAAGGATTCAGTCGAAATGTCTTCGTATTATAACTGGCGCCATGAAATGCTCTCCTATCAATGCCCTCCAAGTTGAATGTAGGGATCCTCCCCTCCATCTTCGCCGGCAATTTCTATGCGACAGTTTCCTTTTTAATGCAATCCAAGTTAGTTCCCACCTTCTACTCCCTATTCTACAACAACTTATCATCTTAGTATCTTCTTCGGATTATTGGAAGAATAAATCACATCCTCTCCTAATAAACTCATATAGAAAATTGATCAACCTCTCAGTCCCTGTTCACCAATTGCCTTTAAACCCAGTTTTTGACCAGGACTTCCAATCTTTAATATTTCGTCCAAGAGTCATCCTTGATTTTGGCATACCCAAAAAATGCCCATCAGCTAATCAAAAGCTATTAAACATCTTGGGTCGTGACTGGCCGGATTGGATAACCCTTTACACCGACGCTTCGAAATTATCTCTGGAAACACCAGTTGGTTCTGCTGTGTGGATCCCCAAATTTAGAATCATTCTGAGCTTCAAGAGCCCTCCTTATAACTCCATTTTCACGGGAGAATCTATCGCTCTGCTAGAAGCTGCCAATTATGTAGAATCTCACAATCTTAACAAAAGCCTCATCTTAACTGATTCTCTTAGTTGTTTGATTGATGTATTAAAAAATCCCTTTAAATAAGAATAATTTTCCACTCACTCTTAAGATTAAATCCACACTTCTTAGATGTCACATGTCTGGTATAGAGGTGGCCTTAGCATGGATCCCCAGTCACGTTGGCATTTCAGGTAATGAAACTGTGGATTCTTGCGCGAGATTGGCAGCTGGTACAGGAAGCCTCGCATACAACTATGCATTTTCCCGAGATCTGCGCATTTTATCTGGCGCTTTTCTGGATAAATCTTGGAACGACTTATGGCAATCCTCCAGAACTACCAAGGGTAAATTTTATGGGTCCATACAACCGTCCATCCCTCCCAAGCCATGGTTCTTCAAACACAAACGTTTTAATAAGCAAACTACTTCAGTTATAATACGCCTTCGCTTAGGATTTGTTTGCACTCCGGTTTTCTTGACTAAGATTAGAGTCCGGGACCACTCTCTATGTGAGTGTGGCTTGGACGAAGGCAGTCTTGAGCATATCTTCTTTTCTTGCCCAAAATTAGTGGTTCCATTATATGATCTTCTCCCAAAACAGATTCCTCGACCTGTGAATTTGGCCTTCTTACTTACTCTGGGGTACTCTCCCCTTATCAAGATTCTCTTCAAATTCATATCAATGAACGAAATAGAACTATAACAGCACCAAAAAAAAAAAAAAAAAGTTTTTTCTTTTCTTCCTCCCTAAAAATGTTGTGATATTGTATGAATATGCAAAACATAATTTTGTTACTGCCTCATAAATACCTAGAGACCGCTTTAAACGATTAAACCTAATCTCTACCTTGAGGTTGGCAGAATCATCGGCAACCAAATAGCTGATGCAAGGTGCCATTTGAATAAAATAAGAAGAAGAAGAAGAAACACATTGAAGTAATAATCAATGTTGCCACATACAAAATCACTAAACTCAAATCAAACAATTATTACTTGGCATTCATAACACTCAGATACTATGCTCTGTGACATATATATATTAAATATATATATAATAAAACAAGGACAAGTATTACTTACATTGACTCCATCTTTACAAACAAAATATTCAGACATCTCTGAAAGTGATCCATTACTCGGAGACTGGTCAGTACCTCTCCCTGGGACCATTATATTCTGAGCTTTGACATATCGAGCAGCTGCTTCAATTAAAGCCGTCTCACAATCAATGTTCAAGGTATCTTGAGAAAAGAGTCTAATGACTGTGTCCAGCTGTGCCTCCTCGAACTTACTGTTATTTAGTACTTCCTTAGTTTCTGTACAAAATATCTGCAATTTCCAGAAAAATTACAAAGCTTGCACTAGCTTTGTAATTTTTTGTAATCATATCTCCAATCCCACTCACCCGATTGCAATCAAATAAACATAGGATTTTAAGTCTGACCAACACCTTTCAAATGAAAATATAAACCACATCAAAATCCATCCAGTAGTTTTTGCATCCTCATGAACAAACAAACAAGAATTCCAAAAAAAAAAGATTATCTATGTATTCAGTATCATTAATACTTCAATGTATGAATATTATATCTATAGTAAAAAGAAAAAAACAAACCTTTTCACACTTCAGCAACAATTTTTTGTCTTCATAGAACTGTGCAAATTCAAATAACTGGCAAACATTGCTTGTATCCACATGGTCGCAAAGATATTGGCCACATTCTTCAAGAAGATGCTGCAACATGTACTTTTTGGATGCATAATACAAGTTACATGCTTCATCAACAGATTTTATGCTAAAACTGCCAGTGTAGATGTATCTAGGTACAAATGAACCATTTCAATAAATTAATTAATAAAAAATAATTATTTACCAAGATAAATATGCCAGCAAAACTCTTAAAAAAATGACAGAAAGTTCATGCTTAGGCACTATACTGAACAACCAATAACTAATAAAGGGTGTAGTTTATTCTATGATTATATGATTGGCAATTCCTGCTGTCGCCCCACATGATTGATTGTTTTTTCTCCAAAGCTACTTACAATTTTCATACATACAAGAATTTATCCCATGAGGGTAAGGCAGAGGTGAATTAGCACCCACATTTCATCACTCATTGTATACAGTCCTACGGAATAGGGGGTGAGCTTATTGCCATATTCCAGGCACTATATTGTTGACTCGAGCCATTCATCTGAGGCTGAGTCTATTAAACAGCCCTGTTCCTAAGTCGCCTTTTACTAGTATAGTAAAATTATTAATATAAATAATATAATTTTTATTCCAGTCCATTTTTGTGGCACAAGATGGAACTAGTCTTTTGAGTTTCATGAAATGTTCCTTACTAAACAGTACCAAAATTCGATCAATATAAGTTATAGCAGGTACTCACTGTAGGAGTTGATTAAAAGTCTCCGGCTGAATATCTGTTATGTGTATTAGATTATTCTTTTCTGACAAATCACCATACAACATGGCCTCAAATACACAAGATGCCATTGCCAAGATCAGCTTGTGACTGGCAATTTCTTCTTGATGGGGTTCAACGCCCACCAAGAATGTGCAATCCAAGTACTGCGCTGTCTTCAACAAATGGCATCCTCTTTCATTCACTTCAGCGCAAAGCTGATTATCAGTATTTCCTTTCATGGCACAATAGTAAATAGGTAGACTACAAACAAAGAAAGAAATAAGTGAATACAAAGTTAAGGTGTAATGAACCTTGGTTCTTGGTATTATGATGGGTACATATACCAAGAATCAAGGCTGCGTTATGGTTTTTTTAGTTATTGACGTTTATATACGCACCGATCAGTTTTATGCGACTTTTCCTCAACTTAGCATAAGACCATAAGAGAAGAGACCACTTTTTTCTCAAGATATAAAAAAATCGTAGGTAACAGAAAAAGTCCCCAAAAGTCCCTTCAGTGTTGCCACATTGGATTTTAGTAAGTCCCTAGATTGCCACCAGAAAATCGCTAGTTATAGTGAATTTATTGATACAAAAAGTCGCCAACTGTCGCTAAGAAATATAAGATATTGATGCTAATTCTGTCGTGTCACAAACTAACTAAAATAAGCTAAAAATCTTTAAAAGTTAGTTTAGTCCTGTCAAAATGTCGTTTCGTATTCTGAGAACACACAACTAACATGACACAACCAAAATTAGAGAAAGTACTCAACCACGGAGGACAGAATATGATTAAGTAGCGGAGATGCCACAGTCAAATTTCTCTTAAGAAAAACGCGTGACCAAATGCGGGTGGGAAGGGAGACGCGGGGGGCATGACGTCATACCTCGTCCACGTCTCCATCTAGTGCGTCATAGCGAAACCGAACAGAAACAGACCTTGTCATTTTTGTTATATAGTTTGACTATTCGCCACTAAGCGCTACACAGAATTCTAGAATAATCTATTTTAAGGAAATAATTTTCAAAAATAAGGCCATCTTTTGGATTATAGCAAAATCATTTAGGGGGCTAAATGATTTGGCCCTATACCGAGAGATGGCCCAATTATTTTTTACTTTTAATTTTCAATTTTAGCAAAATATTCCATTTAATAAATAATATAACATTTTTGAAATTGCTAATGAAGTCGGGCGAGATTATTGTGATCATTTTCATAAAATGAATTGAGTTATTATTACAACTAGTATACATGCCAGACTAGGTTACTTATTTCTTCTCTACGCTAGATGGTTATGTTAAGACATTTTTTTCGGAAAAATTAAAATTTAAATATAGTGGACTTACTGATGAAATGTTATACCCTTAAAATGTTGAAATTGTTTATTTTTACACTTTGTACATCCTTGTACTGTACACTTCATTCTTAAACCAGGTTAAAGCTATTTTTATCCTTGAACTTTTGACCAAAAATGACAACCGAACGCAAGGACGTTTCACTAGAACTGGATGGTGACGTCACAGACCAATTGAGTCGTTTTGACATATGGAAGGCTCGCGACTCGATTCCCTTGCAACATCTCCGCTATCATTTCCTTCTCCATGTACTCAACTGTCATTTTTGGTTAAACGGTATTCTGTTGTACGTTTTAAATGACAAATATGCACTAAAATTAGAAAACAAAATGAGATAATTACACTTATTACTGAGAAACTTTGTGGAATGTACATTGGTAAAATGTATACTAACAAATTTACTTAAGTTTACACCGTTAGAATACAGAATTTGTTAAGAAATCATACACTTACGAGTGAAAGCTCAATCCAGGCAAACTATCACGACTATCACTTTTGCACAATAGAACACAGCACCGCATCGTTCGTAATAAGCAAAGGGAAGGCTTAGGAACAATAAAAATAAGTTAGCGTCCAAGAAATAATTAAACAAACATTAAAAACGCAGTAAAGTATTCTTCCTCTAAGAAAAAAACGTCAAATGTTCATCGACTTCCTGAGCGAATTAGTAGCTCAGCCTTGAAAAAACTGGCACGCTCTGAGGGATGGCAATAGTTTGAATTTGTCCTTTTCTATCATGGCAATTCTTACATATTGCATCCTGCTTTTGTCGGGATGTGTGGGAATGAGATAGAGCTATCCAGCAGTCTATAGTTTTCTCCGTCTACGTTCCTACGCCTAATGTTGTCAGATGGTTAAAAGTTTATGTAAAGTATAGACTGCGCAAAAGTCTCTAAAAGTAGCTAAAATATTTTTGGTCGCTAAATAACAATTTTAACTCGCTAGACAACCGTAAAACCCGCTAGATATAGCGACAAAGTCGCTTAAGTGGCAACACTGATGTCCCTTCCTTGGCCGCGGCCATAGATTATTATTGGCCGCGGCGTGGCTGTCGCAACATTTAATGTGGCCAGCATCGTCTTTTTATTTTACCAAATCTTTTATTGGTCGTGAATATAATAAAACAGAACTGAAGTTATATTCACGCGTTTCCAGCGTTAGAACGTTAGTATAAATTATACGTATAAGTCTCGTATAAGTATTCGCGTCCTTTGTGATGGACGAGCCTCGGAGTTCTTGCAGGTAAATGCCGGCGTACCGCAGGGATCTGTCCTATCGCCAACTCTCTTTCTTCTGCATATCAATGACATGCTGTCGACCGGCAGCATTCATTGCCATGCGGATGATAGCACCCTACATGGGTGTTATCATGGACGTCCTGCGGATAAGCAGACGCATATTGCGGAAAAAAGGCAGCTTCTTGTCACTGAGCTTGACCGGATCCTGAATCACATTTCCCAATGGGGCTCTGAGAACTTGGTCGAGTTCAATGCCAAGAAGACGCAGGCATGTGCGTTTACAGCAAAGGTATCTTCTTTCCTTCCCCTTCCCACTCTTCAGAGCACGCCACTGCCACTGCAGGACAACCTCAATATCCTCGGTATGGATGTTCGCTGCAAACTGAACAGCAAAAACTACATCGAGAGTATCATCAAAGCAGCCTCGCGTAAACTCGGAGTCCTGAACAGAGTGAGACGGTTTTTCACGCCGGAGCAACGGTGTCTTCTTTACAAGACACAAATTCGTTCCTGCGTGGAGTACTGCTTACATCTCTGGGATAGATCCGCAAAGTACTTATTAGATGCTCTCGACAGGTTGCAGCGACGTGCGGTCCGCATTATCGGAAATCCTGAGGTCACGAGTACCCTCGAGTCTCTGCAGATGCGTAGAGATGTTGCTTCCTTGGCAGTTTTTTACCGTCTCTACCATGGTGAATGTTCTGAAGAGCTATTCCAATTAGTCCCACCCTCCCCCTTCCTATACAGGACGACACGTGCAGGACTTAGATGTCACCCCTATACGGTGCAGAACATTCCTTCAAGAACCAAGCGGTTTGGTGACTCTTTACTTTGTCGCACCATTAAGACCTGGAATTCCTTGCCAGCTCACGTGTTTCCCTCTTCCTACAGTCCCGGGTCCTTTAAGCGGGGCGTGAAAAAGCATCTGATGAGGCCGTCAAGCTGAGTGCCACCATCGTTAACATGGCACGTGTATATAATGGTGGCCCTCTTTCTTGAGACTTTACCTTCAGCTTACCATCAGGCGAGGTAAAGTCAAATTGACGTGTCCTATTTATAAAAAAAAAAAGTCACTAAGAAGATGTTTGATTTTAGAATGTAATTTTAAGCTATTGCGTAGCTTCTATCGAGGGCCTTGAGCGCGGGGACCGAATCCAGAAATTCCGTAACGAAAAAACCTCACGCTGCCGAAAAGAAACGAGCGCGCTCGTTTCTTTTCGGCAGTCTTCAACACGGTGTTTGTGTGCGTGCAACTAGCCGTATTTGTACAACTCTACGAAGCTCGCACGAATCGAGACGAGCTGCTCCGAAATCGGACGAATACATAAGCAGATACTTTATGGACAAATTCAATTTCAGTCTACAAAATTACATATATTTTGTAAAGGATGGTCGAAATGGAAACAAATAGATAAATAATAATTATTTAAATTAGAAAAATTATACAATAGAGGGGCTGAGCTACTTTCTCAGTTTCTGTGCTTTACCAAATTTGAAGAGCAAGTTCACCAAGCATTACCAACGTAAACTGTCAATAAAAATGCCCATAGCCTCCATCCGGCTGAATCAGCGCTGGTTAAGAGTTAGTATCACAATCTTCAGATGAATTAAATTTTACCAATATCTACCTGGGACGCCACAAGGACACCACGGACGCCGCTCCCAAGGCAACGAGCTCCTTGGCAAACAGCTGCCAAAAACAGTGTCAAAATTTTTCAGTGCTGTTTTATTGTTATGGTTTTTATTTATTTATATAGTATTTTTGTGTATATAGTGTTTGTGGGACTATGTTTTAGTTTTAAGTATCTTAACCCTAGAAAGATAACCTACGTCAAATCGACTCCCTCCATTTCGAAAAACTGTTATATTTCGCGCGTATTTCGCAACACTGCGTTCCCCGCTCCCGCCACCTCAGTCGGACCTCAGAGCTTGCAGGTGACACTCGTATTGCTAAGGTAAGTGTTTTATTTTCGTAAATATGCATCGTCCGTGAGTCAAAGTGACGCATGGTTATCTTTATTGCAACTTTTTAGTAGCTCTTGCCCTAAGTGCCTTTGAGTCATATAACATATATTTTAATATTTTTTTATTACTTCTTATATTACTAAGTTTATAAAAAGTTGATTTTATACATTTTCTAATAGTACTTTTAAGACTGGGAACAGATCTCATCAATAGTAAGTTTTTTTGTTGTAAGAAAAAAGTGTTTTGTTTATTTCAAATGCTTAATAATAAAAAAAACAAAATTACATAAATATTCGTTTTATTTATTGCATATGATAATTAATAATGCAGCCCTACTTGTTACAAAACATAATATACTATATATGTATTACGCAAAATCGACCAACACATACACTTGAAATCTACACTTGTCGAAATGACGCATGGTTATCTTTACAGTATTGTACAATATGGTTATCTATCTAGGGTTGCCCGTTTTTCTTTTATATAACATACTTATGTTACATGATAGTGATGTGGAGGTAAGTCAACCTACTGCATCGCTTTTGAATGTAGCACATTTAACAATTTTGGAAAAAATGGACAAAGTTATAGAAATTACAGTCACTAAAATTTTAAATGTGGCCTTAAATGATCGCGCATCACTACAAGCGTCTCTACTGATTCGTTTGGGTGGGCTCGGTATTCGCAAAATTTCAGACGTCAGCTTACCAGCCTTCCTGTCTTCAGTCCACAGTACGGAAGAATTAACTAGGAAAATCCTTGCTCCTACACTAGTTAATTCTGAAGTATTGTGTAACACTGAAGCAGTAAACGCTTGGAAAATTGCTTGTCCAAACACTGATCTCCCAGGGAACCTTTTCTCACAGCGGCAGTGGGAAGGGCCGCTCTGCAATTTAGTAAGACAAAATTTATTAAATACTTGCTCTAATGCTGCAGAGCGTGCCCGTTTACTGGCAGTTGGAGTGTCGTGCTGCAGGAGCACTGGGCGAATTCCACGGCACGCCAGCCTCAACGACATAATCCGCCGTGCCCTTGTCACCGCCGGTGTGCCAGCTGTGCTTGAACCAAACGGTTTGGCGCGCGACGATGGCAAGAGACCGGATGGTATGTCATTAATGCCTTGGAAAATGGGTAGGACTCTGGTGTGGGACGCAACTTGCGTCGACACCATTGCCCCTACTCATTTACCTGGCACGGCTGGCTGTGCTGGTGCTGCTGCAGCTTCTGCAGAGGCTCTTAAGCGGCGCAAATACTCCAATCTCATTGGAGATTATGAATATGTGCCGTTTGGAGTCGAAACGTTTGGGCCTTGGGGTCCGAGCGCCCGCAATCTCTTCAGTGAGATTGCGAAGCGTATGGTCCACGCTTCTCGTGACCAGAAGGCTGGCCTCTTTTTAGGTCAGAGATTAAGCATTGCCATACAACGTGGCAATGCTGCCAGTCTTCTGGGAACACTTCCACAAGAGGCATGCGAGGCGGATGAATTCCACGACGCATTTTAACTTTTAGTTTTCTTTTTAGTAGTGTGTAATTAGTTAGAAATGTAGTTTTAAAACCATTGTTATGTAAATATTAGTTCAAATAATAAAGTGAATAGACTATTAAAAAAAAAAAAATTACTGTTGTTCTAAAAAAAAAATTAAAAAAACCAAAATTAAATTATAGCAGCTGTTTATGAGAAAGTATATAGGTGTATAGGTATTTATGTAAAAATGTAAAAACTTGTGTATAAAGTGTTTTGAATATGAATGAACAAAGTGCATTTATTGTTAATGAAGAAAGTCACGAAAAATTTGTAAAAGAAAATGAGTGAGTACTCTATATACATACATTTTATTATTATCACAAATGCAGTATTAATTTTGAATTATAAAATAATTACATATAAATAAATATAAATATAATTATAATTGCATAAGTTGATACAAAATGCTATGCAATAGCTTTACCGCGGCAGTCCCCGAGTGCCACACGTCTTTTTTTTTTTTTTAATTTTAGATTGTAGCATGGCGGTTGGTAGGTAAAAAAAAAGACGGTATAATATGTAGATGCAACATCATATTATCAACAGAGAGTGCTAGTGATACAGAATTTGATTACGTATGTGACACTTAAAATAGCGACAGCAACTCTTCTTTACTGATAAAAAAAAGTGTATATACCATAACAGTAACCACCTCAGGCGCTATCGGATAGCCGCTATCCTCAAAAGACACCAAAAAACACGTACTGTGTATTTAAAGTACCTACATGTGTCGTGATTGCGATCTTAGATTATTAAATAATATTATGTAATATTCTGTAAGTATAATTCCCACTAGTAAAACCTATAAAATGAGCTGGCAACCATGTCATGGCTCCAACCAATCAACAAACAGTACGGTGGCAATGTAAGTTTTAGTTCCGCGTTTTGTCGCAGGACTTATAAACAAGATACAAGTCAATGTCTTAGATTACTTTTTTTTCTCGTGCAGAAAGTCCCCTTCAGATAACTTTCAGTGTAACCGTTTTAAAAAATGGTGAAACTTACAATCAATTTCTACATTTTAATGTTGCCCATCTAAAAAAGCCACAAATGAGTGCCGTACCGTAAGTCTAATCTATGAAGCGTAGAAGGAGAAAAGATTATTCTTATGCTCTTTGATTATTCTTCGTAGAAGGTATAAGAAGGCCACATTGAACGATTCCAATAAAAATGAGTAAATATATAACCAAATGCATTTCCAGTACATCTCAATACATTTCTATAAAATTCGTAATTTGACTGAACCCAGAACGTTACCTGTGACTGAGTAGAATTACAACCATAGATATAGAAAAATACTAAATCTATGATTACAACCAAATTACAACTACAGAGTATTTATGATACAGTCACGTTGTATAATCCGCCGTAATACATTCTATAGGCAAGGCTTACTTTTGGAGGGAGGAACGCAACATTCGAATACCAGTGGATTCGAACGCTGTTGGTGCAGGAAAATGATAACGCAGTTACACAGTCGAGTAAGCAGGTTCTTTTTATAAGGTGAAGAGAAATTGATGTGTCTTCACCTTGCCTGATGGTAAGCTGCAGGTAAAGTTTCAGGATAAAGGGTCACCACGAAATACAAACTTTTTAGGATTCGTACTATTTGGTTGGTTTCACTGGCAGCTTAATCTTTAAAATTCTATTTTCTTTACTGTCAAGTATAAATACGTATGTCAAAGAGAAAATCAAAGTGAGCGGAGCCATAAACCAAGAACTGAATTGAAAAGTGATGCACGATTTTTCTCTTTGAATCGAGTTTTTGGATCGTTATGGATCGAAAGCCCTTGAATCGATTCGTGGATCGGATCGTTTTGTGTTGAATCGATTTCATGAAAATGCCAGTTTTTAAAGAGGGCTTTCTTCACCTTGATCACCTTCTGGACTGTGTCGTTCCACCACCAAGTGTCCTTGTCACACTTACGTCCACTCTTAGACATACCGAGCACGGCCTTTCCCGCCTCAAGAATAGCTGCTTGAATCTTGTCCCAGCAATCTTGTATTGGTACGTCTACAACATCGGCGCACTTGTCACTGTCATGAAAATCGATTGAAAAATCGAATCAAAATTTGCATTAATTTCAACAAATAAACCATTATTTTACACAAATTTAAACTTTAATGAAGTCTAAAAAAGAAAAAAATCAAGTAGTTTACTTTTTTAAACATAGAATAAGGTTTTCAGGCTTTCACGGCCGGCGTTGCATGTAGAATATACTGCTTCCGGGCTGTTTGGCCGTGGTCGATGTGAAACTTGCGTTCCAGACGTTTCGTCGATCACTGTGGTCGATAAAAAATAGTAATTAAGAAAGCCTTTTCGGCAGCAGTCTGTTGCAATTCTCATCTAAGATAATATTAGCGAGAGAGAAAAGGCGTTCTGATGGCGTGGAGGTAGCCACAGATAGGTGGAGCCATCGGTAAAGCACAATAGCACAAATAATACGGTGATACCTGGTGATTAGTACGGCACAAATGACCATGACCAAAACAAAATAAAATCAACGATGACTTTTCTGCACTACCTTCATCATATTTCATTATTTTGCCTATCGATTTGCTTGCTTCGCTTCGTACCGTCATAAAATAAACATTGCAGACTACGATGATTAAGATAGATTACAAACGAATGGCGAAACATAAATAAATTTAAGGTGTCGGCATTACTTTGTAATCGAACTTTGTTTATTAAAAATAATAAATCTTCACAGTAATACATGGTCGGTAATACGATCCAAATGGATCCAAATGATTCGATTCACTATACTTTTGAATCGATTCAAATGAAGATCGTATTGAAGTGAATCGATTCAAAAAATCGCTAGATCGTATTCCCTTTAATCGATCTTCTTTACAAAAATCGCATCGTAACGTGCATCCCTAGGAAATGAACTCAATTCAAAATATTCAAATTATAATAGTTTGTATTATTTAGTTAGATACTGTGTTAATTTCTGAGAATCTATACTATTGTCATAAACATATGTAAATACCTCCAAACTATAATTGTTATATTTTACGTTGTTATTAACCTCGGAGCGTAGACCGAGAAAACAAACGGTGTTTGATAAAAATATCAACCATTAACCGTCTATAGGTATGTAGTTACATTGCTAAAAAGCTTTTTTGCCGAAGGCGGCAAGTTCGGAATTTGCAAGACTTATGTGAGGTAAAAATTATTGTTCCTATAACTTTAACGCTGTATGTACTTTTTCTTATTTGTAGTCTCCCTATTTACGATTGTGCAATGAAAGGGGATACTGATAATCAGCTGTGCGCTGAAGTGAATGAAAGAGGATGCTATTTGTTGGAGACAGCGCAGTACTTGGATTGCACATTCTTGGTGGGCGTTGAACCCCATCAAGAAGAAATTGCCAGTCATAAGCTGATCTTGGCACTGGCATCTTGTGTATTTGAGGCCATGTTCTATGGTGATTTGTTGGAGAAGAGTCATCCAATACACATAATAGATATTCAGCCGGAAACTTTTAAGCTACTCTTACAGTGAGTAAATACTGAATTTTGGTAATGTTTTTTTACATATAATAATTATGTATGTACCTATAGTTAAATTATGCTATGGTCCAGATAGTATTGTATAGTTTGCATTATTACTAGAATGTATTGTATGTTAAAAATGTGTTAAAAAAATATTATTGAGCAATTCAGATTTCATATCTGCAATTATTGGGTGTTGAGGCTGATGTGTGATTCAATCAATCAATTAGCCTATTGCAGTGCACTGTTGGACATAGGCCTCGGGTTGGCTTTAGAATCGTGCCAATCGAAATAAGGGTTGTTAGGGGTTTTGTTAGATAGGGGTTTGTCTCCCCTTCTCAAAAATACCACTCTCACCCCGTGGAGATGCGTGGTTCTTTTTAGGGCTTTTTAAAGTTTCATAATAAAACGCTATATTATTAATATTATGGAGGTAGGGGAGGAGGGGGAGAGGACCCCCCCCCCCCCCCCCCCCGCGGAGACTAGTTTTTAAGTTATGATTATTTTCATAACCTAACCTAAAAGTATATTTTTGATGTAAGTAGGTAACAAGGACTAAGTAAGTTTCTGATGTGTAGATACCCCTATCCCCATACAAATTATTTATAATCCTAATAAATAAGCAATGGATCATTTATTGTTATTCCTTTTTTCCTTTTTTTTTAAAGGCTTTATAATATCCCGACTCAGAGTACCCCCTTATTTTTTTTAAACCACCCAGAAATAGGAGCCCCGCGGAGTTGGTGGGAGGGGTTCCTCATCCCCCCTCCTCCCCCTCCCTCCCTCTCCCTCCATAATTCGATTGGCACGATTCTGAAGCAACCCCTAGGCCTCTCCAAATGTGCACCATTTCTGCTGATCCTCTGTCTTCCGCATCCCTTCCGTCCCTGCTACCCTTTTCAGGTCATCAGTCCATCTGGCTAGGGGGTGTCCTACCTTCTGTTTGCCTTCTCACAGTCTTCTCTCCAAGTCTGCTCCAAGAGTGATTGGTCCTTAGACAGATGTTGCTAACCCACTTCCACTTCAACTTGCTGATTCTGAGAGCCATGCGATTCGATTCAATTTTAACATATTATGAAAAATGTGAAAGTAATATGATTTGACAAAAAATATTCAATTTTAGGTAGTGGTTCAGAGGACTTTACAATGGAGGTATTGCATACTAGCTGTTGCCCGAGGCTCTGCCCACGTGGATGTCGGTTATCGTTTAGAGTTGAGACAATGCTATTCAGCATGAATTCTTTCGAAAATAAAGTAGCCTAAGTTCCTCCTTATTACATCAGCTACCCAATAAAAGTTCCGTCAAAATCGGTCCAGCCATTTCAGAGATTAGCGGGAACAAACAGAGAGACAGACAAAAATTAAAAAAAAAAAAATTTGGTATGTTTACTATACGGTACATATACCAAAATAATTTAATATGCATGTAATAAAAACAGTTATTTCAATATTACAAACAGACACTCCAATTTTATTTATATGTATAGATAGAGATTTAAAATATGATTTCCATGTGGAGTTTCGAAGTAGATATCCTCTATCATTCAGTATGGAATTTTTGGCCTATTCAGTTTCCTTACTGTTAATTCAATTAATCTAACAGAATAGAAAAATATTCAGCTTTATTAGATTGATCTAACACTCTGGTAAATAGATTCTGAAACATATCTCCGACAAACGTTTCCCTGCCGAATGATCCACCGACAGAATGTTTCGCTTATGAGTTTTTCATCTACAGAACATTTCACATACAGGCAGTTCGCCGATAAAACGATTCATTTTTGGTTAAATCGACGACAGAACCTTTCCCCTACGAACGTTTCGCCGACAGAACGATTAAATAATGAGTGAACCGACGACAAGGTCGACGGAGCCCCGCTACGCGGGGCTCCTACTTCTGGGTGGTTTATAAAAAAAAAACCACGAAGGCCTAATGCGGGAGCTTCGCTACGCTCCGCTCCCGCATTAGCCTTCTAACCTAACCTATCCGAGTCGGGGTAATCTGAGTTGGGGTGTTAACTATATTGTAAATTGGTGAAAGATTCTGTCGTCGGTTCACTCATTATTTAATCGTTCTGTCGGCGAAACGTTCGTAGGGGAAAGGTTCTGTCGTCGATTTAACCAAAAATGAATCGTTTTATCGGCGAACTGCCTGTATGTGAAATGTTCTGTAGATGAAAAACTCATAAGCGAAACATTCTGTCGGTGGATCATTCGGCAGGGAAACGTTTGTCGGAGATATATTTCAGACCGGGAAAATAAAAATCATAATGTCATAAGTTGAGTATTTATTAGTCAGTTTTTTTAGTGCCTGTTCTAGTTTTATTTTATGCTTAAAGACAGTTTTTAAGAGTTTAAAGTACATTTTAGATACGTCTACACCGGACATATGAAAGTTAACTCCGTTCACGAAGCATGTAACTTGTATTACGCAGCTAAAAAGTACATGTTGCAGCATCTTCTTGAAGAATGTAGCCTATATCTTTGGAACCGTGTGGATACAAGCAATGTGTGGCAAGTTTTTGAGTTTGCAGAGCTGTATGAAGACAAAGAATTGTTGCTAAAGTGTGAAAAGGTAAGATTCCTTACTTCGTTACAAATATTTCCCTAAGAAACTTTTCTCAACTCTCTAACTCAAAGCCACTGTTCTAACCACAGGAAGGCTCTGGTGGCACTTGGGCCTTTGCCATCGAAGTATTCCGTTCAGTTTCCGATTTTTTTCAAATAGTTCTCATCCAATTTTACAGTCTTTAAACTTAATTTGTATGTCGTATATTTCCATAGTAAATAACTTTAAAAATTACAGATATTTAGTGTGGACACAATGGATGTACTAAACGACAGCAAGTTTGAAGATGCAGGGCTCAACACAGTCCTTACTGTATTCTCTTATAATAACTTGAACATTGATTGTGAGACGGATTTGATTAAAGCGGCAGCAAGGTATGCCAAAGCTCACAATATGAGGGTCACAGGGAGAGACGTTGACCAGTCTCCAAGTGGTGGATCGTTTACAGAGAGGAGTAGCTCTGATCTTAATCAAGTCAATGTAAGTATAATAAGAACTTTTACTTCTCAACTATCCCCAACTGATTCCAAGAGCATGTTTTCTTTTTATTCATACCACTGAGTTGGCAGACAAGACACGGCCCAAGTGGTTACCGTGGCCTATGGACGTGTGGAACGCCAGGGGGTCGCACTCGTGATCCCGACCCCATAATCGCAGAGAGTTTCTGTGCCGTCAGTGTAGAAGACAAAGCAGGGATAGCTTCCCACTGACAGCACAAAATCTCTCCAATGAGCTCTGGCTACCCTACCTACCGCCAGGAACACAACACGAGGTTATTATGGCCGCGGTATTCTGTAGGGCGTAGGTACTTCGGTCGGACTGCTCAATTGGACAGAAATACCGTCGTGTCCTGTCATTTATTCTGTGCAGGGGGTGAAGGCAGAGAACAGTACTGAACCAGTTGTAGAGACTCTGAATGTGGGTGATGCCCATAAGCAATTAGAGTGCGGAGCTCAACCCGTGGAACCCTGTAAGTAAAGTATAATAACAAGTCTCGCTAGCAAAGGTCATAAAAAAGACACTTGTTTAGTTATGAAAAATTCCCCATGCAACACCTAGGTCATGTATAACACTTACGGACTGAATTTAGACAGTAGGTACAATTCTTCGACATGTAGCGAACTTCAAAAACACATAGATCGACAAGTCATTGCTTCGACAGACAATTATTAGACAACACACACCTTCGAATTACCACTACTTCGACAGACGATTATTCGACAGACAATACTTAAGACGAGACACATCTTCGAATGACCACTACTTCGACAGATAATTTTTTTGTAGTCTTTCGTTGAATTGTAACGGTTTTTTTTTCTTTGGTTTTTATGCTTCAAATTACTTCATTATGGTTAACATCCCGACTCAGAGCACTCCGACTCGGAAAAAAATAACCACGAAGGCTAAGGCGGGAGCTCCGCTCCGCTTCGCTCCCGCTTTAGCAGCCTTCGTGGTAATTTTTTTTAAACCACCCAGTAATAGGAGAATGATAAAAAATCTGTCAAAGGAGTGGTCATTCGAAGGTGTTCAGTCACATCTTCGAATGACCACTACTTCGACAAGCAAACTACTTAAAGCAAAGAAAAGAAATCAGTCTATTTTTTGAAATATGGAATATTAATTCATAACTTGAATAGTAGTTTTGTTTAAGCTATCGAAGACTGTGTAAAAATTAAGAGAATCGCAAAAAGAATCCGCTTTCTATGTCTTACGCCTGAGGAGTTTGCTGAATGTCCTGAACGTACCTCAATCTTGACGATATCAGAGGAAAACGCTGTTATAATGAACATAGCGTCGAGGAAGTGTAATGTGCCCTATCCGAAGGGCTTTTCACAGTGGACGTCAGATAGAAACAATTTTGAGGAATGTAATGATGAAGTGAGTATCACGACTATTTCTTTAAACTGGTCGATGAAAACTTATTAGTTATACTAGGTGATTCTATAGTCGTTTCGGAAAAAAAGAATTTGCGTACAGTTTCGATATCAAAATCGTCTGAAGATATTGATTTGACGCAAAAAATATTCTTATTCTACATTATGAAACGAGAATTTTTTTCGCCATTTTTTTTTTATTTATATACAGGACACTTCAATTTGACTTAAGCTGAAGGCAAAGTCTCAGGAAAGAGGGTCACCATTACAACACTTAGCTTGACGGTCTCATCAGAGGATTGTCGTCTGCGCACCGCGTGACAACCATCGGTCCCACTAGTGCTAGGACCACAATCCCCCCTGCCCGGCTATGCACTTGCTGACCCCTGAACGAAATCCAACAAAGATTTTTTCGCTATCCTGCACGGTTCCAGGTCCACCTGGCCGAAATTTGTGACAATTTTGTGCCATCAAATCTCTAAAACTGCCAGACGATTTCGCTATCGAAACCGATAAAAATGTTTTCGCTATCGTGCCCAAATTCTTTTTTACCAAAATGACTATTATAAAATCAGGATGTATTTTACTACAAACGTGTAAGTATGTATTTTTATTACAAACTATTCAGTTTAGAAAAAATGATATTAGAAACCTCAATATCATTTTTGAAGACCTATGAATGAAAAAAAAATGTTGAGTTTCAGTTCTAAGTAAAAAAATTCCGCAATTTTTTTTTTGTGTTTTGTGTGAAAATCTTAGTGCGGTACAGAATAGGTACATCTACTTACCAAGTTTCAACAGTATAGTTCTTATATTTTCGGAAAAAAGTGGCTTTGGCATACGGACGGACAGACAGACAGACATGACGAATCTATAAGGGTTCCGTTTTTTGCCATTTGGCTACGGAACCCTAAAAATGATCTTAATGCTTTGTTTTTTCACCCTTCCTGTTGAATGATTGTTCTGATATTTCGCCTTTATAAAACAGTTTATTATGCTCTTAATAACGTAGTTTTAATAACGTTCTGAGACTTTATATTCTTTCTGACGTTGATCGTACTGCGCGTATACAGCACATTTTGGGTTCATGATATAATTGTCCCGAGGTTTACCTTGCTTAGAACTAATAGAACGTTATGTTTCACTTTTGCGCACGGCTCCGCCCGCGTGGATGTCGGTTATCGTTATAAATTGTAGCCGATGTGTTTTTCTGATGTGTAAGCTATATTTATTTATTTTATTTTTATATAATTGTAAAGATTCATTAAAATGCATTTAAGCGATAAAAAATCAGCCCCTTTAGACAAGTGGCAATTCGTGGGCCCGGCGTTTGATGGAATAGAATGACGTATGACATAAGTGTCATGATCATGACGTATATGGCAGATTGTCACATGACAGACTCATAATCATATGATAGTCTGTCATGTCAATCCCATACATTCGTCATTCTATTCCATTATAAGCCGCTTGTTTAGAGGGATTGATTTCTGCTTGGCAGAAAAGCGAGGCGCGTGTGCAGGGAGCATTCAACTACACGGTGTCCGGCTTCAATTTCGTAATGAGCAAATCGTCGCCACCGTACTACATGCGAAACTTGTCGTGGCGCTTTAACGTGATGCGAGAAGATAAGGGCTGCAGGCTATCGCTCCACTGCAACGGCCAGGACGAGCCGAGCTGGTCGTGTGAACTTAAAATGACCTTGACAATTTACAGTGTGGCGTCGAAGGACTATGAAGACTATGTCTCGGTTGCTATTCATTTATTTTGCAAGTTTGTATTATTTATTTGTTAATTTATCTGTGGCGTGGCGGTAGTGAAGGCGGCCGGATACGCAGGAGGGGCGCGGGTTCGATCCCCGCTCAGTGCAAATTTTTTTTATACGTGAATAGCTATATTTGCATTGGTCTGAGTGCTTCTATGTATATAATGTATGTATTTACAAAAAATTAAGTATCTAAGTATGTTTATCCGCATTCTAGATTCCATAACACAAGCCAACTATGCTTACCATGGGTCTAGATTTGTGTGCGTTGTGTGAAATGTTGTGGAATATTTATTTGTTTTATTTTTTCAAAGAAATTTGTAGAAGTACCTATGTTTTATTGCACGCTTTGCTATACATAAATCTCAATGGCCTTCGAAACTGTATTTTTCCGCGAAAGTAGAGGCTTTTGATGAACGTAGATTTTGTACATTCCATTAACGGCATAGCATTGCCCCGAGATGAGTATGTAGAATTTGGAGCACTCAAGCCGTGACTTGCTAGCTCAGTGGCCAGAGCATTCACCCTATAAGGGACTTGTCGCGGGATCAAGTCCCGCCTGAGTCGAATTAACATCGTCAGTCATTTCCTCCCGACTCAAAATTGGCTAAAATACAGTTAAGCCAATACCTTGACGGAAAAAAATTGTCAGCTGGCCATATCGCGGTGGAATACGCGTCAGCTGGTGACCAAAAGTTCAAAAAGTTGTATTAAAAATTAAAATCGCCAGTCATTTCCTCCCGGCTCAAAATTGGCCAAAATATAGTTAAGCCAATACCTTCAAGGAAATAAGGTCTCAGCTGCGTCAGCTAGTCACGTGGCAAAATTCAGTCATTTCCTCCGGGCTCAAAATTGATTAAAATACAGATAATCCAATACCTTGAAGGAAATCAATTGTCAGCTGCCCATGCCGTGGCGGATAATGCATCAGCTGGTCACGGGACGAAATTCAGTCATTTTGAAATGACTGACGATTTTAATTTTTTTTACAACTTTAGGTCACCAGCTGACAGGTTTTCCACCGCGATATGAGCAGCTGACAATTTTTTTCCTTCAAGACATTGGCTTAACTGTAATTTAGCCAATTTTCAGCCGGGAGGAACTGACTGATTTTTTTTCATTTTTTTACATGTTTGAGCAGTCACCGCTGCTTACCTCACCGACAAAGTGCCAGCTGACAACCACGAAAATTCATGATTTAACTTCCTTAACAACTGTACGAAGTATCTCCCGGGAGGAAATCATTGACCAAATTTAAATGTGGCTCATGGACCATCAAGTCCTGACACTTGAAAGAAATAAACCACGAATAATAGGGTTTGAAAAGCAATATTTTTCTACATAAAGCCATAATGTTCACTTCGATATCCATGGGATCGAAAAGAACTTCCACTTAGATCCCTTAACCCTGATTCAAGGGATCGTATCAAATAAAACTAAAAATATCACACGAATTCCTTTTTTGTAAAAGGATTAAGTGAGTGGCAAATGGAAAATGTCACAATAGGCATTCTGGATACATTCGTTCGACTGGTGTGTACGCACTACGCACATGTTCAGAATTTCGCAGACTAGTAAATGGGACGTGGAAAACTAATATTTAATTTGCTCTATATATTTTCAGGGAAAGTGATACGTATTTCTTCCCCACGAAGTCAATCAATTGGGATCGCTATATGGACAAGTCCGACAAACATTCCGTCGTTTTCCATTTGTCTATCGAGGAAGAAAAGGCGATAGATGAGGAGATTCAAAAATTTAGAACAACTGATGAAAATTTGCGTATTTTTTCTTTAGCACTGTAGGAATTTTTGGAGAACTGAAATAGAATAGTTATGTTGTCTAATTTTAAATAAATAAAATATTTTTTCAGCTAGAATAGTATTTAAATAACAAAAATGAAAAACTGTGAGGGTAAGTATGATTTTTTGTCAGTTTTGTTACCATACTTTGAGTTTAATAATAAATGAAACTATGATGGATTAAAACACTTCAATATATTTATTCGAAAAATACAGTCTTTTTATATTATTTAACGAATCATCAAGAAATAGAAATTAGTAAAAACTATTATAAAAATGCAGTTTTATCTCGGGTTTGTTACCATGGGTTCCAATTAAACAATTGTTTATTGTGCACAGAGTGCAAAATAACCAATATCAGAGCAGAAAGATGATCAGTAATCGTTATATAATTGATATTTTTAAACAAAATTACGTTTATTCCAAAAAATTAAGATCTTTACTAGAAAAACCCCAAAAATCCGATAAAATATTGGGGGACAGTAACAAAATCGACGGTAACAAAATTATTAAGCTCAGTTTACATGGCTCTCACCAACCCATTAAAGAACTAACTACCTTAAATCTTTGTATATTTTTTGTAATGAGATCTATAATATTAGGAACATTAAGTCCTTACATATCTATCACAAATAATTCAATGTTTTCATTAATCTATCTATTTCTACTTGTATAATCCTCATTGACTCATTATTATGAACAATTTTAACCATAGAACCAAGATAAAATCGTGAAAAAATACTGTGTTATACATTTGTGAGAGTAGTTATGGACTAATGAAAACGTAGACGACACATTGGTATAATTAATATTAAAATTTATTCTTTTACGCATGATATAATTATACTTCTTACAAAATAATGAACACTGCTTTTAGTCTTCTTTTGTTATATAGTTCTACAAATAATCAACAATTCACAGATAGTTTTATTATTCTACACTCACAATAAACTTCAGTCGTATACCTAATTAAATTGACTTAGATATTAAGGGCACGTAAATCGTAAAAATATTTATGTGTCCATGAGATCCATAAATTACACAGTAAATCCTTATATACTATAAGTATGTAAGGGAAAGATCGCGGGTTCGAATCCCGTCGACGCATTCAATTTTCCTATCCAAATTTGATTTGAACAGTTAGCATACTAATTGCTTTTCAAAATTTTCTGCATATTATAAGTAGTAAAAATACTAAAGAAGACGTCGAATTATTAGTAATTTGACGCCTTCATTACTATTTTTTTTTACCTAAGTAGATACCTACTCGTTAAAATATATACTTTTTAGCATGCTTATAATTATTAAAAATTAATCAACATGATCCAGTTTTACTCATACTTATTATAATAATTTCACAAATTATTCTTCTTCAAGGCACATCCGTTTTCGCCAAGTTTCAATATATGTATGTATGTACGAGTATCTATACACATACTGTACATTCATCCATTCGGATAATGGTCGTAAATGAGTGCATCACAGTAATCACACCAAAGTTGTAAATTATTTAGCACCATCTTAACATCGTTTCTATTCATTAGTAAAATAAAATGAAGAGGTTTCATTCCTGTTACAGTGATAGGTGTTACATTTTGATGACATTTCCCACAATGAGAGGAAAGTATAAAATGCGTCTCAGCCCATGGCCACTTTAACCTGTAGTAATAATATTGCAGTAAATCATATTTTGTTAAAACTTTATCAATATCCACAAAAATACCCATCTTTGTAATAACTTTCAACCAGAGAGACAGCCGTTCCAAGATTGTTTGAAAAGGTGATCAATCTGTAAAAAAAAAGAAAATAGTTAGGTATAAGAAGAGTTATAGGATATATTAAGAAAAACAACAAGTATTAGTGATTTATGCACCTATCCATACCAGTAATTGAACTTCCAATGCTTATGGTGAGGTCTCGTGCTTGTTGTCTTGAAGAAAACTTTATGGATTATCTAAAAAAAAAAGTAACATTAGGATAAATTAACATTATGTATCTACCTAATATAGAAGACAAGTCAAAGGCAACTACCTTCACTGTCTTGAAAGCATGTATCACATATATAATCAAAAAAAGTGGGCCCACCACCGACACAATCTTCACAGTATATTTTTTTGCAAGCCATGCATTTTGCTACCTTGCCAAATATTGAGTAGCTACATTTATTGCAATATTGAAATTTTGCTCTTGTGTTAGATGAATATTTTGAAGTATTGCGTACTGTACTATTTATTATAGAACTTGGGCCTGGACAAGTAGACACTTTATCTGGCAAAATAATTAGTGGCAATTTATCGATATCTATCTTTGAGTCTGAAGTGTCTAGAAAACCTTTTGTCCTTTCCTTATCAACTGCATCACATGAGATGGTTTCGTCCATCTCGGCACTGGATAAGTCTGCAATTAATGGTTCAATTGGAGTTAACGAAGGGGAGGGTGATGGAAGCCCGAGTTCAACTAAATCTTGTAACAAGTCAGCCTCATCCAACTCCACAGTGGAGGGAAGTATCTGTAGACTGTGCTCACGCACTGAAAAACAAGAACACTTCCCTCTTAGAGGTTCGCAGAAACAACTTATTTCTCTGTAATTTATTTTCACTTCACCGAAGGCAATGATTTGATGAACTTTCATTGTTCCAGGTAAAACACGTATATTGCCAACAATTTTATTTGCGATTTCATTAATAGTTTCTTCCTCAATGAGTTGCACCCGTATGGTTGTTTTAGTCTGTTTTAGCGCCTCATAAGCATCACTGGCGTTATTAATATTAATTCCATGGCATACTTTAAAATCTAACATGCGTTTTATCGTCCCACCTATTCCGTCCGCTACGCTCTTACCATGACCAGCTTCAAAAAATGACCATGTCGAGTAAGAGAGATTAAGTTCCTTGGTAAATAGATTGTGTAAAAAAAAATTGTATTTCTGCCGGTATTGGGACGTTGGTCCGTCTGAATAAAAGTGAATAACATTTATGTCAGAGCACATCTCTTTAACTAAGTTCAAAATTGGCTTTAAGTGGGCCCATATTGATGGAGGTTGGTGGCTTAAATTATTAGATATTGTGCAAAAAGATTGTGATTTATTTCCCAAATAAACCATGCCGGTATGGAGACTGATTTGTGATTTTGAGGCACCAAAATGCATGGATTGTATTTCTTCTGTTAATTTGCATTGATAATTTTCTGAAAAATCACAAACAATAACGGCCTCAGTAGCCTTAATATTGGAAACTAGAGAGAGGTATTCTTTTTGTTGGTGGATATTATTAAAATGATGTTTCTTGAAAATTATAATATCCCGGCTAAAATCATTAATTAGTTCTTTCACTGTGTTAGTTTTTATTGTTCGCACCGTTTTTTTTGTATGTTTTGTGGCTCCATCCTTTATGTAAACGTGATCTTGGCGTTCCCACTGGCACCAATTAACCATTTTGTCATCTTGATCTGCAGAAAATTTTGGTGCTTTATTTTTGCATTTCTTACATACATTATACTTACATACATTGAATATTTTTTGGATCACATACTAAATTTTTCAATAATTCGTCAAAACCTTCGTTTATAATATGATGTTTCCTTAAACTCTCATATTTAAATTTTATGTTTTCATGTTTTTCACACAAACAAGTTGACCTTGATTGGATATGAGGAGATAAGACAAAGAAAGGTTTATTTTTGTAAAATGTAGTAATGCCATAGTAACGCACTCTCTCTGCAAAGCTCTCTGCTTTGTATTTTTTATACAGATTTGGAATGCTGTCAATGAGGTACCTAATTTGCTGTTTATTTTTATTTTTAACCCTACACTCTTTTTTACCCGATGTTATTCTACTAACATCATCTCTTAAGAAAAATTCTTTTATTTCTTTTATCTCTGTTTTCCTTGCTCTCTTAGGTTTTAGCCTAGCTGTCACTTTCAATCCAAGCACTCTAGAC
The DNA here is from genome assembly GCA_949126895.1 of Eilema caniola. NCBI lineage: Eukaryota > Metazoa > Arthropoda > Insecta > Lepidoptera > Erebidae > Eilema > Eilema caniola. The sequence goes on along the minus strand of OX421464.1, from coordinate 3,031,479 downwards.
GTATATTGCTTATTTTTCGAATTGTGAACGATTTTTTTCAACAACCGTTTTTCTGAATGTTTAGTACAACTTGAAAAACCGGTTTTTATTGCGCTCTCCAATACTTCATTTCGGGCTTTAACAATATCCAATGTTTTTTGCAAAGAAGCTATAGATTTACTAGCTTGTTGTTGTATTCTCTGTATTCTTTTTTTGTAGCGTTCAAGTTTGGTTTTGAGCTTATCTATTTGACCCTTCATATTTTTATTTAGCTTTAAAGATAATTTAAGTTTTGAGTGTAATTTTTTTGTTTTATTAGTATTTTCTGCTGTATCGCTTCCTACATTATCAGTGGTACTGTTACTCATATTTTCTGGCAGAGGCGAAGGCCTCCCAATATCATGACGACGTTGTCTACTTATTCGTTTTTCGTCTCTCCACTCTCTCCTTTTAGCTTCCGCTTCAGCTTGTGTCATTTCTGAGATTTTTTTCTTTTTTGATTTAATTCTTGCTAAATTTTTTTTTCGCTGTTCTTCATACTTCTCTGGATTTTCATTTTTTAATCTCTCCCTATATCTACGCATCTTTTCTTTAGCGGTTAATGGCATATTTCTGAAAAAAAAAAAATTAAATACACATAGAGTAACGTCGTGTTAATTGGGTTGGCCTATAAGTGTGTTAATTGTGTTGCTATTGGTTAACAAGTTTACCCCAAAATAACCCGACGTTACGCTATGTAGGTATCCAAAGTTCATCCCGTATGGGATGAATGTTCCTAATGCGTAAAACTAAATAAATAAAACCGCTCTATATAAACCTAGCTTAACGCTGTCGGTTTTGTTACTTTTTCGGTCCGACTATATGTTACCAGGCCCACGGTAACAAAACCGAAGTAACATATTGTGGTATCCTAAAGTTAAAAAATATATATAAGCGGCTCAGTTTTTCGTTAAATTAAACTAAAATCAACATCTTGTCTAGTCTTAAATAAGCATTTTCTGTGTTAACTGCATTGTAACAAACGTGTGGAAAAGTAATTAATAAAATTGGTACAAACCTGACCAAAAATTTTTCTAACTCCAACCGGCGACACTACACATAACACTGGCGACGAAAACACAAACTGCCATTTAATTTAAAAATGGCTGATCTCAAGACTAACGGTGTTGCTATATTTGGAAATCAAAAAAGGTGTAATAGTAGAATGATTTTTTTAAGAATTGGAGGTAACAAAACAGAATTGTCCGGAAGTTTCAATTTTCGGGGACATCAAATTTATAATATTTTTAAATAGATAAATACAGATTTAAGCTGTAATAATTATTTTGATATACGCAATCAAGTTAATTTTATGTAAAAAAAATAAAATATATCAAGGTGTCACACAAAATATTTTTAAAAATTATACTTAAAGTTTTCATGTCACTGGGGACACGTCAAAATAATGCTGGCTGTTTTAATAAAATAATCTTTAAATATTCAGTTTTAACAGAATTACACTGCGTTTAAGTTAAGAACGTAGTAAAATATATGAATTTTCAATTATAAGGCTTTATTATACTAAATAAGTTGTCAAATTTCTAAAATAAAAATAAAAAGTAGAAGGACATGCCAAAATGGCAGTTGTACTAAATTTTTGAATCTCCTCAGATGCGTAATGTAAGCGAAGAAGCTATCAGCAAGCGAATATATTATCATATCGTAAAAATGTACCTTGTTTGCATTTATTTGTTCGAAGTGAATAAATAATTTTGTACTTTTTTATTATTTTCGTTTTATCTTTTCCCGATAGCCGACGAGGGTGGTACCTGGCGGGTTTATAGGCGATGACTTGGTTGAGCGCACGGATCAGCCCCTCTAGACAGTGGCTATTCGCTAACCAGCGTTTGATGGAATAGAATGACGAATGTATGGGATTTGACGTATTTGACATGCGTTAACGACTGTCATATACGTCAAATCCCATATATTCGTCATTCTATTCCACCAAACACCAGCTAGCGAATTGCAACTTGTCTAGAGGCACAGATGGGGATCTGTGCCTCGAGCACGAGAAATATTCGAATACGTAGCTGTGTGTGTGCGTGTGTATGTATGTGCGTGCTTCCTGGACGTGCTTGACGTGGAGGGTGACGCGTGTGCCAATGATCTCACTACAGTAAACGTCCAAGATCGTGCGAAGTGGAGAAGGATAAGCCCGAAGGCGGTCAGAGTTCAGAGTTCACCTCGGCCTCGGACGCAATCAGGAAAAGGCGTCTCCATGAAGATGATGAGTTTAGGCTCCATCGATTCCTCTTCAGCACCTGAATACACCATGTACATGATACCAAGACAAAACAAATGAGTCCAGGTAGATTGGACTTTGTCCAGTTTAGGAGTTCCATATGCCAAATGGCCACCACTCCATCCTCAGACCAGCTCCGTGGTACCTTATCAATGTATTGTGTACGCCAAATTTCAGTCTACTGGATGTTCGGATCGAAAAATGGTTTTCCAATTTTGAACGGACAACTTTGCCTTAAGGAATAAGACAAGTTAAATCATTTTGCCAGTGGTTTATTGAAAAGACAGCGCATAAGGCCCTGTTTATACGTTGATCAGTGATAACACCCATGGAGACTATTCTCTCCACCGGTGCAACTATCTAAGCGTACAGCGTCGAGCACAGCACTGTGACCTTGATGGAGACTCATTGGTCGGACTGTGACGGTGACGTCACTGGAAATCGACCAATGACAATATTTCTCACTTATGAGTTGAATCGTAGGGGAAAATAAAATAAAGATTAAAAAAGTACAAAATTTTATTTTTCGAAAGACGGCGCCACTCAGGTACTCTTATGATTCAATATCCGATTGCTGATGGCTTCTCCACTTCCATTAAGTACTTCTTAGTTCTTTACGTCGTCGATATACAACTTGAAAGAAACGGTCCCACTTTGCGTTAAATAGCGATCCCATTCGATTGACTTCGTGCCATGGAAACAAAAGGTATCACTTTCCCTAAAAATTATAGAGCATCAGTAAATATGATGTTGGAACTTCGAAAATAGTGAAGCTCCCCATCCAGTCTATTTGTCTGTATGAGCATAAATCATAGAACTCGCGCGTCGCGCCATCGTCACCACGTCACTCTGACGTCACGATGACGAATACTATACGGCCCGTAGTACCTTCCTGACAATTTGTGAGAAGTCACATGTGATACCATGATGACTCTTTGAAGTACAAACACCTTTAGGTGCGTTGAGCACTGTTTTGTGAAGCAAATACTTTTTTTACCGACTGTTCTCACATCATGCCACAATCTTTTTTAATTTCTTTCTGTAATATTAGATAGGTACTTTTATTTTAAGGCTGAGTTCAGAAAACATAATTGTATAGAATATAAAAAGAAGAACAAATAGGTACAAACTTGCAAAAGAAGTGAACAGCATCCAAGGTACAGTGATTATAACGGTTCACGTCCATACTTAAAATTATCAATTTCATTTTAACTTCGCATGACCAGCTCGGATCATTCTGGCCACAGCACTGGACTGATATCCTACGGCGGTCCTCTTCGTCTTTTCTCACATTCAAACGCCATGCCAGATGTCGCACGTAGTATGGTGGGGACGAAGCTTTCTCCACATAAATAAAATCACTTATCTTGTATCGGAACCAGCCCTTTACTCGCGTCTCGCCTCCCTACAAGCGAAAACACGCTTTTTAATGAAATTTTAAACTATACAAAACATTTAGATAAAAAAAAGTGTATGTTCGCACAGGACTTGAACCCGCGATTACTTCCTTACAGGGGGAATGCAAGCTACTGAGCACCCGAGCCACGTCTTGAACATTCGAAATTGTTCCGAGTCAACGGATCATCACCAGTACTGCTTGATGTCTTAGTTTTACTCAACAAATAGGTACATAAAATACCTACATAGTAAATTAAAATGTAGCCTAACTCAACTGAAATTATGACTTTTCATTATTTATAATTCCCAAAATATCAAATTTCAAATCAATCTTGTTATACATTGTGTGTGTAAAAGCAACGTGGATTGAGATATATTCGATACTAGCTGTTGCCCGCGGCTCCGCCCGCGTGGATGTCGGTTATCGTTTAGTGTTGAATCCGACGCTATTGAGCATTAAATTCGCCTCTTTACTCAACTTTGTCCTCGACTATGTACTCAACTCTGTTCTCGACTTTCTACTCGCCTCTATATTCGACTCTCTACTCGACTTTCTACTCGCCTCTGTATTTGAATTTATACTTGACTCTCTACTGACTTCTCTGTTCCCATCTATACTCGACTTTGTACTTTTCTCTATACTCGCCTTTCCATTGGCCTCTCTCTACTTGCCCATCCATTCGATTTTCTTTTCGCCTGTCTACTTGACTCTCCACACTTGCCTATCTACTCGCACCTCTACTTAACTCTCTATTCGATCTCTACTCGCCACTACATTCATCTTTCCACTCGCCTCCCTATTTGCCTTTACAGCATTCTATTTGATTCTATACTCGCCTCGCCACTGGCTCTCTAGTCGCATATCTACTCGCCCCTGTAGTCGACTCTACTCGACTTCCAATCTTTACACGCCTATCCACTCGTCCCTATAATAATCTCTACTCGCCTCTCCACTCGCTTCTATTTTGGTTCGCTACTCGACTATATCCGTTCCGAAGCTCCACCTTTGTACCATATATCATGAGGACATCTTAAAAGAAATTCTTACTATTTATGCCATATTCACACCCTTTTTTGTGCCATTGAAGAATTAGAAACTTTAATTCCAACGCCCTATTCCCCTCCGCCCTCCCCCTTCTATTCCTTTTTTCGCGATAAGGTACCACACCACTACTATGTACATTTCCAACCTCTAATCCATCTCTATACCAATTTCATCAAGATATCTTCAAAATTGTCAAACTTACATACCCTTGCCCTATTCCACCCCTTCAACTCCCTTTTTCGCGTCAATAGGTAGCCTATGTTCGTTCCCAAGCTTCAATCCATCTCTGTACCAAATATATCATCAGGATATCATCAAAAATGACAAACTTTCATATTAAATATCTAGTCCTTATCCCCCCTCCCCCTTTTACCACATTATTCGCGATCAAAGGTAGCATATGTCCGTTACCAAGCTCTAATTAATCCCTGTACCAAAATTTCATCATATTCAAAACTGTCAAACTTTAATCCCATACTAACCCCCCCCCCCCCCCTATGCCTCCATTTTCGCGTCAATAGGTAGCCTATGTTCGTTCCCAAGCTTCAATAACTATGTTCGTTCCTCGGCCTCATACTAAGGCTTAGTCCTCACCTTTTTGTGATAAAAGGTAGTCTATGTCCGTTCCCAAGCTCTAAACTATCTCTGTATTAAATTTCATCATGAAATCTAAAACGATAAACTTTTATCCCAAGGCTCAGGTTCCCTTCTTCCCCCCTTTTCGCGATAAAAGGTAGCTTTATGTTCGTTCCCAAGCTCTAAACTATCTCTGTACCAAATTTCATCAAGAAATCTTCAAAAATGACAAACTTTCATACCAAGGCCCTAATCCGCCCCCCTTCTACCCCCCTTTTCGCGATAAAAGGTAGCCTATATCTGTTTCCAAGCTCTAAGCTATCTCTGTACCAAATTTCATCAAGAAATCTTCAAAAATGTCAAACTTTCATACCAAGGCCCTAGTCCGCCCCCCTTCTATCCCCCTTTTCGCGATAAAAGGTAGCCTATATTTGTTTCCAAGCTCTAAACTATCTCTGTACCAAATTTCATCGGAAAATCTTCTAAAACGATAAACTTTTATCTCAAGGCCCTGGTCCCCCCCCCTACTACCCCGCTTTTTGTGACAAAAGGTAGTCTATGTCCGTTCCTAAGCTCTAAACTATCTCTGTATCAAATTTCATCAGGAAATCTTCTAAAACGATAAACTTTTATCCCAAGGCCCTGGTCCCTCCCCCCCCCCCCCTTTTTCCCCCCTTTTCGCGATAGTAGGTAGCTTATGTTCGTTCCCAAGCTCTAAACTATCTCTGTACCAAATTTCATCAAGAAATCTTCAAATATAACAAACTTTCATAGTCCGCCCCCCTTCTACCCCCCTTTTCGCGATAAAAGGTAGCCTACTTCCGTTTCCAAGCTCTAAACTATCTCTGTACCAAATTTCATTAAGATATCTTCAGAAATGACAAACTTTCATAAAAACTTTCATCCCCTATTTCCCCCCCTTAAACCCCCTTTCTCGTGATAAAAGGTAGCCTATGTCCCTTCTCAAGCTCTAATATACCTCTGTTCCAAATTTCATCAAGATCGGTTCAGCGGTTTAGGCGTGAAAGCGTAACATACAGACAGACAGACAGACAGACAGACAGACAGACAGACAGACAGACAGAGTTACTTTCGCATTTATAATATTAGTATGGATTCTCTTGCACTCCATATATTTGCACTACACGCCGATGCGATGCGATTTTGTATGGAGCGTTTTCGGACGCCTGGAGAAATTCAATTTTCAAAATCAAATATGCTATAACATTTGTCATAGGAATATTACACTTTAAAAGTTAATTATATTATTGTAATATGTATAGTTTACGATAAGTAAGTCGGTAGATGGCTCCCACCATCGTCGCCTCAAGATGGTTGTATGGGAGAATTGGGGACAGCCAGGAAATGACACGTTGCATAACTGGTTCCAAAGAACATCCCTATGGTGATCAACCCCGTATCCTAATTAAGCGTTGCCAGGGATTTTTTAATATAATACCTGAATTCAATAAGTTTACCGGGTGAAAAGGAAACGCTCCCGAAGCAGAAGTACTCTGGGTAAACTTTTTTCATCGTTCATCGTTTCACTACCATCCGTTTCCGTATTAGTAAAGCTCAATGCATGCTCAATGAAACGGCAATTTTATAAAAAAAAAGTACGCGCTTGGAGCCATTTGTTTTTTTTTCTGTAGCTTTTGTTTTATGAAATTGTCGTTGAGCTTTTCTAATACGATGAAGAATAAATAATGCTAATTAAATAGAATTAAAAAAAAAGAACGAAAAAATTATTTTCACCAAAACGAAAAAAAAAAAGCAAATAGTTCGGCTTCAGGAGCGTTCCCCTTACACCCTGTCTAATCAATGGAGCTCGCTTACACAATAGGAATAGAATTCTATCAGAAAAGCTCTCAGCGTCGTATATGGCGTGACATAGAAATAGGTAATAAGGATATTTTCTATTTAGATATCTCGTTTCTGGGGCAAAGGATGGCCATTGCGATTCAACGAGGCAACGCGGCCAGCATCGTGGGCACCTTTGCGCCGGGAACGATACGGGGTGGGTTATTTGACTGAATTATATTATTATTGTTAAGAATTTTGTAAAACCGTTGTTGCGACAACGCACCTCTTTTATATCCTATTTAGATAACTATTACAAAAACTGAATGCTCGGGACTTGAGCCCGCGACGTTCTCTAACTAAAATTAAAGATGTCTATCAATAACTGAATATTTTGATACTTTTGCATTTGGTAAAGGCAAAGGCAACAAAATAGATTTTTTAACGTGCGTTGTTCTAATTCCCTTGAATACCCCTCCGCCAGAGCCAGCCGGGATAGGAGTATAGCCGACTAAAACCGCACGGCCGTCTCGGACCAATTTTGATAATATTTAGTACAAGGGTAGATTAGATCTTGAGAAAGGACATATGCTATGTTCGGTCGCGATAACCGACATCCACGCAGGCGGAACCGTGGGCAACAGCTAGTAAAAAATATTTATATAATGTACTTAATCGATACTTACTTCATTATCAAATGCATCAACTACATTCCTAGCCAATGTCGATGTTGAGATGCTCCTCGGCAGGGGCACTTTACATTTCTTGGACACTAAGTTCATTAACACCGCATAGTCCTCCGACATCGTCAAGATCGAGGTCCGTTCTGAACACTCAGCGAACTGTTCCGCAGTGAGACACAGAAAGCGGATTTTTTCCACAATTCTCTTGATTTTTGAACACTCTTCAAAAGCTAAAACAAAGCTGGTACTATAAATCTGAATAAAATTTTAAATGTTAACCTGCATGCATTTGCGAAGAAGCAATCGCAGTTGGTGCATAGGTACCTATTGCTCGGGGCATTTACTGCTCGTTCCATATATCTTGGACTTAAAATGTACTCTATACGCGCCGTACAGGTTTCTTTGATGTATTTTGAGGATGCGGTGCTACGGCGCGCGTCTAGGCCTCGTTGTGTTCCAAGGTGTGTCCCCTCTTTCGTACGAGCATCCCTAAGAGGCGGTCGTGCCCCGAGCTGCTTCTGCCAGGGTGACAGACGACCTTACCTATACCACAGAATAATTAATAGTACTAACGTACAGAAGGATCACTGCGCAAGAAGATTTAATTAATTCCAGTCTTGCTCCGACGCAATACGGTGGAATTCAGCTCGCACAACATTAGGTACCTATAATTTTATTCACCTACTACTGCGTCTCTTTCTATCGCGTACCTCTTATCTCTTCTTACGCTGTTAGGGTTGCCTTCTTGTGAAGAACTGAATATTTGATTACCAGTCCAGTTATGTACCTGTTACGATTTTTCTACTTATGTGAAAATGACAACTTTAAACATACCTACCTAGTATTAGATGAAAAAAGTATTTTATTACAATGTCCGCATATTTTAACATAAGACGATAAGCATACTACTACATTTAGTATTCTTTGCTACTACACTTTAGTGTATTTGCTAAATTGAACATACCATTTACGTGTTTAGTTACATGCCGTACGACGCAAACACGAAACGGCTTAAACTAGTCCGAGAGCCGTCACCCAAAAATCATGTTGGTAAATTATTTTTCATTTGCAAGCAAAATCGAATGTGACTCGCTGCTCTTTGAAAGCAGTTCATATTTGAATTGATATTATCGTTAGGAACTCGGTTCTCGGATACTATAAGCTTTGGCGGAACTGTATTTGGTTTCAGTTGTTTGATTGTCCTGATATCAGAATCTTCAAAATGGTGGGAGCAGACTTCGTAGCTTAGCTCTCAAATTTTCTTTGCTTAGTAAGTCCTCTCGTCCTATTAAAATCAGCCACTCTCGGCGCCTAAAATAAAATAGACAAATGGTAGTCAGTACGGAGCAAACACACATGTGCTTATGGTCATTGGTTAGAGTGAAGCAAACGGGGCACTGAGGAGCGCAGTCACCGTAGTAGTCGCTCGTCGCCGTCACAGAAACAGTCCCCGTTTCAGTCGCCATAGTCCAGTCTCTATACAATGAAAATTTTTCTAAGTGTTTGACAATCGCCACGCCGAGAAAGGTTAGGTGCGCCAAAAGTAGTATAACTTCAAAAATCTAAATCCTAAGCTAGTAAAAATCACTGGACATACATGGGGGTGGCTCAAATACTCCTCAATATGGGGCGCCAAATTTTTTGGCCAGGAGAGCTGGCCACCCTGTATTGTCAAACTTAACCTTAGTTCTCGGTCTATATACCCGTCAGCCTAGCCAAAGTTCGCCAAAGTATCTAATTATCATGTTCAGGTAAATAATATTAAATATTATGCTATTCATTTGTATACCTATTAAATTTATTACTTCAGCTCTCGGACTATAAACAAAGAATACTAAATATTACCTATAAGCTATAAGGTAGCTTTCGAGCGCGAAGGTTCATATATTATGTAGGTAAGAACTAATAAATGACGGTGTTATGAAGGGACAAAAATAAGAAATTAAAAAAATCGAATTGAGACCCTCCTCCTCTTTTGAAGTCGTTTAAAAAGAAGGAACTTGGAACTGCAGAAATTACGTAGGGTAGGTATCGTCAGTGGTACCTACCTACCTATAGACAGCGCGTGATGCCCGTCAAGGACACTCGAAACTAGAAAAATACGTCGAGGCTGGTGACGGCGGAGTACGTTGACCCCGATGGGTCCGATCCAATAACCCTCCCAATTCAAAAATCTTGCTGGCTAGGTACCTACCTACTTCGTGGTAAATAAGTAGTTTTTGTCTAGATACGTATTCTGAGCAGTAGTAGTGGTAGGTTGGGTTATGGGTAGGAAGGTAGCTAAAAATTTAAGATTTATTAATTTGGCAAACTTGACTTTCAGCATCTTTGGGAAGCGAGAAAACAGATAAATCCGGTATATTTCTATTCGAATTCAAACAGCCGAACGCCACACAATATCGTCTGTATATATTTTCTTTTCTTGTCCATTCTTAGGTCGGTACCTACTTTAAGTAGGCACGATCAAGAGAGAAAAATTAATGTTTTTATAAAATCCCAGCCGAGCGCGAGCATAGAAAAAACCTCAACACACGAGCGCGCGCATGACACTCGACTAATTTTAATTCCGGCGGCCGGATACTTCGCTGTAGGTATATAACGCATGTACTGCGCGGAGTGAACCACGCCTGCCTATACCCCCAAGCCCGTGCTCATGGAGGACGGAGGTCACATAATAACCGCGTTGCCTCCGCGCATTGTATGTCGTTAAATTGGGGAGAAATTGGTGAAATGGCCCACACACAAGGGTCATACCCGTCCGGCCAACAGCATCCCCACTAGCAGAAATAGTAATAGTGCTATGCTCACCAGGCGCACCAGTGTCCACAGCTTGAGCTCCAGACTCTAATTGCTTATGAGCATCACCCACATTCAGAGTCTCTACAACTGGTTCAGTACTGTTCTCTGCCTTCACCCCCTGCACAGAATAAATGAGAATACCACATGCTGCTCTTGGCAGTACATAAGTATACCACTGACTCCGCGCTGCATGCGTTCAACGCAGTGTCACAGCGAGTCGATATATATGTGTAGTCTGAATGAATTCACAAAGGCAGCTTATTCTGAATTAACGTAGATATGTTATGGATTAGGGTGTCAATTTTAAGTTGCGGCACTATCGTATTAGAGCCTACTTACCTGTAAAGATAGTTGTTGTCGGTGTGTGTAAAAAAAAAATGTACCTACTACAGTTAAAACCAGTTTTTTAGATAGGCCTTTTCCCTAGTCAGAACAAGTCTTCATTTTTATCAAATAAATGCCTTTATTAAAACTAGAATTAAGTAAGGGTCAAAATTGAATATCAGCCGTCAAGAATTATTTTGGTATCAACTAGTGATGAAATTTATGATCAAGAAAACTGTAGTGGTTGAACTATATGTTAACAGAATGAGCATAAGTAAAAGTTCTTATTATACTTACATTGACTTCACCATTCAAAATGGGTTCATAACTACTCATCTCTGAAAGCAGTTCATCACTTGGAGACTGGTCAAGATCTCTCCCAGCGACCCTCATATTGTGAGCTCTGGCATACCGTGCAGCTGCTTTAATCAAGTGCGTCTCACTATCAATGTTCAAGTTATCATAAGAGAATACTGTAACGACTGTGTTCAGCTCTGCATCTTCGAACTTACTGGTGTTCAGTACCTCCAATGTGTCCATACTGAATATCTGTAATTTTCAGAGAAAAGTCAGAAACGTCACATTATCAAAAAATAAACATAGTATGTGTAATTTCTATGTCCTTCGCCTATCTATGGCGACTTTTGTGCTAGGAAGTAGGTTGTGTAGGTCAGTGGCAGTTTCTGTTGTTGTCATCAAAGTACTTTCGTTTTGTAGTTACACTGACCTCAACTTGGGCCATAGCAATTCATAGTAATACAATATTTTCCTGCCTGAACCTCTGAACCGATTTTGATCAACTTTAGGAGCCACAGACAACAGAAAATATTACCTTTTCACACTTGAGCAACAATTGTTTGTCTTCATAGAGCTCTGCAAACTCAAATACTTGCCACACATTGCTTGTATCCACATGGCGCCAAAGATATCTGCTACATTCTTCAAGGAGATGCTGTAACATGTACTTTTTTGCCGCATAATACAAGTTACTTGCTTCATCAGCGGAGTTTACGTTTGCAATTCCGGTGTAGATGTATCTACAAATGGAGACATTGGACTGTAAAATACTGGCATTATAAAAAACAGGTTTTATTTTCCAGATGGTTAGCTTAATCCAACTAAGCATATATCCCCTTGCTTGATTAATTCAACTGACCATGTAGTAAAAATGTAACATACACAAATATATCACAATAACATCTGAGATGGTGGCGAGAAATAAACAATTAAATCCTTCCGAGTAATTCATTACATCTTCACCAACAGTGTATTACCACATGCAAAAACCAATCGCACATTACAATTGGTAGGTCTTATTTAATTAATTTCTTATATGAATATGTTATCTGCCCAAACAGTAACATACACATAGAAGCAATGAGAAAGCCGATGAACTGACTAGAAAAGGTGCTGATGCAAACCAAGTGGGCCCAGAACCCAGGTTACAAAGGGAGTCTTCAGCTGAAGCATAGTGGCAGAGACCAACCGAAGATGGAAATCAGGCGCACCTGACACTGACAGGAGTGAAGACTAACCAGTACTGAGTGCATGGACGCTGAGAAACCAGCATCCACCTGCTGGCTGAATGCCATCTTGGCCATGTACTCGCTGAAAAGATGGAAAATCATGGGAACAGACAGACTAGACTTGGAAGACATTGACAATCAGAGGGTGGAACAGATAAGAGAACAGAGAAGTTTTTGTAAGGAAACAAGTAGGTATGACAAAACACCATGATTGCCGGGCATCCCATATCTTCTATAGGAGAAATAGAGGAAATCAGTGACATTGCCCGCACCCAAGGGCAGATCACCCATCAGGCCGCAACGTCCCCTGCTGGCAGTAAGTATGTAACAGTAGTAAAATTCATTATTAAAAGCTTGGTACTCACTGTAAGAGCTGCTTGAAAGTCTCCGGCTGAATATCTATTATGTGTATTGGATAACTCTTCTCCGACAAGTCACCATAAAACATGGCCTCAAAAACCTGTGATGCCATTGCCAAGGTCTGTTTATTACTGGCAATTACTTCTTGCTGAGGTTCGACTCCCACCAAAAACTTACAATCCAAGTAGTGCCCTGTCTCCAACAAGTAGCATCCTCTTTCATTCACTTCTGCGCAAAGCTGCTTAGCGGTGTTCCCTTCCATGGCACGATCAATGGGCACAATAGTTTATAGGGAGTCTGCAAACATGAAACAAGTCCATACAAAGTTATAGGAACAATTTCTTATCCACAATAGTCATATCACATAAAATATTGAAGTTGCGGCCATCAGCAAACAATTTAGTTTCGTCCTGCTACGTATACGTATCTCTATAAGTATGACGGTTTTGATACGCACCGCTTATTTAAAGTCAACTTCAATTATTCAGCAATTTGTTTGAGAGTAAAGAAGACCACCTTTTTATTAATTTACCAATTACAATATTAAAAGATGGTTAATAATATGCACTATATGCAGAGTAGATTGTAAAGTGGGTATTGATAGGGTTGACGTATTTGTCACTATTTGTAAACCTTTATTGCCTTTATTACAAATACTTATCTATGATAAAAACCCCAACCATAGATATAGTATTTTTCTTTTCTTTTCTTGAATACTATATCTAATATATGTATTACCCCAACAAAAACCTGATTGATAAAAAAAGTATGTAGGTAGGTATCTATTGAATAAAAGTTATTGAGCTATTATTTATGTAATAAAAAAATATGTATTATTACTTTAATAACATTAGTACCTTTACAAAATGCGTTCTTTTTACTTACTTAAAATGTTGCCAGTGACTATAGGCAGGGCGCCGTGCCTCCATTTGGGGTACGACATGACGTCATACAACATTCCTAGGTACAGACTGTTTATTTTATTCAGCACGCTAAGAAGCTTCGTAGCTTAACGGGAAACGCTTTGAGTTTAAGCCCTTACGGTTTCGGAGAGCACCGAGTTCGAGCCTGGGCTGCCGGCATTTTTTGTGATTATTATTTCTTTTTGTAATTAATAAGTTTCTTCTGACAGAAAATTAGTGATAGGTTTATTGAGAAACCTGTACAATCCGACTTGGATTTTCATAACCATGCAGAATAAATCCATTTTCATAGCTATTTCATTAAATGGGTAGGCAAGTAATTAAACGTCATCGATCCAAACTACGGATAATCGATTAATTCGAAGTGACGTCATGTCGTGCCCCGAATGCCTGTAGTCACATCCTAAAATGTTACGCTAGTCTGAATACAAAGTAATGTAATATATTTTTACTGTTTAGATTAAGTTTATGCTTCAAATAAATATTGTTAGTTAATAAAGTTTGGTACTTACATTTATTTAAGATATTAAGTACATACCTATAGATATTAAGATATTAATTAATATAGAATTTATCAGAAAACTAGCTGTCGCCCGCGGCTCCGCCCGCGTGGATGTCGGTTATCGCGAATCGGACTATAATTTGAGATTTAAACTATCCTATCTCTTAAGTTGGATCGAACTGCACATGGTGTGCGAATTTTATTATAATCGGTTAAGTGGTTTAGGAGTCCATTGAGGACAAACATTGTGACACGAGATTTATATATATTAAGATTAGCGCAACTATCTGATGCGATATTTATTTAAAAATTGTGATTGGTTGTTGCCAACCCCTCCGATGAAGAATCTGCTAAAATAAGTTTTAAATTATGCCAAAATTTTGCCAAATGCTTTATAAATATGCTAAAATTTATGCTTACCGTTTTTATGTTGCTGCTTTAGGTAATTGTTAAGCGACGACACCGCCAATTATATAAATCGCACCCTTAGTAATGTAGGGGAACAATTAAAAAAAAACAGTTTTTTAGGAAAACGCATTTAAAGTTTTTGAATTCTGCCATTCTAGATTGATTTATGAATAATTTGTTCATTATTGGTTTTAAAATGGTAAAATTTGGCAAATTTGTCATTTGTTAAATGCACTATGATATTACGTGATATAAATATATATATACAAGTAATAAAATTTTCAAATTACAAGCAATTAAAAAAATGTGTTTGAGTTAAGTCCTTAAGGTACAAAAAATAAAATAAATATGGACCTATTCTTGTTTGATCTGTCACTTTTTATCTCTTAATCGAATTTGGTACCCTATATTTCTAAACAAAACCGAAGGTCAGAATTTTATATTGATTCCATTTAAAAAATAAAACATCAGATAAAATGAAATGTTTTTTTTTTATAATTATTATAAAGTATTAAAGATATCCATGACAAAAAATGTCAGTCTCAAAAATGAATAAACAATCAGTATCAAAAATGCAAATCAAATTATTCTTAAAAATAGGAACAATATTATAATTATAAAATTAACCATAACAAAAATGACAGTCAGTCTCAAAAATTATTAAACAATCAAAAACTTAAAAACCTATTCTTTAGAAGGTACATAACTACTTTTAGCAATCTAATAAAATAATATGTGTATCTTTGCGATCTCTCTTTTTATTAGCACTAAGTTCAGTTCACCGAGAGCAGCAATGAACGGCTACTTAAGTATGCTACCGCTACATTCACCTGTACAAATGGAGGCAATAAAAGCTCTTAAAAGACTTAAGGGTGCAGGATATATAACCAACCAACCGACAAGTTACACAAAAATGGGGATAACACCTGATGTTCGGTTAGAAATGAGGTCTGACAAACAACAGCCTAAACTAGTACATCATAGGAATTACAATGTGACAATTACTACTAGACAGAATTGGAAACAAGGTCTAAGAACCAATTAAGGAAATAGACAAATCTGGTACACAGATGGCTCCAAGGCGCTAGATGGCACAGAAGCAGGGGTAGATGCAGAAAACTGCGGCATAAGCGGCAAATATACCTCCGTATTCCAAACGGAGGTGTATACTATAATAGAATGCGCTCAAGAGATTATAAATAGAAATATCCATGAAAAGGAAATTTATATTCTCAGTGACAGCCAAGCAGCCATTAAAGCGGTAAGTTCTCCAAAGGTAAATTCAGAAGTAGTACTGAATTGCATAAGAAGCCTTAATAAGGCTGGCAGTGCCAACAAACTACGGCTAATTTGGGTCCCCGGTCAGGAGAGGATAGAAGGGAATTAAAAAGCAGAACATGTAGCCAGACAAGGATTTGTAAAAATACCCATAGCTCCAGAACCATTTGTTGTACTCCCTGAAGCCACACTAAAGAGGGCTATTTCAGAACAGGCCAAAAATAGGCAGCTTAAGGAAAGGAAGACCAAACCAGGCCTGAAACATTCGAAGGAATTCATAACTAATGAATTAGGAAGGCTGAGCAATAAAATAATTTATCTCAGCAGGGACAAAATCCGGAACAGACTGGGAGCGTTCACTGGCCACTACTGCACAAAGTACACCTTAAGCAAGATTGATATCATGAACGACACAAAATGCAGGCACTGCGAGGAGGGCGATGAAACGATGAAACACATACTGTGCGAGTGTCACGCCTTAGGAAGACATCGTATGGATCATCTCGGTAAGGGCTATCCAAAACCAGAGGATTACAGACATCTACAATTAAGAGGAATAGCCACCTTGATAGAGAGAGCTATCCCTCCTCAAATGTAGGGGCCAGGTTGGGGTTGACACAAAGGATCCAATAGGGTCGAAGTGTCCGCGGTAGCTTCAGAGCACGCAGCCCAATAACATAAGATAAGATAAGAAAAGGTGCTCTCGTATTATTTTTTGAAGATGAAGTGGTGCTTGTGTAACGTTGTGGATTTCTTATAAATCTATTTCAAATAATTTCTATACCTTAGTCGATATTTTAGTATTTTTCGACACTATATATACTAATTTGTCTATGATGTGCGAGCGAGATTGAACAACATTACCTAAGTGTCTATTCACGGCGCTAAAGTGGCCCCCTTCTTCGGCTATCCTTTGCCGTGGGAGGTCACTCTTGACCCCGGCGGCCAACTGCTGTCGGCACCGGGTAAGTTTTGAGATCAACATTTCCTACTTCTTTCAACAGGTGAAGACTTCTCAGCGGCGCAGCTTTATGCCTGCTAATATGCATGGCTTATTTATGTTTTATTTTAATATGTATATTTTGTGCTATTTCAGCCTACCCATTAGTGACACGAGGCCGATGACCCCTATGGTCAGAGGTCACGTCATCAGCTTGCACTGCTTTTAATATTTTTCTTATAGCTTCTAGCTACGCTGTTCTGCCGCTGGGGAGATTATCTTCACCTGCTATTATTTTAGCGGGTCACTGGACGTAGTTCCCTTGTGACATACTGACCCGCACTCTTTCTTTTTCCAGGCTCTTCGCACCATAGTTTTTACTTAACTTTGGGTTACTTTACCGTTTAAATTTTATACTGAACTGTTTTGTAGTCATGTTGCTCGTTGTCGGATTTCTGTATCCAAATTAGCTTGATTATAAAAAAAAGAAATATATATATCCCTTGAAAAGAAATACAAGGAAAATAAAAGATCTCCATAAAATTAATATATATCTTTGAAAAGAACAACAAAGATAATAATAAATATTTAAATTGATAGTCCTTCATCATGTATCGTAGGACGGTGCGCGCCCCCCCCCCATACCGTGGGCGAGTCGGGGACCACGTGGTCCCCCCTCCCGAGGAGGACCAGACCAAGAGGAATGGCCCTGGGTCAGCCGGGGTGCGAGGGATATGTCAAAAGACAACCTCACCTCCGGCCTAGCACATCGACCCACAGACGGCGTGCGGTTTAGTCGGTTCGAGTCCGACATAACCTCCCCCTTCGGCTCCGACGGGGGGGGGGTATCCGTGGGGATTTCCCGCACGTAAAAAAAAAAAAAAAAAAAAAAAAGTCCTTCATCATGTTCCGCATATGGGACTGTTGAGTTCGGTATATTTCAAGTCATTAAAATCATTGCCCTTAATTACTTCAATTCTTTAAACTATACATTACCATTTCCCCGAGTCATTTTAAAATTACTAGTGTATTAATGGAGTTTTCATGTCAAACTGTGCTTCTATCAAGTTATTACCTACTTGTTAAGTAAGCTTCTATTGCCATCCATTTAACTCAAATATATATAGCAGTGTCATCCAAATAATCACATATTTCACATAAAATATTTTAATCAAACAAAATATACATAAAGTTAACCTAACCTAATCAATTAACTTAAAGTAACAACTTATACAATGAATTCTTGTGTTCTAATAATCAATTTTGTTTCAATTATAATTTTCAATTCCAATAAACTTCACATTGCACTTAAATAATATTACACCACTGTTGTGGCAAACAAGTATATACCAACACATACTTGTAATTTAAAATATAATTAAAACTTGTATTTTACAAACTTCTTCTTGTTATTGTACTGTGCTGGTACACTGCCTACAACCTTTTAATCACTACATGGTCGTAATGATATACACTTTTACCTATAAAAGGACCAACAGTTATAACTTTGATTTCATGTACCCAACTTTGAACACTTTTTACAAAAACTTTTTATATCTTGAAATACTCATACATCCTGTTGAGGCTTCACATGTACCTACTAATGTACTGTTTTTCTATTGTTTATATCTTTGGTTCTTATAATAAAACATCAAATTAATTTCATCAAAACTTTGTTTTGAATTTGTTCTAAAAGAAAAATATAACTTGAACTGTCAAACGTCATATAATTTTGACAACCAAAAAGTGTTGCCAGTAGTATAATTTTAAAAAACTACTAATTTTGTTTCAAAATTGTCTTGTTTTTTTTTAAAACAAAATAAGATTATTCTTTTGAGAATAACAACTTTTGGTCTTTTGTGCTAAATATTTACTTCTGTATCCTGTTGTGTGACTTTTCCTGGGATGGCTGTTTCGTTATTATGTTCCTGTTGTTTTGATATCAACATTTATTCACTACAATATGGTGAATAATACTAAATAAAAAAGAAAATAAAAAGTTATTAAAAATAAATTATTTAAAAATATTTAATATTTCAAAATATCTATTCCTTGGAACGGGAACTTAGAAATTTTTCAAAAACCTTGTGTTTTGCAATAAATATTTTTGCCCTTTGGGTTAACCCTAAAATGCCTCCATTGTTTTCTTGATTTGTAAATATTTTTTTTGAACTTTTGGTTCCAAGACAAACGCCAACGACTACAAAACATTAAATAAATGAATTTGTTGATTGAACCATGGGTTCTTAAATATTTTTTAAAATTTTTGTAACTGAGTTTCTGAAAAAATTTTTGAACACTAGTTGTTCCAATTGCAACTGATGTTGCATATATAATACTCATTGTATGTGGGTCAAATAATAAGCCATTTTCCTTTGAAAATAACTCTTTTAATAATAATTTGACTTGGTCATAACTTTTAAAAGTAGTTAATTATACTTTTGCATTGTTCATATTTGACAATGACATTTATATAGCTTAAATAAAGTTAACTTTTAAATTTTATTACCCTACCACTGCTATATATTTTCTTCTTCTTTTCTCCTCTCTTTGAGATGGAACTTAGAACTTCGTGTTCGTTTTTCTTTATTATTAGACTTTGCCTAGTAATGGTTGTTGTGGGTCGGTTGGCGTTTTAAACCAACCGATGTTGTTTTTGGGTCCGTTGGCGTTTTAAACCAACGGATACCTTATCTTGGTGCTGGGATACTAAACCAGTCACCGGGAATTTTTATGGTTTTATACCATTTTTTTTATCTGTTGGCGTTTTAAACCAACAGATACCTTTTTTCTTCGAGCTGGGATATTCAACCAGTATCGGGGTACTGTTTCATGGTTTTATACCATTATGCTGAGCGGTCGTGCAAACTCAGTTTTAAAAACAAGCCTCATGGCATCCCTTTTTGTTATGTCTTCTTCCGAGCGGTTTGCAAACTCGTGAAATAAGCCTTATTGCAGATGCGGTAATGTATACATCTAAAATAAGCCCTATACTAAAAACATATCACTTTCCCCTTTTAAAGTTGAAAATATATAGTGGTTCGATTGCTCTTTTTCTTCTCATTGAAATTGTTGTCTGTGACATTTCAATGTTTTCCATCTTGTTCGATTTACGTCTGAGTCTCCAGTGCCTATTAACCTGGGAACTCTCTTTGAAAGGAACGCGTGTGCTACATTACTGAAGTGGTAACCGCTAAGTATGGATGAACATGATAGGGGAGGTATCTAAGGAAGTATGTATGTGTAAGCGTAAATCAGGCATTTTATTGAGCAGTCCAGTATCGGGTTTTTGGGTAACAAAAACCCAGAACTAATTGGGGGGGTATTGTAACGTTGTGGATTTCTTATAAATCTATTTCAAATAATTTCTATACCTTAGTCGATATTTTAGTATTTTTCGACACTATATATACTAATTTGTCTATGATGTGCGAGCGAGATTGAACAACATTACCTAAGTGTCTATTCACGGCGCTAAAGTGGCCCCCTTCTTCGGCTATCCTTTGCCGTGGGAGGTCACTCTTGACCCCGGCGGCCAACTGCTGTCGGCACCGGGTAAGTTTTGAGATCAACATTTCCTACTTCTTTCAACAGGTGAAGACTTCTCAGCGGCGCAGCTTTATGCCTGCTAATATGCATGGCTTATTTATGTTTTATTTTAATATGTATATTTTGTGCTATTTCAGCCTACCCATTAGTGACACGAGGCCGATGACCCCTATGGTCAGAGGTCACGTCATCAGCTTGCACTACTTTTAATATTTTTCTTATAGCTTCTAGCTACGCTGTTCTGCCGCTGGGGAGATTATCTTCACCTGCTATTATTTTAGCGGGTCACTGGACGTAGTTCCCTTGTGACATACTGACCCGCACTCTTTCTTTTTCCAGGGTCTTCGCACCGGGCTTCACGCCATCATTCGGTCGTGAGGCACACCAGCGAGGACCCTGGCACGCCGGCAACATCAGCAGCCGGGAGTGAAGGAGCTAAGTGCATACTACCATCTCTGCACAACGGATCAAACAACGCCTCGGCAGAATATTTATTGCGAATCCACCCTGAGATTCATTTCCATTTTTTAATACCTAAACATAAATTCATGTAACGCTTTACCTCGATTATAAATGTTCTAAATTGTTATAATCAATATTATTATTTATCTCTGTCTCACCAGCTAGCCAGGTAGACATTAATTACTTTTTACAGTTCTCAGCCACATTTAATTCACTTTAATTCACTTTATTTAACTCCACATAAAACCCCAGTGTAAATTTTTTTTCTTTCGTTACACTTGAACTACTTGAGAAAAGGAACTAGTGCTAGAACCCAGCCGTTTGCCATCCATACCATCCAACCTTCCAACCTGCTTCAGGTTAGGATCCGCAAAAAGTACCGATACCTGAGTACCTAGTATCAATACATACTTTCATTTCGATACTAAGTATAATTGGACACGATACTTGCGTTCCGATATTTTTGAGGTACTTTTATAAGTACTAGATACTTTTAACAAAATTAATCACAACATTAGATACATTAGAAGACAACAGCTTATGTTCTTCTTCTTCTTCTTATCGTGTCGTCAGCAAACCTAGATGGTATCGGCCCAAAACTTTGCTACCAAAATCGCATTGTCAGTAGCATTCATTAGATCTTCCTGCGTGCAGTTGTTGGGGCACGCAGGGCACGATGTCAAGTGTTTCATCGTTTGGGGAACGGCACCACACTTGCACTCCAAGTTAGAGCCATCTGAGAATCCCCACCTGAACAAGTTCTCCTTACTTCGGCCGACCTGCGTCCGGAGTCTGTTTAAAGATTTCCAGGTGGGCCATGGCAACTCATGTCCAGGTGGCGGACTCTCAGACAGTGGGACAAAAGGGCTAGGAAGGTCGACAGTCTCCCGCCACAACCGGCATCTCTCCTTTGACCGATCGCTGACTTCAAGAGGGGAGACACACTTCATAAAGCTGTTGCGGCTTTTCAGCCTTTGTGGCACAGGATGGTAATCGGATAGTGGGTGCCGAGTGTCGTCTAGCAATTTGGTCTTTTCGGAAGAGCCTGCCACAGTCCTGCGAACCCCTGGAGGCGCTATTCCAGCTAGCGGATACAGCATTTGTACCGGGGTCGGTTTTAGGCAACCAGTAATGATCCGGCAAGTTTCGTTTAATGCTGTATCCACTAACTTTGCATGGGCTGAGCGGCTCCATACTGGGCCTGCGTATTCGCCTGCAGAGAAGGAGATCGCCAGGCCAGTGGTCCGCAGAACATTAGGCGAAGCTCCCCACTTTGAAGCAACCAGTCGACGCAAGAGACCGTTCCTAGAATGCACCTTCTGCTTAATGCTCTCGCAGTTTTTTCTAAAAGTTAGTGACCTATCCAAAAAGACGCCCAAATACTTCGGGAAGTCGTTATGCTCAATGAGCACCCCACGCCATTGGATGGCAAGCTTGCGGCCCGCTTCTTTGTTGCGTAGATGGAATACGCACGTTTGAGTTTTGCTCGGGTTCGGCCTTAAAGAATTTGCATCATAGTACTCACCCAGGCTTTGCAGTGCATTCGATAAATCGAGTTCGACCTGTTCAAAACTGGAAGCTTGGGAGGTCAGAGCGAGATCGTCTGCATATAGGAAGCGGGAGGTGTGGGGGGAGGACGGTTGGTCGTTGGTATACACGTTGAATAAGATGGGTGCCAAGACGCTGCCTTGAGGCAGACCATTTTTTTGTGTTCTCCAACGACTTTTGTCGGACAGGTAATGGACCTGGAACCGGCGATTGTGCAGGAGTTCGCGAAGTACGTTGACAAATTTACTATCATTGGTGATGGACTCCACCTTCCACAGCAATCGTCTCAGGTTGACGGTATCATAAGCTGCAGATAAATCGACGAAAGCAGCACCTGTAACCATCCCTGCCTCGAAACCGTCCTCTATATGCTGCGTTAATTTGAGAGTCTGGTTGCTGCAAGATTTCACAGGTCTGAAACCGGCTTGCTCAGGAATCAGGTTTGGGTCAATCAAGCAGGTTAGCCGGGCAAGCAGCATCCTTTCGAACAGCTTGTACGTATGGCATAACAGTGATATTGGCCGATAGTTTTTCGGGTCGTCTGCTGGTTTGCCCGGCTTAGGAATCGCGATGACCTTTGCCTTTCGCCAGAGCCGGGGGACAGAGGCGTGCTCTAGGCAGTGGTTAAGCATTTGAAGCAACCAGGACACCGCAACAGGACCGAGGTGTTTTAATTGCTCCACCGAGATGTCATCGACTCCAGAGGCCTTACCGCATTTTAGATGTTTTATTGCGGTAATGATATCAGTCAAGTTAAAGGGTTTGCTGATATCGTTACAAGTGTTTATTATGCCTCTCAGTTTGGGGACCCTACTGAGGCGGCTCGGTGATTTACCACTAAGCAGAAGCTGGTGAGCAATCTGATTGGCAGTTACTTGGCTGGGCGATGCGGGTTGAGGGGGTTCGCTTGTGAGTTTGCGGATAGTAGTCCAGGCCTTTTTACTATTGTGCGTCATATTGACACTAGTAACTGTCTTGACCCAACTCTCCCTTCGCTTTTCACCAATATTTGCCAATAGCTCTTCGCCTATTAAGGTGGTCTCTTCTGAAAAAGGGTCCGAGTTATATAGTGACTCGTATTGCCTTAGTAGTTCTGCAGAATCCCTCGATAGCCCCGGGATGTAAGACGTCCTGCACCCCCTAGGTATACAACGTCGCGAAACGGTTGCTACGATATCCACGAAGCGGTTGTAGTTTTCCGGGTTAGGCAAGACGCTAACAAGGGCATCATCGATGGACTGTGCGAACAGCTCCCAGTTTCCCTTGGCAAAGTTGAACCGGCGTCTGAATGGGACATTGATGGGTCGGACAATAGGCTGTACCATACACATGATGGGCCTGTGTTGGGTACGGGGTATGGGAGGACACACACTTTTGACACATTGTGAGCTGATAGAAGAAGTGACAAAGACTAAGTCTGGATTGTACCCTTTTTTCCATCGGCCGCTGTTAAAGGAGGCCGGTTGCTTGGGATTATGAATCAGACTCAAATCATTTGTTTCAGCCCACTCCTCCACCGCATGTCCACTCAAGTCCGTGTCTCTGTAGCCCCAGTTGGAACCCCGGCTGTTAAAATCTCCGATCACAACTTTCACTGGCTGGTTGTCAAAATTTTCTGGAGGGTCGAATTGGAACAGTGTCCCAGGAGGCTTATACACAGAAGTTACAGTGCAGTTCCCAGTTTCGATGGTAATGGCTTCAATGCCGTTATGGGACGAGCTCGAGGTGGACACGATGCTTACGCCGGGAGCAGCAAACACTGCGTTACCGTGCTTCGGATGTTGGATCTCGGCGATAAGCGTGAGTCCAGCTATTTGAGGGCGTCTCTGTGGCAAATCTCGGTGGGTTTCTTGGACGCAAAGAATGTCACATTTAGTTTTACGGCAAAGATCAGAGAGAATCTCTGATTTATTTTGAGAGAACCCTTCGATGTTTACCGAGACTACACACAGAGCCGGCTTGTTTAGCGGACTATTTGGTCTTTGGTTTGCCATCGTGGTGCAGTAATTGGTTTCACGGCTTTTGCCGCTACTCACGGGGAGGGCCCGAGCATAGGTGGCGCTCTACGGGAAGGCTTAAAGCGTGTGTTACCAGTTTCTCGTGATTGGTAGATTTATTTTTATCAATTAGGTAAATAAAAACACAGTTATATTTATAATACGTCGAAACTTTTTTTTACTGTGATACGATTTTTAAATGTCTCATTCATTGGTGATAAGTTCCGAACTCCAAGTTACGAAATTTGACGAATAACATTTGATAAGTATATCGGATATTACACCTACTCAATCGGAAGTTTTAAAATTAAATTTAAAAAAGTACTCGATACCTAACAATATCTATACCATAGATATAGTATTGGAAAAGAAAAATACTATATCTATGATCTATATGGCATTTATGTATGATGGGGATTTCCCTCAAACTTTTGCATGAATACCTTAAGCTACATTCGTACAGCGCGACATTTTAGAGGATTCCCTTATATCAGATAAGCAAAAGATTGTACAATTTACCATTATTTATTTGGAAGACTTCTAGTAAAGACATTCTGCCCTTGCCCTAGAAACAAAATGTTCGTCATATTCGTGAATAATGTATCGGTTAAGGCTAGGTATTCCAGCAGAGGCCGCGCTTTTGAGTTCTTTAAAACCATCTGAATCATACAAAAAAGCATTTTAAATTTCGAAAAAAATATATATATTAGTTAAGGATCTAGTCTAGTCATATTCGCATTCAATTACCAGATCTAATGAACTTTACTCGATAGAAAAAAATCCCAAAATTACCCCTTTTCGTAATTGTTTTTTCAATATTATGACTAAATTACTGATGTTTTCTATTAAATTTTTGTACCCAACTAAAGGCACTACATATGTATAGACATTTTCGGAGAGTTTGACTATATTATTAAATAAATTTTAAAGTTATGTTTAAATACCTACAAAATTTGCGAGTGCTCGCGCCGCTGCGGCCCAAACGGCGAACAGTCGCACCAGTCGCGCGCTGGCGCTTACCGAAGTAGGATCTGTGTCAGCTTTTACGCGACAGTTTTGTACACCAATGAATCGGTTTTACGTATTTATAATAAATTGTTGCAAGTTATTCAATGCGGGCAATAAATAATGCAAGCGAAAAAAGTCGTACAAAGCCATAAAAATGACAAAAAAGAATGCACTCCAAAGATCTGTGACGAAGTAAATATTTCCATAATTTAGTCATTTAATAAAATGATTTCACTACATTTCTATCTCCGATTTGTAATTTATAAAAGTATCGTACTAAATATACGTTCATAGCGCCATAGTATAAAAAAATCATAATAACTGCTGAGGATGTACCTACTACTTACGATTTCACAGGTCTACAACAAAAATGCTGCATGGATGTTTTCAACTGATTTATATGCATTTTGGTGTTCTGAGCCTTAAAAAATTACTCAAAATTTCCAGGACGTCAGGTTTTTTTTGCAAAACGCTAAGTTTTATCAGAAAAATGGTGTTATTGAGTTAATTTGAGAACTTAAATTTTATTTTCATTAATGTTTTAAAATGTATGCAGACCGTAAATATCATAAGGTTTTAACTAGTGAACGCCCTGTGTGAGATACATCAAGAATCAAAAAGATATGGTAACCTGAAATATGGAGCGTTTCAATGATAGCAGACAGTTGGACGCTTCAAGGCGGCTCGGGCGTCGGAGGGCGCTTACAGACCTCCGCCCCCCATGAGCGCGGGCCTGAGGGTGACGGGTGGAGCCACCCGTCACCCTAGCAGAAGCAGGCCACGGCGGCGGCGCGCATCGTGGGACGATGCGCGCCTCCCCACACCGGGGTTGAGTCGGGGACGGCGTGGTCCCCACCTCCCGAGGAGGGCCAGACCGAAAGGGATGGCCCTGGGTCAGCCGGGGTGCGAGGGATATGTCGCAAGACAACCTCACCTTCGGCCTAGCACCACGACCCACAGACGGCGTGCGGTTTAGTCGGTTCGAGTCCGACATAACCTACCCCTCCGGCTCCGGAGGGGCGGGTATCCGTGGGGATTACCCGCACGTAAAAAAAAAAAAAAAAAAAAAAATTGGACGCTTCAGAGATACCTTTCAGATGCTTCACAGAAGCTAAATGAGCGTCACTGGGAAAAATAAATACTTTTTCGACACCCTTACTCATAAAGTGGTGTTTATCACATGGCTTTTACACTCATAAACTATGCTATTAAACACTTGTGCTTTTTTTTTCTTGATCGCACTAGTGTTTTATTTTATATTCCATCAAATTAAGTGGTACTGAAAGATATTATATATACATTCTATTTGCTCTTAACTTAACTGGGTTATAGTTTTATTTTTAAATCTCGGCAAAAGTTTTGACTTAGATACGTTTCGTTTCAACGTAAGACTAAAAATAACAATATTAAAAAAAAAAAAGTAGTGTACCACCTTGAATATGATAAATTTTCAACAACTTATTTACTTTAATTAATAATTCAACGTGAAACAAATTTATAAATACATAAAAATTAGATTTTTTACATTTTGCGTTTTGGCTGTTTAGCGTAATTGCTCGTGCCTACGCTCCAATCTGCGCGCGCATAGATAACACGCCGCGCGCTGAAAAAAATATATATGCGCGGCGTTTTCAACAAATTTTCCGTCTGTGCTGTGAGCATTGTTTATTAGTACGAATAATTGATCAACAAGTTTAAAATGTCAATGTCTAGTGTAGAAAAAGACAGTTACGTTGATTTGACGCCGCCGGAAATATTAAGTGAGGCACAAAATGCCAGTGATAGCCTTTTGCCTCCAAAATCCAGGGATAAGTACATGGCAGTTTATGAGACCTTCACTCAATGGAAAATTGGCAAAAATGCGCAGTCATTTTCCGAAAATGTATTTTTGGCTTACTTCAATGAACTATCAAATAAATATAAGCCTAGCTCTCTGTGGAGTATATACTCCATGTTAAAAAGCACCGTTATAACAAAAAATGGTATAGACATCAAAAATTATACCAACCTAACGGCATTTTTAAAGAGGAAGTCAGACGGATATAATGTTAAAAAATCCAAAATATTGTCTACAAATGACGTGGAAAAGTTTTTAAAAGAAGCTCCGGATAGTCAGTACCTGGCAACGAAGGTAAGTTCCTAAACTAGTGTTTAAAAAGCTATGTAGTCGGTTATGTAAAATGTACTAATTGCGAAACAAGCATTTCTTTCTTTCATATATGTAAAATGGAATGAAATATTTTAATATGAATATACTGCAGGGAGCCCTAGCTCGATCGATTTCTCGAAATTTAAAGTAGGTATTATTAGTTAAGTAAATAGTTATTTATTGTTATTCTATTATGGCCTGTTATGCACAATAACCTGTTTTGTATTTTACAGGTCGCATTAATATTTGGCGTGACTGGTGCGTGTAGACGCCAAGAGCTACACGATATCACTACTGAAGACATAGAACAACATGGCGAGATGATGTTGGTCAAAATCACTCGAACTAAGAACAAGATTCCGCGGTCATTTCGTCCCATTAGTAGAATATTGTTTTTTCATCACATATAACAAAAATGATATTATGGTATATTCGTTTTCACAACGACGTAAGCTAACCATTGATATAATTTTAAATAATTTTTATTCATTATTTTAAAAGTTATGAAGTTTGAATAAAGTTTTTGCCGCGCTGACTACCTACAATAGCGTCTCTCGATCACATAACGCGATTGGCTCTGGCGCTCCCGGCTCCGCGCGTGGCGTCCCTTCATTACAACAAACATTATTCAACGTAGTGGCCGCGAGTGAGGTGCTGTGGCAATGGATCCCGTTAGTGGCGCTCAAAATGGTAAGAAATCATTTAATTTATGTAATGAACAACGACATGTTTAATTGAACTAATAAATTAGTTATAAGTAAATTATTTTCGCACTAAAATAATGTCTAATAGGTTTGTACCTACATAAATTTTAATATAAGAAATTTGAGAATAACGTAATTATTAGTTCTAAGCAATGCATTATTTAGTATAGTTGTAAATTTATTGTAATTCATTTGGATTATTCGTATTGATTAACTATTTTTAACTACCGTAAATAAATATACCTTCTTTATTATTCTCAAATTTCTATGACAGTAATTTGATTTGTAGTAGTACGTTAATTACATTGGTTTTGGTCTATAACACGAAGTTATGGACATTTCCACAAAAACAGTGCGTATGATCATATAAAACATTATTCTACCAAATTGCGGCGTCGTTTTAAATTCAAGTGTAAAAAGTTATAAATACTTTACTGATAAGTTTTTGACAAGATAGTGTACAATAAAGCATGTCTTAATTGTTTCCCTAATTTTGTGGTTTCTTTTGCTCATATTATATTTTACTCCGCACAATTGTATATTTTTTTCGTCGGCATGTACACATAAAACATTATTCGTCCAATATTTGTTTTAATGTATGCGTCGCAAGTGCTAATGATACTTTTTTCTGTTAATTTGATTTTCGTAAAACAATATTCGAAATCTAAAAGTGTTATAAAATGGTTAAATATAAAATAAATTGTTCAAAGTTATCTTTAATAACCAAGAGTCCTAGTAAGGATCGTTTAAAAAAAAATTAGGTGATTAACTTTAGTACCTACATCTGTTTAAGAAATAAATATTTAATTTACAGGTACAAAAAAAAGTAACGCACAACCATTTTGGGATTTTGATGATTCATCAAGTGATGTTCCTGATCGCTTTACTCGCGATTAGTAATGGGCAAACACCCGGGTTTAAACCCAAATTGAGTTTAAACCCAATATAAACCCACAAGTTTCCTCCCAATTGGGATTTTATTTGGGTGTTTTTAATTTTATATAATATACTCATAAACATTTGACGTTTTAGATTGCAATGTGACTATAAGTACCTGTATAATAATACCATTATTCTTCTTTTTCTTTGAGGTCATTTAAATTTCAAATATCAAGGTGTTTTCGTCTTTTCGTAAAGTACCGTAGGAACTTACGTATTAGACGTTGTGTTCTCGCGGCCTGCAGGGCTAGCTTGCGCGCCACGAGATAGCTATCTCGAGGCATTTTGCCGTGAGGTGAGAGTGCTCACGCTCTCCACCCTGCTTGCGGCGATGGTCCGCTGCGCGGATGCGTGGGCGGCCAGCGCCTCCTTCTGCGAGCAGGTCATGCTCGTGAAGGAGACAGCAGAGCGAGCGCAGTGCAGCGAGCGAGAAAGACTCGCGGACATTGCTGGCCGCGTTCGAAGGCGGCTCGGGCGTCGGTGGGCGCAAACCGACCTCCGCCCCCCATGAGCGCGGGCCTGAGGGTGACGGGTGGAGCCGCTTGTCACTCTAGCAGAAGCAGGCCACGGCGGCCGCGCGCATCGTGGGACGATGCGCGCTCCCCCCCATACCGGGGGCGAGTCGGGGACCGCGTGGTCCCCCCTCCCGAGGAGGGCTAGACCGAGAGGAATGGCCCTGGGTCAGCCGGGGTGCGAGGGATATGTCACAAGACAACCTCACCTTCGGCCTAGTACATCGACCCACAGACGGCGTGCGGTTTAGTCGGTTCGAGTCCGACATAACCTCCCCCTTCGGCTCCGAAGGGGGGGTATTCGTGGGGATTTCCCGCATGTAAAAAAAAAGGCATGTCGATATGTTGACTGTTGGTAACATGCAGGGCTAACATGCGCGCCACGAGATAGCTATCTCGAGGCATTTTGCCGTTTTATGTCGATATCGACTGTTGGTAACATGGCAAATTTCATGGCGATTTGTCAGATGTCGAAATAACTTGACTTCGAGAAATCATCTCTACTTAGTGTCTGCAAATTGTAACATACGTGCCCTTATTTACTCGAATTTTGACATTTAAAAATGTTTTGTCTCCCGTCTTTCATTTGGTCGACGAGAAGTTATCTCGTGTAAACTTTTCTTGTGCTCGGTTCATTTTGGATCAAAATTTAGTACCTTTATGCTGAAAATGGCGGTGCCATATTATCGGAGCCAACATCACTGTGTTGCCCCGATATCGGAAATAGACTAAAACAGCGACTGCAAGCAATTTTCGACCTTAATGACATTTCCTTGGTTACGTGTCTTTTCGCGTTAATTGATGACGCTGATCACGAATATAAGAAAAAATATTCGATAGCATGTCATGTCAATAAGGTCGAAAATTGTTTGCACTATTTTTTCGCTTTTTTCATCCCTTGCATCACTAACTAGTCTGTGCTTGCGGATAAACGTATCTAAGTATGTTTATCCGCATTCTAGACTCCATAACACAAGCTAGTTATTGTTTTTGCTTAATTTTAATCTTGATCGTTGAGAAATAAATTATTAGAATACTGATTTGTTGTGTTTTTAAATATATAATAAAAAATAAGTATGCAACTTGTTTTACACAATGAGACTGAGGCTGGCGAGTAGTACTTTCATTTTCAATTGAACACTAGATACGTTTAATTACGTACCACTAATTTTAACCCTATATTTGGGTTGCTTCCGGGTTAAAACCGGGTTTAAACCCAAAAAACCCGATTTAAACCCAATTCCACCCATTTGGTTTAAACCTTTCGCCCATCTCTACTCGCGATGGGTTAGCGGATCAAAAGCCTCTTGCTGAACTGCGTCCAGTAACACCTTTCCAAATTCAATCTACATCCAGTTATGAAGCATCACCTGCTGTCAGTACTTCAACGATTTCAAGTATAGTATCTAAGATTTATATACCTACGCCTATGCCATCACCACTTCCTTATCATACAACGTGTTATAGTGAATTTTGCCCGATACATTCAAATCAGTCGATTGAATTTGACACGAGTTGTGACGAAATATTCCCTAGCTGTCAATTGAAAAAGCGCCCCTTGCAACTCAAACATTCTAGGCAAAGATATTTAAATAATATCGGCCGAAAGTATTGGATGAAACTGCAAGCTATCGAAGAACATTCTTTAGAAGAAGATCCTGATCTGTCCGATTCCAATTCACAGAAATCTAAATCTCTCATTGATAAATCTTGCCCAACTCAGTCCAATACTGAGAGTACTGTAATGGCATTACCGGCTCTATCTTATCAAAGTCAAACGTTCCATGGTATAGACAGCTCTGTTTCTGATACATTCATAGCAATCCAATCACAACTGCAAGCTATCGAAGAACAGTCTTCACAAGAAGATCCTGATCTGTGCAATTCTGTCACGCAACGAGATGCCCCCATTGCTCAATCTTGTCCAACTCGTTCCTATACTGAGAGTACTGTGATGTCATCACCCGCTCCATCTGCTGAAAGTCAGTCATTATATGGTACAGATAGCTCTGTTTCTGATATTGTGATACCGCGTCAATCCAAAAAACGCTCAAAATGTCGCGATAATTGGGCAGATACAAGACGGAAACGCCAAAAAAACCTTGGACAGGAGTACTCTACTAAGACTGGTAAAATATTCAATGCAAAACAAATGGGTCCGCCATGTTCCTGTAAATTTAAGTGCTTCGATAGAATAACTTACGTACAGCGGTTAGATATATTCAAAAAGTTTTGGGAGTTGGGAGACAGAAAAAAGCAATGGGAATATGTAATAAAGTATACCACTAAGGCGAAAAAGAATAGATGTTTATACCAGGATACAACCAATAAACGGACTTTTACATATAGATATTATCTTCCTTTATCTTTAGATAAAAGTAAGGAACAAGCGCCTTCCATAAATGTTTGCAAAAAAATGTTCTTGAACACTATAAGTTTAAGTGATAGAATAGTTAAAACAGTCTGGAATAAATACGATAATAGCACTATTGTAGAAGATGATTACAGAGGTCGACACAAAAATCACAAGAAGGTCATTATAGAAGACATGATTACCAGCGTTTGCGATCATGTGAACTCGTTTGCGCCCATTGAATCGCATTATTTAAGAAAAAAGACGACAAAATTGTACTTAGACGGTAGTCTTAATATTGCTCGAATGTTCAAATTGTACATGGAATGGTACGATGCTGACAAATATTCGTCTAAAGCTGATACTGAGAGACAATATCGAGAGATAGTTAAGAAAAACTTTAATTTAAGTTTTTTTATACCCAAGAAGGACCAGTGCGATGTTTTGCCATGCACATCGCAACTTACAAAATCCCTCCACCGAACAAATAGAGGAGTATCAAAAACATCAAACAGCAAAAGCAGTTGCTCGTAGCTTAAAGGGCGAAGATAAAAAGGAAGCTATGTTGTCTGATGGTAAAGTACTTTGTGCCGTGTTTGATTTTGAGAAAGTTTTAACTTGTCCTCATGGCCAAGTCAGTATATTTTATTATAAAAGAAAACTGTCATGTCTTAATTTCACAGTATATGACATGGCATCAAAACAAGCTATGTGTTATATGTGGGATGAGACAGTGGCAAAAAGAGGTGCTAATGAAGTGAGCAGTTGTCTTTTTGATTATATAGATGTCAATTGGAAAAAGGGTGTTCAAGAGTTTAGGTTTTGGTCCGATAATTGCGCCGGACAAAATAGAAACCGAATAAATTTCTTTTTTTATATGTATGCTGCACAGAAGTATAAAATCAATATTAAACACTCATTTTTAGAAAAAGGACACACCCAGAATGAGGGCGACAGTGTCCATTCGGTTATAGAAAACGCCTCATCAAATAAAACTATATACACTCCAGAAGAGTGGAGCTTACTTGTTCGATGGGCTAAAAGTAATGGCCCCCCGTACGAAGTCAAGAACATGACTCAAAATGACTTTTATGATTTTAAACGTCATATTAATAACAGCGTTTGGAACAAAAATAGCCGTGGTCAGAAAATAGAGTGGACTCGTATTAAACAGGTTTTCGTTCACAAGGACGATCCACACAAACTGATGTACAGATACAACCTAACTGATGACTACGAAACCTTAACTATAAAACCAACAACTAGACGATCTCAGGGACTTCCCATAATTACCCAGGCTTATGGTGCGCCGATTCCTTTAAATATTAATAAATATAAGGATATTGTAAGTTTATGTAACTCACGTATTATTCCCGCACAGTATAAAGATTATTTTATTTCTTTACCTCATGTAGACAACGACAATACTCGCGAAAATCATGACATTACTGATAGTGAATAATGTGACTGAGTAGGTAGTGTAGACTTTAGATATAGTATATATATTAATGTTTTAGACTAATGAGTGGTTGTGATGGAAAAAAAAAAAAATGTCTAGCATTCTATAAATAATACCAAAAAATACTATCGATGATTCTTCAATGAAAACACTTCAGATGCCAATCAGATGTCAATTAGAGTAATATATATCACTCTAATTGACATCTGATACCCAAAAAACATGTATCAACCTTAGAAACCGGTCAGGAATTTAATAAATAATGTGGAATAGTACAATTGTTTTCATTGAAGATGTGTAGCAAGTTCCACCAAGTGCCATCAATTAACAGTTTAAGCACTATCGATGATTATTTTGTATGTTTATATTAAGAAGATTGCAATCTAGTTTAGGTAACAAATTATTAGTGTTTTAGTAATTATTGCTTGTAATTTAACCATTCATACTTTAATTTTAGATTAAAAGACGGATTTCAGATTTAACCAGCAAATCGTAATTATGAAAGTATTATACTTTAATTATTGACATAGCTTTACATTTTAATTAAAATTAATAATCAGAATAAATAATAATATTATGTTAAGGAAAATTAATGTGATATTAGAAGTATGAGACTTTTTAGGCTGTGAAACACCTAGTTTTTATTTTTATTTTAAAATAAAATTGTTTATTAATACATTCTCCATTCTCTAGCATTCTATAAATAATACCAAAAAACAATCGATGATTCTTCAATGAAAACAATTGTACTATTCCACATTATTTATTAAATTCCTGACCGGTTTCGCCTTACGGCATTATCAAAGGTTGATAATTGTTTTTTGGGTATCAGATGTCAATCAGATGTCAATTAGAGTAATATATAGTAATATATAGTACAAGTGTTTTCATTGAAGATGTGTAGCAAGTTCCACCAAGTGCCATCAATCAACAAACAGTATAAGCACTATCGGTGATTATTTTGTATGTTTATATTAAGAAGGTTGCAACCTAGTTTAGGTAACAAGTTATTAGTGTTTTAGTAATAATTGCTTGTAATGTAACCATTCATACTTTAATTTTAGATTTAAGACGGATTTCAGATTTAACCAGCAAACCATAACAGTACTTAATAATTTTATACGTGTACCCTCTTATAATGTCTTTCCTATCGTAATTATGAAAGTATTATACTTTAATTATTGACATAGCTTTACATTTTAATTAAAATTAATAATCAGAATAAATAATAATATTATGTTAAGGAAAATGAATGTGATATTAGAAGTATGAAACTTTTTAGGCTGTGAAACACCTAACGATTGTTTTTTTTTTTTGATTTTATAATAAAATTGTTTATTAATACATTCTCCAATGTTTACGTTTTATGACTCAGCTTAATTTGTTAAATTTTATACTGATTCTATTAAAGTTTTACTTGCCAACTTGTTGTTTTTATTTTTCTAAAGAAATATAATATTATAATATACATAATATTTCTGTTATGCTTTTATTAATAAATACGAGTAACTACGACTAAAAAGTGTGTAGAGCATTCACTTGTAAAATTCAAATCCTTACTAAAATAATAAGTATAAAAACTGTAAAGGCTACATTAGATAAAACATTTTCATGAAAGACATTGACATATTTTTAGTATTCCGTAAAACATTGTTCTATATGCAGATGTAACGTGATTATTTTGGTCAAATAACGGTCCATGTGTTCTAGAAACAGCTCTTGAGCTGTTCCCATTGGCAGTACAATGTTATGTATGCTCATGCGACACACTATCTACGCACAGGAATAGTTTTTATAATAAATAATAATAACAATATAAGCTGTATTTATGTCCTTGTACACTATCAAAATATTAAATGGCTAAATACTGCCATAAAATAGTTATGAACAAATAATGCACACGCAAAACTTCAAATCACTCTACTGAAAAGCTGACATTTTGAAGATAAAACATTGTTCTACTAATGGGACGATTTGCTATTCACGGCCCCTTTTACGAGATAGTTAAAAAATACCAAGCCCTTCGTTCACCAAAGGCTCAAAATGATAGTTTTTTTCTAAATTATCAAAAAGGCAAATGCACAGCACAACCTATCGGCATCAACAAATTTGGAGCCATGCCAAGAGAAATAGCAAGATTTCTAGATTTGCCTGATGCTGACTGTTATACAGGACATAGTTTTAGACGCACTTCTGCAACATTGTTGGCTGATTCGGGCGCTGATATTTTAACCCTAAAACGTCATGGTGGGTGGCGATCCAACACTGTTGCAGAATCTTACGTCGAAGACTCAATTCAAAACAAAACAAATATAGCCAATAAAATAACACAGGGCATCAATTTAGAGCCGCCGCCTTCGAAGAAGTTTTGTCTTGAACCTCAGCCATCTACTTCCAATGACCCAATGTTTTTGCCCCCTCATTCCGCAACTGAAATATTTCAGATTGACTCTTACAGCTCCTACGACAATATTGCAACATCACAAACATATACCGATGCTGACAATAATGAAGTAATTAACAATACAATAACACAGACTGTAAAAATGCCTACAAAAACTGTCAACTACCATTTTAATAACTGTTCATTTAGTAATTGTTTTAATAATTAAACATTAATAAATATAAAATTTGTTTTTTTACTCGTAAGTGTGTCGAAAAACTTTGTATGACACACGTGAGGTATGGTCATTACACTCTCGGTTTCCTTGCAGCCCTCGCCTTCGGCTCGGGCTGTGCAATATCACCTCGAGTGTAATGACCAACTTACCACATTTGTATCATAAATAACTATTAATGCTTACTTATAAATTTTATCTACCTACATTAAAAAAAAATAGTTTTGTATATCTGTTTAGCCTTTTATATTTTATTTTAAAATGGTAGAAATGGTAAATTGTTCAAAATTGACACCTACTGACATACATTGTAAAAAAACATGACCTACTATGATAAAACAAAAATAAATTTCGAATTCAGCACACCCAAAAACATAAAAATCACGCCACACAACCAAAGCAGCTCGCAATTTTTTTTTTTGCAGTCCTGTAATTTTGTATCATTACCCCTACCATTTGCAAACGCCTTACTATCAGCTTAGCCACAAATAGAAAATGTTAATTGTGTAGAGTCCATAGTTTTATCATTTTCTGAGCCAGACTCAGACTTGCAACCGGGTACAAGCACACGAGAAATAAACTTTGAAGCTTTTTGAGATTATGTATATTTTACATTTACTATTTTTTATATTTATTAATATTTTAATATTTTACCTATTTTATTAATATTTTACATATACTAGTTATCTAAATTTGGTTTATTTGATACCCTTCAATCAACATAGTCACTACATCCCTTTATACAAAACAATATTTGAAATAAACAACCTAAATATACGAACTACACAAATAGATGAAAAATATATTGTAATCTCTTACACCAATCTACATTGACACCCCTGTTTCTTAGGTTTCCTACACTAAATAACGACGTTGTAGGGTTTTAATACGAATTCTGCAGTTTTAGTGTCTCTGACTACTGAGACAGAAGCTGTGGGTTCCAATTCCAGCCAGGACAAATCTTTGTGTGATGAGCACGATTATTTGTTGTGTAAGGTGTAATTTATCTATAATACGCTATATGCTTTGTCTTCCACACTGACGGCCCAGAAACTGTGTTTACAGGGTCGGCAGCACGAGTTTGACTCCCCTGGTGTTGCACATGTCCATAGGCCACGGTAACCACTTTCTACCAGGTGGATCGAGTACTTGTCTGCCACCTCATTGTATAAAAAACGCATTTATTTACAAAAACTCAGATGTCTAGTATCCATATTACAAGCATTTGTTAGGTTTAGGACTAGATGACGCTTTGTTTTATTTATATCACCATGGTGGCTAATAGGCCACCGATGGTAAACGTCACCGCAGCACATGGAACTTTATTATCGCAGATGTAAGTTGCCCCATCATCGGCTCAGACTTCCTGGCTCACTACAACTTACTTCCTGACAGCTCCAAGCAGCGCCTTGTAGACGGTACTACAGGCCTGTTTAGCACTGTGACCACATCACAAACAGACCAGAGCAGTGTTAAAGTTATCTGCACCAGCCCAGATCTAAGCCCTTTCCATAAGATTCTCAACCTTTTCCCCTCTATAACTAGGCCACCAGGTTTCCACTGAGAGGCGAAACACGACACAGTCCATCACACCACAGACCTCCCGTGGTCTCCAGACCTCGCCGCCTGGGCCCTGATAAATTAAAGGCCGCTGAGAAAGAGTTTCGAGAGATGGTGGAAGCCAGCACTACCAGACCCTCCAAAAGCTCGTGGTCCTCACCAATGCATATGGCACCCAAGAAAGACGCGACATGGCGGCCCTGTGGTGGCTACCGAGCGCTGAACGCCCGGACCATCCCAGACCGCTACCCCGTCCGCCATAAGGAGACCTGGCACACCACCTCACTGGATCCACCATATTTAGTACACTAGACCTGGTAAAAGCCTACCAGCAAATACCAACATATCCAGACGATATATGCAAGACCGCCATAATTACCACCTTCGGACTCTTCGAGTTTCTTACATGTCTTTCGGCCTGCGTAAGGCAGCCCAAACATTTCAACGATTTATCGACGAAGTTGTAAGTGGTTGGACTTCTGCTTTGCATATATCGACGATATTTTGGTATTTTCTAGGAACGCTGAAGAGCATGAGGCCCACCTAAAAATTACCTTTGAGCGCCTACAGCAATGCCAAGTAGGAAGTAACTTTCCTTGGATACCGTATAAACGCTCAAGGCATTAGACCACCCGAGGAACGCATTCAAGCACTCCTGGAGTTTCCTCCTCCTAAAACTGTACAGGACATGAGACGCTTCCTCGGAATGGTTAATTACTACCGCCACTTTCTACCAAATGCCGCCAGGCATCAAGCTCCCCTAATAGATGCGGTCGCCGCCATCAAAGGGAAAGGCGCAGTACCGTTCAATTGGACACCTGAGTTGGTTGAGAGGTTCGAGGTCTGCAAGAAGAGCCTCTCAACAGCCACACTGCTGGCACATGTTGACTCCGCTACTCCTCTAGGACTGTTTACCGACGCATCAAACACCCACATTGGATCGTGCCTGCAACAGAAGGTGGGGAAGACTGGCAGCCCATTGCTTTCTTCAGCAAAAAGCTGAACGGTAAGCAAGCCACTTCCCCCGCCTACTAGCGCGAGCTCCTTGCGGTGTATGAGAGCGTTCAAAACTTTCGGCACATCCTGGAGGTGCAACATGCAATTATATTTACTGACCATAAGCCTCTTTTGTATGCATTCTCGCAGAAACGGGAAAAACTCCCGCCTCAGCAACTCAACCAACTCACCTTCATCAGCCAATTCACTACAGACGTCCAACATATCAAAGGGGCGTGGAAAGCATAGCACTAGAGCAAGACCACGCCGCCTGTCGCGAAAAGAAAAGGATTCGTAATAGCCCTTTCGCGAAACTGAGGGTTTCTTTCAGGGTTCAATAGCTTGAATGCAAGGGATGTCCATGATTGCTGATTACCAGTAATTCTGTCATCTCGCCCCGTAGATCTCCTCCTGTAGACAATGAAAATATCTGTTACTCTCAAAGAGTAAGTTGATAACCTCTTGTATCTTATAGCACACATGTGCTTAACGGTCCATGACACACAACACGCACCATACTTTAAAGGCATGATGCGCCTACATTGAGTCCCCTCCGTGGGACAAGCAATGGATCTCTCAAGATTGGTACAAACCTCACCGCAAGTTGGTTCCAACCTTATGAATTGCGGGTGTTGATCATCAGGCGTGGCTGGGCGAATTAATTCTGCTTTAATCGCCCACCCGGGCCGGCATGAAGACCGCAGGCAAACGATGAAACGCATATCTGGTACAGGACAAAATTGCTACGATGCAAACTAAATGCACAAAAAGTTACCAACCTTCTAATCCTTCGTACAGACGCGCTATCTCCTAGACCCGTAAAATCGCACCGATTGCTTTTGATTTTCTCATTGACATACGTATTTATACTTGACAGTAAAGAAAATAGAATTATATAGATTGAGCTGCCAGTGAAACCAACCAAAGAGTACGAATCCTAAAAAGTTTGTATTTCGTGAAGGAACTTCGCGACACCGCCCTCGCTCAAGCACAGACATCCGACACAGAACTGACTAAACTCCACCAGGACTCATCATTAAAACTCGTCCGTCTTTCCTTTCCAGGGACAGATACCTTGATCTGGTGCGACACGTCCACCCAAAAGCCCTGCCCGTTCCTGCCGCCATCGTTCAGACGACGTGCTTTCGAACAGCTGCACGGCCTCAGCCACCCTGGCGCACGCGCCACCGCGCGCTTGGTGTCCGACCGGTACGTGTGGCCCGGCGTACGGAAGGACAGCGCCGCCTGGGCGCGCAGCTGCATAGCCTCCCAACGCTGCAAGGTGGCGCGCCACGCCACTACCCCGCTCGGCACGTTCACGGAGCCCTCATCCCGCTTCAAGCAAGTCCACCGGGACATAATCGGCCCGCTCCCGCCTGCCGACGGACACTCATATTGCCTCACGGCAATTGACCGATACTCACGGTGGGCAGAGGCTTGGCCTATGGTGGGCATTACGGCGGAAGAGGTAGCACAAAAGTTTTTAAGCGGTTGGATTGCCCGGTTTGGTGTGCCGGCTATTATTACAACTGACCAAGGAAGGCAGTTTGAGTCAGCGATTTTCGCACAACTGACAGACTTTTGCGGCGCCAAACGCACCCGTTCATCACCCTATCATCCACAGGCGAACGGTATGGTCGAACGCCTACACAGGCAACTGAAGACTGCCATAATGTGCCATGCTGAAAAGTGGTCCAAAGCCCTTCCTTTGGTGTTTCTCGGCATACGCACGGCCCTCAAAGAAGATCTCGGTTGCAGTTGCGCCGAGATTATCTACGATTAACCACTTACACTTCCGGGTGAGTTGACCGTTTCCGCCTCGCCTGCAAACTCTCAAGACACCCACGAGTTCTTGGAAACCTTGCGGCATATTGTAATAAATCTTCGTCCGACGCCGGCTTCACGACATGGCTCCAAAGCTACTTTTGTCCACAAAGAACTCGCATCGGCCACACACGTGATGCTGCGCGATGACTTCGCACGGAAATCTCTTCAACCGCCATACTCGGGTCCACATCGTATACTCGCCCGCAGTAACAAAACCCTTACATTGGACATTGGTGGCCGCCGCATCATAAGCATCGACCGAACGAAGTCGGCTTACCTTCACGCCGACCCATCGTCAAGGTCAATATCTCCAGGTTCCCCTATCAAGTAACAAAAAACGCAAGCATCACCGCAAGTTGCCCCACCAGCACCGCCTCCACAAACCGTGACCACAAGGGCCGGGTGCAAAGTCCGAATCAGGGAACCTCTAAACTTGTTAATACCCTTTGTACATTCTTTTATTTTTCTTTAAAAAAAATCCCCCTTGGTTTTCCTTACTCCGTGGGGGGAGGGGGTGGGGGGTGTAACGGCGGTTTCCAGCCAGAGGTCCCGCGCTACGTCCACGGCAACAACGCCAAGCGCTGCCATTGGCCTGCCTGCAACGACGAACGTGAAGTTAGCCCCTGCGCACTTCACGTTCGTCTCGCGCGCCGGCGCTCCGACCTGCGCGCCAGTCCGCGACCAACTCTGGCCTGGCAACCGATACGCGCTTTATTTTTTCTCGTCCGCTCTCGCCAAGAGGCTCCGTTCCTTACGCCCCCTGTGTCCTGGGGTCGAGCCGCGAAAACTGTATACCATAGTAGTGAACCTGTACTTTATATACCTTGATATAAAGAGTCTAAGTGGATACCAGTGTTTCATTCGAGTAGGTACCTACTCGTCTTGGAGTTCGCGGCATAGACCCGAAAAGAGCTTAGGAACGGACATAGGGTACCTTTTATCGCGAGAAAGGGGGTTTAAGGGGAGGAAATAGGGGATGAAAGTTTGTCATTTTTGTAGATATCCTAATGAAATTTGTTACAGAGGTGGATTAAAGCTTGGGAATGAAACATAGGCTACCTTTTATCGTGAAAAGGGGGGAGTAGGGCCATGAGATGAAAGTTTATATGAAAGTTTGTCAGTTTTGAAGATATCCTGATGAAATTTGGTATAGGGATGAATTAGAGCTTGGGAACGAACATTGATCGAACGACAGTTGACATGGCACTGGGCGACCCGACGACGAGCCGAGCAAGAAATGTGTCGGCGTTAACGCCTCGGAGTCTGTGGGGTCAGGGTAGACGTGTATAGGTCGCGCGTTGACCAAAGCCTCCGCTTCAGATAAAAGTGTTATGAAGACTTCATCCGTCGGCGTACGCTCTCTTAGGGTGATTCGAAGCGCTGACTTGACACTCTTTTCTTTACTAGCCGCCCCCAAGCTCCGCCCATGAATGGAGCTGAAGGCGGTATGAAAACCCATTCTATTTTTTCCATTAGCGGCAAAGTCAGCTACAGCTTAGTCGTAGAGCGCTCTAGGCTGTCGGTTGGCGCCGATGAAGGCCGTTCCATTATCGGAGTAGATTTTACTTGGCGTCCCTCTTCTAGCGAAGCAACGGCGTAAGCACATAATTGCTGCGTCAGCTGACTAGCTGTGTACCACTACGAGATGAATGGCTCTGGTCGTTAAACAAGTAAAAAGCGCGACCCATCGTTTTTCCCGGCTGCGACGTACCAAGACCTGTAGAGGTCCGAAGTAATCAACTCCCACGAATGTAAAGGGGCGTTTATGATGCGAGAGCCGAGCTTCTGGTAGATCACCCATCAAAGATTGTACGGGCTTTCCGCGCAGCAATTTTTATAGTTGGCAATTTAAGATAATCGAACGAACTGTGTTTCTTAGGCTCAGGATCCAATATTGTTGCCGCAGTTCATTAATCAGTTTCTGTGTATCAAACCATCCTTGTTAATAGCTGGAGATAGGTTCACGAGACGACTCTTGGGAGATATGGGTTTTCCATGTTTTAAACATTCCAATTCTTGGTGGAAAGTATTCGTTTGACTCTGGCGGAGGACGTGGACTTCCGCAATCTGCAGATTTTTCTCGTTTAGCGGCCTTAAAGGCCTTGGAGAATCGGTAGCTGAAGGACTATGTTGTAAAAGAATAAAATTATGTGAAACCCCCTAATTCTCGTGCTACATGCAGCAATGAATTGATGAGCTCTAGCAGTTGCCTTTACTAACCTTAACCACGAACTAAAATGAGTTGGATCTACAACTACTGGTACGGGCAACTCGCTTACTTCATTATAATTGCAAAGAACGTTAGCAGGTGATGAGGTCGAAACTGATTTTAAGCGTGCTGATGAAGACTCTGAAGTACGTGCAGATGATTCCAATTCTACCTCAGCTAATGGATCATTGACGCTTTCACTACCCGTTGGGTCAGATGGCCAGTCACTAGAAGCTTGAACTAAAAACTGGGGACCAAATATCCAGCGTGATTCAACATTTAGCGAACTGCTACGTGTCGCATCGTCGTCAGCAACGTTGAGATCTGTGGGAACCCAATGCCACTCAGAAATATTACTGATTTCCAAAATTTCACCTACTCGGTTGGCAACAAAAGGCTTAAAATTCCGACCATCACTGCGTAACCAACCCAAAACTGTAGTTGAATCACACCAGAAAAAGCGCTCGTTGGGTTTGAAATGATGAGCATCGCAAACGAACGAGGCAAGACGAGTGGCTATCAAAGCAGCAGTGCAATTCTCTAACTTCAACATCGACGCCACAACGATGCGGCAACGTTGTCTCGTCGATTTGCTTGAATTTGGTATTCTCTAACTGTACACTAGCGCCATAGGCTCTAAGATGTGCCGTACGATGTAGGAACTACTCGACAACGACATCCTACTGTGATTGGTGTCAACCTAAGCTCAACCTTGAAAATGATTGTGATTGGTTGATTTTCGTAGTTGCAGTCGACGATGTTTCGTCGTTGTAAGCCAATTGAAACAAAGCATGTCAAACACGTTTAACCTCATAGATT
The DNA here is from genome assembly GCA_949126895.1 of Eilema caniola. Taxonomy (NCBI): domain Eukaryota; kingdom Metazoa; phylum Arthropoda; class Insecta; order Lepidoptera; family Erebidae; genus Eilema; species Eilema caniola. Next base: position 2,987,945 of record OX421464.1, on the reverse strand, counting down.
ATTATGTATAGTAGTCCTCAATTTATATAAAATAAATAAAAAACTTTCAACATTTACATAGACAAAGGGTAAAAGTTAAGTATGTAGTTAAAGTTGCATTTGTATAAGTGATGATTAGGAGAAATCTCGAGAAGCGAGGAAAAATGAATACTAATCTAATACAAATTTACATATAGTTACGAAAGTAACGTTTAAAATAATGATTATACAGGACAAAAGGCACATTTCAGTGCATGTGAAAGTGATGCAGATTGGCATTATGAACAAGAACGGTAGGTACCTACTATACATGGTAGTTTTGTATTTTATAATCCAACACAGTGATATAAGATCATTTAGATACTCGTATCCGTAATGGTGAATAAATATACTTAATTTTACGATAGTATTGGTTTAAAGAGATAAATTATATTACAAACATACATAGTATTCACCCAAATTTCGCTATGATTGTTGGTCCCTTAAAATAAGATGCAAGCCTATAGCCATCAAGCAGACACTCTGTCATGGGCCCTATGATTACTGTTGAATGGAGAACAGCCTTCTCCCTTAGTCGCCTTCTACAGTTCCTGCGAAGAAATAGAGTGGCCCTATTCTTCTTCACCGGGACCAACATATTTTTTACATTCTGTTCCCACTACCTATAGGAACATATTCCCAAGATAGAAAGTACCATGATGTGTTATTCCAGTAAGCTATTCCTGTACCAAACCACAGATTACCTAATTGATCAAATAGCTAGATTCTTTCTGCCATTAGAATGTTATTGAATGATAAACATCTTCACAAACTTTCACACTAATATATACATACATAATCTTGCCTGTATCCCCGGAGGATTAAGGACAGGTGAATTAACACCTACATTTCACTGATCATTGTAATTAATAGGGGGTGAGCCTATCACCATATTCCCAGTACTATGACTGACTCGAGTCATGCATCTGAGGCTGGGTCAGAGCTGTATATATCTATCGCATTTTAATTAGCCCTATCCCTTAGTTGCCTTGTATGTATATAATATCAGTAGGAAATAAGTATAATAGGATTTAAGAAAACAACACAAAACAAACAATTGTATGCACAATATTGATTTATTACAATAAACATTAATATAAATAAATTATTGATTACATTGTAATTCTCAAAGCACCTACCGACATTGTTCACTTACTGAGAAATCTAATTGTGTGCAAATTAATTATAATAAAAGAATACCATATATGTATTTAAAGGACAAAATATATCAACATATTATGATTAGAAGATAATTTTGTGATCACTTTTCAGGAAATGCGATGCATACCTAAGAGTTTTTGAATCAACCTGGTTGCTGGAACTCCTTTGTTATAATGCATGCCAGTATCATATTTGGTACAGTGTGCAGTGGTTTAGATGCCTTTAAGGATTAGATTTTTGATGTTGACAATAAAAGATTTTTGCACATTTTAATTTTTATTTAATTCCCTATAAGCTAACACCTGATTGATAGTCACAGAACTGTCTGTTATGCTTCCACACCACAACTATTGAGCAGATTATGATGATATTTGGTACAGAGTAAAGTAAATTTATTTATTTATTGCAAAACCTCCCACGTAACTGTTTTGCCAGTCAAGAGGTTGGGTAAGAATATACATATGACAACTGAACTGACTAAAAACAATCTGAATGATAGACACTGAACTTCAAAAGCACTTCACTTGACGCCAAATAAACTCTTGGTTATTATTTATTGGACAATTTCGTGGTGCTGTAAAATAAAAATATAAATTAATTACATGTTACTCAAATAATGTTAAAGAATAATGAAAACATTCAATACTTATTTGTACTTAGATTTTTATGACAATGATTTATATGATTTGTAATGCCAGGCTTCTGGCCACCCTTCCAGGAGTGCAATTCTCTAACTTTCTCGCAACGTTGCGCGCATCGATGCTTACATCCCAGGAGTGCAATTCTCTAACTTTCTCGCAACGTTGCGCGCATCGATGCTTACATCCACGCCGGATCAACCAATGACAATTGATATTAAGGGCGAGCTCAAGGTTGTAACGAATCACAAACTCTTTCATCGTTGTGCCTTGGTTGTGCCTAGGATTAACCAATCACATTCTCTATAAAGGATGACGTAGTTTGAATAATGGGTTGGCAACTGTCAAAGTGACGCTTGTTTAATCATAATAGTTTGTTCCTAAAACATTGCGTTTTTCTACGGTTGAATTCTAAACAGTTACAATGACGCGCTGTATTGTCTCTAATGCAGCAAATAGGTACCAAAGGATAAAAAAATACAAAAGCTTTGGTTGAAAGCCATCCGTCGTGAAAAATTGATTATTACAAAAGTACGAGGTTATGTGGTAAACACTTTGTTGAAAATGATTATGAAATAATAAATACACAGGTAAGCTGCTTATGAATAAATCTTTACAATAATTCCTTTTCTACAAAAGGGTGGCAGAGGTGTATGGTCCCATGTAATAGGGGACGACATTTCGTACTTGCCTACTATGCGTTTCAAATAAGTTGATAACTGTCATAATGACATTTTGATACGTGTCGATAACTTCATTGTGTAACGTAAGGTCAGCAAATACATTTTTATACTTCACTGTTGCTTCACTGTTGTTAATATATTTCCAATTAAATATTTATGATGATTGTTGAAACATATTCCCTTTTCAAGATAGATAAGGATAGGGTAGGATAAGTACATACACATTAAGTAAAAATTAAATTATCGGTTCTTTTTATATTTATTTATTTTTAATCGGGCGGTAATTTTGAATTTTTGAATAATTATAATTACTAAAAAATTTGATAAGTGCTTAATGAAAAGAATTTAATAATTAGGTCGTTGTTACCATACACGTATGAACCTGTCCGAAATGGAAATTTTGTTGTTAGCTGTACATTTTTCATGAATACGGAATGAAGTTGCCGCGGTCGCGATTATCTTCTCATTTGAAACGCATAGTATTTAAAATGTTAAAAATCACTTGTTCTAGGAGTTCAACATCAACATAAGTTCTTCAAGAAAGGTGCTATACCGTAGGTGCTATACCGTCTGTTTTTCCTTGGAATACACAAGCAATTTCCGGGAATGCAAAGGCTAGAGAAGAAAGATTGACATACTGCAACCTGAAGAAAAGACAGTGTTTTGAGGTGCCATCAAGTACACAATGTTGTGAGGATATATTGCCTTTAGAAGGAGATAATGGTGTGTCTCAAGACCTAGTGATAGAATGTAGTTCTTGAATCTATTCGGCCAAACCACAGCACTTGTGGGACACAAACATCTTATATATTAAGATTGTTCACTACAGAGCTATTACTTGCAGATGATGAGACAGTGCATTTTTATACTGGATTAGAGAAAGGGTAAATTTCATCTAATTTTCAGTACTGTAACAGTTCTACCCTTGGAGTAGAGTCATTTCCTTGACCGTACAGGATCAGTATCTTAAGCTATTAAGCTTAGAAGAGATACAACTGATTATGAATTAGGTAAAATGTTTGGTGTAAGTGAAGCTGAAGTGTCAAATATTATAGTGATGTGGATAAATTTTATTGGCGATATCTGGAGCTTAATAAACATTTGGCCTAGCCGCAGTTTAGTGAATTTTTAAATGCCTGATAGTTTAAAAAAATATTATCCCTCAACAAGGCTAATACTAGATGGAATTGAAATAGAAATTCAAAAGCTTAGCTAGCCCAATGACCAAAGAGCCACTTTTAGTAGTTTTAAGCATAAGAATACCTTAAAATTTGTAGTAGGTGCCTCACCCAGTGGTTAAATGATGATAAATGATTAATACTTGAATAACTAACTATTAATCGTATATGCATGTATCTTCATTTATATACCTATGTATGCATTATCATTTCTGTATTGTAAGGGATATTGTAAATAAAACTAACATGAATACCTATGCCTGTTTCATTTGATTTCTAATTGCTCCTGTACCTTGAGGTCCCGGTTCTTCCGCTCAACGGGATTAGCCTCTGGGTGGTACAGTGGTATGAGCTCTTGCTTGACGCCCATCAGGTGCATGCACTGCTGCATGACGGCTGACACAAATTGAGTGCCGTTGTCCGAGACGACTCGTCGTGGCAGGCCATATCGGAGGAAGTATTCCTCTAAAAGCACCCGAGAGCAAGCCTCAGAGGTGGCATCTACGAGGGGAAAGATTTCAACCCACCTGGTGGCTACATCCTCTATCAGCAGTATCCATTTCTCCCCCTGGTCTCCAGGTGGAAGTGGGCCAAATAGGTCGATGGCTAAGACCTCGCCTCGCTGCTGGAGTACGGGAGTTTGTAATAACCCCGAGGGTTTTTGATTTGAGGGTTTGTAACGAAGGCACTCGGCGCACTTCTTTACAAACCCTCAAATCAAAAACCAGGCGCCAGTTTGACGTAGCTCAGTGGGGCTTGGGCTTGGGTTGATGAAATGATAGCGAGACAGCGTACAGTCAATGACGTTTATTCACAACACACAGTTTTCACACAAATGACACAGTTTACAGTTAATTTATATTCTATTCTGTTAACTATTACAAGTACAAACTACAATGTCCGTGTGGCGAGAGAGTTGAATGGCGAGCGAGTGCCTTCGAGCCTATTGGTAACGCAGCGGGAGCGGCCTAGTGCGTTGCGCGTCCCGCTGCGTGGCGCTGCCTGTTGAGGCCGCACAGTCCTCACGCGCCAAGGTTTGGAGGGCCGGCTGCCCATTGGTCAAATTCAGATCGCGCCCGTTCGGATGCGGCGCGAGTGTTGCCCGCGTCACAATATTAAATATTTGAATGTATATATTATTATAATAAGAATTTAAAATATCGCATTAGAAGTATGTGTTCAAAAATTACTGAAACAAGGTAAATTACGAAATACCTTGGGGTAAGTGCGAAATCATTCTAAATTCAGTTTTATTGCAGTTTGAAAGGTTTACATTGCTTTTTCGATCGTTATTACCCCATAATCAAAAGAACGGCCACTATGTAGGTAGTTTGCCTATTCTCGATTCTTGTGACTTTATATTTCGTAATAACCCCAAGAAACTACAACGGTTCTCAACATTTTCGTAAAGTATTTAGCATGAAAAATATACTTATAAATGAGCGAAACAGGTAATGGGCTGGAGCGAAATGTAGACAAGTCGAAAGTTGGATCATTATAAGTGGAGAAATGTAAAATTAAAATACATATGAGTAAAATTAGTCTTTTATTATTAAGTAACAATTTTTTTTTAAAGAATTAAATGTTATATAATTATCAACCTTATAAAATTATAAATCACCGTGATAACTTTAAGCTCTTCGTTTTTCACCTTTTCAATAGCTAGAGCTAAGAGTATATGTTTTAATTTGTTCTTATGTAAGTCCGGGGCATGATAACTGCAAAATATATTATTGTTTTTAAGAGTGCTAGGTATAAGTAGGTATGTATAATTAGTCCAAGTAGGATCAGGTAATGGTATGTACATGCTCAGCATAAAACGGATTAACTATGCAACAAGGCCAAATATGAATATGCATGTACTTTTTTAATATTGTTAAAAAAATAAATTCATACTTTTTTTTTAAATCATGCATATTCCCTATTAAGGGAAGGGGTTCAGGGTGTTGGGGGTACACTGCAGCTGATACTGCATGAGACCGCTAGTTTGAAATAAATTTATGTTTTCATGCATAAAGCCAGCTATATTTATGACAAATTTTAGCTCATTTACAATCAGACAAGTAATAAGCAGATAAGCGATCGTACTTAACCTTAGAGTATACATAAAAGTTTTATGTATACTCTAAGTACTCAACATTTGACTTAGGTACCTACTAACTTAAATTAATTATTTGAAAAGTAAAAAGTTTTACGTTGATTGAGAATCACTGTCCATTACTATGTGTTGCAAACTATTTTTCGTAAGTTATATATAAGTAGTATTTATTGTCTTTTATATATTTGAAAATTGTCTTTGTTCTTTTTTATCTTTGGTTGTTGATCTTGGATACGCTTGGATACGCTTGTTACTTACCTAAATTGAAATTAAAAACCATTAATACTCATTCCTTCTTTTACATTTCATTAATAATCTTACGGGTGTACTATGCCAAATCGAATGCCAAATAATCGAATATCAATTGATCGACCACTATAAATCGAACATCCAAATACTCGAATGTTCATGAAATCGAATGTTTAATATATCGAACATTCAATATATCGTACACTCAATACATCGAGTATTCAAAATATCGAATGTTTGTTTGATCGAGCGTTCAACGCATCGCATATTCATTCTATCGAAATATGAATATAGGTACTGAATACTTTTATATGGTAGAATACAAGAAAAACACAAAATTTACTAATAAATCACATGTAATCTTTAATTATTATCGTTTACAACACTAGGCAAACGCGGGATTCGGTAGACCTACTCCACAAAAAAGAGACAAAAGGGATGATAATGTGATTGTAAAAATATTAAATAGTAAAAACAACATGACTTTTTCAAGTTTCTCCGTGCAATTGCAATTCAAACAAAATATTAAAAGGTACCTTTAAACGATAATAATCAAAGATTACATGTGATTTATTAATATATTTTGTGAAACTCGAAAAAGTCATGTTGTTTTTACTGTTTAATATTTTTGCAATCACACTATCATCCCTTTTGTCTCTTTTTTGTGGAGTAGGTCTACCGAATCCCGCGTTTGCCTTGTGTTGTAAACGATAATAATTAAAGATTACATGTGATTTATTAATCAATTTTGTGTTTTTCTTGTATTCTACCATATAAAAAGTATTCAGTACCTATATTTATATTTCGATAGAATGAATATGCGATGCGTTGAACGCTCGATCAAACAAACATTCGATATTTTGAATACTCGATGTATTGAGTGTACAATATATTGAATGTTCGATATATTAAACATTCGATTTCATGAACATTCGAGTATTTGGATGTTCGATTTATAGTGGTCGATCAATTGATATTCGATTATTTGGCATTCGATTTGGCATAGTACACCCTAATCTTACAGTCCACATTTCGTCCATTACATTTTGGTCCTTCTACGCCTAAATTATTTTGAATCACCAAAAATTTTCACCTCACGATCACCTAGCCATATGCCAATCACCAGATCGCAATCGAAAAACATGCCTATCATCCACTCACCAATCACAAAACCATCTGCAGTGACGGTCGAAGATACTGGTGCACAACCTGAGCCCTTGCAAACGGCAGTCGATCGCACTCGGTCTGTAACACATTCATCGCGTTCTTCTCCTTCAACGCAAGCACGCAAAGCAAACGCTACAGCGGCCCATATGCGCCGACAACTAGAGCGTGAGCAACAGCTCGCTGAGCGCGAGCGTGAGCGCGAAAGAAAGCTTGCCGAACTACAAAAACAAGTTGAAGACCAGGCCCCCGATTCTGCTAAGTTATGTTAAAGACGATGACGGTAACGAGTCCATAGCGATAGCACTGTCATAGACATAAGCGCGGTGATCTGTTAGGTGGGATAATATTATATGAGACATGTCGTAGTGGCAGCACAGTGGGCGCATCGTTGCATTGATTCAAAGTGGTGTTAACTTTACAGCCAAAATTGCCATATCAGCGAAAGTAAACATGACAATTTGAAATAAATTTAAAATGCGCTTGGCTTTCTATTTTCTTCCTTAAAGTACCTACCTCATAAAAATATCAATACATTACGACTTTAGATCCTCCTACTCCGTTGCAAAGATCTACTCTACTACAATAAATACTACTATTTGGAAACCTAGAAATAATTTTTGAAAATTTCACTGCTAATGGGTTAAAATAGGAGATAAAAGCACAGCCTGTCGACGAAGCCGTCTAGACAGAGCAATCGTGCGAGGTGAGCGAAATGGCGGGAGAAGGAGTACTGTTCCAAGTAGCCATATATTTTACTTGGTACTAAGGATTCAGGGCTGTTCCCATTTGTTATCACGTTTTTTATTTTATTATATATTTTATTGATTCGTTTTATTAGTTAAAAGATTTCGTAATTTCGATTACGAAAATAATTTAATTAGGCGATCAAAGATGGTGGACTCGAAATTTTCGCTAAAATCGATATGAATATCGATTTCAGAATTTTTGGGGTCCTTTATCACGAATATTTCATCCATTTAGATATCCCATCGTATTGGATATCTAAATGGATGAAATTTTCACTAAAATCGATATGGGTATCGTTTTAAGGGCTTTTGGGATTGCTGATTACGAATATCGAATATAAGATCCATTTAGCGATAAAAGATGGTGGTCTTGAAATTTTCAATAAAATCAATATGGGTATCGTTTACAGGGTTTTTGGGGTTGCCGATTACGAATATATCATCGATTTAGCGATGGCAGCATCAAAATTTTCAATAAAATCAATGTTCAAATGCAGATTCAGGTTCAGATTCAAATTCAAGACTTAAAGTATTACGTTGGTTTGATCATAATTGGTTGAGTAGAACCAACTTACAAAACCAGCGAAAGAATCGTTTTCAAAATATGTATTTACTCTATTTATTATATACATTAATTTAAATATTTCTTTTTAACTGTTAAATTTTAACGTTCGTATGTGCTTCTTTATGCCTAAACTTGAAAACAAAATTGATTCTTTGATTGTTTGAGTAGAACTGGAGATATGACCAAAGGTCGCAATTGCCGACATACACACGAGCGGAGCCACGGGCGTCAGCTAATTATTTATATTATCGAGAGTTGATGTGCCTTGAGATAACAAAGAGAGTAAATAGGGGTTTAATAAATATTACAGATAAAAAAAAAAACTAGTGACAACCCTGACAAAACTGCGAAAGACGACATTTCAGCAAACATCAAAGGCGACGACGTACTGGTACCTACTGGTCTACTCGTTTATACTGTGATAAAAGTTTGTATGAAAATCCGTAAAATTTAAAGTATCGCATACTTACGTCTAGTTGGAAATAAATGAATAGGTATGTTTCAGCGTTTTTCAAGATTACGCACGGCGAATGTATGATAGGCGACGAATAGGCCTCAAACATCTACCTATAAATGTCTAACAGTTCTCTCATTATACTGGGTGCTGGGGGTAGGTATTCCTGCAGAATTATCTTTTCTTAAAAAAATAATGAAACAAACGTCGGTCTCTCTGTAACCAAGCTAAGTTGATTTTGTTGGGAATGAAGACGTCAAATGTAACAAAGTTTATACTTTAGCTCACAAACATTTGACCTATTAAAACACAAAGTGAGTTAAACAAAACAGCCATTTATTTAAATTGTTCATTTTTTAACATTATTTCAATATACTTATTAGTATTTTTTTTTATATTTCTACTTCACCACTTAGCAAAATAATCTAATAAGAGAATCAGAAAAGAATTGCACTAAATGAACACTAAGTAGGTACCTATGTAGTAGGTATATATGCCTATGATAAATTGATAATACCTACTTTAACTTTATGTGCTATGCCTAATTCCTGCATAAAACTGAAATGCTTTTAGGTAAAAGCACCAATGGTAGAAACTTTAAGGACAAATCAGTGAAGTTTGATTTGTCCTTAAAGTATAGTAAAGTATAAAATTACAAGCAGCATATTTTTATTTAAATACAATTATTATATACATGGTCGCAAACACAAATAAAATTACCCCTCTGAACAAATTTCTTAAGAAACAACTGGCGCCAATTTAATATTTACTTACAATAGTTGTGCAAATTTTTGAACATGTGTTATTTATGCCATTAGATGTCTTTTAGTTAAACAGTCATGTAAACAAAATAGTTACTTTTTTACAATAAAGGTATTTTTTCGAAAGTGTCCACTATTGGGTCAGTGTCTATCATTGGTGCTTTTACCTTAGGTACTTTACAAAGACTTTTAGTGAACACATCAGCAAGCATTTGAGATATTCTTAAATAAACAATTTTAATTAAATTCTTAGCAACTGCTTCTCAAAAAAATGAAGCCTTACATCGGTACAGTACAGTGGCACATACAATTTTCTGAAGGTTTCTGTGCACTTTGGTTATCATTAAATAATGTAATTGGCACCTTGTTGTCTTCAACCTCAAACACTTTACACATAGCCATGTATTTGGCCCTGTGCTTGACAAGGCTACCGTCTGTACTGTCTGTTTTTTACTTTCATGAGATATTACACATCCAGAATACAACATCAGATGTCTAATCAGCATCAATAAAACCAACAATATCAGAGCTATTATATATATAACTATTAACAAACATAAAACCATAAGATTTTGAACAGCTTTAAAACTCTTTTTGCATGTTTACAATGAGTGTCATTATAAAATACAATACATTAAGCCGTCTATTAATTGTTGACGTGTAAACTTACAATACCAATTATTATTGTCTTTACTAAGTTTTAAATTAACTTCCATAGGAGTTGCTAAATCTTTAGAACATTTTTATTTTATTTATTCATTAATTTAACTTTATACACATAGTACACCATATGAAACTTTAGTAACTATTTCTCTTGGTGGTGATATACTTCATTATAACAGTTGAGTTTCAAAATTGCCACATGATTTTACAATAAACATGGTTCCTAAACAGATTTTATATAACCTTTCTTTTTCCAACAATCATCTACCTTTATGATTCAGCTACCTCTATGATCTAGCAGACTGCTTAAAATTATAAATAGCTTTAATTAACTTTAAAACTTAAGTTTTATCATTAAATTTAAAATGCTGAGATTTTTACATACAAAACACATTCATCGAGATGGCTGTTGAGGAATGTAATAGTCACATCCAAGTGAGTTATATTTAAGTCTAAGTTAACGCTAATAGCAAACAACAATTAATTGAAGAATACTTAGAACAGGACATAGTGTCCACCGAACAAGGGGAAACCAATAACCACAAGTCTTGCTCTATATATCACTGAATTATCACTATTTAACTTTTTGTTTTAGATACATTTACACTGCACTACATAGCCATCACTATATAGGTTTGTTCACTAAGACCCATGCACTATTTTCTTGAAATGATTTTTACTCTTCTTCCATAGCTAGCATCATAAGTAAGATTTTCTTCATATTTTTTATACATATCACTTGTCCGTCTTCTTTCACATTAGGTACTCTCACATATAAGATTTTCTTGCTCAATACTTGACGAAGTGTCACAGAAGCCTCTGAATGTGAACTAGAACTAAAAAGGGACTTCCTAGTGCGTAAGTGGTATTCTTTACTAGATTCATCTATTACTTCTAGATCCATTTGGTGTGCCATATGTGTGTCCCTCTATGATGTTTAGGATTAAAGTGATCATCATTCACCTGCGCAAGGGGTATCCATTGACACCTAAAACAAAGTATTTACAATGTATAAGTATAAAAGCGCATTTGTGTTATACCACACATTTTTTTTAGGTGTAACTGAATAACAATCATCTAAACAATTTTACAAACTTCCACATTTATAATATTAGTACGAGGTCTAAAGAATTATTTTGACATTTATAGAGTATAGTGATGAGTGATGTGAATCACATTATTAAAAAACATCATGTGGTATAATAATGTAGGTTCAAGGGAAAGTTTATCTCAAAGTTGAGTTTTCTTCCAATAAACTAAGTAACTAAATAAGTCGATAACGAAAATATATATGTCTACAATATATTATAGAATAGAATAAATGTGTGAATAATCCACTCACTGTCTTTATGCATTCCTTTTTTGCCGTTGAGTCATATCCATATCTTCATCATCATAGAATTTCCCTCACTTTTATGCTCTAATGAAATATTGTTACTGATATATATCCTCTGTAATTTTTCACACAAGGCTTTTTGGGAGCTTAAATGTTTTGAATTGAATTGCAATCTGTAAGTACTGATATAGCTTGAGACTGAGAGAAGAGACGGAATTTATTTATGCGACGCAAACTTAACTCCACCAAACAGAAACAAACATGGCCGACTGCAACTTCAACGTACGTCGTAAAGTAACAATGGCAGACTGCAGTCTGCTATACCCCGGGACATATATCTCAGACCTAAAATGTACTCTATAGGCTCAACTTTTGACCTCGTTTGTCTCGCAAATAAGGTTCAAGATGTGTGACTCGAGGCATAGCTAGCGTTCATTCGAAGCGACTCTATTGATAATCTATAATCGTAGATAAAAAAACGGTAGTCTGCTAACTTAAAATCACTGGGGTAATGTTATTGCAACGGTATAGTAGACATTAATAAAGCCACTTCACCGCTGTTTCGAAGTGGTCCGTGTACAGTATACTGCCAAAATTGCCATATCAATAAAATTAAAGATGCCAACTTGAAATAGGTAAATTCAAAACGCACTCGTTTTTTCATTTTCTCTCTCAAAGTAGCTCATTATAAACGTATTTATTGATACAAATGTACAAACGTGGCCATAACTGCTTAATTCACCTATACCTACCTAACATTGCAAAGTTGAAACTAATTGGTAGCATGTGCTTGGCACTAACGTATTGAATATCCAATCATACTAATATTATAAATGCAAAAGTAACTCTGTCTGTCTGTCTGTTTGTCTGTATGTTACACTTTCACGCCTAAACCACTGAACCGATCTTGATAAAATTTTATACAGAGGTGAATAAGAGCTTGAGAACGGACATAGGCTCCCTTTTATAGCTAAACAGGGGGTAGAAGGTGGAGAAAAAAGCTAAGGGACAAAAGTATATATGAAAGTTTGTCTTTTTAAAGACAAGGTGTCCAAATTTGTAGCAGAGATAGATTAATGATGAAGAGATAGAAGGGGCTTAAGAGGGGGGGGGGGGCTTTATAGGGCTAGAGCTAGGGAATTTAAGTATGCTAATTTTAATTTTAAGAGATGGATAAAAGCCAGATTATGAAGCCAGTGGAGAGGCGAGTATAGAATCAAATAGAGTCCAGTAGATAATCGAGTAGAGAGGCGAGTGGATAGACGAGTAGCGATCGAATAGAGAGTTGAGTAGAGATTCGAGTAGAGAGGCGAGTAGAGAGGCGAGTAAAGAAGCGAGTGGAGAGTCAAGTAGAGAAGCGAAAAGAGGATCGAGGATGGGCGAGTAGAGAGAGAAACACCAATAGAGAGGCGACTATAGAGAAGAGTACGGAGTCGAGCAAAGAGGGGACTAGAGATGCCAGTAAAGAGTCGAGCATAGATTCAAGTATAGTGGCGAGTAGAAACTCGACTAGGAAGTCGAATTTAATACTCAATAGCCTCGGCTCAACACTAAGCCATACAGTCCGCCGACATCCAAGCGGGCGGAGCCGCGGGCAACATCTAGTATTTAATATTACTTTCGTAGGTATAAGTTAGTCCAAGAAATGACGCCAATTTTTGGGTCGGTATTTTAGTAGGGAGTTTTTGGTAGGGCTTTAGTTTAGTAAATTTGTCAGATGCCTGTCCCGTAAATCTAAACACAGATAGAATATAAAGTTCTGCCTGGAGGGTTTTGTAAAATATACAATCAATCATGTCAAAAATTCCCAAAAGAGGTTTTTGAGTATGGGCGTACCAAAGGTAGGTCAAGTGGGGCCCTGCCTACCTGCTCTTTGTCCCGAAGTTAAGAAATTTTAGGAAAATTAAATTAATGCTATGCCAAAATTAAATACTGATTTGGGTACCTAACGCATGAGCCTCTAGATGCGTCGATCTTGGTGTAAACTGGAATGAAACCAAGGATAAGTTCAATGAACTAAAATATCACACCGAGACCGATCGATGAAGCCCGCAACGAACCTGACGCTAGAGCGGAACCCGTGGGGACGGGTTTACTTTATGATAAGAAGCAAGCTGCGCCCTCGAGACCCACTGTTGTTGTGCACAGCTCGGAGAATATGTAGCGCCACAGATGACTCAGCCTCGGATGCATACAGCGGTGATCTCGACGACCTTCCCTAAGTCACTTCGGTAGAATTACAGCTGTCGGTGCGAAGGCTCTAGGCCAAGAACCCCTGAAGGACGCTGGATTCTAGCTCTAGGGGAATACGCTTTCTAGCTCAAATGAGAGGGTTTCTCAGTGATGCCAGTTTCCTAAGCTGTGGAAGACAGGGAAACTGGTAAACCAGGGTGCCAGAGCTTACATTCTGGAGTTGATGACCCAAGATGGAGTGCGCTTTTAGTAGGTTCAAGTCCGACATAACCACGCATCGTTGAAACCTTACCAGCTCACGTGTTTTCTTCTTCCTATAGTCCCGGGTCTTTTAAACGGAGCGTGAACAAACATTTGATGAGGCCGTCAAGCTAAGTGCCACCATTGTTAACATAGTACGCGTTTGTAATGTTGACCCTTTTTCCTGAGACTTTACCTTCAGTTTACCTTCTAGCGAGGTGAAGTCAAATTGACGTGTCCGATATAAAAAAAGAGCTGTCGGATCCGACGATAGAAGGCAATGGGTGCTCGTGATGTGGGCATCCTGACAAATCTTTATAACTGCGTACTTCTCACCGGTAAGGTCCCGAACCAGTGGAGACTGAGAATCATTACGCCAGTCTTCAATAACAAGGCATTGGTGCAGTAGTTTGGCAGTTACCGTGGTATAACGATAATCACTCGGTGTGTGTCCTAAGAAATTTTCGCGGGGAAAAATGGTCAAAGGATCTGCCCCTACACTGCCTATTCCTAGACATGCAGAAGGCTTTCGACTGTGTTTCTTGTACGGTGATCTGGTGGGCACTGTGGAACTAGGGAATCCTAGAGGCTTACATTGACACCATCCGTGCCATGTACCACGATTTCGGTTTCGTAGTTCGGTCCGCTGTTGACGACATAAAAATCTTCCTCATCACCGTCGGGGTACACCAAGGATCCATACTTAGTCCTTACTTGTTTCGTTTGGAATTGGAGGTTTTGTCGGACAGCATCAGAAACTCACATGAGCAGCCTCCATGGTTGCTCATGTATACTGATGACATTGCGTTGATGGACGCGCACAGGAGCCGATTGGTGCGTCGTGTGAAAGTGTGGAAGAAAGCACTTGAGAACAGCGGTCTATAGCCATATGTGCCGAAAACAGAATTCTTGGCGTTAAACTCAACAGATCCCACAACCGTACCTCGCATAGGCGATGACTTAGTCGAGCGCGCGGACCAGGTTAAGTACATGGGATCTGTACTTCACGTGACTGGAGACATCCACTATAATTGCATCAAGGCACTTATTGATGTCGCGTGGGATAAGTGGCGGGAAAAGGCTGGCGTCACATGCTATCCTCAAATGCCAGTAAGGTTGAAGGGCGGGTCTATAAGAAGATCATTAGGTCTGTCCTTTTACACGGCTGTGAAGTGCGACCGCTGTTAGAGCGACACCAGCAGGAGCTGCGTAAGAATCGCGTGAGGAACTCTTGTATTCGCGGCAGCTTTCATGTCCGTGACATCGCAGATAAAATGCAAGAGAGTCGCCTTCGCTGGTATGGCCACGTCTTGCGGCAACAACCAGGCTACGTGGGTAAGAAATACTGAGCTCCGAGGGCATCTCAGCCTCGGATGCAATCAGGATAAAATCTAAAGGTCGATAATAATGAGCACCTCCGCCACGGGGTTCCCGGCAGAGTAAAATTTAGGCCACTCGATCTCTTCCCATGTAGTGTCGTACAAGGCGACTAAGGGATAGGGCTGGTTAACTTTAACATCAGACAGTTATTCACAGCCCCGACTCAGCCTCAGATGCATGGCTCGATTTAACAATAGTCCCCAAAATATGGCAATAGGTTAACCCCTTATTACGTGGAACCGAATACAAATTGATGAAATGCGAGTATTAATGCACCTAACTCTCCGTGAAAAAAGACGCAATTATATGTATAATTTATGTAAAAAGAATAGTTAAAAAATATTTTGTTTTTGTAATGTAGAGTACAGACATTTAAATTTTTTTGGTTGTTTTTGCTGCATAAACGCACATGAATTTTTCTTCATTTTAAGGGATTTATACCAAAATACACTAAGTTAACATAATATATAGACAGATCTAATAAAAAAAATAGTATCAACTCCGTTTTGTCGATATATATGTAAGTACACAGTATACCGGGTGTTAGGGGAACGCTCCCGAAGCCGAAAGCCAGTGGTTGTACTCCGGGTATACTACATATTAGCATTTTTTTTTTTCGATTTAGAGAAAAAATTTAATTCTTTTTTACAATTTTTATTAATTTTTTTAGCTTTATTTATTCTCCATCATATTAGGAAACCTCAATGAAAGGACAATTTCATAAGAAAACATCGCTACAGAAAAGCAAGCGCTCGGCGCTATTTGTTTTTTTCTGTAGTTATGATTTTTTTATGAAATTGTCATTTCATTAAGCTTTCCTAATACGATGGAGAATAAATGATGCTAAAAAGCTGAGTTTTTTTTTTCTCCAAATTGAAAATATAATTATGCCAATAGGTATGTAGTATACCCGGAATACTACTACGGGCTTTCGGCTACAGGAGCTTTCCCCTAACACCCGTTATAGAACCACAGTCTAACACTTGTTATACTGTTAGAGACCGTTCTAATAAATACACATAGTCGGATCATTCTTAAAATCCATTTTTGAAGTTTCATCAAAATTCAACAAAGTGATCTTGTAACGAGACGTTATAATATAATCACAAAATGCAGTTATAATTTTATGGTTTAACATTCCTTCGCAAGTAGGTATCTTTGCATTTAATACAAATTCTAATGTCTTGGCATATGAGTAAAAAGTAGCAAGTTTTACAAATAGGTACTTAGTTTTTATACATAAGGTACTGGGTAACATCCCTAGTTTTTATAAAGAAAATAGATGCACTGACGACTGTATTTTTTCTAAGCACTGACGGAACCTAGTAATGACCTTCAGTTACTAGAGCAAGAATTATCATATGCATTTTGAACTATGAAAAGAAACTAGTCGGGCGCATCCAGACGATTCACGTGAGTGTAGCCGTAATAAAATATAATTGAAAAATGTCTCACGATAGTTTTTATACGAATATAGTTAAGGAATAGTGCAGTTCTAACTTTGAAATATTTTTATCCCCTGTTACAAGCTTACGTTGTCGAATTTCGATGCAACTTCAAATGTGGGTTTTTCCGACTTTAGTTCTAATTTATAAACTGATGACAAGACAGAATAGTCATATTACCTTAGCCTATTCCAAATGACAAGTTGTCAGCTGTCATTGTTGTCAATTTGTCACCTCCGTTTTCGTTGACTTTTCGAAACATCTTTCGAAAACAATAAGTCTGTCTCTTATTTAGCTATAGCCCTTCATTTAGTTTGAATAATTTGTAGTAGAATGTCCTCACAATATATAATGAATTCCAGGCAAAAGTACGTACCATTGTAGGAATGAAATTTTGCTATAAAAGGAAAGTGGAGTCAAATCACTACAAAATAAAAACACGCATAAAACACGACGTTGAAATGGGCCCTATTATATGTAAAGCACATCTTAATGTGAGTATTCCTAACCTGTATTACTTTAAGTTGATAGCATTAACGTAATCATGTTTTGTAGCTTAGTTTTAAAATACACACAAAATATAGACAACATGATTTTTATGTGTATTTCAGATGTATTATATCCATTGCAGGACTACCCTAACCCTTTTTAATGATTATAATAATAATTTAAAGTGTCATTTGTTTCAGTAGAAAGAAAGTTACTATTATTGGACCACCATGAAAGCTAGGCCTGAACCAAGGTTTATATAACCTAAGTGTCTGGTAAGTTTAGTACAACAAACTAGTGAATGTGAACCTGAATCTAGTACATATTTCCTTCATCTTTTCCTGTGAAAATGGATAAGGTGACAGACCATGGTACTAAAGCCGTGCGAATGAAGCCCAAGATAGCAGACCGAGAACTACATATTTTTCTATTATTTCTTAAGAAATGAATAGGCTCAACGTGGAAGATGCATTTATAAAAGAAAGTATAACTGCGCAAGCGCTTTCTCCAAAACAAGGAAGTACTTACAAATACAAATTGAATTATAAGTAATGAATAAAAAACTGAATAAAATTAAACATGTATTTTTATTTCGCACTTTCCAAATTTGTTTCAAATAGGTATATAATTTTCCTAAAAATCTTCAGCAGAAATTAATATGTTCTTAACATAGTTTTCATCATATTGTACCCAGTATGTATGTAATACCTTTAACTGCTCATAAGTAGGGTCAGCTGTACAAAAGAGGCATTGTGTCTGCACCATACATTTGTACCATAACTTGAGCTTTAAATTTGTCTTGCATAGTTATGTATAGGGGCACGTCAATGAAACACGACAGCTCAATGCAGACTGTTTATTGTATACCCACATACCCAGTACACAACACTTTTCCCCCTATAATTAAAGTACCGATATAAATAGCTTAACATAATCTAGGTCTAATATTCTTAAAAACAATTAGAGTGTACAAGCAGCAATATCCCTTCAGTTCTATTCTAAGATATAATACCAATAACATTTTTTTTTATTATAATAACATACGTAGTCTTATTTATGTAATATTCTTTAGTAACTCCTGACAACGTAAAGCAGCCTTCCTGCGTACTCGAGTGTTGTCGTCATTGTTATCAGTAGATGGCGTGAGCGGCGCGCCAGCTCCTTCCTCCCCACTAACTAAGGACTCATCTTTATTGACTAAGTCTACCTGTTCCTCTGAGTCTGATACGTCCATAGTCCTACTCAACGAATGTCGAGATTTATTACTATGCAGTTGATTTATATGACGTTTATGAATTTGGCCATTATTTGTTTCAACAGTATAAGAGACGGGCCCTGTACGCTCTGCCACGACGCCCTCAGCCCATTTAGGACCCGATTTACTATAATTACGCAACATGACCGGCTCGGCTCGCGCTAACACGCGCAGCGGGCGGGCCGCGCTCTGCTCGCGGCGCAGCTGATCGCTGCGAATGCGCTCCGCCGCGTCGGGCCGTAGTAGATCGAGACGGCCGCGCAACCGCCTGCCTAGAAGGGCAACCGCCGGTTCGCGTCCCGTCGTACTTTGTTCCGTATTTCTGTACGTAAATAAGAAACGGTATAAAGCGGTATCTAACTCTTCTCCTTCTAATTGTGCCTTTTTCAATACGCGCTTTATGGAGCGCACGGCGTTTTCGGCAGCGCCGTTGCTAGAAGGAGAATAGGGAGCTATCAATGTGTGTTTTATACCGTTTCGTTCTAAGTATCGCCCGAACTCAGACGATGTGAAAGGCGGCCCGTTGTCGCTCACCAGACGTTTCGGTAAACCGAAACGAGCAAATAACCGTCGTAAACAATTTATAACTAGGGTCGCCGAAGTCGTATTGACCCTTTCCACCTCGATCCATTTCGAATGCGCATCAATAATAACCAGAAAATATATATTACTGAATGGTCCGAGGAAGTCGAGGTGCAGGCGCGACCACGGCTCGGCCGGCCACGGCCACGAGTGCAGCGGCGCGGCGGCCGGGGCCGGCAGCACCGCGCGGCACGCCGCGCATTCGCGCGCCACGCGCTCGATGTCGGCGTCTATATTCTCCCACCACACGTAATTACGCGCGATTTGCTTCATTTTCACAATCCCCATATGACCATCGTGTATTTCGTTCAAAATTAATTCTCTCAGTGAGTTAGGTACTACTATTCTGAAACCCCAAATTAAACAACCCTGATCGATATGCAAGTTATCCTGTCTATCATAATACATCTTTAATATTTTATCGGTTATCTTTATAGTTGGCCATCCGTACATTACGAAACCGTAGATCTTACTCAATAAAGGGTCCTTTACCGTTTCACTTTTAATAGCTTTAAAACTGATCGGAAAGTTATCTTGTACATAATTTAAATAACTGCATTCACTGTCATTACAACTTGGTTGCCTGTCCGGTAACTTCAGAGGAAGACGGGAAAGAGCATCAGCGAAACAATTTTTAGACGAAGTTACGAACTCGATATCATAGTCGTAGGCGGCCAACTTAACCGCGTACCGCTGTAGGCGGCTGGCAGCGGTCACCGGTATGCCTTTCTTTTTACCGAAAATATAACTTAACGGGCGGTGATCACTGCGCAGAGTAAAATGTCTACCGTAGATAAACTGATGGTGTTTACTAACTCCGAACACAATTGCCAACGCCTCCTTATCTAGCTGCGAGTAACTCACTTCAGCCGAATTGAGCGTTCTCGAAGCACAACAAACTGGCCTTTCAGTGCCGTCCGCGTACCGCTGCGTCAACACGGAGCCCACGCCATAAGAACTGCTGTCCACTGACAGTATGAGTGGCAAACTAGCATCGTAATGAGCCAACACAGGAGCGCTGCTTAAAACATTTTTTATCTTTATGAAAGCTTTCTTACAATCATCTGACCATTCCCATTTAACACATTTTTTTAAAAGACTATAAAGTGGCCTGAGTATGTCACTCATATTTATACAAAATTTCGAGTAAAAGTTCACGAGTCCCATAAAACTTTTAAGTTGAGTAACATTGGTAGGAGTAGGTGCAGCTACAATGGCCTCAATTTTTCTTTGATCGGTATGCAAACCAAACTTATCAATTTTATACCCTAAATAGGTTACACTATCTCTGAAAAATTGACATTTCGCAAAATTAATTCTTAGACCACTCTGACTAAGCCTTTGAAGTACGGCTTTTAAATTAAACATATGTGTAGCCCGGTTTGTACCCGTCACACAAATGTCGTCGGCAAACACTGCCGTTGACGGCAATCCGCTCAATGTTTCCTCCATAATCTTCTGGAAATTTTCAGGAATGCATTTTATCCCGAAGGGGACCCTCTGATAAACAAATGTTCCTACATGTGTTGTGATCGCCGTCATCGGCTGTGAATCCTCATGCAGCATGCACTGTTGAAAAGCGTTAGACAGATCTAATTTGGTGTACTGCTCACCCCCTCCTAACACCGCAAACAGGTCCTCAATCCGTGGCAAAGGGTAATGGTAGTCTTTCAACAAAGGGTTGATGGTTATTTTGTAATCACCACACAGCCTGATACTGCCATTACTTTTAACTACTGGTACTATAGGAGTACCGTAGTCTGATCGTTCTACTTTATAAATCACACCTTCCCTCTGCAAGCGGTTGAGTTCCTGTTCCACAGGCCGTCGCAGGGCTAGAGGCAAAGCCCGCGCTTTAACAAATACGGGTGTCTTATCTTTTAAATACAATCGAAACTTTGTTTTGAATGTTCCTAATCCCTCTGCAAATACATTCGGAAAATCATTACGTAATGATGTCGTCATCGAGTCCTCATCTCTCAAATGATAGCATTCCACTACGGCTAGATTTAAGTGTTTGATCCAGGTGCGTCCCATCAGTGGAGGTCCACCATTCTCAACAATATACAAGTTCAGTTTAGCGTAATGTTTGCCACAAACAACATCAACCATAATGTACCCGATAGTCTCGATGACGGCACCCGTATAAGATTTTAAATTTAAAATTTTATATTGTATTGGAATATTCGAGAACCTTTCATCATAAAAATGCTTAGAAATTATTGATATTTTACATCCCGTGTCAATTTCGAATTTGCATTTAATTTTTTCTACCGTCAAATTAGCATAGAAAGGCCCGTCGCCGTCATTTTTTATAACCAAATTATAAAAATTACAATTATCATCTTCCGTCTCAGATTCATTGATAAAAAACTGATTCTTAACCTCACTCGAACCGGTTTTTTTTTTACATACAATTTTTAAGTGGCCCTTTTCACCACACGAATCGCAGTTATATTGTTTAAAGCGACACTTGCCTTCCGAGTGGCCCATTTTACCGCAACGTGAGCATGCGCGTCCCGCGCGAGCAGAGCCCGCGTCGCCGCCGCTGCCACCGCCTGCGCCAGCTCCCCGGCGAACGCGCGAGCCAGCTGCGCCCGCGCCCATCCGATGCAAGCCGTCGTCCTCCGTCGTAGACGCGCAGGGCCGCGCGCCGGCCGAGCTGCCCGAGGTGCTCGCCGTGACCGCGTGCCTTTCCGCCGCCTCAAGCGCCAGCGCTAATTCTAGCGCGCGCTTGTAGTCCAATTTGCTTTGTTCTGCAAAGATTCTTGATCTCATGTCCTCATCGAAGAGCCCGGAAACAAACTGATCTCGCAAACACACCTCTAAGCAGGCGCCGAAATTGCATGTTTTCGCTAAATGTTTCAGTGCTTGTAGGTACTCGCGAATACTTTCCCCCTGCCGTTGGACGCGTTGACGAAAAATGTGCCTCTCCGCTATCTCCGACCGCTCCGGTTCCAAGTGTTCCTTCACTAATTTTACCAGTTCGTCGTAAGATTTTGATTCCGGGGTGCTAGGAGCGCACAAGTCACACATAAGGTCGTAGCACTCCGCACCAACTACCGTCACTAACGTAGCTACTTTTAACACATCATCTATGTTATTTAACATGATAAATTGATTTACGCGTCGAACGTAAGCGTCCCAATTGGCATTTCCCAAACTGTAGGGCTCAATGCGTCCTATAGGCATTTTTTTTTTAAATATTATAAATATTCGCAATCACACACGTAAGTAGGTAGGTATTTAATAAAAGTGTTCCTCGTCGCCAGTGTTATGTATAGGGGCACGTCAATGAAACACGACAGCTCAATGCAGACTGTTTATTGTATACCCACATACCCAGTACACAACAATGATCATTTGGCTTCTTTCTCTGGATTCTTTGATTGAGTTGGCTGCTCGGCATAATGATCATCGGCCGTACCAGGAATACTGGCATCAACACATAATGTTCAGTACTGTTTCACATACCTGTAATTGGTTAGATAACATTAAATTATTATACAATTTCTGATGTAGTATGTTTATCCGCATTCTTCTAGGTCCCATAACACAAGCTAGTAAGCTATGCTTATTATGGGTCTAGATAGTACTAAAGTAAAAGAATTGTGCTGTGATAGCGCTAGAATACAATGGCATAGAATATTCATTTGTTATTATTTGTAAATTAAATATGTAGGTACCTAATTGATAAGCTAATGATTGATGAATAAATAGACATACCTATGTATATAAATATTTATTATATTAGTGTGTATTATGTTAGTGTATTTATTATATAACCTACTTAGTGATAATGGGTCAGTACCTACTTAGGTAATCAGTCATCATCATGGAGATACTACCATCATATATTATGTAATAGTGAATTAGCAACCAAAATTACTAATATTCCCTCTAACCCCTCCAACTAAGCTGTATTGCTAGTGCTAGAAGTGGGTTCACGTCGGTAGTGTAATGGCTAGGAATCGAACACGGGAACTCTCGATCGTAAAGCCGGCTCCTTAACCACTAAGCTATCGACGCATTCTATAGAATGCAAATATAGAATGTCTGTAAATAATCAACTCACTTTGTCATTCCTTTCTTGCCGCACAGAGATAGGTATCCTTGGCAATTTCTCTCACTAGGCTTTTTGTGAGCTTAAACGTCTTAATAAATTGCGCTGCTATGCCTCAGAAGCTTGGCAGCTATTTCTGAGAGCGTCGTGGTGACGATCTCCGTCGTGAGCAGCTTCTAGTACGGAGTTTTGAAGGGAAACATCGTTTACCTAGACCTAAACACAACGGCAAATTAGTTCAAATTACACGAAAAAGGTGCGTCTGCATAGTGGACGCTCTATTTCTTCAGAACGGTGAAATATTCATTCTGACAGCTGTCAAATAATTAGTAGAATACCACTTTTTAAATTATTACGAAGATATTGAGGCGCTATTTGTTTGCAGACTACAAATTTGTAAAATTGACCACAATGTCTCTACTATTACGTGTAGAAGACTACGAAAAGTGCAAAATTAATCCGACGATACACCATCGAAAGACTATTTATATAGCAGACATGACTCCATTTTGTATCACAAGACCACAAGGACGCTACGCTCACGGTGGCAACTGAGAAGCCATCGCTCTTAAATTTTAGCAGAATACGAAAAGGGCAAAATTATTACGACGATACACCATTCAAACACTATTTCATTAGTGGAATCGACCCCCAGGGGGTCGATTCCACTAATGAAATAGTGTATTCTGCTAAAATTTAAGAGCGATGGCTTCTCAGTTGCCACCGTGAGCGTAGCGTCCTTGTGGTCTTGTGATACAAATTGGAGTCATGTCTGCTATATAAATAGTCTTTCGATGGTGTATCGTCGGATTAATTTTGCACTTTTCGTAGTCTTCTACACGTAATAGTAGAGACATTGTGGTCAATTTTACAAATTTGTAGTCTGCAAACAAATAGCGCCTCAATATCTTCGTAATAATTTAAAAAGTGGTATTCTACTAATTATTTGACAGCTGTCAGAATGAATATTTCACCGTTCTGAAGAAATAGAGCGTCCACTATGCAGACGCACCTTTTTCGTGTAATTTGAACTAATTTGCCGTTGTGTTTAGGTCTAGGTAAACGATGTTTCCCTTCAAAACTCCGTACTAGAAGCTGCTCACGACGGAGATCGTCACCACGACGCTCTCAGAAATAGCTGCCAAGCTTCTGAGGCATAGCAGCGCAATTTATTAAGACGTTTAAGCTCACAAAAAGCCTAGTGAGAGAAATTGCCAAGGATACCTATCTCTGTGCGGCAAGAAAGGAATGACAAAGTGAGTTGATTATTTACAGACATTCTATATTTGCATTCTATAGAATGGTCGATAGCTTAGTGGTTAAGGAGCCGGCTTTACGATCGAGAGTTCCCGTGTTCGATTCCTAGCCATTACACTACCGACGTGAACCCACTTCTAGCACTAGCAATACAGCTTAGTTGGAGGGGTTAGAGGGAATATTAGTAATTTTGTTTGCTAATTCACTATTACATAATATATGATGGTAGTATCTCCATGATGATGACTGATTACCTAAGTAGGTACTGACCCATTATCACTAAGTAGGTTATATAATAAATACACTAACATAATACACACTAATATAATAAATATTTATATACATAGGTATGTCTATTTATTCATCAATCATTAGCTTATCAATTAGGTACCTACATATTTAATTTATAAATAATAACAAATGAATATTCTATGCCATTGTATTCTAGCGCTATCACAGCACAATTCTTTTACTTTAGTACTATCTAGACCCATAATAAGCATAGCTTACTAGCTTGTGTTATGGGACCTAGAAGAATGCGGATAAACATACTACATCAGAAATTGTATAATAATTTAATGTTATCTAACCAATTACAGGTACGTGAAACAGTATTGAACATTATGTGTTGATGCCAGTATTCCTGGTACGGCCGATGATCATTATGCCGAGCAGCCCACTCAATCAAAGAATCCAGAGAAAGAACAAATTTGCAAGACAAATTTAAAGCTCAAGTTA
The DNA here is from genome assembly GCA_949126895.1 of Eilema caniola. Taxonomy (NCBI): domain Eukaryota; kingdom Metazoa; phylum Arthropoda; class Insecta; order Lepidoptera; family Erebidae; genus Eilema; species Eilema caniola. The sequence goes on along the minus strand of OX421464.1, from coordinate 2,962,586 downwards.
TGGTACAAATGTATGGTGCAGACACAATGCCTCTTTTGTACAGCTGACCCTACTTATGAGCAGTTAAAGGTATTACATACATACTGGGTACAATATGATGAAAACTATGTTAAGAACATATTAATTTCTGCTGAAGATTTTTAGGAAAATTATATATTTGAAACAAATTTGGAAAGTGCGAAATAAAAATACATATTTAATTTTATTCAGTTTTTTATTCATTACTTATAATTCAATTTGTATTTGTAAGTACTTCCTTGTTTTGGAGAAAGCGCTTGCGCAGTTATACTTTCTTTTATAAATGCATCTTCCACATTGAGCCTATTCTTTTCTTAAGAAATAATAGAAAAATATGTAGTTCTCGGTCTGCTATCTTGGGCTTCATTCGCACGGCTTTAGTACCACGGTCTGTCACCTTATCCATTTTCACAGGAAAAGATGAAGGAAATATGTACTAGATTCAGGTTCACATTCACTAGTTTGTTGTACTAAACTTACCAGACACTTAGGTTATATAAACCTTGGTTCAGGCCTAGCTTTCATGGTGGTCCAATAATAGTAACTTTCTTTCTACTGAAACAAATGACACTTTAAATTATTATTATAATCATTAAAAAGGGTTAGGGTAGTCCTGCAATGGATATAATACATCTGAAATACACATAAAAATCATGTTGTCTATATTTTGTGTGTATTTTAAAACTAAGCTACAAAACATGATTACGTTAATGCTATCAACTTAAAGTAATACAGGTTAGGAATACTCACATTAAGATGTGCTTTACATATAATAGGGCCCATTTCAACTTCGTGTTTTATGCGTGTTTTTATTTTGTAGTGATTTGACTCCACTTTCCTTTTATAGCAAAATTTCATTCCTACAATGGTACGTACTTTTGCCTGGAATTCATTATATATTGTGAGGACATTCTACTACAAATTATTCAAACTAAATGAAGGGCTATAGCTAAATAAGAGCCAGACTTATTGTTTTCGAAAGATGTTTCGAAAAATCAACGAAAACGGAGGTGACAAATTGACAACAATGACAGCTGACAACTTGTCATTTGGAATAGGCTAAGGTAATATGACTATTCTGTCTTGTCATCAGTTTATAAATTAGAACTAAAGTCGGAAAAACCCACATTTGAAGTTGCATCGAAATTCGACAACGTAAGCTTGTAACAGGGGATAAAAATATTTCAAAGTTAGAACTGCACTATTCCTTAACTATATTCGTATAAAAACTATCGTGAGACATTTTTCAATTATATTTTATTACGGCTACACTCACGTGAATCGTCTGGATGCGCACGACTAGTTTCTTTTCATAGTTCAAAATGCATATGATAATTCTTGCTCTAGTAACTGAAGGTCATTACTAGGTTCCGTTAGTGCTTAGAAAAAATACAGTCGTCAGTGCATCTATTTTCTTTATAAAAACTAGGGATGTTACCCAGTACCTTATGTATAAAAACTAAGTACCTATTTGTAAAACTTGCTACTTTTTACTCATTATTAGACATTAGAATTTGTATTAAATGCAAAGATACCTACTTGCGAAGGAATGTTAAACCATAAAATTATAACTGCATTTTGTGATTATATTATAACGTCTCGTTACAAGATCACTTTGTTGAATTTTGATGAAACTTCAAAAATGGATTTTAAGAATGATCTGACTATGTGTATTTATTAGAACGGTCTCTAACAGTATAACAAGTGTTAGACTGTGGTTCTATAACGGGTGTTAGGGGAAAGCTCCTGTAGCCGAAAGCAGGCACGGGACACTTCCCTATTAGCAGATTCGCTGTCAATAGTGTCAATCTCATTCCGCCATCGCTATGAAGTTAGCAGATAAACCTTCATGGCTATCGCTACATTACGTTTCGTTCTCATTGACTCACTAAATCCAAATAGTAAGATAGTTTTACATTTTCACTACACTAATTTGCTCAAAAACATATTTCTCATTTTTTTCTGATTGGTTAATTTACTACAGGGCGCCGAGTTTCTATTGTGATTGGGCACAACTCGGCGCCCTCAAATAAATTTACCAATCAAAATCATCTACCGGCTGGCAGTGCAATGTCAAGGTCAGGTTGTCAAAATGGTGGCCAAATCTATCAGTTTTATTTCAAATTATCTCCATGTTTTCTTTTTACCAGTGCTTTTGTGTTACATTATAAGAAATAATTCTTGTTTGGTCCATTCCAATGGAATGTAATCATATTACAAGTGAATTACCAAATGCTTTATTGTGTATGTACAGGCAGGTAAACAAATTGTCTTATAAATACACTAAAATTAGATCAGCCATGTTAGGTACTGTTTTGCAAGAAGTTCACAAATTACGTCAATATCTCAAATCAAATCAAATTAATTTCATAATCTTTTACTTGTACAGTATTTTACAATGGTTCTTAATCTATCATGCGTTGCTACATTGTGCATGAGTAGGTATCTCAAGTATGTATTATATTTAATTGTGCAGTTGTCTTAAATATATCTTTACTTAGAGATATTAACCAAGTTGTGCCTTATTGAACTAGGTAATCCTAGGCGTCAAGTGCAGATTCATTATAAATTTAAAAGACTATTACAGAAATTACAACTATTTACTAAGAATAATGCTAAAGTGACCCAATACTGCTAACCAAAGTTAAGTCTTGTTAACTGCGCAATTTATCACTATTTATTTTAAGATAGACATTAACTCCGCTGTGTCATCGTAGCACAAACTTTGGAGAGCAATCTTACAAAATACATTCTTTTTATAGCATTTATCCTTTTGTACGAAAAAGTCAAATTTGCCTGTACATTGTTGTTCTATCGCAATTCACACCTTTTGTTAGTAATTTCGGTGCAATGCGGAAGTGTTGCATGCTGTTTTAGTATTGTGCTTAGTATAAATAGCTGATAGATTGGTAGTACTTTGCATAATTTGTATAGAAGGTCGGTGGGACATAAGACAGAATGGCAAGTTGCTAAGTACCTTGAGGATCACTCTCTGAGCTTGCCCGATGGGTAGTCTTACCTAGTCCTCCCCATGATGTTATGCAATATGTCAATATTGATTGACAAAGCATGTAGACTTGTTTAATCAAATTTTGGTTCACTGATATATCTTATTCTTTCAAAAACAAATTTGTACTTGCATGGTTGCTTAATTAGTGTTTTACTATGTTCTTTAAATGAAAGGGTTTTATCTATTTTAACACCGAAAGTATCGCTAGCTTAGTGGTTAAGGAGTAGGCCTAACTATTGAGAGGTCCCGGGTTCGAATCCTGGCCATTACACTACCAATGTGAACCTACTCCTAGCAATTTAGCCTAGTTGAAGGAGTTAAAGGGAATATTAATAATTTCGATTTCTAATATTCTTTAATAAAAACATATTATATAAAACAGCACAGCACAGCATCAGACATAGACTATTAGCTCGAAATCCAAACTGTGTTTGACAAAAGTGAATTATCTTCAACAACCTTGGTTTTTTCCGCTATATTAGGAGCAACTTGAATTCCCTAAATTCTCTAGCGGCCAGCAATTGAGTTGGTTGGGTCGCCTATATAGATGTCCATCTTGACCTAATAACTATTGACAGCAGAGGCTGCTCTTTAACATGTTTTCCAAGACATGGAATTTTGTTTTAATTGACTCGCGTCGACGTGTCGTCACAAATATAATAAACACTTTTACTAAAAGTTTGTTTCCATGAGAACAATTTTCTAATTATTTTAAGCAGAAGGTGAATACACTATATGCCGAACAAAAACTATTCCTTTTTTAGAAATCTTTGATCCTTTCTACGATGGGCTAAATCAATAATAACAAGTGTTGCACTGTATGCAGAAAGAGAAGTGTGCCCAAGTTCCCTGATGATAATAAATGATGAGCATATTTTTAAGTGACTTTCAAAATGGAGGAGGTTTTCAATTCGATTGGTATGTAATTTATTTATTACAAGCTTTTATTTCATTTAACCTGTGCCGATGTTTGCTATCAAATCTTACAAATTAAATTTGACCCACTTCCCATTTGCTGATTGAACTGAAATTTGGCAAAAATGTGTAAATCGTGTGACAATGCCATATTTTGATGATATGGTGCTGATCTCATGATGAAGCTGGAAGGTGGCTAGAGGAACTTCACAATGAAACAACACAATTTTAGGTTTAGGCTCATTTCAATCATCTTGACAAATAATTGGTCTTCCAATGTTAACCAGGGTCTGATGATGGAGCTGATAATAGTTACAATTACGATAGTCTTTCTTGCTAGGGTACTGATGTCCAATATTCATGTCTATTACATTTTGAAACAAAGTCAATGCATTTATCAATTTAGGCAGGTAATTTCGTTACCAAGAATCTATTTTTTTTTATGGAACTCGGTATACAGACTCACATTTTGATGTAGTAAGAGTCGGATTTTATAATCTATTTTGTTTCTTTATTTTATAATATATACTGTTTTTTATTCTATCAATATACTTATTGTTAATAATGTTAATATTTAATTTGTATTTTTTTTTGTTATAAAAGCAGAAGGCCTTACCAACATTTTTGCCAAACCACCCACACTTGTAAGTTGGTGCATCTACTAACCAATGAAAGACGCTATGGTGCAAGCTAACCTCCTAGAGCTAAGAGATCAACATTTTCTTAATTTCCAAGCTTTCACTTCGGAATCTGGTGTCCGCTTTATTATCCATGCTTACTTAATGTTATAAATGCGAAAGTAATTTTGATGAAATTGTACAGAGGTGAATTAAAGTGCGACAATTGCTTTTAGACCTTATATCGCGAAAAAGGGGGTAGAAGGAGGGAATACGGCTATGGGATGAAAGTTTGTCATTTTAAAAGATATCCTGATGAAATTTGGTACAGAGATAGATTAGAACGGATATGGCTACCTCTTATTGCGACAAAGGGGTTAAAGGGGGGAGGGTTAGTAGGGAATGAAAGATAGTATGAAAGTTTGTTATTTGAAATATCCTTAGGAAATTTGGTAGAGATGAACTAGAGCTAGGGAACGGACATAGGCTACCTTTTATCACAAAATGGACGTAGATGGGGGAGGGGGGGGGGGGCGGTAACTAGGGTTATGGAATGTAAAATTGTCAATTTTGAAGATATCCTGATGAAATTTGGTACAGATGCAGATTAGAGCTTGGGAACGGACATAGGCTACCTTTTATCGTTTTATCGTGAAAAAGGGGGTTTAAGGAGGATAGGGGATGAAGTAGAATTAAAGTTTGTTATTTTTAAATATCCTTAGGAAATTTGGTACTGAGATGGATTAGAGCTAGAAAACGGACATAGGCTACCTTTTATCACAAAAAGTGGGTAGAGGCCCTAGGAATGTAACTTTGTCAATTTTAAAAATATCCTGAAATTTGGTACAGAGGTTGATCAAAGAGTCAAGTAGAGAAGACAGTAGAGAGTCGAGTATAGAGGCGAGTGGAGAGGCGAATAGAAAGTCGAGTAGAGTTGAGTAGAGAGACGAATTTAATGCTCAAAAGCTTTGGCTCAACACTAAGGGATAACCGAGATCCACGCGGGCGGAGCTGCGGGCAACAGTTAGTATTATATATATTTTTCGATATTTCGATATTTATCGTAAAGTGACTGCCACCTGACCTCCACAACTAAAAGGCGAAATCGAATCATTGCAGTTAGACAAGTAGTTGAAATTTTTAGGGCTCCAACTACCCATAACGACTGCCATACATGTTCGTATGGTACGGACGGGACGGACGGCTTAACGTTCTCTCCGAGACACGACCACATCAATGCAAATTTCTGTTAGCTTGTATTGTTTGCAATAAATAAATAAAATAAAAAATACCCATATTCATGCACACAAATATTTGCACTGTGCTGGGGTCGAACCCGTGCCTCCTGCGTAGCCGGCACCTTCACTACCGCCAAGCCACAGAGATCAACATTATCTAAAAGGATCAACAAAATAATAAAACATTAAATATGAAAATTAAGGAATGAATCAATTTGTGCTTACATTTCATTATGTTTTAAATCCTTTATATGCTGTTTCCAATCGTAAGACACCTCAAAAATGACAGCAAAAGTTGGCCTAAAAAGCATTTGTCGACTAGACTAATTCGTATCAAGAAATGGATTTAAATTTATCATAGATAATGTATAAACGTACAGTTTATAATATAAGCATACTAAATATTTCATTTTGCCATGATTTCAGGATGTCAGATTTGGGTACAAGGCGCTGGCCTGGTAGATCTTATACATGTACGTGCTTTAAGAACAGTCAAAGAGCTGATGATCCTCAAACCAAATCTTCATTATTTAGATTCATAAGTCATCGCCATCTCGTCAGATTCCAAATAAAGAAAGGTAAATACGTATATTATCAACGTTTGTGAGCAGTGTATGAGCTTTAGAATAAAAAAAAAGTAAAAAAAAAAAGAGTCTTAAGACAAACCCCATTATCTCAACCGCAGACGTTGAGTCCATTGTAGTTATTGAATTAGTGAACTATTTGCTTAACCTGAGTTCTAATCTCAGTCGTATCCAAACCTTGCACTTTGAAACACAGGGTCTGCTCTCCTGCTTTTCCGTTTATTAGTTAATTTTGACTTTTATGGGAGTGACTACCACCTGATCTCCCAACCAAGAGAAGAAAGTCTGCTCCAGTACCCTGTCTGTTAATCAGCGACTACTGGCATGCAGGCGAGGCTGAGTTAGGCCACTAAGATCTGTGTGGGACGACATACACTCCAATTTATTGAATCCAGTATTTTAGTGTTCAGACAAGGAAAACCACCAAAGAAAGTACTGTACACTAAAATTTTAAAATACACTTCAACCATGAATAGTAATTTCATATCAAGAGGTACTTTTAAATTTATCATAGACGATATATAAAAAAAAAATATAGTCGAAGAAATTATGTTTAGTAATATAAAAAAAATAGATGGCACTAGTAGACTCAATAAAATAAATAAAAAAGTTAAAACGCTTATCTGCTCACTTAGAATTACTTAAATTATTTTAGAACTTATATACACATGATAATGTAAGCATGTAAGCATAAAAAACTCATTAGTAATGTAAGAAATAAAGATTTCGTGACAATCGTGCTATTTATTTATTTTTGTGCCATCTAGCGGTATAGTGCATTATATCTCTCACTTTTACAATTAGTGCAGAATTTGAGAATCAATCTAGATAAGAATGCTAATATAATAATGCTAATGCTATTAGGCATACTAAATATTTCATTTTGCCATGATTTCAGGATGTCATAATTGGATACAAGGCGCTGGTCTGGTAGATCTTTTACGTGTACATGCTTCAACAACAGTTGAAGAGCTGCTGATCCTCAGATAGATCTTCATAATTTACATTCATAAGTCATCGCCATCTCGTCAGCTCCAAAACGGCAATTCCGTTTCAGAGCTGACAGAAATTTTTCGTCAATCTTTATCTACAAAATGTTTTATCATTTTTAGCAATCTGAGAAACAATATTACTTAAGCTATCTATTTAGTTTAGTATTAGTTTTAGAGTGCTTACATAGAGAAACAAGTTACCGATATAGGCTACCTGCACTGGTTAGAGAGGAGTATGTAAATATGATTGTGTAAATGAGTTTTCACAGTGGACAGTTTTATATTTCTTTATAAAACTATGTCTTGTTGATTTCTTTATTTGTTGAAATCCATACTATACATTATACTCAGTTTTATAAAGCTGAAGAGTTTATTTAAATGTGCTTATTTCAGGAAATACTGAATCGAATTGAAAATGTATTATCACGCTGCTGCTCAAGGGAACATAGCAGTACGTAGTTTGAAATTTAATAAATATATCATTTACTTACCCTCCTCGGCTTTGTCCGTGGCATATTTTGAAACCTCATATAACTCTTTTGAGCTCGCTCACTGCTCCGCTCCCTTGAGTAGTAGCGTGATGATATATAGCCTGAAACCTTTGTCGATAAACGGACTATTGAAGGTTGCCTGAAAGAAATCGCTTCCAGCGATAAAGCCGCCCATTGTATATTAAATTGTACATATGCTACCCTCTTGCCCTTATGTAAATCCTAAGGGCGTGCATTAAAGAATTATCTATGTATCTATCTATGCAACAGAAAAAGAATTTTTCAATTCGAACCAGTAGTTCCTGAGACTAGCGCGTTCAAACGAATAAACAAACCTTTCAGCTTTATTACATTAACATAGATCCTTTTACAACAAAGGAACACGATTCACATTGTTTTACTGACCTGTTAACGAGAGATACTAACTGTTCTTCTCTTTTTTTTGTAATAATCTTCCAAAAGTAGTAAATTCATCATCAGACGACTAATGGACAGGTTTACATGTTTCTATATGTAAGTTCAACGTGTACCAACCGCGTCGATATTACCCGTACCGGTCTGTTTCTCTATATAAGCAACCTTACGACATGCACCTATGAAATGAAATGCATTTATTCATAGGAGACACGATTATGATAAAATGTTTCATTGCTTTTTTAAGCTTTAATTGCAGGATATCTCACCTTCATTAGGCAGACAAATTTTGTACATAAATAGTATTATTATTTAAATGCCTACTATACGTACTTAATTAAGATTGAATTGATATTGATTATCTTTATTCTATTGACGAAACGTGGATGTTAATACACCTCTGCCTACCCCTTCGGGGATTCACAGGCGTGAACATATGTATGTGTGTATGATATTATTAATAATTGTAAACAAATTTCAACGAAATAGGGATCATTTATCGATGTTCACAGAACTGCAATTCAGTAGGGTGGCCTGAGCTGGCCTGTCAGTGGGAAAAACAAAGGTTATTCCTACTTTGTCTTCTACACTGACGGCACATAATATCTGTATTTACAGGGTCGGCAGCACGAGTGTGACTCCCCTGGTGTTGCATACGTCTATAGGCCACGGTAACCACTTTCCATCAGGTGGGCCGTGTGTTTGTCTGCCACCTCAGTTTTATAAAAATACATATACACTATACCTATGTTATATGAATCATTTTGACAAGCATAATATATTAAAAAATGAAGCATTGTCAATCCATGTACATTATATTAATAATAGAATTTCGTTTTATATTAATGAGTGTAATTTACACTCAAAAAATCTTTCAAATTATAATAGCATTCATTTATTAACCATAATTCAACTTGAATTAAGTTTGAGGCAGTTCACTGATAACCTGGCATGTGATTGTAAATCTTATTTATCATAATTATGACTTTCCTGGTGAAAACTAGTGCTGCACAGCATATGGCTGGCTCAATCATGCAACTTAACTTAGTCCTCCCTTCTCTATTTCCTATTTTGTATTAATTTAAATCGAAAAAGTCCAACTTCGGGACAGGGAACTGAGATACCTGGACTTGTCCATGATGGCTACAGCTACGGATACATATCCAAAAGTCAAATTCAATCCTGTTTGTTAATTGTTTCACATTTTTATAGGAAAGTATTGCATGCTGGTTATGTACTTCTAAATAACATGTCATAAAATATTTCATTACCACTTTTAGTACCTACATACGTTGAAACAGGTTGAAACTTATTGAATAACGCCAGCGGCGTCCAGACTTTTGTACCAGAATTGATGCGGGTGAAATGACTATGATCTTTTTCTCCCGTGGATAGGATTTAAAATGGTTTGTAATATTTTATCTCAAAAAGCCGGTGCCAGCTGCTGCTCTTTCAGTGGGGATTGACCCTAAACGGAATATCTATTGTCACCTAGATTTATGTCATCTTATCAGAATGTAAAGTTGTGTGTAATAATTTTAGATAAATAAAGAGATAATATTTATTCGGAATGTTTTTTTATTAGTTTTCCCATACAATTTGAAAGGCATCAATTGAATAATCGATTTGACCGCCAAATAATCGATTTAGTTGAATCGATTAAATAGCTAATTTAATCAATTGTTGATTAGGCGATTATTTTAGAGCATTCACTTAGCCCGTCTCTACCCGGCGGAATGGAATCCGATGAACGAATGAATGGCCAATTCCAGTCAGCTGAACTAGCTTGTTCGTAGTGCCTTCTCTTAAACTATTATATACTCTTTGATCCAGTATTCTGGGTACGGCATACTATTAAACTCCTCGAGCCAAGACGTCAAGCATCTAATAGTAAAAATTTATTTATAACTACCAGAGGGCAGCCTAAAGCGGCCTCTCGCACAGTAATAGCTGGTTGGATTAAATCGTTACTATTAGATGCGGGCATTTCGGCATCTGCCGGCAGTATAAGATCTGCTGTAGCATCCAAAAATTGGGTCGATAATTATTCCCTTGAGGAGATCTTGTCTCGAGGAAATTGGAAGTCTAGCAATACCTTTACTCGATTCTATAGGCGAGAGATTCGACCAGTAACAACAACTGGTAGCATTAGCAGGTTATTCAATCCCATCGAATGAATGCTTGGAAAATTGATTTATTCAGATGTGATATAGCATAATACTAAAGGTAGCATGGTCACTATATAGGTACCTCAAATCTGTCTGTCTGCCTGCAAATTGATTATTGATACTTAAATAATGAGTTTTGAGTCAAACTGTGGGTCTATTTGATGAGTGGTTGAAAAACTTCCTATAAATCATTGTTGATTTGATAATGTAAGGACAATGTTTATTGTACAGTTTATGTCCATTTACAGGGTCTACCCTGTGTACTTACCTATTATTATTCTGTGTACCTACCTACTAAGAGCCTACCGCTCTACGGCTCAGTTTCATTTATTATTATTTTCACTAAGTACGTTGTTATTTTATTCATTAGTATCGTTTGTGTATAGTTTCACCTTCATGTCATGTCTGGTAAAATGGTTAATTATTATACACTTTGAAAATATCTGTAAACATACATTGTAGTGTCATGATAGAAATCGAAATATTTTCCACAGAAATACATGAATTATTATGTACTTATTCATTGAATTTTATTTTATTTTATATATTTACACATCCCAATAACCATAGAGTTGTTCATAGACTTTGCAACTGTCAGTGTCAACTAGACACAGACTATCTAGACGTCAAATCTGAAATCAAAACTCACTGGAGCATAGACCAAATCAGTCTCTTTAACTGCGCTCGAATAACTTTTTATACGCTTTTTATGAACTTTTTCTCGTTCACATTGGCGTCCACCATTCCACTACACCTACCACCAGGCGATAACAAACAAATCTCAAACAAGTAAGCTTCAAATAACGGTCAAGTGTTTAATAGCAGCGTTTTACCTGAAAATAAAACGCTTATTAAATACTTACCTTATTTGAAGCTTACATTAAATTTCTGCCTGGTGTTTTCGAAGCAATGCTGCAAGTAAGCCTCCAACATATTTTCGGAGCTCGGGGCTCTGCCTGGTGGTAGTGGGAGGTGTGCGAAAGAGATAAAGATATACAGGATAGCTAGTGAGGGTGAAAAAGACGGAAAACATCGGGGTTGCCATCTCAAACAAGTAAGCTTCAAATAAGGTAAGTATTTAATAAGCGTTTTATTTTCAGGTAAAACGCTGCTTTAGTATCGTCCATTAAAATGTCTTCTCCTTAGAAACGACTTGTGAAACGCGTTTTGTGTAAGTTACTTAATGTCAATATTAAAATTACTGACATAATTTAATTAATTTACTTACGTAATGTTATTTATTTTAAATATAAATAATACTAAATGAAATTAAAAAACAATTATTGTTTAGTACTTACTAAAATAAACATAGGATATAAAAATTTGACAGCTAGACCCTAAGTAGTCATTGGTGTCAATATTCTGTCAAATAAAAATAAATATATTTAATTCAAAGTTAAATTCTGAGTTTTCGAAAAAAGCGCGGGAAACTTCGGTTTGAGCGGGTGTTTTTTTTCTTTTGAAAATTTTAAAATTAATTTAAACGTGTAAAATAATTAGATTGGTTTGAAAATTTGTATAGTTAATAACTTAGTAGTAATCTTCTTATATTCTGTGTAGTTTAGGTGTTTATTTGGTAAGTTTATTTATATTGTTTATTATATGGTAATCTCTTATAAGGTCAGGATCGTATGAACGATCCGCCTATAAATTTCATGGGGGATTTAAGCTCTGGCTTAAATCCCCCCGTGGCTAGTTACGTCACAATCGATCAAGGTATGGACACGGACGCATCCATTCAGGGTAGCGGTAGAGATACTGATAATTCAGTAACAGGTAATGACAGAAGCAGAAAACGTAGGCAACATAGGGTGTGCAAAAGTTGTCATAAAAAGAAAAAAAATAATAAAGGAGTAGTTAACCTGAAAGAGGATTCTAATGTTTGTAATGAAAATGAGTGCAACTGTCTATCTCTTCCATCTCACAATCCAACACACACTGATGCTAAACCTGAAATAAATATTAATAGTACTGCACCAGTCAACCAGATTGAACCTATACAAATTGGTCGGAGAGAGTACATAGAAACTGATGCTGCACCTTACTTAGTCCATGTACAACGTAAAGCTGATATGGATAACAGCCCTACTAGTTTACATCCCATTACCTTTGGTAACTTTCTGAAGAAAAATAAATTTGAAAATATAGTTACAGGTTCTGTGAAAAGGATAGGACGAAATAAATGCACTGTTTCCTTCACAAATTTTATAAGTGCTAACAATTTTATTGACAAATGTAGTTCATTAGACAGTAATCTTAAGGCATTTCTGCCAACATTTAATATCACCAGAATGGGGCTTGTCCGTGGAGTCCCTGCTGACTGGTCACTTGATGAAATTTTAGATAACTTATCTGTCCCAATTGGCTGTGGGAAGATATTAAAAGTGAGACGGTTAAATTATAAGGTCTATGTAAATGGTACATACACATGGAAGCCCTCTCAGTCTGTTGTAATCACCCTTGATGGTCAAGTGTTACCCAAAAGGGTTTACATATGCTACAATGCTCTGCCAGTTGACATCTATGTTTATCCCACTATTCAGTGCTATCGATGCTGTCGTTACGGACATACCAAGAATCAGTGCCGGTCTGGCCAACCTAGATGTTACAAATGTGCTCAAAACCATTTAGGAGAAACATGTTCTGTTGAGCAAGATAATGCTTCATGTATTTGTTGCTCTGGAAGGCATTTTGCAATTAGTAAAAGTTGTCCTGAATTTCTAAGGCAAAAAGATATAAAGCATTCTATGGCTCATTCCTGTTTATCTTATGTAGAAGCATTAAAACTTCATCCACCAGTGTCAAAGTCATTTGCTGAGGTTTTGATTTCTAGTCCTTATAAATCTGCTCAACCATCTTCCCAATCTGGTCCTAATAACATTCCGACTTCTTACAAGAAAACGGTTTGGCAAAAGCCACGTGCTCCTGCGAAATTAACACAGGGTTACGATCAGGCAGCCCATAAAGCTATCCTTAGTGAGTTTCGATTTCCAATTCCAAATGATGGTTGCGGATTATCTCAATCAAAAGAGCCCGCACAGTCCCAGTTCCATCAAAGTAATGATCTAGATTGCATTGTTGACATGATTAAAAACCTTATTGGTATGTTAATTCATAAAAAAATTATAAAGCCGTCCCACGCCGACATCAATGACTTTGCAAACATTTCCCCAAACAATCAATACAGTAATGGACAGCATAATCCAGTGGAATTGCCGATCAGTAATTCCTAAAAAAACTGATCTTCTTCATCTTGTTAATAAGTTTAATCCCGTTATAATATCTCTATCAGAAACCTGGCTATTAGGTTGGCAATTATTTGGTATTAGAGGTTACACCTGCATACGTAGTGACAGAAATGACGGCTACGGTGGTGTAGCCATGTTGATTAGAAATAATTTACCATTTACTCGTATTCCATTTGCAAATAATAACGTTTCTCTTATTGATATTGTTGGTGTAATTATTGAAAATATTTCTTTTGTGTCTGTATATATTCCGTATGCTACCAATGCTGCCATAAGAGAGTTAGAAAATGTAATTTCTTCGCTTCATAGACCTTTTTTAGCTATGGGTGATTTTAATTGTCACCATCAATATTGGGGAAGTAGCGAGACGAGAAGTAATGGTAGAAAACTTTTGAATATCTTGGACAATCATAATTTATGCCTATTAAATTCGGGTCAACCCACTCGCCGTACAGGTCCAAACCAAATAATTAGTGCTGTGGATCTATCAATATGTACACCTAACCTAGCCTCCTCACTGTCGTGGTCCCTTCTTTCATCTTCTTATGGAAGTGACCATTTTCCAATTATAATCTCCTCACCTATAAGTAGTCCTTTAATCAAAAAGCGATGCCCCAGATTAAAGTACAAATTAAATAATGTTGATTGGCACCAATTTCGAACCCAAGTAGATGCCAATATTTCACTACTACCAGAAATTGTGCGTGGTGGCGAGAATGATTGCAACGACGCTTTGGCCAAGTGTCTGATTAATGTTGCTGATCAATTGTTTCCCATTAAGAATAATTCCTCCAATAGGATTCCGTTACCACCGTGGTGGGATGCACACTGTTCTGATGCTGTTAAAAAAAGGAAAAAGGCTGAGAAAATATATGCTGAAGATATGTCACCCGAAAACTTAGATAAACTTACAAAAACATTGAAAGAAACCCGTACCATCCTTAAGGGAAAAAAGTTTCAAGGATGGAGAGCTTTTTGTGCCTCTTTGTCTCCGACAACGTGTCCTTCAGAGGTGTGGCGTAGCATTAAACGGTTTAGATCTGCTTTCAATGACTCATCCTCTCCGTATCAACTACCTTCTTCTCTGACTAACAGGTTTCTTAATATATTAGCTCCTCCTTATGTTGCAGAGAAAGACTCACACTCTCCCACCACAGCTCTTTTCCCTGTCATTCACACAGGTACTCCTTTGTGCATGCCCTTCAGTTTGTATGAGCTGAAGGGGATTCTATCGTCTGTTAAAGATTCTGCCCCTGGTGAAGATGGTATACCTTACTCTTTTCTTGTTCATTTAAGTGATGATAGTCTAAATTACTATTTAAAACTAGTTAACTCTGCTCTTGCCTCTGGGAACATCCCTTCTTCTTGGCGTTTCCAAGAGGTTATCCCAATTTTAAAATCTGGTAAACCACCCAACAATGCTGAATCATACCGACCAATAGCTCTTTCGTCTGTTCTTGTTAAAGTGGCTGAGCACCTTGTTAAAAACCGTCTGGAATGGTACATTGAGAGTAAACACATATTATCAAGAAGCCAGTTTGGTTTCCGCAAAGGAAATAGTACAATAGATAGTATAAGTGTATTCACTACTGATATTCATCTCGCGTTTTCAAATAACGAATCTGTGGTTGCATCATTTTTAGATATCAATGGTGCCTATGATAATGTCATATTATCTATCCTAAAACGCAAATTAATAGCTCTTAAAATTCCGCATCTTTTAGGTAACTTTATCTTAAACTTACTATCCGTTAGATATGTATCCGTGTACTCTACTGATGGTAGCAGAAAAACTCATTCAGTTTTTAAAGGTCTTCCACAAGGATCAGTACTCAGCCCTTTACTTTTTAATATATATACTTATGATTTGGAGCCCTCGCTGAAGGGCACAGTTAATATCTTACAGTATGCTGATGATCTATTATTATATTCTATAGATAAATCCATTAACAACGCCTGTGAGTCGTTAACAATTTCTCACAAATTACTAAAATGTTGGCTGGATGAAAATGGACTAAGCCTATCAACTCACAAGAGCACTGTTGTTGTTTTCTCTAGAAAAAAAGCGTTTTCTGATCCCATAGTTAAATTTAATGACTCTACTTTACCCGTAAAAGACTCCGTAAAATTTTTACGTCTAATTTTAGACAAGAAACTTACTGGAGAGCCGCATTTTATGTATGTTGTGAACAAGTGTGAACGTTTGCTTAACATTATGAGATGTTTGACGGGTGTTTGGTGGGGTGCTCATCCCACTAGCCTTAAGCTTTTATACAATGCAATCATTCGCAGTGTTCTAGATTATGGAACATTCCTTTTAGACGGGGGCAACAAAAAAGGTACCAAAAAATTAGATGACATACAATCCAAGGCTCTGAGAATCATTTCGGGCGCAATGAAATCAAGCCCCCTTAATGCCCTGCAGGTAGAGTGTGAGGATCCACCACTTTACCTCCGGCGCCAGTACCTATCGGATAGGTTTATATTTAAAATAATGGAATCAACGAACCATTTATTACATAAAAAACTAGATGCTTTTGATCAGCTTGTCCTGAACTCCAAGTTCTGGAGACGACAAAGCACTCCATGCATAATTAACAGTTATAGGAAATTTCATTCAATACATGGACGGGTCTTTCGTTCGCCATCGCTTGCCCTTTTTGACAATATATCTTATGAATCATTAACCCTTGCACCTGACATCTGCTATAGTATAGGTATAAATAAAGGAGACCCAGATGCTAAATTTAATTTCAATAAGACAGTGGACGAAAATTGGTGTGAATGGCACCATATTTTTACTGACTCTTCTAAAAGTAGTTTTACTTGTGTAGGTATAGGCATTTATCATTCACAATTTAAAATTTCACAAAAGGTTAAGCTTCCCCCTGAAACTTCAGTTTATACTGGAGAGTGCTTTGGTATTTTGAAAGCATTAGAGTATGTACTATTAGCCAAGCTCCCAAAGACTGTAATCTTTTCCGATTCTAAAAGTGCGCTTCAATCTATAGATAAGTTCCCATTTAAGAAACCATATTATCCGATTATCTTTGACATCAGAAAACTACTTAATATTTGCCGATCCAAAGGTCACTCTGTTATATTTACTTGGGTACCTAGCCATTGTGGAATTTGGGGAAATGAGAAAGCCGACCAACTTGCAAAAGAAGCAGTTCACGATGGTGATATTTATCCTTATACCTTATATTGTCATGATCTCGTGAATTTGCCCATGAATTTCTTAACAGATCGATGGTCTAAATATTTCACAGATTCCTGTAAATTTAAAGGTAAGAGATATTTCGATGTTCAACCTGAAATCCCACGAAAACCGTGGTTTAGTAGGGTTGAATGTTCAAGGTTATCAGCTTCAATTATTATACGAATGCGGCTAGGTCATGTTTGTACTCCCTCCCACCTTGCTAGGTTGCAAATTGTAGACAGCGATTTGTGTGATTGTGGAATGGATGTTGGAGACATTGATCATATGTTCTTCTCATGTCCGCGTTATGACCGTTCCTCATTCCTGCATTCTATCATTTCCTTGTCGGTCCCTCTTCCTACCCGAATGAGTTGCTTATTAATGAATCCCATACTATATTATAATGTTATTTCCTCTTTTCTTCTACTTAATGATATTAAATTGTAATTATGACTTTTAGTTATATATTTTAAGATCCTTTATATGTATTTTTAATTTACTTTTTTGGACTTAACTATTAGGTAAACCTATCTAATTATCCAAATTCCGTTCCTATTCCTTTCCTCGGTAATACCTTTTAATGTTTAGTAGTTTCCTTAACTTTGTCGTTGGCACACAGCTTGCTAGTGCCAAAGGGGAAAAAAAAAAAAAAAAAAAGTTAAATTCTAATAATAACTATTATATACTCTTTGAATAATGTTGTGATATTGGTGTCGATTCGGGTTGGCAAAATTCCGACTAAACTAAACTATAATTAGTTTAGTCACGTCAAATTGCGGTTTCTTATTCGGGAAAACACCAACTAACTTAATTTGACAGGACTAAACTATTTTTAGTTTAGTCGAATTCAATTTAGTGAAATCCTCCATTTTGCTATTCGGTAAGGCAAAATTTTAGTCCTGTCAAACTAAAATCCGACTTATTTTAGTGGCCATATTTTTGGTCGCGATTAAACTAAACTAAACCTTGTTCTGCTGATTGTTTGTGCTGGTTGAAATTTTTAAATTACAGAAAAATTAACGTATGCGTTGTGGCTGCTTTTTTCGAGGAGCAAGAAAGGTAAATAAGAAAATTTATCAACTAAATATGTGTTTATTTGTTCAAAACTGATCTAGCATTAAAAAATTACGCATCAATGTCATTGTGGAGAAGCAGTTGACCGACTCGGACACCATGGCCTGTCATGCTGTAGGATCGCGGGGCTAATTCCACGGCACGCCAGCCTCAACGACATAATCCGCCGTGCTCTTGTCATTGCTGGTATGCCAGCTGTGCTTGAACCAAACGGTTTGACGCGCGACGATGGCAAGAGACTGGATGGTATGCCAATAATGCCTTGGAAAATGGGTAGGACTCTGGTGTGGGACGCAACATGCGTCGACACCATTGCCCCTACCCATATAACTGGCACTGCTAGCTGTGCCGGTGCCGCTGCAGCTTCTGCAGCGGCTGTTAAGCGGCGCAAATACTCCAATCTTATTGGAGATTATGAATGTGTGCCGTTTGGAGTCGAAACGTTTGGGCCTTGGGGTCCGAGCGCCCGCAATCTCTTCAGGGAGATTGCGAAATGTATGGCTGACGCGTCTCGTGACCAGAAGGCTGGCCTCATTTCAGGTTAGAGATTAAGTATTGCCATACAACGTGGCAATGCTGCTAGCCTTCTGGGAACGCTACCAAAAGAGGCATGCGATGCGGATGAATTCCACGACGCATTTTAACTTTTAGTTTTAGTTTTTTAATTATATTTAGTATTGTGTATATATAGTTACTTTATTAATTTAATTTAATATTTGCCAATACATCTGTAATATATGTAAAAATTGTGTAACAATAAAAATAATTGCAAAATTAACTATTATCATTAAGGTTGGGTTTGAAATTTATTTTAAGGTTAGAAATTCATTTGTTTTACAGAAATCGGGAAAACGGGCCAGGTTGCTTCGGTTGAGGGATGCATCAAATCCGTTTGAGATGGCCGACCGCAAATTTAGAAAATTCTTTAAGGTCCCGTCATCAGCGGCCAAGTTCCTGTTGGAGATACTTGAAAATCACCCTAGATTAAGCGAAGAGGATTTTTTTGTGATTGTGACATATTTATATCTATTTTTCCTCTTTTCACGTAATATTCCCAGTAACTACCATGCCGCCAAGTTTGTTGTTTTGGTTTGTTTTCTTTTTCAGAGTTTTAATTTACGGTCACGTTTGAACACATGTTTTTTGACAAGAAATTAAATTGTCTCTCCCACACTTTAATAACTTCTTATTGTGATTGTACTACTTTCTTTCTCTAAGGACGTTGTCATTCGTTCATTGAATTCACAGATTAAAAAGGGTTTATTCAATTTAGTCGTGTGACCTTGACTAAAAATGCATGCACTATTTTTAGTTCGGTGGCCAAACCGAATAGACACAGCGTTGAACTAAACTAAAATAAGAGAACTTTTAGTTTAGTTTAGTTTAATCGGGTGGACATGCCGAATTAACACCATTGTATGAATGCAAAACATAATTTTGTTACTGCCTCATAAATACCTAGAGACCGCTTTCAACGATTAAACCTAATCTCTACCTTGAGGTTGGCAGAATCGTCGGCAACCAAATAGCTGATGCAAGGAGCCATTTGAATAAAATAAGAAGAAGAAGAAAGTTCATTCATAATATTCTTATAGATAGTACAATTAGCCCATATCATGAAGGCAACTGCAATAAATAAGAATAATAAAAAATTAGGTGAAGTATAGTATTCATATAAAAGGATGTTTTACCTAAATTAAAGGTAGGTACAGCTCTCCAATGTTAGAATTCGAACCAAAGTTGTAAATGTATGTACGAAAGATAAATTATGAATTATGATCACTGCAGACGTATTGTGGCTCTTCAGTACCTACCGAGCAGATTTTGAGATTGACCGATGAACCACAATCACAAAATGAATTCTGCTGATCAAAGGTTAGGTATAATGTCTTAGCTATGTTATGTACGCTGTGTTCTATACCACATGGAGTTTACAGATTATTATACTGAATCAAAATTAAAATAGTACCCATCATACAAGTAGCAAATCTTGAGATTGACCGATGAAACATCCCGTTGAATGGAAAGTAGACAAGATCATCACTGAGAGAATGTGATTTCTTCTAATTTAATCATACTCAGAGGTGTGCTATGTCCTTGTTAATTAGTAACCGTTAAACTATTGTAATAAACTAACAGCAAACCCAAACCTCTTGGTTGCCCGTAGGGATTTTCTAGTTTTATTAGAACCAAAAGTTGTATTCATGAGGTACAGTTTATAGCATATCAGAGGAAAATTGTATGTTCCTATTGCTACCTATTATCTTTCATTACAGATGCCAGCAGCGTTCCCTCAAGCCCAAGTAGGGAATACTTCCAGCAGTGAAGCTGTTAATAGGATGGATGATCAATCCTTCTGTATGGGTCATTACATCCATTTTCTCTATAGAACGACTGAAATAGATGTTAGTAAGGTAACCAGGACAGACAGCTTATCATGGAAATTGGACCTTCACCTCTTGCTGTGTAGCAGTTGAATATGACTACCACCACGCCACAGAGGCTGTCGTAGTAGATTATACCAAAATCTGTGAAACTTGAAAAGCTGCAAATAAAATAATAGATACCTTGTTTTAAAATGTGAAATAAAATATGCATGAGATGTGTATAAATGTTTCATTTTACCATATAGAAGTCAACTTACCACCTACAGCATTTATATTATGCACTCAGCAATAACTTATCTTGTGTTAGTTTCTGTCCTATTACAAAAACATTACAGTATAACACTATTTTGAAATTTTTTAGTCATGTAGGTACATTACTAAAAAATATCAAAACAGTGTGACACTATGCTAGGTGCCTCCTTGTAGCTTTTATGACATGTCTACTCAATTTCCTGATTTTTGCTGCAGGGCCCAACTTGTTAGTGGTAGAATACAGCTACCTGGAACCTATCTTAAATGGAAACTATTTTGATGTAGGTACCTATTACAACAATGAATTGCGACCCACGTCGGAGGGGCCCAAAATAAGCCGGGATGGAGGGAATTACTTAGGCCGGGCAGCATTTGAGGTTGGGACTAATAACAATCGGCTTATGTAATTTTCTCGAATCGTGGTTTCGAATTGACCACTGACCGAGGTAAGCGCCGCACGATAGAAAGAAAACTATGACAACAATTAAAAGGAGCTCATTAGTTAAGCCCTATTATAAATACGAGATTGTGTAATATGGGTGGAAGTATTTTCACTGGAATGTATTCCCGAATTTCAAAGTACAAGCGTTGTAGGTATGTAGGTAATGTATTGGTGACGATAATAAAGTATATTAGTTGAAGCTGAACCAAATAAGCTATCATAATATTATAGCATCCAATCCATGTTGAAGCTCAACCAACAACCAAATTCTACACTAAATAACCTACCATCATAATACATTGTTAAATTTTCATACATAATAACCTCTAAACATATCAACAATGTCAACAAATTACACAGTTAACGATTACTATGTACATATCTTCTAATCTGTGGCCACAGAGTCCTTTATAAATGATCTGTGGCTAACGATTGTACTTTGCGGGCTGTCAAGAATCCTCGTTAAGTGCTACCGAAAATTCGTTAAGTTTGCGATGACAGTCGGTAAGATCCTACCGACAAATATCGTTAACTTGTACAGACTTGGGAATATCGGTCGCTACGTAGTTAACATCCGAATTCGGATGTTATCTTATGTCCAGACTACCTGATCATAACCCTGAGAAGGTAAAGAGTAAAAAAAAATTGGTTGCCTGTAAAGTCGGTATACGGGCGAAAGTTTTACGTGACAACGACTTTGAGTGGTAAAATAATTTTAATGTGAATATTCATTCGTATAGTAGGAAGAAGGATGAATTTTATGTCTGTCTCTCTCGCTCTTAGGCGGGCTAACCATGCCCGAGTGGAAGGGACGCGTGCCTCTCACTCGCTCTCATTGTGAGCGCATAACGTGAGCGGAGCGTAACGCAGCTTCTTGAAGTGTCACCCGGCAAACCAATTTATAAGACGTTGTCACGTCAAAATGGCTCCTAAATTTCGTGGACCGTTTAAGGAGAATGATAGATAAGAAGTAGTATAAGTAAGCATTTCGGGTCATTGACAAAGACAGTACAAAAATATTATTCGGCTGATCAAACTACGATATGTATTACACCAATAGCTAGCGAAATTGGCGAAAACAGTGACACGGATGCGAATAAAAAACTGTAAAGATAGAATTGAAAAAAAAAAATGTCGTTGATTAGGTAATTTATTTTTACAGATTTTCCTGGTGGAGCATTAACCGTTTGTGTTTATTCTATAGGGTACACAAAGAAAGTTTTTAGTCTAAAGTATATTAAACTATCTCATTTGTTGCCTATTGCTTGAAATATATGATGTGATATGACACGGTAGTTGATGATTGTAACCTTTTATAATATCTACTTAACGGTTTCCCATTACTATCTTAACAGTTACACCATGAAGACAGGTGATCAAATACTTCAACTGGGTGGTCAGATATCACCCGGATCCACAAATATGAGCAATAGGAATGATGGTTGAAAATGACCTTCGGGTGGTCACATATTAATAAAAGATTCAGCACTGCAATGGCGTACTAAGGCTTTCGGATGGCTAAATTGACCACTGCAATGGCGTGCTATGGCTTTCGGATGGCCAAATTGAGTACTGAAATGGCGTGCTATGGCTTTCAGATGGCCAAATTGAATGAAGAACGGCCTTCGGGTGGCTCATGGCGGCCTTAAGTGAACCTGCCAGTTAAGTGGTTAAAGTGATAATAATAATTCGAAGTTATTCTTGTACATCTGATTTCAAATGAATGTTTGTGATTTGTGTTCCATATAAGTTGATATTAATACCTGAGTATGAATTTTGAATAGTACATTGTATCGGTAATTGAATATCTATCATTTTTATGAAATATGATTGTAAGGTTATGTTAAAACTACATATTTTACTGAAATGTTAGGTAAACTCTTATAGTATGAGGCCATACTTCTTTTTGAATGGCCGAAGCGGAATGAGGACATCCCGACTGCAGAATGGCCGACTGTTAGCGTCCGTTAATTTTAGTTAACATAAATTATCCCTTCTGTTCGTGAAGTTGGGTAAATTAATTATTGATTTTATTTTATTTTTCAATATGGTGGAAGAATGCGCGGGCTGCCACCGGCATGCGGAGTGTAACAAAAAAAAAAAAAACAGAAGAAGACGACACAGCTAGACGGGGGTTTGTTAATTTTAGACGGGAACGAATGTGAGATTAAAATAATAATAATAATTTTACTTTAAGTTAGTAATTTTATATCCTGCGTATTTGTATCCTGCTTTTGTATTAAGAAGAAAGAATAAAAGAAATTTTGTATCCTGCGCTGACGTCTCATTTCTCGGAGCATCCTTACAGTATGGTATGACTAATTGCAAACCACACCGACGCCAATAATTAAAGAAGGTATCAACGATACAGAACCTGATGTTGGTACCATTTTTCCATATAGACAAGCGGTTGGAGCCCTTACATACTTAGCCGTGGGTACAAGGCCCGACATAGCATACGCTGTGAGCGTTGCATCCAGAAACCTGGAGAAACCTAGCACGAAAGATATCATGCTAGTGAAACGGATCCTCCGTTACTTAAAAGGAACGACGGATAAAGGTCTTGTATATAAGCAATCAAAAGAGTCAGACCAAAAGCTTTTATGTTACTCTGACTCAGACCTTGCTGGAGATCAAGCAACAGGCAGATCAACAACTGGAATGGTATGCTTATTCTCAGGAGCTGCAATCAGCTGGAAAAGTCATCGACAAACAGTTGTTTCTATTTCATCCACTGAAGCAGAAATCATTGCTGCTAGTGAAACAGCACAAGAAATTATATGGCTGAACAGCCTTATGAAAGGTTTGGTGGATTTGAAGAAACCAATACTTTATTTGGATAACGAGTCTGCTATAAAGCTATCGCACAATCCGAAGCACGAATACCACAAACGTACAAAACATATCAAACTTAAGCATCTATTTGTGCGTGAATGTGTTATCAATGGCACAGATAACATAATACTAAAGTACAGATACCTCATCCCATACAAAAAAATGAGGCCATCATAACTCGGGCAATTTTACGGGCTAAATTTAAATATTAATATTCGCCACTAGATGTCAACAATATAGCCCGAGGTTCAGCTTACGTTTTACAGTAGTAGCTGCTAGATGGTGGTGTACTACATTTTCAACGATAAGAAGTGTCATACATAAATGACAATATAAATAAACATAGGTAGGCACGATATTACTACTATTTATTTAAGAAGATTGACTGTGAATGATGTTAGTATAGACCGCATCTCCAAACTCGCAATCGGGCTTTTTCCACAGCGGATCTTCGCAAGAAAAAAGGGTAATACCCTCGTTTGCCAGATAAGAGGGTTCTTGAGTGTGTTGATAACGAATTAGATGTCATTTTTGGAATCCATAATGGCCACCACGGTGTCCTAGCTAAATTGCAATATGGGTATGGTTTTGTGGGTTTTCGAGTATGCTGAGTTCGAATTTGACGTCAGTTTTGGCCTCCAATATGGCCGCCGCACTGTAGATAGAAAATTGCAATATGGGTATGGTTTAATAGGTTTTTGAGTATGCTGAGTGTGAATTTGATGTCATTTTTGGAATCCAATATGGCCGCCACGGTTTCCTAACTAAATTGCAATATGGGTATGGTCTAATGGGTTTTCGAGTATGCTGAGTTCGAATTTGACGTCAGTTTTGGCCTCCAATATGGCCGCCGCGCTGTAGGTAGAAAATTGCAATATGGGTATGGTTTAATAGGTTTTTGAGTATGCTGAGTGTGAATTTGATGTCATTTTTGGAATCCAATATGGCCGCCACGGTTTCCTAACTAAATTGCAATATGGGTATGGTCTAATGGGTTTTCGAGTATGCTGAGTTCGAATTTGACGTCAGTTTTGGCCTCCAATATGGCCGCCGCGCTGTAGGTAGAAAATTGCAATATGGGTATGGTTTAATAGGTTTTTGAGTATGCTGAGTGTGAATTTGATGTCATTTTTGGAATTCAATATGGCTGCCACGGTGTCCTAGCTAAATTGCAATATGGGTATGGTCTTATGGGTTTTCGAGTATGCTGAGTTCGAATTTGACGTCCGTTTTGGCCTCCAATATGGCCGCCGCGCTGTCGGTAGAAAATTGCAACATGGGTATGGTTTAATAGGTTTTCGAGTGTGCTGAGTGTGAATTTGATGTCATTTTTGGGATCCAATATAGCTGCCGCGGTGTCCTAGATAAATTACAATATGGGTGTGGTTTAATGAGTTATCGAGTATGCTGAGTTCGAATTTGGCGTCATTTTTGGCCTCCAATATGGCCGCCGCGCTGTAGGTAGAAAATTGAAATATGGGCACAGATAACATAATACTAAAGTATAGATACCCCATTCCTTACAAAAAAATTAGACCACCATAACTTGGGCTATTTTGCGCATTATTTTTAAATATTATTTTTCACCACTAGATGTCAACGAAATATCCCGAGGTTCAGTCTACATTTCGCAGTAATAGCTTCTAGATGGTGGTGTGCTATAGTTTGTCAAGAAGTATAAATAATTAATCTAATATTCTCGTGTCACAATGTTCGTTCCCATACTCCTCCGAAACGGCTCGACCGAAGTCTAAGAATTGGCTACTATTTATTTTACATACCCCAGTCCGCGATAGCGGACATCCACGCTGGCGGAGCCGCGGGCAATAGCTAGTAATAATATAAATTACCAAAGAGGTAAAATAATATAGATCGCATCTTCAAACTTGCAATCGGGTACTTCACATTTCTTGTATGCTGAGTATGAATTAGATGTTAATCAAAGTCCAATTTATACAATATTGCAATACGGGTATGGTCTAACTTGTTTTTGAGTAGGTGTGCTGAGTACGAATTTTGTGTCATTTTTGGTGGTTATGTTGAACTCGAACCGATTAAAAACGCACACCTCATGCCAGACTAGGTATATCCAGTCGAGTTCAACATAACTGTTATCACCGGCGGCTGGCGCGGCGGCACGGCGTGGTGGTCGGTGGACATGTCGGACTCGAACTCGAACCGACTAAGCCGTCGCGGATGCACCGCGTATATGTCGAGTACGACATAAGCAATCCCGCCTTACATATGTACTTATGAACGACGTGGGACGTCGGCATACCTAAAATGGGACAAGAATATGTAAATATCGTATGTAGGTATCTATGCACCTATACACGAATAAATATGACTCTCGCCATTTTGTTCCGGCACGACGAACGGCTCAAAACAAAGTGCCTCAGCCCCTTGACTTTTACATGAGCGACTGCCGTTTGACCTACTATCCTCAAGAAGCAAAATTGCACGACAGTCGCATCCATTAATCAGTGGGTGGTTAGAATAGCTCAAAATGACTCAGCCCCTTGACTTTTACATGAGCGACTGCCGTTTGACCTACTATCCTTAAGAAGCAAAATTGCACTAGAGTCGCATCAATTAATCAGTGGGTGGTACGAATAGCTCAAAATGACTCAGCCCCTTGACTTTTACATGAGTGACTGCCGTTTGACCTACTATCCTCAAGAAGCAAAATTGCACTAGAGTCGCAACCATTAATCAGTGGGTGGTACGAATAGCTCAAAATGACTCAGCCCCTTGACTTTTACATAAGCGACTGCGTTTGACCTACTATCCTCAAGAAGCAAAATTGCACCAGACTCGCATCCGTTAATCAGTGGGTGGTACGAATAGCTCAAAATGACTCAGCTCCTTGACTTTTACATGAGCGACTGCCGTTTGACCTACTATCCTCAAGAAGCAAAATGTGCCAGACTCGCATCCGTTAATCAGTGGGTGGTACGAATAGCTCAAAATGACTCAGCCCCTTGACTTTTACATGAGCGACTGCCGTTTGACCTACTATGCTCAAGAAGAAAATTTGCATTAGAATCGCATGCATTAATCAGTGGGTGTACGAATAGCTCAAAATTCCTCAGTCCCTTGACTTTTACATGAGCGACTGCCGTCTGACCTACTATCCTCAAGAAGCCAATTTGCACCAGAGCCGCATCATCCGTTAATCAGTTGGTGATACGAATAGCTCAAAATGACTCAGCTCCTTGATTTTTACATGAGCGACTGCCGTTTGACCTACTATCCTCAAGAAGCAAAATTGCACTACAGTCGCATCCATTAATCAGTGGGTGGTACGAATAGCTCAAAATGACTCAGCCCCTTGACTTTTACATGAGCGACTGCCGTTTGACCTACTATCCTCAAGAAGCAAAATTGCACTACAGTCGCATCCATTAATCAGTGGGTGTACGAATAGCTCAAAATTCCTCAGCCCCTTGACTTTTACATGAGCGACTGCCGTTTGACCTACTATCCTCAAGAAGCAAAATTGCACCAGACTCGTATCCGTTAATCAGTGGGTGGTACGAATAGCTCAAAATGACTCAGCCCCTTGACTTTTACATGCGCGACTGCCGTTTGACCTACTATCCTCAAGAAGCAAAATTGCACCAGACTCGCATCCGTTAATCAGTGGGTGGTACGAATAGCTCAAAATGACTCAGCCCCTTGACTTTTACATTAGCGACTGCCGTTTGACCTACTATCCTCAAGAAGAAAGCTTGCGCTAGAGTCCCATCCGTTTATCAGTGGGGGTGTACGAATAACTCAAAATGACTCGGACTCCTTAAATTTTACCTGACCGACTACCGTCTGACCTACGGGTCCTACCCCTACTGTTAGGACAGTAGAAGAGCTAATGGAGCTAATGGAATCTTTCAACAAAAATTCTTTAATTGAGGAATGGTCACCAAGTCACCAATCCTATGAGAGATTTGACATCGGTCTCCGAAGGGCTCCAACTTTCTTTAACGATTGCCATTTCGCATTTGCGATATTCGTGTAGAAGCGAGAAAGTCGTCTCATATGAGCTCGTTATAGGTAGGTATATCATCCTCGCTCGTATATCGGCTCGTCGCCGTGTGTCGTTGTATGTCCGGTAGGTACTACTACTACTGACTACCTTGATGTAGATACATTTTATTAAGTTCGCTTTATGTACTTAGGTATAAATGTTACCCTATTCCTGTTGAGTAATTGATCTGATATTAAATTTGATAGGTAGGTAGGTAAGTAGGAAGGCGTGTGTTTTTTCAGACGACAATATACCTGCCTGAGATGTCATACTTTCAATTAATAAAGCCGTTTAACTAAAAGGTATTACGTAGATACCTACCTACCTTCTTGTTATTTTCACGGTCACCCATCCGACCCACCGACCTGGCTAATATCGCTTATAACTTCAAATGTTAAGAACGGTCACCCAGGGTTGTGCAAAAGTAGAAAGAATACTAATTTGGATACGGATTCTCAGTCGGGCGTCGGCCACCGGGGGTCTAAGCTCCAAAACCCGGTACTTACCGATTGAAAAAGTAATTTTAAGAGTTCTAACTCCAGTGGAAACTGGAAAAATGCCTGTGGCAAAATTGTATAAATTCATTATTTACACTACACCAACTCAGAAAGTACCCCAGTAGATAGGTAGTCTTTAAAAAATGAGGCAGAAAGTAGGTACCTACCGTTATTATTTCAGTAGAAATATGCGAGAAATATTCCAAATATCATTTTTTTTTTCAAATCCGTACTCAGCATGTTTAAAAGCCCTTGTTATTTCTAATAGGTAAGAAGCAGGTACTACCTACCTATCTAGTACTACCTACCTAACCTAGTATTACCTACACAAGGCGCGCGCCACAGGAGCGTTATTTTTCTTAATTTGTTTAAATTGCTTTAAATATTTCAAATTGACTGCTCCCCGCTTAATGGTAAACTGGGGTGCAATCCATAAAATAGTGACCGCCATTACAAAATGCTGTCCCTAGTTTGACAGTTTTGACACCCTAAGAAGGTATTATGCAAGTGCCTTCTGATTTTCCCTTATTTTAATAACCTTATTGATAACTTAGAGCGAAAAAAAATAACAAAATACATTTTGGCGCCAAAAATCCAACGTTTTGCTTTTGTTCACCCAAGTACTAATATGTGAACTAACATGAACAAATATGTACCCTAGAACACTGGGGAGAGTTTTTATAATTTTTTAATTTTAAACAAATAATATTATTATGACTTATTCTTTTCGCGTGGGGGGTTAAAAATAAATAAGCATTCTAAACGTTTTATAGGATTGTTTAATTTTCATTGACAAAGTGACAACCCTAACACTCAAGTTGGCGGCGTTGTATGTTCGGAACAAAGGGCGATACCTACGAAATTTCGTAGATTATAAAAACAGCGGTTTTCTTCAACAATAAACTTTAAAAAAATACAGAACAGAAGTAACTTTTTAATTGTTAGTTTTAATCATACTCCTAAAATAATTAAAAAAGAAACTGATCAATTGTTAATTGCAGTAAATCTCGTTCGATATGTTTTTTGTTTGAGTAACAGCCGTGAAAATATAGAGAATTGAATAACACGCCATCTATTGTGTGTAACGTAGTGCACAGTATCGGCAGTATCATTATAGTACCGATAAAAGACGGGAAGGGCGCTGCATAATTATAACAAATTGTCGAAATTAGGTTTCAAAGTTCATTATTATATGTTTATGAGGAACAAATATTAAAGTTTTATGAGAAAATAATATTTATAGGATTCAATTCTTGTTCATTTAGAATTTTATGTTAAATTGATACACATAACGCCATCTAGAATATTTTATTAGTCACTAATAAAATTTGTTCGTAGTGGGGACCCAGTGTCAATGGTGAACTTGAAGTTAAGCAAGTACCATCCGTGCGACAGCTGGCTGATATGCTTACCAAGCCGCTCTTTGGTCCAAGATTGGAAGTTTTAAGCGGACAGATTGGTTTGAAGAGAATTTAAAAATTCTTAAAAGTTACGAGGGTGTGAAGAGTCTGTATGGATGTCGTCTCTTTGGTATCACAACCTATGGTTGGTTGCTATAGCGACGCTTTACTATTGATATATGTCTGTTAATATATTTCCATAACTGCTGATTTGTATTTGTTAAAACTATAATAAAACAACGTTTTATTTGCTTTATCCAAGCTGTTTCTTATTCTTATCTTCTTAGAACTTTTCCACAATACAAAAGTTCATACCATACTTAATCCTTTTACCACAATATAGTTATTCCGCCATTATGTCTATAGAGCAAGAGATCCCCATTCCGCCAATATCAAATAGTTTAGCAATTCGTTTTTACTGGTGAAATTATAGTTATTTATTAATTGAAACGTCTACAAGTACCTATGTACTAGTTAAGAAAAAACGATTTATGTACCTAGTACACCGCCCGATATATACACATACTGTGCAACGTCCGATTTATGATGTGATTGATGTAAAGTCCTTAACGTTATGAAATATTTATTATCTGAAAACTGTAAGGGTAAATATCTATTCTGGTATTATATTATTCACAAGTAAAATGAAAAACGTCGTATGATATACGTGTATATTGTTGATTACCGTCTTCGGCTCTCTTTAGAATATCGCCTCAGCAGTAATCACCAACTTTACATACTTGTACCATAATCTACTATTGTGTATTTGACGATTTATTTTTGTGTAGTTGACGTAAGCAACCGTTTTTCGCGCACTCTTCCAGCTAACGAATTAAAAACGCATTTTTATTTATTTAAAATGTTTTATCACGAAAAAGATAACTAGTAAGAGGTATAAATTAAATTCTACATCATTTAAGATAGGTTTCATAAAATAACTTGATTCACAAACATGCATGATTTTCCTAACTGTCAAAAGTGACTTTTGTCATGTTGGAAGTAGTAAATTCTTTCCAAAGTTTAGTTCGTGATTCGAGTTGTTTTATCCATATTACGGCTATTATTAAACTGTTCGTTACTTAAAATGATCTTAGTTGACTTTATTTGACATTAAAGTAGTGTTTAAAGTCTTATTGATCTGATTAAGTTAGTGGTTTACGCCACAATGTCTCCGAATAGATGCGATGGTTTACTGGCTCGGGTTGATTTTCCGCTTTATACGCTCCAAACGCTTACTAATAGACACGTGATAGTCGCGGGTGGTGGAGGAGCTGCAGCTACAGGTGTTGCTAATGGATTTGTAAGTATAAACTACTACTAACTTCTAATTATGCACAGAATTCGTTTTCTTTAGTATACGTGTCAGCTGCTTACTCGAACGGTTAATCAATGCAGCTTTCGATTCTTTCTACGGCATATGCCATTTTTAAATTATAAAATATCTCTTAGATCTAACTGTGTAATATTTGTATTATTATTATTCTGTAATATTTATGACTCCTGAGAAGAAATAGTCAACAGTTACCACAGACTGCTTTCAATTTTTTTATAAGTATTGTTATTATATGCATAACAATCAATCAATCAGTCAGTCCACTGCTGGACATAGGCCTCTCAAAATGTGCCTATCTGCTTACCCTCATTCCAATAGGATGTGTCCTTTTTTTTATTGTCGTAAACTGTACTTTTTACAATAGTATAATGAATTAAGTATAAAATTGAAATATTCATATGTCAATTAGTATTAAACATATTTGATTTTGAAATTTAAATTTCTTGAGCTGCCTGAAATGCTACATATAAAATCGCAGCACCCTGTGAACCACAGAAATATTTTAGGATAGAACCTATGCAAAATCATTCGCTGGTTCCGATAGTTTGTGAAAAGGTCGGTAGACACTCCATCGTCTCCTCAAAGACGGATATAAAAGAGAAATTTGGATTGGTCCGGGTGAGGTCTGGTAGGTTAGATTATTTCAGTTTATCACTAGAAGTGAACACATCAGCATGTAGCTGCTTTTCATAAACAAATAAATTAACGTCAGTGGATGAAAGGCCTATGTTTTAAATTCTAAATATATATTGACTAGCTTTTGCCCACGACTCGGCCACCGTGGGTGACGGTTATCTTTATAAATAGTAGTAGCCTATGTGTTATTCTGATGCATCCATACTTCCATAATATCCATAATCCATATCCATAATAATATTATAAATAACACTGTTTGTCTGTCTGTATGTTACACTTTCACACCTAAACCACTAAACCGATCGTGATGAAATTTGGTACAGAGGTGTATAAGAACTTGAGAATGGACATAGGCTACCTTTTGAAAGTGGGGAAATATTATATATTGTGAAAGGGAGGAAACAGGGGATGAAAGTTTGTCATTTTTGAAGATATCCTAATGAAATTTGGTACAGAGGTGGATTAGAGCTTGGGAACGGACATAGGCTACCTTTTATCGCAAAAAGGTGGGGGTGGGGAGTAGGGCGTGGCGGTAGTGAACGCGGCCGCTACGCAGGAGGCGCGGGTTCGATCCCCGCTCAGTGCAAATATTTGTATGCATGAATATGGGTATTTGCATTGGTCTGGCTGTTTCTATGTATAATATGTATGTATTTACAAAAAAAAAGTATCTAAGTATGTTTATCCGCATTCTAGATTCCATAACACAAGCTAGTTAGCTATGCTTACCGTGGATCTAGATAGCGTTGTGTGAAATGTTGTGGAATATTTATTTATTTATTTATTTATAGGATGAAAGTTTACATGAAAGTTTGTCATTTTTGAAGATATCCTGAGGAAATTTGGTACAGAGATAGTTTAGAGCCTGGGAACGGATATGGGCAGGCTACCTTTTATTGCAAAAAAGGATGGAGAGAATAAAATAAATATACCCCCTATATGGCTATGGACTGAAAGTTTGTCAGTTTTGAAGATATCCTGATAAAATTTGGTACAGGGATGAATTAGAGCTTGGGAATGGACATATGCTACCTTTTATCGCGAAAAATGAGTTAGAAGGGGGGGGGAGGGGGGGTGGACTTAGGACAAGATCGTTAGTATTAAAGTTTGCCAATTTTGAAGATAGCCTGATGAAAGTGGTATAGAGATGGATTAGAGCTTGAAAATGGACATAATAATAATAACTTTTGGCTGAAGTGGCTCTATAACTCACATGCTTGTTTAGCACTGAATCCTCTAAGTATAATATTAGAGAATTCAGGGCTAGGTTACCGGTTGCAGAAAGAGGGTCGAGTTATATCCCAACCAAGATGGAATTTGGTTTAGACAAGTGTGGGGTCATGCATGTAGAAAGGGGTGGAATAGTGGAATCCGAAGGCTTGATTCTTTCGGATTCCATTAAGCTTACATCTCTTTCTTCAACCGAAACCTTCAAATATAACTAGGTATGTCGCAAGTATTAGGAATACCTGAAGCTGGTATGAAACAGGCACTGCAGGAGCGTTTCTTAAAAAGCTATTTATCGGGCGGTAACAAGGTGCGCGCTTGCAATGGTTGGGTCATGCCAGTCTAAATGTACTCCTTCGGCATACTTAGATGGACTTCGACGGAACTAGGTGCCCTGGATAGAAGATTTCGTACACTGTTGACCGTATTCCGGATGCATCACCCCCGATCTTCCGTAATGAGGTTGTATATCCCGCGGAAACTGGGGGGTCGTGGCTTTCTAAATGTCAAGACCCTTCAAAATCGTGAGATATACAACCTCAGATAATATTTCCTACGTGCAAATACGGATATGCACCGAGATGTGGTAGCAGTGGACAACGGCTTAACCCCTCTTGCGTTGGCTAAAGAGAACTGGCGCAAACCTGTAATCTGATAGAGTGCAGTAGAGAGTTAAATAGAGAGGCGAATGGTGAGGCGAGTGGAGTGAGGAATATAGAGGCGAGTAGAGATCGAATAGAGATTCGAGTAGAGGTGAGTAGAAAGGCGAGTGGGAAGATTCTAGTCAGAGAATCGAGTGGATGGGCGAGTAGAGATGCCAGTAGAGAGGCCAATGGAAAGGCGAGTATAGAGGAGAGTACAGAGTCGAGTAGCGAGGGGAGCAGAGAATTCAGTAGAAAGTCGAATATAAATTCAAGTATAGAGGCGAGTAGAAAGTCGAGTAGAGAGTCGAATATAGAGGCGAGTAAAAAGTCGAGAACAGAGGCGATAAAATATTCAAGGACAAAGTTTAGTAGGGAGGCGAATTTAATGCTCAACCGACATCATTGTAAAGTTTCATTAAAATCCATTCAGTAGTTTTTACATGAAACAGTAACAAACATACTTACAAACTTACGCGTTTATTAGTATGATATTAATTGACTTCAAAGTTTTAATACTTAATTTTATTTTATTTTCTGATTATTTATACAATTTATACCTTAATATTACTATACTTACCTTAATTACTCAACTGCGCCAGAGCGAGGCTAATGTTTTATCTTTCTATTTTTGCTTTATTTCTCTGTTGAAATGTGCAGCTTATTGTTATTATGAAGAAGTGAGATCTTCAGGCACAAGTATCCTTTGCTGCTTACTAGGACACCTCAGAAACTGTAATAACTGCATTTTATACACTTAAAATTAATGAAGACGAAGAATAATAAGATATAAACAATCATAAACTTCGAAGTCCATTATCTCAATACTTAGCCTTTTCATCCCTTCACATCTTCATTTATTATCTTAATGTTTTCGTTTTAGGAAATATTTGAGCTATCACACAACGGCACAAGATTTGTGGCCGAAGAGGTGATGAGGCATGAGACAGGCCCTAATGTTGTGATGAACTGTTCAGTGAGGAGTGTGCAGAATAAAACCTATTTGACAGCGGGCCAAGAAAGTCACTGTCAATTGTATAAGGTGAACATTCGCATGGTGGATGCGGCCGAGATGCGACGAGGCAGCTTTAAAGCGGAAAACGGATTAATTAGAAGAAAACGACGAACTGTATCGGAAAATGACAATATTTCAAAGAAGGACAACAACAGTAATACAACGGAGAAGAGAATATCATTTGAGATTAGGCCAAGTGACAGCGTTCAAACTGATTTTAGGTATGGATTATTATTTCTTATTCATCCAAGCGTTAATCCCAGTCGCATCCGAAGTTATCAACTTGGAGTTGGTCTACTTTTACCAGTCCAACTGCAGATTTGGCTAAACTTCTACATTTTCCGTGAAGCGACTGCCATCTGACCTTCACAACCCAAAGGCGATATCGAAGCATTGCAGCTAGACCAGTTGTTGGACTTTTGGGGGCTTCAACTACCCGTAAACACTGCCATAAATGTATGGCAACCGGGACCGACGACAGCTCAACTTCGGATGAATATGGGTATATTTACAGACCAATGCAAATATACCCATATTCACGCATACAAAAATTTGCAATAAGCGGGGATCGAGCTCGCGCCTCCTGCGTAGGCCGCGTTCACTACCGCTACGCCACAGAGGCTGTGGATATCGATTATTTATCTTGTAATAAAGCTACTTCACAGCTGTGCAGGAATATGGGGTTCAAGTCAACTTTGCCTGATACTCTGTGCCTCTGCTAAACAACAGGCTGTGGTGCACGCTTCCCTCTCAGGGTTGGAAGGTCACCCGTTAGTAGCTTTCATAAAAGCTGCATTTAAGCCAGAGCGAAGACGATAAGGGTCAATCGCCGCGGAAAGAGCAGCAGCCGGTAGTAGCTTTTTGAGGCAAAATATTACAAATCATTTTGAATCTTATCTACGGGAGAAAAAGATCGCAATCATTTCTAATACAAAAGTCTGCCGGCCGCGGGTCTTACAGTGGCGACCTCTCTCTCCATAAAGGGAGGTATGAAGAATTGGATGAAGTAGTTCGTCCGTCCGGTTTCCGAAAGAAATAGCCCAGTCGAATTAGTTCTAAAAAGGGGCAAATGTCGAAAAAATCCTAGTAGTAATTTTCTTTCAGAATGCGCAGTTTTCCCTAACGAATTCGAAATGAAAATTGCTGTAAGGATTTTGTCCAGGTTAAATCGTAATTCGACTTGGCGAAAAGGCTATTAACCGAGTTCTACGTAGAGATAATTCTTAGAAATAAATTCATTCATTCATTCATTCATATTGTCTGCTACGTAGATAGGTACCGATAAATATATATTATTGCTACAATTACGTTATAGTTTGACGTCGATGGGTTTTATCTACTGGTAAGAATCAATAGATAGAAAGATAGAAACTCTTTATTGCACACCAAAATTGGAAACATACTGACAGCAGGCATGATTGATACCATAAAAATACAGGATATTATTTTTTCGGGTTTTACTCGGTTCGATTTTCATCTGTGGTAATCGAGTTTTCGAAAATCATTGAATGCAGTTTTGTTTCTTTTAAAATATAAGGAATGTTTCCTTTGAGTAAAATTAGCTATCTTCTTATTTTGAGTACTTTCACTCCAGGTAAAGTCAAAATCTTCCACCCTGTATACCGACAACTATACTTATTGCTCGTTCCATAAATTGCGATAATATATAAAAGGCCCTGCTGCGCGCGGATTGGTTTGTAGTAATCTATTCTTGGTGAATTTGAGCTCGTCCACGGCCGTAGCACCCCGTGGTATTCTAAAAATACATCCATGACAGCCTCCGTGGCGTAGCGGTAGTGAACGCGGCCGCTACGCAGGAGGCGCGGGTTCGATCCTCGCTCAGTGCATATATTTGTATGCATGAATATGTATATTTGCATTGGTCTGGGTGTTCCTATGTATAATATGTATGTATTTACAAAAAAAACGTATCTAAGTATGTTTATCCGCGTTCTAGATTCCATAACACAAGCTAGTTAAGCTATGCTTACCATGGGTCTAGAGATAGCGTTGTGTGAAATGTTGTGGGATATTTATATATTTAAAATTTATCCAAGAAACGTTTACTGCGCGTATAGAGCACATGTGAGCACAGTTTAGGTCCAAGATATATGAAACGAGCAATAACATGATACAGGTGCTTACAACATGTTTTGAATACTATACATGATGTTTCCAGCAATGACCCACTGCAGCGGGTGGTACGCATCAGTCACAACGGCAAGTTGATGGCCACGGGAGGCATCGACGGCAAGGTGCGCGTGTGGACCTTCCCTAAGATGCAGATGCTCTTTGAACTTGATGGACATACTAAAGAGGTTGGTACACGTCTAGTATGATGAAAATATATATCTATTACTTAAAATTATAAAGAAGAGTTTTTTTTGTTTGGTGTATGAATCTCATAAACTACTGGTTCGAATTGAAAAAATCTTTTTGTTGAATAGTCCGTTTATCGAGGAAGGTTGTAGGCTAAATATCATGACGCAGGAACTCAAGGGCCGCTCCCTTCGCGAGGGATATGCTCTATAGCTACCTCACCTTCGGCCTTGCACTGCGACCCACAGACGGCGTGCGGCTTAGTCGGTTCGAGTCCGACATAATCTCCCCCTCCGGCTCCGGCGGGGGAGGTATCTGTGGGGATTTCCCGCACGTTAAAAGCCGCTCCCTTGCGCAGTAGTTATAATAAATGTCAACAAATCCGGCAAACATAAGCTTACGCACACAAAGCGTGTTTTCACGCCGTTCTTTGCAATGTATTTTGTTAAAAAGGCTGTGTCTATACAGTTTATGGTCTAAGCTTTTTAAATTAGCAGAATTCCGGTTCACATTATTCCAGTCCAGTAATCCAGCGAATCAATCCAATCCAGTGATGGACTGGATTGTTGTGTTCATATGATTCCAGTGTTTTAAACGCGCTAGAACAATCTACTGGATTTTAATCACTCACTGGGATTGGCGGGCACATTGCAGTGATGGTTCACATTATTCCAGTAGCATTCCAGCACTGGACTGGAATGCTACTGGAATAATGTGAACCTTCTTTTTGTGTTGTTTATGGCCAACCTGTGACAGAGTACAGGTCGCCCATGTAGGCCTCCATCTGTAGACAGCCGGTACCGATTTTTAACGCGCCCTCCGAAGTACGGAATCGCTCAGATGTAACACCACTAAACGGTCACCCATCCCAATGGTAACCTTCGTATAGGTAACTTAACCCACGGATCGTTTACCGAACAATGAACTCACCTGGCTACGAGCGCTTAAATGTCAACCGGGTATTATACTATACTATAAGTCAAGATGCCCCCCCTTTCTCCCCACTTCCAGATTGATGACTTGGACTTCAGTCCGTGCGACTCGTCGCTGGTGAGCATCGCCAAGGATGGCCAGGCACTGGTGTGGTCTACGGCCGGCAAGCGCACACCGCTGCTCACCATCGCGTGCCAACAGCCCAATGGACACAAGTACCTGTTTAGACGGTGCAGGTGAGATTTTATTTTAAGTTTTCATGACATGCTCATCGTCATATCTCAAGTCTTATTTTGTATTTTATTTCTTAGAATAGTAATGAGCTGATGATGATGATAATGAGTTGATGATGTATATGATGGTGTTAAATACGCGCGGATTTCCCTCGCGAAATGTGCAGGGGCACCGTCGTTGTTATGAAGACACTAACCGACAAGTTCATTCATTCGTTGTTCAATTCCAGGTCATTTCTTAGAAATGTGAGATGGCCTAGTCATATAGGGGTTTCAACTCGGAATGAAAGCTGTAATAAGCTGGAATAATCTGTAAATTGATATAAAGTTATAAACCTTTGTTTTGTCGTTCTAAATGTTGTCTCAAAAGTCACAAGTGCTATCGTGTTCGCGTCTTAAAATATTGAATACGAATATATTTTAAGACGCGGACACGATAGCACTTGTGACTTATGAGACACAGTTAGAACGAGAAAACAAAGGTTTAAACCAATTTACAGCTTATTATCTTTTATTCCAAGGTTGAGCACTTTTTTTACCTAATATGACTGGATTAAGATAATTCCGTCCGTTTAGACTTAGAGTTATGAGGACATCCCACCTCCATTTTAAACCTTTACCAGTGGTACCTATCAGATTCTATATTTCATTACAGATTTGGTGTAATAGAAGATAAGAATGGTGAATACCGCATGTTCACGATAGCGAACCCGCTGAGTCGGTCGGGGCGGCAGCGCGGGCTGCTGCAGTCGTGGCAGCCGCTGGCGGGCGGCGGCGCGTCGGGGGCGAGCGGCGGCGCGTCGGGGGCGAGCGGCGGCGCGTCGGGGGCGAGCGGCGGCGCGTCGGGGGCGAGCGGCCCGCTGCGCTCGGCGCTGGCCGGCGAGTCGCTGTCGGCCCTGGCCGTGCGAGACGATGGCCGGTTCGTGGGCGTCGGCACCATGTTCAGCGGCTCCGTCGATATCTATGTCGCATTTAGTTTGCAGGTATGTGCTTATCTATATAATAGCGAAATATCATTCACATAGTATCATTAAAACTATAACATCTACAAACTTGAAATTTTGCAGGTAGGTTCCTTATAAGGTATAGACATTCGCTCAGAACGGATTTAACGAAACTCCACCTTTAGGGCGGTAAAACATTGTGGGTTGTAATTTTATATGAAAGTCCTACGTTTTTGATGTGAGATACTTGAAATTTTAAATGTAGGCTCTATAGATGCTGTGGAGGTGTACTAAATAAATCCTAATAGTTACTAACCACCTTTTGGGTGGTAGTTTGTATGGAAGTCAGTTTATATATTGATCTATATATTAGCAATGTTGGTTGCCGGTGCAGTAGAATATCGCTGCCCCATCTCTTACCGTGGGTGTCATAGGAGGTGACTAAGGGATAGCTGCTCTTCCCCATCCGACAATAAACGTACAGCCGGACTAAGTATGCCCTGTTGACGGCAATAGGCTCGCCTCTTATTACGTGGGATAGAAAATCATAGTTGTCAAAATGTGGGTGTTAGTACACCTCTGACACACTCGCATTGGTCGTCACGAGTCGCGTGCGTGTATTAGCGGAGACGACGTACATGAGCGTGCACGCGCGTGTCAGCTAGGTGAACGAAGAAGTAATTTCGAATGGCAAGTGAAGCGAGTGTATTTAAAAAATTCTTTATCATTGTCGGAGTGTGAACTTAAATTAATCGCGTCCATCTTGCTTTGTTCTCGTCTAATAATGGTACTTGAGACACTGAATGATGTAAAACTTGTGAAAGCACATACACGTGTCCACCAATGTCAATGTGACATTAGCGCACTGCCGTGAACGAGTGTTGCCACGAATATTCGGCTGCTATTCGGTATTCGGTCTATTCGGCTACTTTTTATTGTATTCGGTATTCGGCCGAATACCGAATAGTAGCCGAATATTCGTGGTAACTCTAGAAGATAAGCCTCGCCGCATATGCACATACACGCACTTGTTCCACAATACCAAAACATGAAAACAATAATATTAATCAAGATTATATTTATTCATTACCAAATTACAATACTTTAAAATTGATTAGTGGAAAGTTTCTAGCATTTCTTGGTACTATACTATGACGTTCTTCGTCATAAATGATAGCATAACAGCTTCAGAAAATAACTTTTTACTATACACGCTACTCCGTAGAGAAATCGCATACGAGCATACGGCTTGGATATAGTTTTTCGTTGGCTGCCCACCACGTGTAAAAATCAGAGGACCGATCTACGCGAATTGTTTTCAAATAAAATTATTTGCAACAGCATTCCCATCACACACTCATCCTCAACTTTACCATTTTGCATATTATTTGTAGCGATTTCCTCAAAGCAGTTCCAGAAACTCTCGTGTATTTCAATAGTTTTATCCGTATG
Source organism: Eilema caniola (assembly GCA_949126895.1). Classification (NCBI taxonomy): domain Eukaryota; kingdom Metazoa; phylum Arthropoda; class Insecta; order Lepidoptera; family Erebidae; genus Eilema; species Eilema caniola. Next base: position 2,922,045 of record OX421464.1, on the reverse strand, counting down.
GTGACGGCGAAAAATTACAAGTATCATTATCCCATCTCGGTGTCGTTATAGGCGACTAACGAAGAAATGCGTAGGCGATTTCACTGCGAGAGAAGGAACGAAATAAAACCCTGTACCAATTCATCTGGCCAGCGTGCAAACAGGTGGCCGAAGCGTCCCAACATTGGGAGAGGCCTATGTTCAACAGTGGACTGCGATAACCTAATTTTTAAGTCCAAGCCGAATATTCGGCCGGCACTGCTGCCGAATATTCGGTATTCGGCCGGCACTGCTGCCGAATATTCGGTATTCGGCCGGCACTGTGGCCGAATATTCGGTATTCGGCCAAATCCCAATTCGTGTGTCCCCCCCCCAGCGCGTGCTGCACGTGGCGGCGGCGCACCGCATGTTCGTGACGGGGCTGCAGTTCCTGCCGGTGCGCGGCTTCGGCCCGCCCATCACGTCGCGCGCCGACGCCGCGCTGCTGTCCATCTCCGTCGACAACTGCCTCTGCGTGCACTCGCTGCCTTCTAGAAGTGAGTCTCCGGTATCGGTAGCACCACTACAATATCACTTTCCATCAGGTGACTTCACACCACACACCCAGACTGTAAGGGAAGGATCAAGTTCCGCCTGAGTAATTCACTTTTTCTAATCTGAATCGAAGAGAATCTGGTGTGGAATACTGTGAAATCTTAGCCTAGGCTCTTTACTAAACGGCGCCGTTCAATCAGTGGCCTGAATGATGTTCAGCCTTTTGATTAAACGGCTTGGCAAATGACTTGGATCGATGTCGTTTAATTACTTGTCTAGTCATTTAATCAAACAGCTAAGAAGATGGCTATTTCTGCATGGTTATAAAAAAAAATAAACAACGAAGGCTCAATGCGGGAGCAACGCAACGCTCCGCTCCGCTCAACTGGAATCGAAAGTGTTCTTAGGTTTAGGTATTGATGTTTCAGCGTTCGTAATCGCGATTCAGGCCCAAGTGTCGTACCTACTAGAACACGGGCCTGAGACTCATATTCTATAAATACACTCTGTTCGGAACCTCGACATATCTGAGGACAGATTGACAGATTTTCTATAATCTCAAATAATTCGAGATACAGAATTAAATACCATTCTAAATCATGGACCTGAGTGTCTTTCTAGTTTCACCTTAATCTGTAATTATTTTAACGTGTATGTTTTTGTTCCACAGGTACCGTACCTGCCTGGGTTGCCATCCTACTGATAATATTCGTACTGTTCTGTACGTTCGCGCTATGTTCCTACCTGGACATTTAACGGCAATCACATATAATATTTATTTTAAACGTAAACAAAACAAAACTATTTCTTGTAAGTAATTGGGGGTTCTAGTGTAATTTTATTTTAATAGGCAATTGCGAGGGGCGTTCTGTAAGTTCTATGTATAGAATTTAAAAAAAAAAACTCTTTTTTAATATCTTCTCTATCAATCTTCAATCTTTCTTATTCCCAATGCATTTATCTATACTATACATTAGTGACGAAACGGAATATTCTCAAAAGGGTAGCCAGTGGAAAAAATCTTATCTATCGACTAGAGCAATTTTGTATCGAAGTCTCTCATAGATACGAAGTTTCAGGTATATACAGTTTTGGATAAACATTATAATATTATTTTTAGAGTATAGATTTAAATGTGTCTACCATGGCTTCCCTTTGCAGATCAAGCCGATAGAAGTCGGGTTATAGGGTCGCCTCGTCACTGCTAAAACTATTCAAAATATTATGTGTCCTGACTGAGGATGAATACAAGTATCACCACCCCATCCCATTCGAAGGGTTCTCGTAAGAGTTGACTAACAGAAAAAATGCAAACGACCTATGTACAGCAGTGGTCAATGATAGGCCAACTGATAATTGTACATACGTTTGTATGTACTTTACTTTAAGCATTATATATTTCCTGTTAAACGTATTTTCCACGTTTACTTTCTTTAGTCAAGAATTAAAATACAGTTCCATTGACAAAAGCTATATCAAGAACTTATTGGACGCCCTGCGTAAGAATATTACGCTCATATACATATTATGTATGTATAAATAGGAAATAATTGAATTATATGAGGTGCAGTGTTGCAATTGTATTTGTTTTTTATTTAACAAGCAAAGAGGAAATACTTTGTTAAAATATCTATATATACAACCGCATTGATAGCACCTTATAGTGTCATCTCAATGGTGCAGATGAAACCATACCTAATCGACGGTTTCGTTTGCACCATTGATGGTGCAGGTCAATGGTGCATACGGTACAACGGGAAGAAAAAACTATCATCTGTATTAGTAGTTAAGTAGCCAGTCTCACGATTGAAAGATCCCAGGTTCAACTCCTGGCCATTACTCTACCGACGTGAATTCACTACTAAACCAGCAATTTAGCTTGCGAAATAAAAGGAGAAACATATCAAAAATATTTTTAATAAATAATAATACAAACACGTCGAATTTGGAACATAATGTCAATAGACACGTCGAAATTTTCATTCTTCACACAAACTGGATTAGTACAAAACTACGTGTTGATAAACACTTGTAGAGCTTGTCTAAGGCCAAATGACGCCCCTCCCTCTCCCTAAATTAACGATTGTTTCCGGATTTGTTGGCCAACTATAGTCATAATTGGTTAGAACACGCGAGCGAGCGGATGTCTTGCTCTTGGTATACAGTCAGCACTAATCCCCACAGAGCGTACGCGGATTTGTCACGTGATTTGTCGACCGCAAGGTTTGCATACATGTCATAGTTCATAAAACAATCGCTGTTTTTACACATAAGACTTTCACATATCTAATTAATTAATTGTGTGGTAGGGGACGTCATTCCAATTTAAACAAACTACAGACTACACTCTACAATCTACTAAACTGATTTAATACCTTTTACATAGAATACATTGTGTATAAAATATGTGATACTCAAAATCAAAAGTTATTAAAGGAGAAATAATTGCGACAAAAGTTGCTGAACATTTACAAACGATTGTTACATTGATACGATATTATATTTTCGAATTAGCTAAGATAATCTTTAAATCGGAATGTATTAAGAAACTTTTGTCGCTATACACATAGCTTCACTTGCAAACATTCAGAATATATTACAATAATCTATATTTCACATCAAAGATATTTCATTAATTCATTTCATTGATCAATAGTATATTCTTTTTTTAAAGCACCCCTAATTTCGAATCCAACAAAAGCCATTTCAAAGCACTCCTATTATATTTTTTAACATGGCAAGCGGTATGGACAATTCTGCTGAAGTCAAACGAGCAGTGGACATTCGTATGTGTTGTCAAAATACTTACAAGAATCCATCTTGACTGGTTGTGATTTTAAAAAGATTCTTACAATTCACCTAATAAAACAAAATGTGCAAAATTCAGTCTCGATCATTCAAAATCAAATTAAGTTAATGTTAAAAACAGTATTCTCGTAATGTCTTTTTTGAAAATAAATTTTGAGGCGAAGATGTTTGATCGACGCAAGATTAAAAAATCAATTCTTTTAGGAAAATTTGCCCCTATTTTCATTGAATTCCAACTTCAACTTTTAAAGAGTGGTTTTTGTGGAAATCCTCCACAATTTTACTAATGTCATGTGTCAGAAAGACAAACTGTCAAATGATAAACATACATCGATAACATAATGGAGCCAAAGAAAATTTAGAGGTTCACAATAAAACATAAAACAAAACTAGTATTTAAAAAGAAAACAAAAAATAATTATTATTCGTGATCGTTTTTGACATTTGCGCGATTGACAGTAAACCGAGCCATTTTGACATTTGCGCGACTGATACTAGACAGAGACTAAATTTTGAACTTCTTTTTCTTAGGAGAATTGGCCTTCCGGTTGTAGACTGACTGACGCGGGATGAGAAAAACTGCAGTTGGGTCCGAAACTGCCGTCTTTTATACGTTATCTTTACAAATCTGAATACAAATTAAATTTGTAATCTATAACGAAGTCATAAAATCTTCCTTATAAAAAAATTACACACGTTATAAATTTCCATACAAAATTTTGACAAAACAGCTATTTAAAACCTGTGTAATTTTTTATTTGTAAGGGCCATAGAGTTAAGATTAAATCATCAATTCATAACCGTAAACGAATTACATTGGCAATAAAATCTCAACTATTTAACGATACGTAACCAAATTTAACAATGGTGCTAATTCTGTCTTCCCTTCTGTACGAAAAGAGATATAAAAAGTATTATTTTAATTTCGTCAAACTCAGAACAGAAAAATCGCAACAAAAATTGCATGAAGTTCATATACCATGTTATAAATGCGAAAGTAACTCTGTGTGTCTGTTACGCTTTCACGTCTGAATCACTGGACCGAAGTTGACAGAATTTGGTACTGTGATAGGCTATGTTTGGTCGCGATTACCGATACCTACTCGGGCGTAGCCGCGGGCAACAGCTAGTATTTAATATGCGAGAGTTCGCAGGCTTTAGGGCGTTTTCACATTCATCCGATATCCGATATCGGTGTCGGAAGCCGATAGCCGACGTCATGTGCTGTTTTCACATAATATCCGATAGAAAACCCCGATACGGCCATTTGCTCAAAAGCAGACTAGTTAGGGGATGCTAGGAATGAAAAGAAAAAGAGCAAATGATTTACGACCTTATTGACATGACTTAGTATCGAGTGTTTCTTTTCTTATATTCATGATCAAAGTTATCGATTAAAGCGAAAAGACACGTAGCTAAGAAATTTTCATTAAAGTTATAACGAAAATAGTTTGTAGTCGTTGTTTTACTCTCTTTGTGATGCAATATCGGGCCAACACAGTGGTGTTGGCGCCGATAACCGATATCGGACCGGACAATGTGAAAGAGAGATACATGTCATACATTTGACTTCTTCCGATATCGGATAGTGTAAAAACGCTCTTACGACACGATTTCTACTGTCCTAGTTTCGTCAAACTAGTTTATTTGGGCGCGTATTCCAGAACAACGCAAAGTTGTGAATTGTCTCTCACAATGATATTACAACTGTCAGCTAGAATACTATCTGTTCTTAGATCTAGTCATAAATCGAAATACAGGACTGAGTTCTGGGATAAGGGCCTTTGTGTACCAACAGAATTAACACCAATGCTTACAAAAATGATCAAAATACGGTCTTGAAAACAAAGCTAGTAGTTATACTATAATCTAGCGCGGGCTAATATCGGGTGGTATACTTACCAGCAAACTTCGTGAACAAATTGAAATAAACCAACTGTTTAGGGGATTCTATAGCGATTTATTCGGTATTGTTTACATTTGGCCTGACGATTCGGCTTCTTTTCAGCATGCATTGCATGCATAGCACGGGGTGACTTATGATATGAAGAAGAAATATTGCACAAGCCACTTGTACTTTACCAGTTTATTTAGTCTTGAACCTGACCGGTTTCACCTCACGGCATTCTTAAAGGTCGAAGGTGTAGCAAGTTCCACCAAGCGCCTTCAATCTCCAGTATAATAGTGAAGAAAAGAAAATAAAATGTGGTTTTATTTCAATGAGTGATATTCTCATAAGACGCGGTTTATATAGAAGAGACGTGACGGGGACGTATGAATTGTCCGCCACGTGACAATTTAAGTAACACAATATAAACCTTCATCATCATCAGGCTATATTAGTCCACTGCTGGACATAGCCCTCCCCCAATGAGCGCCATAGCGCCCTTTCTTCAGCTTGCCGCATCCAGCATCTGCCTTAAACCTTATGTAGTGTGTAATAACATAGTTTTTTTTCTTAGAGGAGAATTGCGCCCGCGCCTCCATGTGACGTCCTGTTACTAAAGTGACGCGCGTCACGTCATTGACGTTATTGTACACTATATAAGGTTTATATTGTGTTAATTAAATTGTCCGCTACCGCCGAATGTCCCCGCGACGTCTCTTCTGTATAAACCGCGCCTAAAATTCTGACAGTATCACTTTGTGAATAAATGTCAATAAGTTCGTTCATTTGCACTAACTAGCCACAAAAAAACTGATAACAGAACTGATCAACCAATGACCTTTTAAGCACGAGATTAGTTTAATATGATCTATTGGCTGATCGGCGTGCCTCCAAAGAGACCAAAAGCCCGCTTCGAGCAGCCTCAGTACGTTCTCACCAAGTTTGCCGGTAACTTGAGTAACTACAGAATATAAAATGATATAGTGCCATGGAAACTGTTGAGTCGGAAATATTATGACGTCACAAGCCGTGATGCGATCGGACAAAACAATTTTAAAAGTAGAACGTCAGTTAAAAACCATTAAAGTTAAAAATTAGTATTGTGACCACAAAGCACACACAGAGAGGAGGTGTTGTAAATTTCACGATCAATAAACCACGTCACTTTATAGAGTGTGTGCTAAAAGGCGTCAGATCCGCCTTTTACTTTTTTTCATCTATAGGCCCATGGCGAAACTGCTTACTTGGATCTATGGCGATGTTTCTACATAGTGAAATGACTATTTCACATTAGATGTCACTAAATATAACAGGGACAGCCCCCCTAGCATGACCGCATGTCGTAGATATACGATAAAAGATATCGTATCATATAACACCAACATTTTTACCGATTTCGCGAGCATGTCCAAAGTAGCGATATGATATGATAGGATATGATAAAATTTATCACGTGTTATGAAATGATAAGCCTCGCGATATGGAATAACAATGCTGCCAGTACCAATAAAAATTTTCAATCATCATTCACTTGCCACTCACTCTTTTTTTGTTTTTTTTTGCCACTTTTATCACCTTTTTTGCCGTGCGTGTGCAATCTGTGGACCTGTCCGACCTGTCTTTTGTCTTATCACACCTTGTTTATTTACTTTTCTTGGAACCGGATCGCCATAACACAAAAAAAACCGTCAATAGAATAAAAGTTTATTTACCTATTTGTTTGATGTGTGTTGCATCACAATAATGGAAAACAAAGGAAAAAAACACAGGTAGTTTCTTTTAATTGCCGTTTAGAACTTAGAAAGTTTGCATTTTGAAAATTACATATACTTTTGTCTGTCTCTCGGTTAGCTTTGTTCAAATTCGTTGTCTTTTAGAACTCGCAGTACAGCGCAGCAGCTGAAGCTACTGACTGAGTACATGCAGACCCATCCCCGATTGGCACATGGGGAGTTTAGTGCGCCACAGGGTCGACTGGCAGAAAATCGTCAGTGGGAAGAACTCCGGGCTATGTTGAGTGAACATGGCTCGGATAAGTCTATTGGCCAATGGAAAGTGGTAAGGAAGGTGGATGAGTGATAGGATAGAGTCAGTCATTGATTGTGATATTAACCGAAGTTATTATGGTATAAGTACACTTTATTCCATTTAATTTCTTCTTTTTTACGACCTTAAATAAATACTTAAAATATATAGAAATTCGTTGCTAATTTCTCTAATTAGGGTCCTCTTTTCCTTTTTCACTTCTTTGTCCTCCGCGGAATGTTAATTAATTCTTATGTATGGTCTAGCCATATTAAAAGATTTTATGTGAAGCTTAACTTGTGAAGTTGTAACTGAAAAAAGGAGTTGTAATATCTTATTATTTTCTGTATTTTTCATATACATTTACACAACAATCATAAAAATGATTCTTACCTTTTAAAATCAGTTAATGACTAGTGATTGCAAAATAAACTGGTGACTGTTATATTTTATCGAGTATATCACGCACTCTAAACCTCGTCGATAAAATAATACGACTAAATGTCAAAAATCGATAAACTTAACTTTTTATATCCACCAATAGTTGTTCATGCTCGACTTTTCGATAAATAACCGACTGTCGTGCTCGCTCTTCTATCTATTGTAACGTATCATAACACGTGACGTCACTGGGCACGGTTATGCTCGCTGTTTCGATAAAAAATCAACATGGCGGCGATATTTATCATATTTTGACAGTTGGCGTGGATAAAACGCTTTATCATATCGTGTTATGATGGTCATGCTAGGGGGGCAGGGATGCAAAATATCGTCATCTAGCATCTGGTAGAATTATATTTGGAGTCACGAGTCTGAAAAAGCTACGCAAAGTTCGAACACGCCCAATGCACTAAGGCCACGCTTACTGTGACGTCAAGGAGATTCACAGTCAATTAGGCCACCTCCTCTCTGCACTTGCTCTGAAATTGTTACGAAAGCACCAGATATTGATCTTTCCGTATTGGCAACTAATTGTGTAGCACACTTTAACTTAAGCCTCCTCTTCTCTGCCTTTGCTTTGAAATTGTGACGTAATTTAGTGACACATCTACTTTATATTCCTTAGTTAAGCCGTATAGCAACTATACACAATTGCGGTCTATGGTCACCAATAGTACCGGAAACAGAAGGTCTATTGTCTCTAGTCCAAGTTTATAACAGGGTATTCCCTAGGCTAGTATGTGAAGATGATGGATCGGATGAGGCCGTCACGGACCGAATCGCTGCTCTGTCCGATGCCGAAGTTGAAGAATACGGACTCTGCGGCCACCTGCTGGGCACATGTGCCCATAGGGTACCAACCCACTTTGTTGAATACGATACCCACTTTGTATACCTGGGGAACAAATATAGCATCAGTTAAAATGGTTGGCCTGCCATTAATTGTTAAAACAGTGAACAAACAAAACAATCTTGATGTGTCTCTTTAATATGTTTGTTTATATACTCTCATACATAAACATAATAACCCATACTTTAATGACATTTTTGACGAAATATATCAAACTAAATTGAAAAAAATTACATTTAATGGGCAACTGTATTATAATATAACTATTTCTATTATGATATAACTTTAGCGGGGCACAAGGAGATGTCACTGCATTTTTCTCTACATAATCAGTGGACGCGCCGCAACGTGCATGCGCGCTTAGCAAATGGATTTTGGCCTCAACATTTGTGTAATTTTACACAAATTACATTAATTATTTCATGAGATTGGATAAAGTAAAGTACGACACTGCACATAATATCGCGCGCCGTCCGGCCGTCCCCGTCCAGCAGGTGCACGTACAGCAGCTCGCAGTATAGAGGGCCGTACCCGTACCTTGTTCCTCTGTATATACACAGGCCTGTTGAACATGATGTCGAGCAGGTGGCGATGCGGCACGCGGTTGGTATAGTGCGTGTAGGTGAGGCGCGCGCCGTCCGCGTCCAGCAGGTGCGCGTACAGCAGCTCGCAGTATAGAGGGCCGTACCCGTACCTTGTTCCTCTGTATATACACAGGCCTGTTGATCATGATGTCGAGCAGGTGGCGATGCGGCACGCGGTTGGTATAGTGCGTGTAGGTGAGGCGCGCGCCGTCCGCGTCCAGCAGGTGCGCGTACAGCAGCTCGCAGTATAGAGGGCCGTACCCGTACCTTGTTCCTCTGTATATACACAGGCCTGTTGAACATGATGTCGAGCAGGTGGCGATGCGGCACGCGGTTGGTATAGTGCGTGTAGGTGAGGCGCGCGCCGTCCGCGTCCAGCAGGTGCGCGTACAGCAGCTCGCAGTATAGAGGGCCGTACCCGTACCTTGTTCCTCTGTATATACACAGGCCTGTTGATCATGATGTCGAGCAGGTGGCGATGCGGCACGCGGTTGGTATAGTGCGTGTAGGTGAGGCGCGCGCCGTCCGCGTCCAGCAGGTGCGCGTACAGCAGCTCGCAGTATAGAGGGCCGTACCCGTACCTTGTTCCTCTGTATATACACAGGCCTGTTGAACATGATGTCGAGCAGGTGGCGATGCGGCACGCGGTTGGTATAGTGCGTGTAGGTGAGGCGCGCGCCGTCCGCGTCCAGCAGGTGCGCGTACAGCAGCTCGCAGTATAGAGGGCCGTACCCGTACCTTGTTCCTCTGTATATACACAGGCCTGTTGATCATGATGTCGAGCAGGTGGCGATGCGGCACGCGGTTGGTATAGTGCGTGTAGGTGAGGCGCGCGCCGTCCGCGTCCAGCAGGTGCGCGTACAGCAGCTCGCAGTATAGAGGGCCGTACCCGTACCTTGTTCCTCTGTATATACACAGGCCTGTTGAACATGATGTCGAGCAGGTGGCGATGCGGCACGCGGTTGGTATAGTGCGTGTAGGTGAGGCGCGCGCCGTCCGCGTCCAGCAGGTGCGCGTACAGCAGCTCGCAGTATAGAGGGCCGTACCCGTACCTTGTTCCTCTGTATATACACAGGCCTGTTGAACATGATGTCGAGCAGGTGGCGATGCGGCACGCGGTTGGTATAGTGCGTGTAGGTGAGGCGCGCGCCGTCCGCGTCCAGCAGGTGCGCGTACAGCAGCTCGCAGTATAGAGGGCCGTACCCGTACCTTGTTCCTCTGTATATACACAGGCCTGTTGATCATGATGTCGAGCAGGTGGCGATGCGGCACGCGGTTGGTATAGTGCGTGTAGGTGAGGCGCGCGCCGTCCGCGTCCAGCAGGTGCGCGTACAGCAGCTCGCAGTATAGAGGGCCGTACCCGTACCTTGTTCCTCTGTATATACACAGGCCTGTTGAACATGATGTCGAGCAGGTGGCGATGCGGCACGCGGTTGGTATAGTGCGTGTAGGTGAGGCGCGCGCCGTCCGCGTCCAGCAGGTGCGCGTACAGCAGCTCGCAGTATAGAGGGCCGTACCCGTACCTTGTTCCTCTGTATATACACAGGCCTGTTGAACATGATGTCGAGCAGGTGGCGATGCGGCACGCGGTTGGTATAGTGCGTGTAGGTGAGGCGCGCGCCGTCCGCGTCCAGCAGGTGCGCGTACAGCAGCTCGCAGTATAGAGGGCCGTACCCGTACCTTGTTCCTCTGTATATACACAGGCCTGTTGAACATGATGTCGAGCAGGTGGCGATGCGGCACGCGGTTGGTATAGTGCGTGTAGGTGAGGCGCGCGCCGTCCGCGTCCAGCAGGTGCGCGTACAGCAGCTCGCAGTATAGAGGGCCGTACCCGTACCTTGTTCCTCTGTATATACACAGGCCTGTTGAACATGATGTCGAGCAGGTGGCGATGCGGCACGCGGTTGGTATAGTGCGTGTAGGTGAGGCGCGCGCCGTCCGCGTCCAGCAGGTGCGCGTACAGCAGCTCGCAGTATAGAGGGCCGTACCCGTACCTTGTTCCTCTGTATATACACAGGCCTGTTGAACATGATGTCGAGCAGGTGGCGATGCGGCACGCGGTTGGTATAGTGCGTGTAGGTGAGGCGCGCGCCGTCCGCGTCCAGCAGGTGCGCGTACAGCAATTCGCAGTAGCCACCGCCGCCTCCTACGGGACCTCCCACGCACGACACGCCTTCCTCGGACGGAGCCTGCGTCGGTACCTACGGCCACGGGACAATAAAAAATGGTCAGCGGCCTTACGATTAATTCTTTAAACAGGTCAATAACTGAACGGCTGTTATACTACCAACTGTAAATGTAACTATTCGAAAAGTGTCGCTTTGTTCCTCTATAGATGGGAGCAAAATAGCTTTTTTTGAGTTCAGTACATTTTAGCTGATGAAACAGTAGAGTGTATCATAAGGAAGCACAATAATATTTTTACTTTTACGGCGAAATGAGGGTTTCTTTAGTACAATTTTGAACGAATCTTAAAATCGAACGTAAATATTGTTTGAATAAAGACTGGCTGGTACGACGGCTTTTAGCTCTTAAAAACGCATGAACGCCAGCGTTTTCGTAAATTTTCACGGCTTGTTAAAAATTCATGGTTTTGTAATGAGAAATGAGTTCTTCAGTGACAGTGAAAGTATAGAATAATAAAACAACCAAAAACTTGGGTAGGTATTTTTTTGATTAATGAAACTAACAAATCACTAATATTTTCGCAATTATGTTTTTTTTTTTCTTTTTTCTATTCAGCCGGCGGGCGGCGCGACTAAGGGCCGTCGTATTAGCCAGTCTTTATTCAAACAATATTTGCGTTCGATTTCTTTGGCGCTGAACACTAAGCTGTTCCAAATTCAAAAGTGCGCGGCAATAGTCAATTATGATACAAGTCTGGCGCTATTGAGACCCGAGCCATTAGATGAGGATCTTAAGATAACCGAGGACGG